>JASUAD010000013.1:9570449-10770449 GCA_037013555.1 Sextonia rubra | reverse complement strand
TTCTATCAAAGGATTATTAAAGAAGAGAGGATGAAGGATATGAGTTAGGAGGTGAAGGATTATTAAAGAGGAGAGAAGGATATGAGTTTAGGGATGGGTATAAGCTAGCATTGTAGATGAGACAGACCCTAACTTTTCTAGGATTTAAATTACTGGGCTGGTGGGTGGATATATATTCCCCCTTCCTGGTTTCATTTCCATTAAAGAAGCAATAATTTGATGGTCATTTTGGAAAATTCACATTTGTTTCTTCAAATTTAACCTTGTTTAAAGTAGAAGTCCTTCAATTCCTATGTAATCAATTACACAAAACAAACAGGACCACAGAAATTGAGACATTTTCTCATGCATATTAGCAAACTATTCCATAAAAACACCATAGTCTAGCAATGTATAAGCACATGAGAGAGAGAGAGAGAGAGAGAGAGAGAGAGAGAGAGAGAGAGAGAGAGAGAGATTTTACCTTTAAGTTATCTTTTTTATTTGCATCAACAATAATGGAGAAACTTGGGCTTGTGATGCACGACATTATCCATGTTACAGACTTCCATCAGAAGTGAAGGATGCATTTTGTAAAATCCCATCAAACACTATCAAAGGCCTGCTTCATATCGAACTGTGGACACTCAAGGGTAGGTCTTGTTTTTTTTTTTTTTTTTTTTTTTGGCCGGGGGTGGGTTTTGTTGGGGGTGGGGGGTGGGGGGCGCACGGCGCATGCGGTTGGCTTGGTTTAGATCCTTCTTTGTAAATGGCCAGCAAATCTTTTAAGGTGGGCTTTAAAGTAAACCCTATTTTTTATTAGGATTGGCCATCTTAATAGCCTGCCCAATTTCTACAATGCTCATTTGCTAGCAAAAAAATTGTTTTCTCCAAATCTGTGACTTCACCTTGAGGCTCTATATGAAGAAGACCATTGTTAGGAGCCAGTATGATTTATGACAGCCGCTAAGATACGCTTAGAAGTGATAGATAAGACTGCTTCAGTATCCCAATTGTTAGCATATGAAAGACCATCATCATTAGTGGTGGAAGTGGAACTACTCTTTGCTTTCTGGTTTGTTGTGCCTTTATTGAAGTGTAGGAGAATCTTACTCCAAGTGGAATGTAGCATCTTTCACTTCTGCCAGTAGGCATTATCTGTGGTGTTCTTGGAAAGTATTTTCCTAAATACCTCAAGATTATGTTGAGCATAACCCAATTTTTTATTAAGACAACACTTTCATCCATTGGGTGATTGTAGAGTGCTTCCTTATGGCCTTTAATTAACTTGCAACTCTAAACACTCAAGAGACGATGATTCCATGCATTTTCAACCACATCAAAGAACCCATCACATTTTGCCCAACAATTTGAGTGTTGAATAGGAATTTGGGAGCCTGTAGTACAGGGTTATTTCCCCGCTTTCAGACTTTGGAGCTCCATAAGATGCATTGAAAAGAATCACCTCCTTTATAGTTGAATTAGGATCATTGCCCAAGCCTCATCTTAACCATTCATTCGCAGGAACGGGCCTGTGGCAGGATAAACATTGATCAAGCTGTTACCTGGCTCTGGCTTCTCAACTCCTCTTCTTCTCATGGCCTCTCTTACTTCTATTGCATCATTCCATCGGCCTTCTGTTGCATACATGTTTGATAAAAGAACATAATCCCCACTATGGTTCGGCTCCAATTCCAGCAGATGCTTCCTTACTTGCTCTCCCAACTTCACATTCCCATGGATGCGGCATGCACCCAACAATGTCCTCCACACAATGGCATTGCATTCCATGGGCATGCTTCTTATCAGCTCATACGCATCCTCCACAAGACCCGCTCTCCCAAGAAGATCAACCATGCAGCCATAATGCTTTATTGTAGGTCTTATATTATGGTCCAATCTCATACTATCAAAGTACTGTCTACCTTCCTGCACCAACCCTCTATGACTACATGCACATAGAACTCCTAGGAAAGTAACATCATTAGGCACAAGGGATTTCCACTCTCTCATTCCAGAGAAGAGCTCTAACGCATTATCCGCATACCCATGAGCCGCAAATCCTAATATCATGGCGTTCCAAGAAACTACATTTTGCTCTCTCATCCCATTGAAAACCCGGAATGCTCTGTCAATTTCCCCACATTTCGCATACATATCAATTAGAGAATTAGAGACCGAAACAATTCGATCTAACCCAGTTCCATCAATAAGAGAATGAACCCATCTTCCAAAATCCAAGGCACCAAGATTGGCACATGCCGAAAGGACGATGACCAAGGTGGCATCATCGGGTTTCATACCGCTCCTCTGCATTGTCGAAAAGAGCCTCAATGCTTCTTCACACTGACCACATTGTACATAACCATCAATAATTGTGTTCCAAGACACCAAATCCAAGTTGGGTATTTCATCAAACAAATGGCGTGCAGTTTGAATATCTCCCAGCATGCCATACATATGAATGAGGGTGTTCCTAACAAATACATGAGAATCCAGACCACATTTCAAAGTTGAGCAGTGGACTTGCTTACCCAAATCAGGAGCCCTCAACTGGGCACATATCTTGAGCAAAAAAGAGAAGGTGAAGTTGTCAGCGGCGGCCCCTCCAACCCGAAGCATTCTCTTGTAGAAGAAAAGAGCTTCTTTTGGGCGGTTGGCATTGCCAAAGCCTCTGATCATGGTGTTCCAGAGGAACCCATCAGGGGATTTGATCCGTTGGAAGACCGAGAGGGCATAATCCATGGAGCCCTTATCAGAATCAAGTGCGCAGAAGGTGATGAACTTTGCCATGATGAAGACGTGCTGGTCGAAACCGGAATGGATGATGTGGGCGTGGATTTGTTCAAGGTGTTTGATGGTGGAACATGGTTTGAAGAGGGAGAGAAGCTTTTCCTCTTCTTCTTCTGTGCTAGGATTTCTGGTACTGATACTGGTAGTGGTCTGTTGTGGGTTCAAAGAAGTGGTGAGATGATGGGAGGAGAAAGAAAACGAAGAAGATGGAGATTGGTGCAGGAGAGGAGTAGGGAATGAAAACAGCAGTAGCCAGCGTTTGGGAGCTCTAGTAGTATTAACGAGTGCATTTACCGTTGCTGTAGGAGAACCTATTGCCATCCTCTTCGCATGAAATCAATGGCCGTGTGATATAACAAGTAACGAGCCCATTTTAACGTTTGAAGGAGGGATGATAAGGATACCACAATTTCTGACAGTGCAGCGTGCGTTCCTCAATATGGGGGCCACATAGGAGCCCACCAGAGGCTGGGACCAGGGGGATCAAAAGATCTCCCTTTGGCCCTCCTCTCTGCAATCCCTCACTTTATCAACTTGTACTTCATGTTGAACCCACAAGGTTAACGGTCTATTCTATTATGATGGTTTGCAGTTGATCCAACGATTCAGTGTCTATGGAAGTTCATATTCTTTTTGTTGAAAAACTGAGAGCAATAATCATTTGGTGGGACTAAATAGGTAGACTTCTCACTTAAATCTATTTGTCACCATTTTTTAAGGTGGTTTAGTATGTGGATGCACAACCCAAGAATACTTTTATATTAAGGGTTTTATCTCCAAAAAGTTAGGAAAAAAGGGAGAAATAAAAACTATCACTCCAAAATAATGCAAGATGAAACCATCAAGTTGCTTCAATCATGACCTATGGACTTGAGCATAAAGTCAGAAACCATTACTCTCTATGATTCACCAAGTAATTTTCCATCCACATTATCAGAATTGATCTAATAATGGCTTGTAATAAGAAAAACAACTACTCTAAAATTAGCAAAAAGAAAACCATGAATATGGAGCCATTCCTGAAAAGAACATCCATAATCTACTGACCCAAAAGATAAATTAATAGAACACACAAACTCAAACCCCTTAAGTACTGAAAAAAGAAGAAAATGAAGGATGTCAACGGAGATAACAAAAATCAAGTGAGAAAATCGGGTATATGTGGGGAAGATGAAAATACGAAAGATGAGTGGAGAACATAACAATAGATAAGAAGATGATTAGGGTTAGTAAAGGAGAAGAAAGGCGTGGCCTTATCTAATCTACTTGAAAAATCATAAGTCCTAATGTCGGATGGGGTGGGATGAGTTCTGATCTAACGTTTCTCTATCTTCTCTTCATTTCCTCCTTTTGTCACAAATAACGATTTTTGTGGGTACGTGTGTATATATTTATATATATGGAGAATATTTATGTGCATATGTCTCTCACCATTTTGGTGAGGGACACTCCTTTATTGGAAAGTATTAATATGCAAAAAGATAAAACTTCACACATTTTTAAGCTTAATAGGTTCAAAAAAGGAAGTATTCCTCGCCAAAATGATGAGGGACATATGCACATCAAGACTCGTATATATATATATAGGAATTTGTTGGCATCAACAAAAGAAGAGCAAAATAGGAATGAAGAAAAAAATGAAAAATGGATGAGAGGTTCGCTACTGATATTATAAAAGTTTGAGGTCTTCGGTTGTAGTTACCATGATTAGTGGGGTTTTTTCGGTAAATGTCCCATTTTTTTTGGGATTTTACCGAAAAAATCTCCTTCGGTAAGACATTATTTAAAATTGCATTTCCTTTGTAAAACTTGGTGAACTTGTCTCACAAATCTTTGAAAGTAGTTTTGATTGGATGCATTGGATAGAATTGAATTATCTATAGAAAAAAGTGGAACAGTAATAACCTAAACTCTCTTTGAAATCCTCACCATCATCATATTAGCAAGATTCATTGTCTTGTCCTTCAAGTGAAATTGCACTACATTCTTTCAGCAGTACTTGGTTTTGAGTGCTACCTTAATTTGACACTTCTATTTTATAGGACTTGTTTCAACCATTTTCAACAAAAGCAAGGTAAAATAACAGTTGAAAATAGCTCTTAGCTTTGGCTCTAATACCAATTGTTTTGAAATACTCTCAAATAGTTAGGCCTTAGAATGCTTGTTTGGAAAGTTTGCTTTAATTTCTAATTTAGTTAATTTCTTAGTCCCTTTTCATTTTTTCTAAAAATAAGAAAAGGTTGACATTTTAATCATGAAAAAAATTAGTTTTTTTTTTTTTACAAACTTACTTACATAACTTTTACTATATGACAACTTCACCCATGTAACTTATGTAACATGAAAAATCTATTTTTTTCTAATTAAATCAAACCTATCAAATAGTCCATTTATAAAATAATCCAATTGAAGTGGCTCTATTTGAAATAGATTCTATTGTTACCTAAGGAAATCTAATAATAAGATTACATGATTGTAGTTTTAATGTATGCAACTGGAGTGAGAAAAAAGTTTTATTAAAACAAAGTCTTAGTGCCGCAGCCCTTAAGGGTTCAAAACTATATAGGAGTCCAACGATAATCACCAGTTTTTGTTGATTTTGAACATATCATTAGTTTACACTAGAAGCTTATTATTCTTACCCTTTTTTTGGGTATCCCAGCTACCCCTCTAGCGAGGGAGCCCTCAGGTAAGTGAAATTGACCTTACGTGAATTAGAGGAACCCCTTTGGTGAGGGAATTGGGGGTTGAGATCCCTACCCCTCTGGTGAGGAAGCTCTCAAGTAAGGAAATTGACCTCGGGAGAATTAAGGGAACCCTTTGATGAGGGGAGTTGACCTCTGGTGAGGTAGCACAACATCAAGCAAGGGAAGGTGCTTACCCAATTTCAAACCCTAGGTAGGCAAATAAGAACAAGCACTTCTTCCCACCAGGATGAGAGGTCATTCTTATTATTCTTGCCTTAAAGAAGTGATTTAAGAAAGTTGAGATCTTCTATGAGGCATAGTGCAACCACAGAAATGGAGAGAGATGGTGCCAAATTTTCCAATGCCTTCCGCATTGCCTTTTGGCGTAGCAATGATTCGAGGGAGGAAAGTCAAATTTTGGCCATGTTTTCTGCTCTAAAGGAGATCCAAAATTCATAGATAGCAGGGTTTGACATTAGTGCCGTGGAAGAGGAGTCCCCATTTCCTCTTATGCGGTTCATTCACAAATGCACTCCTTAGTTCAAGCTCAAAGGAAATCTATTAGAAACCCCGATGAAGCCCAATTATTAAAAATTCATATCCTTTTGGATGGATCTCAAACTAATTTTCCTTCAATAGAAGTTGCACTCATTATCACTCACATCATGTTATAACATGCAAGCAGAATATTAGGAAAAAAAGTGTGTGTGTGTGTGTGTGTGTGTGTGTTTTTTTTTTTTTTTTTTTTTGAAAGATAAAAAATTGTGTATGTTACACATAATCAATCCATCAAACTTTTATAAAAGTGATGGGGCTAAATGAGAGGTCTGCACCAGTTTAGGCTAATTTGTTTTTTGCTTGAAACTGAATACATAGGAATTTATATTCAAATGGACTGTAGCAAATGTTTCTTAAGGAGATAAGGGTAACCATCTAGATAAATCTTGACTTTCCTTGAATTTGAATTAATAGGTGATGACAACCATTTTTGCTTAACTTGTTTCATTTTCACCTAAGAGTGCATTTGTGCAAGGGAATATGTGATTGAAAAAGTTAAAAACTGATTTCCATCTATAAAAAGGAAAATTAATGTGAATGCTCTGGTGGTAACAAAATTGAAGTGCGCAGAAACCTCCCACTGCAAAATTTAGGACCAGTTTCTTTAAATACAAGCCCCATTATTCCTACGAATTCACTCATGCGAAGTATCAAAACGATCAGACCGTGTTTGATAAATTCACTTTACCAGTGAAGTAAAATGAAGGGCAGTTAGAAAATGGGTCAAATCAAAAGTAATCATATTTAAATAAAAATACTTCTACTTTGTCAACAAAAAAATAATAATAAAATAAAAGCATGTTTTTTAGAGTAAAAAAACTACTTCTCTTCTCACTAAAGCCATCACTCCTTTATTTGATCTCTCCTCTCTTCTTGTGGCTTAATTTAACCCTTTACCCCACTACATTTTAGTGATCAAGGTTGACTTACCTTTACATGGCAAAGGAGTAAGGTAGAATGGAGTAAAGTTAAATTTTAAAATTTTAAATTTCTTCCCTTCTTTTTTTTAAATTCAATTCTTTTTCATCTATTTAAAAAAAAGATCAAAAGTCATCATTGAACTGTAAAAAAATCTGTACTTTCTATAAAAAAATAAAAAAGATTTCATGTCAAATAGCTAAAAATAAAAATAAACATAACCCAATCATATATTATTTTTTTAATTTTAAATTTATTTTATTTTACTTTACCCTACTACTCTCCTAAAATGCCCCTTCAGGTACCTTACCATGAACTCGTGGGGCCGAGCACACACATGGACGTTGGACAGTTTGTGATAGCGTTGCGATTCGTCAAAGCCATTACAACCGCATGTTAGCGCTGCAGCCTTTCAGATGCCAAGGTTCTCCAGTCCCCGAACCGAAACAATAATTCAACGACTCCTCTTTTTTTCTCTGCATCCGTTCCAGTTCTCCTGCTACCCACGACCCCCTCCAACGACCATCTCCGACGTGCAAGGCTCCCGGGTAACACTCTCTTTCTTTCTCTCTCCTTCTTAATATAGGGGTAGTGATTATTTCATGTAACGGTGGATGTGCTTCTAAGAATGGGCAGTCATGGAACATGTCAAGGCTTCTTTCTTTTTCTCTTTTTAGTATAGGAAAACGAACATTTCAAAAGAAAGTAGTTGTAAGTTAAAGAACATTTTCTTTGTTGTTAGCCTTGTCCCATCAATATTTCAATTTTCACTCTGTGCAAGTGCTAGTGTATAAAAATGCCATGCCAAAGACATAAAAGAGACACTGCCCTGATAAAGGAGGGCCGCGCCTCGCAGCCCCAACATGGATTATGGGAAATGGAGAAACAGAATTTAAGTATCTGACGCGACATAGTTGGGACAAGGCTTTAATGATGATAATGATTCCAATCCTACATCATGCTTCTCATGAGAAGGCACTTTAGGCTAAGCTTCCCTTAAATTAATGCTCTCTCTAGATAATGATTAGAACGGAACTACTACAAACGTATGGCATGCTAGTGAATAAATTTGTGATGTACCAAAATTACGAAGAGAGACATTTTAAACAAGTATTAATAATCCTACGACACGCTTCTCATAGGAATGCACTTTGTGTGGAGCTTTGCTTAAATTAGTGATCTATCTAACTAATAATTAGAAAGGAACTACTACAAACAGAGCTACTACAAACCTATGGCATATAACCCCCAAAAAGAATTACCTTACGCATTGCTCTCCGACTTGTCGTTACGTCATTAACAACCTGTTGGTTTGCTTATATTGCGTAGGAATTCATGGTCATATGGGTTTCACTAAAGGATTATTGAAGAGGTGAGAGGTAAAGGATTTGAAGTGAGGGGGTGAATGGTAAAATGTAGCAATGTAGATGAAACTTTGACTTACCTAGTATTTGAATTACTAGGGTGATCGGTGGATATTTATTTTACATCTTCCCTTGATTCAATTTTATAAAGGGAAGTTATTTGACGGCCATTTTTGCATATTAACCTATCATTCTTGATTTTTAACCAGGTACAGAAATACAGTATTAAAATTCCTAGGAATTACCATAAAAAATCATAGGAATCCAATTGCATGAAACAAATAGGCCCTAAGTGATAATCAACTTCACCCTTAACATGGCCTTCTCTTAAATATTGGGGGTCGCTTTTGTTAGATTACCTGGCCCTGTTCGAATCTAAGGTCTTTTTTAAGCTCATTCTAACCTGTTTTACCCCCCTTACTTCCTTTGAGTTCTATGCTGGTTTTCACTTTCTTCTAGTTTTTGCACTCCTAGCGCTTCAATTTGATGTACTTTGACGTATTTAGCCTTCTATGGATGTGTCCATATTTACCAACTCAAATGATATTCTTTTATTATTATTTTTCCCCTTCTATTGCAGCTGTCTTTAGTTTCTCTGTTTTGTGCTAAAGTCTTTGATCTCTCTGTCATTGATCAAATTATAGTAAGTGCAAAAGTCTTTGATCTTCTCTCGTTGATCAAATTAAATAACTGTCCAATGGAATAGTCCATTAGATAGATTGAATCATGGATTATAGTTCTACATTAGATGGTGCCTAACTGGTACAGTACTGAGTTGATGGCATAGTTTTGAATTATGCCATAAATCATGAGATGTATACAACTGGATTTCATCTGAAACTTGTAAGTTGTAACTTTCTTTGATATTGGATGATGCTGAACTCTAGATTTGTGCTCTTTAGGTGATGTTGACACATTAGCCGACCCTAACATGGTTGGGATAAGGCTTTGATGATGATGATGATGAGTTGATGTTGACACCTTACTAAGTGAATTTGGTGCATTTTCTTTCCTTTCCTTTTTTCTATTTGCATGTTTTGTGTTCTAACCCATTGTTGGAGGCCTTCACAGTCTCTTGTGTGTGGGTTTAGCCTTATCTTCACCTTTTCTTATTGGCTTGATTATTCATAAACACTGGTTAGCCTTTTCTTCCCATTTCCTTATCGACTAGACTATTCTACGAAGCTGATTTATCTTTTTTGATTTCCTGTAGTTAGCAGTTCAAGGATAAGGTTCTTTGTGATTTTGTCCTAAGATTTTCTGTTGCATTAAATGCATTATAGATGCTACTGAACGGAAAGAAAGAACCCTCATATTTGCTATGTTTTTTGTAGGGCGTGTCAACATAAAGGTGGTGGCTTGGTTCAGTTTGTGTGACTAAATGGCTATTTCTTTATCAATATTGGAGAAATGCTGTCATTCATCTGCCAATTCAATTGCAAAAGTCTCAAAGCCCTTCACTGACGGTTAGTTATCAGTGCCATATAGACTTATCAAAACAAGGGGTGGATAGGATTACTCATTTCATAGCTCTTATTATGTAATTTTGTATTTGGGTATAATGCTCTTATACTCTTTTTCCCCTCTTTCTTTGAGTGGTCTTTGTATTCTGTATGGATCTTTTTGCCTTTTTTTATTGAAAGATTATATCTTTTTCTATCTTAATCAATTTTTTAGCTGCTAGCAAACAAAAATAAATAAATAATCGGTATCATGTATCCTAATAAGAGGACCCATATGGTCTTGTGCCTGGAAAAGGGTAAAGAATTCTAATCAGTGGTTGGGAAAAAATAAAATATGGCCCCATACATAGAGGAATTGGTGCCACAACAAACCATATACTTGGTGAGATTAGGTTCATATAATTCTTCTTCTTTAACACCCTGTGACTGTCAACTTTTTTTTTTTTTGCTGCAACAGAGCAGATAAACTGCAAATGAGGCGTTGTTTTGATGTGGCTTCTCAAGAAACTTTGTTTTGTAAAAGGCGCACTGCTCTATGTGGTGGAGCATCCTTGGTTGCCATCTTCACCTTGAATTGCAGCTTTACTCCATTACCACTTCAGGCTGCTGAGAAGGATCAGAAAGGACAAGAGGAGGATGGAGATAAAGGTGTTTTTGATTCATTAAAATCATTGTTTGATGCTAATGAAAAAACTAAATCAGGAAAAATATTGCCAAAGGCCTACCTGAAGTCTGCAAGGGAAGTTGTGAAGACTTTACGTGAGTCACTGAAAGAAGATCCCAAAGACGTTGCAAAATTTAGAAGAACTGCTGATGCTGCAAAGGAGTCAATTCGAGAATATTTAAGTGGTTGGAGGGGCCAACAAACAGTAGCAGCTGAGGTATGAGTTCTCTTTGTTTGACATTTTACGCAAAACATTCCAATGATGAAGTATAGTATCTGGTGCATTTGGATTTGAATGGCATTCCTGATGTGCTGTATCAGTATAAATAAGGCATTACAGTTTTGTGATCCTGACTGTCGACCTGATGGGTCCTTCTGTGATTTCTCATAATTTCTTGGAAAGTTATAACCCTTTATGTTGTTTTTATTTTTAGAAGAAAGGGGAAGAAGTAGGACAAAAATTCCCATCCCCTGAGGCCTCAGTTTGTGACCTATAACAAGCAGGGAAAAATGAAGAACAAACAATTAGATTGTTCAAATAAAAGACTTTTTTGTATCATCCATCCTCATTGCAGCTCATTGATTGATGGTTTGGATAACTAAACTACAGAATGGATGATGAACTCACATTTGGATTGTTCAAATAATACTCTTCTGTGTATCATCCATCCTTATTGCAGCTCATTGATTGATGGTTTGGATATCTAAACTACGGAATGGATACAAACAAATGTTTGAATTGTTCAAATAATACTCCTGTGTATCATCCATCTTTATTGCAGTTCATTGACTGATGGTTTGGATAACTAAACTACAGAATGGATGACGAACAAACGTTTGAATTGTTCAAATAATACTCTTTTGTGTATCATCCATCCTTATTGCAGCTCATTGATTAATGGTTGAATCACTACACTGGGGAATGATGCATTAGGATTTAGGACACTGTACACATACTGACACTGATCTTGGCTGGTCTTTATCAATGATTAACAAGCACTTCAACAATGAGACCATAGTCTGTTTCAGACATATTCACTTGCATAATAAAGAAAATATCATATCATATGCATACAATTTGTTAAGTCAATTTGGATTTGTCAAATCATTTGCTAATTAATGCTTGACAATTCACTAAGCAATTTTAGTTTAGCAAAGTCAATTTTGATTTGGTGAATAGTTCACTTTTCAGCTAAGTTATCTCTGTTTGTCCCAGTTCATATAGGTATTCCTATATTATTTATATGTTAATAAATTGCTCTAGATGTAGTTAATTTAGGTTCCCCGGAGTCAATACTTTCCTTGATTTTGTTATGAGACCTTGTCCAAAAGCTTTTGAGTCAAACTTTTTATGGTGGTTGTGAGACGGCCCATGTTACTGGCAACTCATGTCCTACTTACATAACCAGTACTTCTATGCACATGCTGAGTAGATCATGCACATTTAAAAATTCTGAGTTGCACATTAAAAGGTCAGATGCCAAGTATAGAAAACTTAACAGTGGTAAGGGTGAATTCTTTTGAATAATTGTGGGATATAATTATCTTATTCTCATGTGTATGAAATTATTTGAAGCAAATACAAGTGGCTGAAACAATCTCCGATTTCTGAAGTAGCACACTCCCTCACAAAGTTCAGTCCAAAAGGCATAAAAACCCAACCATAATCTCAACTCAACAAATTGAATCTAGCCTGCAGAAAAGATTAAATGTGTATTAAAGGAGTCGGCCATGATCCCACGCAACGTTACGGCACCATATTAGAGTGAACAGGTCTTGCTGTTCATGTTTCAATGTGTAAGTCAAGGGCATTAAAAAGGGACCGCACTGCTATTGATTCAAAAGAAAGTAAAACAAGGGAATGCTAGAAGCTGCTGTTTCACAAGTGTATAGACCTCATTTTGATTAACAAACTGATGCAGAATCGGTCCTCGGGTTCTTCACTTCGAACTCCAACTTCATGTGATACAGCCTGTAAGTCTTTATCTAGGATTCAGCAACGGTATTTTCATTTACCATTCCACACATTAACGTCCACATTCCAAAAATGTAGAGGCAGAAAAGGGTATATTAGCAATCAAAGTCTATGATGCACAGATACTTCAAAACGGCCAACGTATGGTGTTGTATCGTATCCGATACTTCACTTTTTGTGTAAATTCCATGTCCCTGCTGTGTCCATAGTGTGTGCTTGCTGTATCCATGTCGTATCTAGGCATCATAGATCAACGTCTATTTCCTGCCAACCAACTGATGATTCAATGGTAAGGCTTCTTCTTGACCACATAGTGACCATGGATCGATCCCCATTTGCCACCATGTTGGTTAAGGACGTGTATAGTGTGTGTGGGTGTGTGAGTATTCATTAGGAAAAAGAAAATCACTTCCTGAAAGGGCTAGAAACATTCAAATACCATATTAAAATCCATAAGTCAACCATTGTATTTCAGGATTTTGCAAACATAAAAAACGATAATGCTCATATCGCAACACACTCTAACTCAAATTGACATTAAGAGGCACAAATCCATCCCATGATGAGCATGCATATTCGAATGCAAATTAATACCATGGCAAAGCGCAGGCATGAACATGTGTAAATGGTGTAACGCCCCACCTTTCACACATGCATGATATTGTCCGCTTTGGCCCATGGGCCTCACGGTTTTGTTTCTGGTGGGCCTCAACCCACCAAAAGGCCTCATGCAAGGTAAGGGTGCAAGCTCTATATATAAACCCATTCACTTTCCTCTCTATAGCCGATGTGGGACTCCAGGATGTCACAATCCACCCCCCTTAGGGCTGCATGTCCCTGTGCAGTAGCCTACCAGTTCCTGTAGCCTGCCAGCCCGCTTGGCCCGCCCACATATGAACCCGCCCACTTGCACCAGGCTACAGCAGGGGCCCACACTCGAACTAGTCGAGAGTCGGCTTTGATACCATTTGTAACGCCCCACCCTTCACACATGCATGATATTGTCCGCTTTGGCCCATGAGCCTCACGGTTTTGCTTCTGGTGGGCCTCAACCCACCAAAAGGCCTCATGCAAGGTAAGGGTGCAAGCTCTATATATATATCCATTCACTTTCCTCTTTATAGTCGATGTGGGACTATAGGATGTCACAATCCACCCCCCTTAGGGCTGCACGTCCATGTGCAGTAGCCTGCCAGTTCTTATAGCCTGCCAGCCCTCTTGGCCCGCCCACATGTGAACCCGCCCACTTGCACCAAGCCACGGCAAGGTCCCACACTCGATTTAATCGAGAGTCGGTTTTGATACCATTTGTAACGCCCCACCTTTCACACATGCATGATATTGTCCGCTTTGGCCCATGGGCCTCACGGTTTTGCTTCTGGTGGGCCTCAACCCACCAAAAGGCCTCATGCAAGGTAAGGGTGTAAGCTCTATATAGAAACCCATTCACTTTCCTCTTTATAGTCGATGTGGGACTCTAGGATGTCACAATGCGGATGTCTGACGAGAGACCGACCACTACCCGATCAACACACGTCTACACCAGGTGAGTAGAATTCCTACCTGTTCGATGAGATTTGAAATTTGAAGAACTCAGATCTTTGGATTTGTGATGAAACTGTGATGAAATTAAACATCCCGAATGATGATTTTGTCAACCATGTTACGGTTGCAACACCTTTTCCTTCACTGTCGACATGCTGCGACCAAGTAAATAGTAGAAAAGCCCTTCGATCGGACCCTAATGAACTGCCAGTGGAAACCATAAGGTGGATTGGACCCCTAACTACTGTCCCATGTACATCGAGTCCCAGTCTCCCAGATCTGGAAGAAATCTAAGCCGGAGAGGAGTTTGTTGCAGATCGGGGCGTGTAGGGACAGATTTACGTTGGAGGCTACGAAACTCCCGTGGCCCACCTGATCGAAGATCACCTCCCCACATCTGTTGGTAGACCCTAGGGCGACCCCACTGGTGGTGGACCCATGCGATTTGAACCGTTGGAGTCCCTTCATCTCTAAGCTCCATTGTAGCTAGGCGAAAACCCAAAACCAGCGAGAACTTTGTTGCGTGAAACAGAGGGCTTCGGTCGATTGAGTGTTTATAAAGAAAGGAATTTATTAAAATTCGAAATAGGCCCTTGTTGTTAGTAATATTATTATAAACTCATTAAAGTCATTGATGTTTACATAGTTGATACATTATGAACCCACCCAACATTATTTATGAATCTAACTCGGGGCCCAGTGTTCGGATGTTTCCTCTAAATTAGAGTGAAGACTCATTGTTACAAAAATATTAGTTTTAACCCTTTTAGATGGAACTAATCCTTTATAATATGTAATTTGAAAGTGGTGTAAATTACATGAAAATTTACTGGATACTTGAATATAATGGAATATAAATCAATAGTATGTTTGATTCCGGTGGTTGATTTTATGATGAATGATTAATTCCTTCAATAAAATATGGACAATGCCACAGCCTGGTACCAATTCTGAATAAGAAGGGGGCGAGATTTAACCAGTGTTATGTGGTATTGGCCACAGTAAAGAAAACGGAGATGGAATCAATTATATAATGGAATTGGATCTATAATAAGTTGTTGATTGAACTTGCCATCAATGATTTAAATAAGCGTAATACCAACTGCTGGCACTGAGTATAGAACTTCCCTCGTGGATGTTGGTCGATAGGAAGAAGTTCAGCAATCATGGTGGCATGATAGGTCATGTTGCTGATAGAAATGTAGATACTCCAATTGGGAGTATCGGAACAGGCTCAACATTCATGGTGGATGACAAGCCATGTCGTTGACAGAAACGTAGATACACCGTATGGGGTATCGGAACTATTTGATGCCACAGTGGAAAATTACTCAAGAAAGAAATTGATTAGAATGTTATTGTAATTATATCATTGAATATATATGTTCTCTGAATGATTGAGATATGCTTTATCTTAATGTTTCTTATTCTACTCACCAGTGTTACTGATCAGTGGTTCGCCCCACTTCAGGTAATGCAGTCGTGGAGGTTGCGGGGAGTGACGGGGATCAGCCGGTGGATTTTGGCATGTGTAGCTGATCCAGAGCGCGGAAAAACAAAGAATAGATTTGTAGTTGGGATTAGCCAAAGACTTAGATATTTTTTTCAAACAGAGATTGTCTTATTCAATAGTGTTATCAAGACTCCTAATAACTACATAATAGTTGAAATACAATGAAATTTGATTGTTTAAGATCTTGATGCTCATGAGAATTTGATTTATGTGATGTTGTTATAAAAATTTGAGCGCGGCTTAAGAATCTGAAGAGCTCCAGATTCTTGGGTCGTTACAAAGTGGTATCAGAGCAAGGTCTTGGGCAAACCTTAAAATACTTAGAAACCACTAGGCAACGTGGTGAGGTCGTGGAGTGGGTATTTAGATAAGGAATTTATTTACTACATACTAACAACTGTACTTCCACTGTAGGAGAAAGAACATGACTTCCCAAGGAAACTCCATCCGTAATTCCAATCAGAATGGAACTGAAAGTGGTACCTCGAATTTGAACGAGGGACAGACTCAGGTGCCTGAATACGTGAAAACTATGTTTGATACTTTCATGAGAGCATATAATCAGGTGCAAGAACAGATACAGACTTTGGCGCAGCGACCAAATGACAATGATGGACCACAAGGCGGGGTCAATGCTGGTGGAGGCAGAGATAGAGATCGAGAATCGTTATACAAGAGGTTCAATGAGTTTCGTCCTTGATACTTTGATGACACTATAAATCCATGGGAGGCGAACAAATTGATAGAAAACATGGAAGCAATCTTTGAAGTGATGGGCTGCACGGATCACCAGAAAGCCCTGTTGGCAGCATTTAAACTGGAAGGAGATGCAAAAGAGTGGTGGAAGTCTGCAAAGAAAACCTATCCAGGTCCGGAGGACGAGATTACTTGGGCTTTCTTTAAAAAGGAATTCATTATGAAGTTTATACCGGAGCATATTAAGGAAAGGAAGAGAAGAGAATTCCAGAATCTAGTGCAAGGAGACATGACGGTGACAAAATATAATAATAAATTTACTGAGCTGTCTCATTTTGCAGAGTGCTTGATAGCAACAGAGGAGATGAAACGTAATAAGTTCATTGAAGGGTTGCGTCCGGATATTAAAAAGAATGTACGGCTAGGACAGCCAGTAACTTATGCGGATGCTTTAAAAAGGGCATATGTATCAGAAGAAGCTACTAATGAGATCAATGGGGTGACTCCACCAACAACAACAGAAAATGGAAAGAGAAAACGAGAGAACCATCCATCTCGGAAGAAGCAAAAGGTAGATTCTTAGGTTGAATGCAGTCGTTGCGGCAAGAACCATGAATTGGCGCAGTGCCCATGGCAGCGCGGTGCGTGCTTTACATGTGGCTAGGTGGGTCATAGGCGTAAGGACTGTCCAAAATGGCAAAAGAAAAATCAGACACAGCGACAGGGACAGCAATCGCAGCAGGACCAACAAAATTTCTCACAGTCACGCCAGAACCACCAAAATTACCCTCCTCGGAATCAAGGAAACCCACAACAGAGTAATCAACAGAATCAGCCACCACAGAGGAACCAACAGAACGATCAGTACCAGCAGAGGGGATATCCACAGAATTCGCCACAGGAACATGAAAAATAGTATCAGAGCCGACTCTCGATTAAATCAAGTGTGGGTCCCTGCCGTGGCCTGGTGCAAGTGGGCGGGTTCACATGTGGGCGGGCCAAGAGGGTTGGCAGGCTATAAGAACTGGCAGGCTACTGCACAGGGACGTGCAGCCCTAAGGGGGGTGGATTGTGACATCCTAAAGTCCCATATCGACTTTAAAGAGGAAAGTGAATGGGTTTCTATATAGAGCTTACACCCTTACCTTGCATGAGGCCTTTTGGTGGGTTGAGGCCCACCAGAAGCAAAACCGTGAGGCCCATGTGCTAAAGCGGACAATATCATGCATGTGTGAAGGGTGGGGCGTTACAAATGGATAATTGCAAATTCATCCAATGGCAAGCTTGCAGGCACGAAAGAGAGGTGAATCAGGATCATCTCAAATCCTGAAAATTTCACAGAGTAGGGGATTAGAAACTACTACAATGGAAAGTTTTAAGTACAAAATTGCCATATGGAATGATGTATTCTTAATCCCTTAATCCATCAGAGAACTAAAAAGAATGATTTAACATCCACTGAAAACAATGCAATGTAAATCCTCATTACAGTGTCTAATAGATGCGAAAGAATAAATAAATCAAATGCATCATTGTCAGTAGTGAAAATGAAGCAAAATAATATAAGTGGAGCAAGAGGGAATCTTGGATGTTGGTTGACTAGTTTGCATGAATTTGGCTTGCAGGAGAACTTGGCAATGATGACTCTTGATGGGCATTTAAGAGTTCTAGCGTTTGATGTGGTGGAACTTATGGGCCCTGCTACATAGAAGTTCCAGAGCCGCCAAATGCAAGAAAACAATGGGGAATTCGCGAATGCCAGAATCTGTTGATTCCCTTTGACTTTGAGTAGTACTTGCTACCAAAAGGCCCATTAGAATTGGCTCCAATGAAAGAGAGAAATCAAGAAATGATGCCAGAGATGATTTAGACATGCATATGAAAGATAGAGAGCGCCTTCATGAAGAGAATGAAGTGCTACATCTTTCATCTACATGGAATTAGGAGAATGGGAAACTGATAAAGACTTGGGAACAAAATTGTGACTACTGACAGGTGATAGTTTGAATTAAAAAAAAAAGTTGACATGTTTGATTGTGGGGTTACAAATAAATTACTGCTAAACAATGATTAGTGGAGAGTAGAACTGATAAAGCCAGCCCCAAATAGATAGGGTAATATGGTGATTGATATATATATATATATAGAGAGAGAGAGAGAGAGAGGAATTTCAAGTGTGCGCATACTCAAATAGCATATATGCACACAACCAATGAGATCAGATGCTTTGCTCATCCAGAGGGGGGCGCATGCCCATTCATCTTGTTGGCTATGCGCAAATAGGCTATTGAAGCATGTACTTACTTGAACATTCATATATATATATATTGCATGTGTTTGTGGGTGTTGCGCTCCTCTATTGATGTAAGATATCTGATGTATGGAAATTTCTGGATATGTTGATTGAATGCTGCTTTAGTGAATATGCTTGTTTGAATAATGATGTACAAGTCTAAGATCCAACCTGGTCTAATCATGTGCTTACCTGCCCTGGCTGGTTAATCATTGATGGGCAACGGACATAAAGAGTAAATGGGTTATGAAACAAAATATTGAACAATTTGTGTTCTTCAACCAATTGAGTGGATTGGCCATTTCTTTTTTTTTTTTTACCTGGGCATTTACAAGCTGTTCATAAACTAATGGTCATCATTATCAGTTTAAACTAGCTATTTTGATTCATTTTTTATGTTTTTTTAAGACCTCTTTTCGTGTCCCTAATCCTCTTTGTCATTTGGGTGCAGGAGTCATATGTTGCACTTGAGCAAGCAATAAGATCACTAGCTGGTTTTTACTCGAGGGCGGGCCCTTTCGCTCCATTGCCTGAAGAGGTGAAGTCCAGTATTTTGGACCAGCTGAATACTGCAGAGGCTTCTCTGTAGCAAGATATTAATCATCTTTAAGTTTTCATGTATCTGCAACAAAACTTTTACCTGCTCCAGTTTTCCTTTTCTTCGGAATTAAGTAGAAGAAACAAAACCATTGGGTTCTTTTAACAAGCTAGTTTTGCCCTTGTACATGCAATCCATCATCATATTAAGGCGTTTAAGTGCAGTAGCATGTTGATTACTACTGCGTTGTTTTTCTAATTGCCTTCTATACCTTTCCTGGAAAGGAGACACCAAAGCGTATCTGGTCTTTTTCCCCTTCGGAAATGGAGATTTTATTAACAAAAAGGGTCCATGCACCATGGACAGGTTACAAAGAAAACCACAAAGGTATAAGAGAATTTTACCTTTTGCCAGACAAAAACTACAATTTAGGAGCAACCAAAGAAGAAACCCTTTCCACGCTTTGATTAACTAGACCATTTGCCAAATCATAGCGTGCCTGGTCTTTGGCATACTTCTGCTTTTTCCTCCCTTCGTTTTCAATTTTTTTGGTGTACTTCTCATTTTTTTTCTCGACATGAAAACTGTGGCGCTTTTATTAGTAAAGTTCACATATTGGTGCTTGGTGTGGGGAAGAAGAGAGACAAGTTATCATTGTGAAAAATATTATGGAATCCAAGCCATCCATCTGTTTGTCTATGCAGCATTCTTACTCTGGGCCTTGCTCAAATCAGTCCAGTCAACATGTAGGTGATACATGTATCAGATGTATGAACAATGAACAGTTAAAGAAGATGCAACAGCTTAAATTCAATTTACATGTTGACCAACCTGATGAGTGGACAGCTCTGAATTTTAAACCAGTAATATATGCCTTTCCATATGATTAGCAAACCAGGCAGGTTAGCCAGCCTCAACATATGGTGGCATGATCTTTGTGTGCCTTTCTGAAAAACACGAATAGTGTCAGTTTCGAGTTTTGACAGCCAATTGCATAGGTAAGCGTAAAATTGCAAAGCACTCTGCAGTGGAGACAATTTTTTCATTTGGCCTCTAATTTTCCTTATGGCCTTATCATTTCTTAAGTCTAATTATTCATTGTATGTACCACATCCTTTCCCAAGAGAAATCTGTGATATACATTAGATGGAACTTTTTTTTCCATTTAATTTGGATCATCTGCAGTCCTGAGGAGTAGTATTTCTTTTACGTCATCATTGGCCTTGATATACACTAGATTTCCCTTTTGCTCCAAAAGGTAGGCTCCACTTGCATTCTCACTGGACCAAGAAAAATAAAACCCCTAGGGCCCATTTGGGGTTCTTTGTAAATGGAATGCAGGTAACACAATTTACACATTAGCGGTGGTTCATGTAATGATCTTAGTTACAGATAAGCCAATGTGGTTCTGTTCTGAGAGTTTCAGGTAGTTGGAATTAACAAAATAACTTAACTACAGGGTAAATAGAGTTCTAAGGACCCAGGAGGGTCTAGAATTTTTTTGGCACAACACTTTTGTTGCAGCTGATGTTTGCAATGATAAGAAGCTTCAGACTGTGCGATGGGCTCTTGCCTATGGCACTTGTATTCGTAAGTGTAACCTGTCATTCCAGTTGGTGAAAACTTTTGCAAATGTTCCAAGACTGCTCCTTTAGTCATGGATAGATGCAGCCTGTAATTTATATGCATGCTCGTGGCATTACCTGAATTTTTTCCTTGTACTTTCACTGATCAATTTAACAGAAGGTTAAAAAAACTGCGGCATGCTATTTACTCAATGGGGATTTCCTATTCTAGTCCTTCATTTTCAAACTTGTGAAAAGATATTTGTGCTGTGGATTATTCCGGTGGAGTTTCCCTGACAAAATAGATGCAGATCTGGAACAAATAGCCAGGTCCATATGTTGAAAAGTATCTGCATCTAATGTAAATCAATTCTGAGTCAGTGGACATTCAGGTTCTCAAGAAACTGCTAGAGGCATTCACCAACTGGGGGCCATGTTTATCTTCATTAACTTAGCGCTGATAATGTAATGAGGATTGATTAGTCTGGCTAACCTGTAGATATCCCTAAACCATGACATTTAATTGAATTTACAGGTAAATTGGTTGGAGGGCATAGCCTTCCAAAGATCCAAAAGGAAGACCTTCATTTGACTGAAAATCCTAGCCTGTGGGGTTTGCCTAAAATAAGTAATGATTATTGGATTCATGGTATCGGCAGGGAAGAGAAGTTTTTTTTTTTTCTTCTCAAATTAGTGAACAGGTAGAATGGGTTAGATGTTCATTTATTTTAAGCCCAACAACGTCAATTTGAGCATAGGTTCACCAGTGATAAAAGAATTGGTAACTAGAGTCTACTTGGTTTTGTGAGTTTTCCTTCTCACTGTATCTCTGGGCTAATTCTCTGCATCTTGAACATTGTTGGATCAGTTTGTTAGCGTCAGTTCTTACATAGAACACTTGGCATGTAACTAGGGAAAATGTTCTCCTACAAGCATCTGCAAGTGCAGTCAAGATCTACGGGGCCCACACTTTCATCAATACATCCGCTTTAATACTACTCTCTTCATTACACTAACTGGAATCAGCCCAATTTTGCAGTCATTGAACCTTTGCTCTCCCCTAAATTGAATCTCAAGAAAATCTTAAAAGTTATTGAAAATTCAAAAAGAAAATCTACTTACAGAACATTCTCCCGTAAGAAGGGAAAGCCACACCACACTAGAATCGATGAATAAGCTACTGAAAATAGTTCATTGTCACCGGGCATGGACAGTTGACTGTGAAGTGAACAAGCAGGAGGGAATTGAGCTCTGCCGAGTTCAGTTTTGCACCCCTCACGCAGAGCAGAGCCAGGTTTGATGCATTCTCAACCTGAACTCCAGCTCAAAGTTAAATTGAAATCAAACCAGATACGTGAGACAGACTGGTGGTAATTGGCAAGGGCGTCCCATCTCACACATCCCAATGCAGGTATGTAGTCCCACAATGTTTGTACCACTGCACTAACTCCTGAAAGCAGAAATCAAGCCGGCCTACAACCAGCCATGGTTTGCTCTTTAGAGGTTTTTGGTTCAAATAGTATTATCACGAAGGGGTCACATGGAATTTAACCGGCTCCCGCTGGGCACAAAGGGATTAGTCTGGCCAAGGTTGGGAGTTAAGACACCCTCATTTATAAAAGAAAAGGTCGAGTGGGTGACAAAATTTTATATAATATATGCCTTTTAAAATACGAAATATGCATGTTATTGACTGATTTATGGATAATTTTTCTAGAGCACTGCTCAAACAAATCACCGTTAGCACAACCACTGATGTTGGCCGTGGGCATGACCTAAATGAAGAAACAAACATGGCGCCCCAGCATTTGTAAGGCGAGCCAGGTTGTCTCGGGCATGGGTTTACAAGGTGTGCTGGGCCTGGATATGCATCACCCGTGCCATCAAAGTCAACGTTCCTATCTCAGTTCATATCACTCACGCTTCACCTGTGTCTGAGCTCAATAGAAGTTTCGGACTGACCCGGCTCATGGCCACTCCTACACTGTCCCACCTGCGTGTACGCACGCGAGCCACGCGAAAAAGCGGTTGGGGATACGCGTACATACATACAGTTGTAAAAGAAAAATAATTCCTTCACGGCTCTTCATCATCTTACACGACGGTGCTGGAACCCAGCGTCTACGGTGCTGATGCAGTCACACGTGCCGCCCGCCTGCTCACACCTGGACCCAAGTTCTCGCGCTTTCCCTCTCCAACAAAACAAAAGAAGGGAAGCGAGAGAGAGAGAGAACCCTAGAAAAAGATAGTAGAAGAAGAGGGAGGAGGAGGAGAAAGAAGGGAGAAAGATGGGAGTTCCTGCATTCTACAGATGGCTAGCAGATCGTTATCCTCTAGCGATTCAAGACGTGAAAGAGGAAGAGCCGCGCGAGGCACCGAATGGCGCGATCGATTTGTCGAGTCCGAACCCTAATGGGTTCGAATTCGACAATCTCTACCTCGACATGAACGGGATCATCCATCCCTGCTTCCATCCCGAAGGAAGGGTGCGCCGGATCTACAACCTCTCTCTCTCTCTAAACATGTGTCTTCGTTTTATTTGTTTGGCATCATCAGAGAGAACTAACCCACCTTTCCCCCTTTTGTTCTGAATCACGCAGCCTGCTCCCACTACGTATGACGATGTCTTCAAATCCATTTTTGAGTACATAGACCATATCTTCTCATTGGTCCGCCCGAGGAAGCTGTTGTACATGGCAATTGGTGAGATCCGAACCGACTGACACCGTTGTTGCAGAATTGAATTGGATCAAATTGAACGTGCGCTTGCTCTTTTGTTTCAGATGGCGTCGCGCCGAGGGCTAAAATGAATCAGCAGCGCTCCAGGCGCTTCAGAGCTGCAAAGGATGCAGCTGAAGCAGTAAGCAAAAAAAAAAAAAAAATTTTTTTTTTTTTTTGAATGAAATGGTGACTTTTCCTGGCGTCTATGTATTGATTGCACACGTGACAGGAAGCGGAAGAGGAAAGACTGAGAAACGAGTTTGAGGCAGGAGGAAGAAATCTGTCTCTCAGGGAGAAACCTGAAACATCTGACTCAAATGTGATCACTCCAGGAACTCCATTCATGGCTGTGCTGTCTGTTGCGCTGCAATACTATATTCATGTGAGATTGAACCGGACGCCTGGCTGGCAGCGCACCAAGGTTTGATTTCTCTCGCGTCTTTTAGGATAGTTGTTGTCTCCCTTGGGGTTGGATCTGTTCCTCGTTCGGTGGAATAATCCTTGCTCGTTTTTATTTCTTCAAACACTTTGGCTTTCAGGATACTTCTCTGTCTAAATTTATTCATGGAGCTCTGCATTGGGTGATTATTTGAAGGTTATACTATCCGATTCGAACGTGCCTGGTGAGGGTGAACACAAAATAATGTCCTACATCCGGTTGCAACGGAATCTTCCTGGTTTCAATCCAAACACGCGGCATTGCCTGTATGGGCTGGTAAGTTTGGATCTCGTACGCTTGTATGTATATGTTATTTTGCCTCTGTTTTCAATTGTTAGTCGTGATGGAACAATGTCCTTTCGTTGTTGACAGGATGCCGATCTAATTATGCTGTCCTTAGCCACTCATGAGGTTCATTTCTCAATTTTAAGAGAGGTTGGTATCTTATCCTGAAATTAGCTTTGATGTATCTATAATGAGGTGTTTTTAAAAGTGAAAACAACCCCTTTTGTAATGAATAGTGGATTAGGAATGTGGAGAAGCAATTAATGTTACATTTAAAAAGGAGAACAAGTCACTGCATGACTTGTCCCTCATTGGAGGATAAAAAGAGGGCAGAAACGTCCCTTTTTTAAATGGGGCGTTCCTGATAATTTTTCATCTATAATACTGTACTTATTTGTAAGTTTGTGTTTGAAGCCTGCCAACTTAGAAGCTTTGTAACTGAGTGTTACAGGTGATCGCCCTTCCGGGACAGCAGGAGAAATGCTTTATCTGTGGTCAAGTTGGTCATCTGGCAGCTGAATGCCGAAGCAATGAGGAAGCCGATGTGCTGGATGAAAAGGCTAACACTCCGATTCATAAAAAGAAATATCAAGTTGAGTTTTGAATCTAAGCAACCTTTTAATGCCATGTCATAAGTTAAAATGTTTCTCTCTCTCTCTCTATATATATGCCTCTTGTCTTTAAGTTATTGTTCTGATCTATTAAATGGAATAGTTTTTTATTTAATTTTTTGTATTTTATTATTCATCTCTGGCAGTTTCTCAACATTTGGGTTTTGCGAGAGTACTTGGAGTATGAGCTGGAGATTCCTGACCCGCCATTTGATATAAACTTTGAACGAGTGATCGATGATTTTGTCTTCTTATGTTTCTTTGTTGGGAATGACTTTCTTCCTCACATGCCTACATTGGAAATCCGCGAGGTTTGTTTGTTGAAGGGGATACTCTTAAATTAAACTTAAATGAAATAGATAAAAAGATAGATAACTTGGGTTAAACTCTCCACAACTCCTAGGGCATTAACACCCAAGCAGACAGTTCAGCTGCTCCAGCATCTAAACTGCATCTGCATTTTTATTTGTCAAGACAATATCTAGCATCGACCTTCATTCAGCATCATTTTATGCTAGTTCATTTATTATCTGTAATTTTTTTCATACTCAATTGAATTTTTTGTGCTTCAGGGTGCCATAAATTTACTGATGTTCGTGTATAAAAAGGAGTTTGCTGCTATGGGTGGTTACCTGACAGATGCGGGTGAGGTAATTGTTCTTCTTCTTCTTATTATTTTGTCTTTTTTTTAGCTTTTGCTTTAACTGTTAACGTACAAGATTTTATTTTACTATTGTTGTTGATACTTTCTTAGGTTTTCTTTTTCCCTTAATGGTAGCAATAATTTTGTAAGTAAGATAGCTAGAATACAAAAACCAACAAACAATATCAAATAGCATACAGTGATTTGAAAGAATTCTGCATCACTATTCCAGATTCATTGCCAGAGATCAAAGAAAGAAAAAATCCACCGGCTCATCTGCTAATAAAGCTAATGAAATAACTTAAAGACTGCACCAGGTAAGCAATATCAATTGCATAGACAACTGCAATCTAAAATGCCCTCTTCACCCAGAGAGACCCAAGGACAGCTACTGCTGTGCAATTCCACTAGATAGCTTCTTTCTAAAGTTAACAGCAAATGAGAGAGACACTGCATCTTATAAGCACCTAATGTACCCATTCACAATATGTAACTTTCTATTTCGGCTACAGTTGTTATCAGTCTGAGTTCCAAGTTTACCCATGAATGAAGGTTCCACCTAGTATATGATATCTTCTTTTGGTATGTTTATCCTCTTAGAAATATTATGTGTCTATATATATATATGAGAAATACAGACAGGGCCCAGCTATCACCAATCTGAACCGTTCAGAGGCACATGACTTCCTCACCGGTGCCCATGGGTTTACATCCATCCGAATAGATTGGATCATTGGATTGAGGGTCAAATTTTTTTCCTTAAGATAAGTCGTTAAACTTTTGGTCACGGAAGAAGGGGTTAGAGGCAAAGAAGCACGGACACAGACACAGGATACAGATACGACATGACACGAACACGCCGACACGAGATTTCTCAGAAAAGTAGGACACAGACACGTCGAGGGATACGTTAATAAAATATATTTATTTATATATATAATCATATACTAAAAAAATAATATCATTTTAATTTTTTAATCAATTAAAATTCAAGTACCAACTAACAAACATATCAAAATTTCAAATATCAATACAATACAAAAATATAATTCACAATCATTATACATGAAGTGTCTATAGTTCCATAAAATCCATACAAAGAAAAGGGAGGTTCACCTCTTTCCCTTTCCTCCAAAATAAACAAAAAGCAAAAAAGAAGCCAACCTCAAAGCCTATTCTTTAATGAATGATTTATTTGTCTTTTGCTTTTAATATGATTAATATTAACAATCATACATTTTTCCATAGTATAAAATTGTCATATATCAAGTTTACAAATTTTAATAACCATATGTTAACAAAGTGTCCAATAAATATTAGTCACATTTATTTTTTAGTCATAGGCACGAGCTAAGAATTGTGGGACACGTTGCAAAAAGAGTGTCAGACAAGTGTCCGAAATTAAGATTTTTAGTTCTTAATTATGGACACGGTTAAAATAGTATTGGATGTGTCCGAGGAGTGTCAGTGTCCGACACATTTCCGACACGGATACATTACTTTCTCAAAAGTTTTCGTGCTTCTTAGGTTAGAGGCATGGGAGTTGGGACTAACCCCAAACTCGGTCGTCGACCCATCAAAGATGGCTCTTTACATTCCTCCATGGTCCCATGTTCAATGGGGCCTAGTTAGAGGTGTAAAATGGGCCAGGCCGCCCTTGGGCGTGATAGCCTGGCACGACATGGCTAGCACGGCATGGACACACTGGCCGTGCTAGGCCAAGGGTGCCAGGCACGGCACGACACGACTCGTGGCACGACACGGCACAAGGCACGGCCCGTTTCATCCTGTAATCGCTCGTTTCACATTTTTGTGTAGTCTATATTTTCTCTTATCTTTAGTGTAAATATAAAAAGATGTAGTCTTTATTTTTTATTATTGATAAAAATTGCAAAAGTTTTGAAGGTAACCTTCAAGTAGAAAAAATTCAAATGAATCCTTTTCTAGTGGAGTAGGTCAAGTTTGACCAAACCACTTAAAGTTTTAAAATTTTCAGCGTAAGGCCCTAAAAAACTGGAAGCATGGAACATCAGAAGGGGTGGCACGAAGGCACGACACGTTTGCCACGGCACGACGTGAAGCACACCTATGCTGCGATTTTGTCATATCATGCTAGCACAGCCCGACATGTTTTACACCCCTAGGCCCTGTTGTGTGAGAGAGAGAAAGATGCTTTGGTTCTAGTGAAAGGCAAAAATACTAGAGACAGGAGGAGGGAATATTGTAGCAAACTTTCAAATGAAGGCTTTTGAAGACATAAGAGCAAAAAAGGAAACTTTGTTAGCAGAACATACTTTTTTCCGTAAAATTAGAGTTGTGGAAGTGAGTTAAGGATTGAAACAAATGAAGATAGAAAATGCTATACGTCCAGATGACATTCCGATAGTGGCTTGGAAATGTTTAGTAAAAGTTGGGGGATTTGGCTAACTAGGCTCTTCAATAAGATGTTAATGACAAAGAAGATGTGTTGTTATAAATATATATGAGAACAAGGGAGATACAAAACTATATCTACTACCGTGGGAATAAACTTATGAGTCATATTATGAAGCTATGGGAGAGAATAATGGAGCAAAGACTTAGACAAAAGACCAAGATATCTGAAATTAATTTGGTTTTATGCCAAAGACGTCAACTATGAAAGCTATTTTCTCACTTAGGCATTAGTGGAAAAATATTGAGCAAAGAGGAAAAATCTGCACATGGTCTTTGTCGATCTAGAAAAAGCCTATAACATGGTGTACATAGATTTAATTTGGTGGGTTTTAAATAAAAACAATGTTCCAAGAGGTTATATTAAAATTATTAAAGACATATATAAAGCAGCGGTCATGAGTGTAAGAACTACATGCAAAGACACATGTGCTTCCAATCACTATAGGTTTGTATCAAGGGTTAGCTCTAAGCTCTTATATATGTGCATTGATTATAAATGAGTTAATTGCTCATACTTAAGAGAAGGTACCTTGGTGTATGTTGTTTGTTGATAATATAGTATTGGTGGATGAATCAAGAGATGGAGTGAGTGACAAGGATAAAAATAGCAGTTGCGGCAGGCGTAATCGCCAATTACCAAAACGTTACGTAGCAGGTGATACGTAGCGGTTGTGGCAATATGTAGCAGTGTGAATTTTTTAAGTGTAATTTATTTTTTGAATATTTTGTAGAAACTAATATTGTGTTTTTTTAGTGATTTGGAATTATATAAGGGTAAAGACAACCATATGAAAGGCTATTGAGGAGAAGAACTGGGAAAAACAGTGTTGTAAATTCAAATTGATTGGCCCTATTAGGTTTTAAACCATAGTGCCACTATTTTCAACATAGCGTAGCATCCTCAGCCGCTACGGCTGATAATGTGGCCGCTACGCTACATAGCGGTTGCTATTGTGAGCCATGGTGAATGCAACATTCGAGAGATGGTGGGAGGCAAAAAATCCTAAAGCTTTAAAATAAGTTGTACAGAGACAGAATATATGGATTGCAACTTTAGTTGTCATTTACAAAAAGCTGAAATTATGGTGATCACTGATCATTGAAGCCCAAGAGATACCACAATGAGATTCTTTCCATTACCTTGGCTCGATAATTAGCAAGGATGGGGAGATTGAGGAAGACATCGAACATAAGATAAAAGCGGGATAGCTGAAATGGAGATAAAGGCAGAAAATTGAAATGGAGATTTGCTTCTAGAGTGCTTTGTGACCAACGAATTCCAACAAGATTGAAGGAAAAATTTTATAGGATAGTGATTGGACCAGCTATGACCACTGAAGTTGAATATTGGCCAATTAAGAAGCATCATATGCATAAAATGGATGTAGTAGCAAAGATGAGAATGTTAACGTCGATGTGTGGTAAAACTGGGAAGGAGAAGATTAGAAATTAGCATTTTTTAGAGCATTTAGGGGTAGCATCAATAGGGGATAAAATCAAAAAAATCCATTTAAGATGGTTTGAGCATATCCAACACAAGTTGGCAACAACTCCTGTAAGGAAAAGTTTGGCTATGCAGGTTCTCCTGTTAATTTAAATTAGAAGCCAATGAGGATGGTGAATGATCGATTGCCACTACGTTTTATAATACCTTCTGCAAGTCCGTCCCAGATGTGCACCAGTTTGCTGTTCTCTATGCTGAGTTCTCCACTTAGAGAGGGCATGGCTCAAATTATGCAGGATTATATGAAACACTTTCTTCCTTAGTGTAGTATGTTTACTCCAATCATGGGCTTATACTTCAAAATTTATTATGCATGAATTGTAAGTCTATTCAGACCTCTCTTTATTCTATTTGCAGTGAATTTTAACTAATTTTATTCAAAATACCAAAGCATGGTATAAAGAGGAGGATGAGGGAAATTCATTATTAGCATACCCGTCTTCATAGTGAAAAACCATTCCTGATAACCCATTTGGTAAGCTCCAGCTGTTGTACTTACCTTTTATCAGTTAACCAAAGAATTCTCACAAACTCTGACCTGTAGCATTTGCCTTTGCCATGAAAAGGAGAAGCATATGGACACCTGTACCTATGCAAAAACCTATGATGCTCCAAATGCGTTCATAGAACAATTTCAGGCCAAAGAAAGCCAAGTACAGTAAAACTAGAAGTGGCAACTGATTCTTCCTCACTTTGTCACATGAAATATGCGCAGGGATTGTTGTTTCTACCTACTGAGGTTATCTAGAGTTAGCCCCTTTTTGTGGGGTGAAGGTTGCTCAACAGAAAGCGTTAACTCTATGTAGGGCATCAAGTAAAAGTCTAGTCCGTGTAAAATTTGTTGACACTATCCTGTATTTCTCTTAAATATGCTAGTTTGTTTTGATATTTCTGATTTTAGCTGACAACATCTGAGTAATAAATATTTATTTTTTGGAATGATGAAACCCATACCCTCTCTCTCTCTCTCTCTCTCTCTCTCTCTCTCTCTCTCTCTCTCTCTCTCTCTCTCTCGTGCACACAAACGAGGGCAGGGGGAGGGGGTGGAGGTGGCGAGGGTAGGGAGCATGTGTGTGCAAACTTGAGCATAATTACATTTCAAAAAAAAAAAAAAAACGAAATATGATTGGCAATCACTTACTATTTTAAGCACAATGTTTTATGATGCTTATCTTTTATGTGGTCAGGTCATATTGGAGAGGGTTGAACACTTTATTCAGTCAGTTGCTGTATATGAAGATCAAATCTTTAAAAAACGTGCTCGTATTCAGCAGGTTTTGTCCTCCTCATTAATTCTTATTCTTACCCTGGTCTCTATTTTTATTATCATTTGGCAACTTGAACATGCTTTTGTTAGAAGGGTTCTTTTAGATATTCTGGTGTTAATTTAGTAATTCTGGATGTGATATTTTCTCAAAGTGAAGTTTCCTTAGTTGATTTTTGATTGATATGTCCCGTAGCTGAGTTGGTGAATGATGATGTAATTTGGTTCCACTATCATCCTATGTAATCTGTCTACTGCAATAGAAGCCTCTTAAAACTTCTCAAGCTATTATCTCAGTTTCTCTTCTTCAATCTTTAATTGATAAAATAGAACTTTTATTACAAGGGGAAGACTACAAAGGCTGCCCCTTGAAGTTATTGTATCCACATACTAGTGGTCTGTTGAGTGATGTAGCCCACCCTTTGTTTAAGAGGCCCCTTGATGGGCCCAGTTAGTTTATGGCTTTACACCAGTCATAAGGGTATTGGAGAGTGGAGGGGAGGGGGAAGCTCTATACATGGTTGACGGTGGGTAGATGATAAAAAATCAATTTGATTGGTTGTCATACAGTGCAGATATTAACATTATTGTCAATTCCGTTCCTTTGGCCAGAATTGGCCAAGGTGTTCTGGAATTGGCTTTGGGCAGAACGGAATGCAGCTTTAGAGTATAGTTTAATTTAAGTGATGTGAGTATTCATTTTTAGTATTATTTTAGCATTCATCTATTTTTTCAATTTTAGGTATTCTTTTTTACATCTTTTTCATTTTTCAATCGCTTCTTTTCCGAAATTGATTGGAATGCTGAAAGGTTCCACTATAGGGTCAAACCAGAACGAATGGGAACCTAATTGACAACTATGGATATTAAGGCCCCAAGCGATAAAAATGGTTAAACTTAAAATCCATTAATGGATATGCTCTTGATGTATGTCAAATTGGGTATAGTGCCAACTTATGGGGTATAGTGGGTGTTACGCGGGAGATGAGATCATAGATGGGCCCTGCATGTGTTTTGTAGTATGGAGTAGGCTCAAGTCAACTGGGCCAATGCATTGACCATGGGTCAATCCGATCCATTGGGTTCAGCGTACATGCCAATTATATGGATTGCTATTGTGGAGTTCTACTTCTATATTATTTCTATTTTTTGCTATTAATTAATTTGGATTGCTAGTTCCTATTTAGATTTCATATTTAACTTGTACTTCTTAATATTATAAAGGTCTTAGTTGCTAAGCAAGAGAAGGGATTGGTCCTACTTCTCTATATATAGATGATTCCCCATTGTAATTGCTCATGCTTATTATTAATTAATATTTTAAGTTATGAGGTCTTCTCTTTAATTATGATGTTTTCCATTATCTTGTATGTGCCCTTGTGGTCTGTCTTTGGATTCGATCAATCCCTTGTTGGGAGATTGTTCTATTTTTTTTTTAATTGTAGATCGAGGTTCCTTTGGTTGGTACTAGAGTCGAAGTTCTGCAATCGCCCAGAAGACGGTTGCCTTCCTTGTATATTATTTCCTGTCTCTCACCAAAACCCTAACCTAACCCACCTTCTGATGCAGGCCCTAGGATTAGGGCTTGCGTAGTGTGCTGAAGCATGTGTCCGAGGAACTTCAAATGTCTCTGCAGAGACAAAAATGAGGATGCACCTCAAAGGGAAAATCCAAATCAATTAATAACTCTGAAATCTCATGTATACAATGCCACATAGAATTAAGAAAGTAACTTAGGTAAGAAAGTAACTTAGGGACTAAGTAACCTAGTTAATCTAGGAAACTAAATCATATGAGAAACCTAATCCTAATTACAACCCATTAAATAAATTAAAAATCTGCTAACATATAATTACTGAATAAAAAAAAGCCTGAATCTACTTGGGCCCTACACATTTGGCCATTGATATCGATCCTGCATCATTCTCCCTAATTTGGAAAGAACTCAGCCTCGAGTTTCGTACATGCCCTCCTAGGTCAAAGATCAAGCAGATGAACTTTCGATCTGTTAGTTGAGCTTGAGCGTATGCACACATCTTGAATACTCTAAGCATAGCATATGTTTGTTTGAGAGCTGAATTTTGTGTGGATATGTGATCGAATTGGTGGATACATCATGTGCGGTATTTGCACCACCAAATCACAATTTTCGATTATCTACTGTTCAACTACAAGGATGAAGTCAATATGAGGGACTTCCATGGATAAATACTCTTGAGAAAGCATTGGAACAAGTGATTTGTTCTCTGATTCAATGGTTGGACTTCCATTTGAATTTTCTTCCAAATTGAGTATTGTAGTCAAGTTTTGAGCAAAGCCATATTGACATCAGATTCTACTTCAGACATATCTTTCAATTGAGAAATATCGGCCTTGATTCCAATTTTTATTGATTGCCACTGATGCAAGCCAGATCCTAAATCCGGCTTGCAATTGATTGGCTACATTGATGGGCCCTACTTGATCGATGATCTGTCCAAGATCAAGGATCCCTATCCTTAGTTAGATAATTATAATTAATTATTTATTTCCTATTTTATGTTGATTTGAGATTAGTACTTGCTTAATTTATTTTAGTAAGCCATAATTGTTTAAAGTCTTTCATAGTTTAGAAACAGTCACTCCTATATAAGGAGGAGTCTTTTATTGTAATGGACATGCTTATTTTCAATTAATTAAAGTTTTCTTTAAAAATTTATCTCTATTATGGTGTTTTTCCTCTTATGAGGGTGCCCTAGGGCTGGAATCCATCTATGGATTCAAACAATCATTCAAGAGATTGTTCTACACTCGATCGGAGAACCGACGCTACACCAATTTGGTATCAGAGCCAAGATTTGGTCATTGGGAAGATGTCTGTCGGTCTTGGAGTTCGCCTATCCCTCCATCTCTACGGCTTCCACCTATCTTTTTGCCCATCACCAGCAGCCTCAAAACCCATCTCCATCACCCATCCCTGCCACAGAAAACCCATCTCAACCCCTGTCAACCACCGCATGCACCAGCACCATACACCGACACCCAGACACCACCCCAGCCTCTTGTCTTCCTAAATCCTAACCCAACACACCAGAACTTTGATCCCCATGGCCAACTCCAATCCCGAACCCTATACCTGACCTCCAACCCCTTCTCGTTACCGAACCCCAATCCATCCTTAAAACTCTCAAAAGAGCCCCACCCCAAGTCAAACCCATCTTTTGCTCATACCCTTTCTCCAAGTCCCACCTTTACAATAACCCAGAAGCCCTAATCCTCCTTTCTAGTCTAAATCGCCAACCTTAGGCCTCCATCTCCCTTCTTCTACTTCCTGCGACCCTAAACACAAACCCCTGAACCATCCCAGCCGAGGCCCTGCCACCATCCAAACCCCTAAAAATCCTTTACCACCATCTCAACATCCCCAGACATTTAAACTCAACCCATTCCACCCACTGCTAGCCCCTGAAACCCATTTCCATCTCCGACCCACCAACCAAAACCTAAAATCCATCCAACCCCCACCATAACCATTCCCAAACCCAACCCTCACACTGTCCCTTATCCGCAACCATCTCAAACTCACTTCCATCCACAGCCAAGCCCAACCCCTGCCCGTCCTGTGGATTTCTGTCACCGAACCCAAAACCCACAACCCCCTCTCTCAAGCGAAACCCCAATCAAATCCAACCCATCCTGGCCTACCTAATCCCTCAAAAACCCCTAACCCATTTCCCCTTCCATCCTCGAAACCTAACCCCCCACCCACAATCCATCCAACACCCCACCATCCCTATCCACCTCCATCGAACCACTCGAGCCTTTTTGGCCATCTCCATGTCATCCCGAAACCTCCCGCCATCACTGCCACTGCGTCGGTTCATCCCCAACCTAGAACAGCGAAGAAGAAGAAGAAGGGGTAGAAGAAGAAGAAGAAAAAGAAGAAAGAAGGGGAGAAGAGGAAAATAAGTACCGTTCACCGAAGACACTCCAGCTTCGCCGTCGCCGCCTCCTGCAAACTCCTTGCCAACTAGCTCCATCATTGAAGGTTACTGGAATCCTTCTCCAACTCAAGTCAAGATCTTTTCTGTTGCAAAACAGCTAGAAAATAGCCCTTTTCCTCTTTTTCCTGCACAAAACCCGAGGCAGAAAGAAAGAGAGGAGAGTCCTCTTTTGATCGCGCGTACCTCTTCCAGGTACACTTTAAGGATCCTCTGTTCAAACCCTAGTTTGGGCCTTCATCTTAGGTTCGACCCACACCTATTTAACATCTGTTCAAAGCTTCACTATTGTTTGGGCTGCAGTTGGTCCAACCCGACCCAAGTCCATCTTCCTATCTTTAAAAAAATAATAATAAACAAAAATAAAAAAGTGGACCCAATCCATAAGGTGTCAAGCCCAGCCAAAGCACAACTTTTCTGCTTAATTGATCTCACCCGTTGATTTTCAAAAGAGTGATATCTGGGACATTGATTTTTGAGCAGCAATATTTTGGCCATCTAAGATTCAATAGATGATCCATCTTTGCAAGCTCGACTTATTTTTCAAAAAGGATTAAATTTATTCTCCTTCCATCTAAATCATCATGAGATTTTTGGACACTCAATTGAAGTTCAAAGATTTGTATATCAATACAAATATAGAAATTGGTATTTTGAGAATGAGTTATACTTTGAGCAATTTCTGAATTTGAAGCAAGAAGAATTAACAGTTGATGAATATACCCGCCAATTTCGAGAGTTGCAAGATATCTGTGAACTAAAGTAGACCGAGACACATTACTTGGATCGCTATATCAGAGGCTTGAGACCAGATATCTTGGAAAATATGAATAGTTTCGACACTAGTCAAGAGGCATACTTAGAAGCCTTTCGTGTTGAACATATGCTTAGAAAGTTTCGCAAGCAACAATGTGCATCTCAACGAAAACAAAGAGCACATGTTATGGAAATAGGCAAAGAAATTCCACACGCAGGTGAGAGTCAAAGAGAAAGCTGTTAATTTGATTATTGACAATTACAGTGCAATAAATTTTGTCGCACAAGAGGTTATTGATAAACTTCATTTGCCAATTTAGACCCTTCCTAAGCCCTACCAAGTCACATGGTCTAATGGTTATGTCATCCCTGTTACTTACATATGCTTGGTATCATTCAAGGTTGGTAATTATGGAGACAAAATTTGGTGTGATGTGATTCATATGAATCATCATCATCATCAAAGCCTTATCCCAACCACGTTAAGGTCGGCTACATGAATTCTGTTGCTCCATTTTGTTATCTCAGAGTTCATGTTTGGGTTGTGACAAAGTTTTATGTTGGCTGTCAACTTACTTGATGCAACCCTCTTCCTTTACCTGAGCTTGGGACGGCAACAAAAACTGGCGGAGTTTTTATTTCTTCTAAAGAATATGGAAGGAAAAAGATTCCAATGAAGTGGCAGTGATGGCTATTTTGGAAGCTTTCCAGATTTATTCATATGCTTGTTATGATTGCTTAATTATGAAAAACAATTCGTCCATCATTATCCCTTGGGTGTCTTCCATCACCAAAGGTCCATGGCAGTTTCAGTTCCACTTTACTGAGATCATAGCCCTATTCACATTGATCCGGGTGATGTTTTGCCATGTGCTTATTCATCCAATGGCATGGCAGATTGTTTGGCCAAAAAAGTGGAAGATAGGGTTATTTCTTTGGTAGCTCCTATTGTGTAGCCATGTGGGGGCGGAACCAGGAAATTTTTGTTAGGGGGGTCAAAGTTTTTTTTTTTAATCTATGGCGGATATAACTCTAATTGGATAAAAATCTCTTATGATAGTACAACATAATTAGGAAGTGATTCAAGCAAGTTGGATTTCAATAATGAGCCCCATTGATGGAAAAGACATAGTGAAGCATGAATGATTAGTTCAATAATGAGCCCCATTGTAATTGTACAAATCATGTTACACACAATACAATGCTCTTATACCTATGCTTCTCCCTTTTTTTGGATTCCTTTGTAACCTAGATGTACTAGTTTAATATAAATTTACATGTTACAAATCCAAAAAAGAAAAAAGGAACAAAGAAAATATGGAGATTCTTGTTTGTGAATTTGGTCCTATTGAATGATGTACATCATCTTGGGATGGTTCCTCAAGAAAATTTCAAAAACAGAGGTCAGGCTCAAATTATTTGAATTGCATGCTTCCTCATGAAATTTGCACAAAGATAGATCCTCATCATCATCAACACATGGTCCCAATTATGTTAAGTTCAGCTACATGAATCCAACACATTGTTCCAATTCTGTTGAGGTCAACTACACGAATATGTTTCTCCATTCCGATCTATATTGAGCCAAATCCCTAGATAAGTTGCACTTCTTCAGATTTATCCTTAATACTCCATCTATGTCTTCTTTCATCAAAACCTTCTCCTTGGTAAACTGTCAACATGCATAGAAAATTTTTCCTCAATTGCATCATCATTGGCTTGTATTGGACATATCTAAACCAACTCAAGCGAGCTTCTCGTAATTTACTACTCATTGATGCTACCCCTAAATGCTCCCAAAAGCACTCATGGTTCTATCTTCCCTAGTTTTATCAACTACGACACATCCATCTCAACATTCACATCCCTCCTATACTCCTTTTGTGCATGTTCTTCAATTCTCAATAGTTTCAGCTCTTTGCACATCACACTAAAGTTGCAACCATAAATTTTGTCTTTGCGCAACTTGTATTAGAGCACTTAGATTCTAAAGCCCACTGCAATTTCTCAAGTTTCATATTCACGCCATCTCTCGATTTATCCACCAATACGTCATCTACAAGCAACATGATCTGAAAGCAAGCCATGATTGCTCATTATTTTCGGAAGACTATAAAGTTTTGACCGGAAAGCACGCCATGATAAAGAGATGAACACATATACCCTTCTGTAGGAAAGAATATTGATTGGACTCCATCCATTGCCATTAACAGCCCAATCTTCATCTGCATCATCATCTTCAACTAAAGAACTACAAAAAGAGCAAAAAGAAGAAATTCAAAACCATGACATCATAATTACACCAAAGGCAATGCCAACCATGACAGTTGATATTAAGGATGCAACAGATGAGCAAGGTCAAGTTGAAGTTGATCTCATGAAAAATTCGAAACAAGTAGAACATGATCAAGATAATGTTAATCAAGGATAACAAATGGTAGAGGAAGAACAAAAACAAGCAGTTATTAAAGACTTTGAGTAGGTTAACAAGAATATTAAAAACCCGAAAGATCTAATTGTAACTGCGCTCCCAACAAATACAATTGGTTCCTTGGAAATCAAATCAGTTGATTCAATGGTTTTGCAACCAGAACAAGTTGTTGAAGTACCCTGCATTGACTTCGTCTTTAGGGATTAGACATGGATGATAGATAGCCAACAATTGCAGTATCTACATTTTATATCGTACTTCCGAGATAAATTCATGCATTAAAAGATGTACCAATTCCAATGTACTTTTGCATGGAGGAAAAGAATGCCTCAAGTTTCAAAGTCATGTATAGACACTGAAGATCAAAAGAAAAGATATAAGTTTGTGGGCTTGATTTTCGACCTAGGATGACCTTTTCCTCACCTTGCAGTCAAATTCTTTCCAGCATTCTCAAGTTGGCAAACTCGTTGTAGTTAAATTTTTCTAAGCTGGGAAGAGCTGATGCAGACCAGATCCAAGATTCGGCTCGCAATTGATGGGCCACGTTGATAAGCCCCACTTGATCCATGATTTGTCCAAGATCAGGGATCCTTATCCTTAGTTAGATATTATAATTAATTAATTATTTTATATTTTATGTTGAGTTGAGATTAGTATTGGCTTAATTTATTTTAGTAGCCATGATTGTTTAGAGGTAGTCTTTCCTAGTTTAGAAACAGTCAATCCTATATAAGGAGTCGTCTTTCATTGTAATGGACATGCTTATTTTCAATTAATTAAAGTTCTCTTTGATGATTTTTCTCTATTATGGTGTTTTTCCTCCTGTGAGGGCACCTAGGGCTGAAATCCATCTCTAGATTCAAACAATCATTCGGAAAATTGTTCTACACTTTATCAGAGATCTGAGCTTGCGCCAGCCACCTTTTGAGAAAATGCGAGAGCCTTTCATTGAGATCAACTTGAGGTAAATTGCCTTGGATTTGAGATTTTAGCAAGTAAGAACCTTTGCCAATCTCTTGTCCAGTACATTGAGCATGACCATCATTTTCTAAATTGATAACCCTGATTTCCATCCTTATAATAGTGGCTTGGAGTTGATGGACCACAGTAGATAACTGAGCAATGGCTCGAGTAAGTTTTTCCATGGATGAAGACTCTTGTAGTGCAATTAATTTTTTTGCATAAGAGGTTATGGACAAGCTTCATTGGCCAATCAAGAAATTGTCTAAATTAAACCAAGGTACATGGTTTAATGGTTATGTCATCCTTGTGACTCACATGTTTGGTATCATTTAAGATTGATGTGATCCATATGAATATCACTTAAATTTTTTTTGGACAACAATGGGTTTTTATTGGGAAGTGCACAATGATAGTGACGCATGTTCCTTTTGATGGAAAGGAAATCGGATAATGTTCCATTCAATGCAATCATAAACCCCATCTTGGTCTACATCATTACTTTCAACTGAAGAACCAAAGAGCGATCCAAAAGAAGAAAAAGAAATTGTTGACATCGAAAAGTAAGATCAAAGAACGAAAGATGCCATGACAAAGTCAGATGAAACATCATGTGACACTTCTAAGCTGGATAATATTTGAGAAGAATTGAAAGACAAGGGGCTTGAATTATTTGTGGATAATGGTTATCAAAAGATGCAAGCAACGAAGTACTCATAGGCAAACATGGAAGATCTAGATATGGTTAGTAAGGAAGATGAAGATCCGGTGGATTTGATTATAATGCCACTTTCAGAAAAGTCAATTGGAACATTAGCAAACAATTACATTATTTAGGAGGCATCAAAAGAAGATCCCATCATTGAAGCCCCTCACATTGACTTCATCTTCAGGAATCAACGATGGATATTAAAATATTGTTATCTATTTGCATTTTGTATAAAATCTACCATTGAAGCGTCTAATGGACAGATCATACTTCTGAGGTAAATTCAAATTTCAAAGAAGCAACACCTCCAACCTACTTCTACATTGAGAAAAAGTCTACATCAAGCTTCCAGAAGGGAATAAATATTAAAAGAAAAATAAGAAGTTTGTGCAATTAATTTTCAACCCAAGACATTTACTAGGATTCAGTTCAAGTTCTCACAAAGTCGATGATAACAATTGCAGAACCATCCGCTCTTCAATGCTAATGGATTACTGTGCCGACTTTCAACACTGAATCCGGATCTCTATGACTATGATGACTATTATCAACTCACCAGAGTTGAGTTTTTCCAAGTCAAGTAAAGATGATGCAGTACGGCCTAGGCTTAAGTCAATTGGGCCAAACCATTGACCATGAGTCAACCATGTGAATTGGGTTCAGCCCTAAGGCCCAATTAGATTGATTGCTACCATGAAGTTCTAATTCTATATTATTTCTAATTTCTGTTATTAGTTGATTAGGATTGCTACTTCTCTTTATATAGATGATTCCTCATTGTAACTGCTCATGCTTATTATCAATTAATATTTGAGCGCTGAGGTTTTTTCTTCAGTTATGTTTTTTTCCAATATCTTGTATGTGCCCTAGTGTTTGAATCCATCTTTGAATTTGATCAATCCATTGTTGGGAGATTGATCTATTTTTCGATCATGGATCGAGGCTGCATCAATATGTTTTAACTCACAATGCATACCTCACGTGATTATTTTCTTGTGTCAAATTGGGTCTTGTGACAGTTCATTGGTGGGAGTTGTTCGTGGGTGGCAAGTGGCAACGATGTGTACCTCAAAACCTAGAATGGGGTGTCCCCACACACAAGTCATTAGTCGAGTAGTGTAACTCAGCATTATTTTAAGCAACACCCCTATGAACCCACTCGAAGGTATGCTCGTTTCGGGAGGGATGAAGAGGCCCCAAGATCCCTAAGATCATAAGTGGAAAACCGATGATCATAAGTAAACACATCTTGGATATGTAGTTTGGCTGAGCCAAGCATCATTTCTAATTCATTTCTCAAGCCAAACTCAGAGCATTTCAAATGCCATGGAATGGCTCCAGTTGACATAATAATCATCATTAGAGCTTTATCCCATTAATCTGGGGCAGCTAAGAGAGTTCCATTCTAAAACTCCTCAAAAAGGAAAAATGAAAGAAAAAAGAAAGAAAATAAAAATTCCATTGGATCAGTGGTAAGGTACCTGCCCTGTCATGGGTCCATAGCTCCCAGGTCCATAGCTCCCAGGTGCCTTACTACAAACAAAGTTGAATAACTCTAATAAAGCTAAGCCCATAGAAAAAGAAATTAAAAAATGTTCTAAAGTTGAAAAACTCAAACAAAACTAATACCACAAAACCTACTGTATACACAAGAATGTAGGTCGCTCATTGGGAGTGCCTGTAATTATACATTACATGGAATATATTGTCAATGGCTAAGGATATACCTCAATTTCAATGTTCTGAAACCCATCCTTTAAGGTTTATTTGTAACTTTTGTTCTTCGCTCGACACTATTCTGCGCCATGCTCTCAGTGTCTCAGTTATACTCAACAGAGACAAATCGGAGGGTTACTTATGGAAGGTACTAGGAGGACTCTATTTAAGACATGGAGTGAAGCAGTGAGGAATGACTTGTTGATGCATAATGTAATTATTTTTTGATTGAATATTTTATTTAGAATCCTAGGTTTTCTAGCTTTAGATGTGTTGATGCACACTTTGATTGTATAATTCAGATAAAGAAAATGGCAATCAAGAAAATGACTGTAAATTTGAACATACAGAAGTATCCTGAAATTGGATCATGAAAAATGAAAAAATAATGAAAATATCTTAACACTGTCAGCAAGTCAGGGCCATTGACATGTAGTCCTATCGTGAATAAATCACGCCACGACCGGCCAGTATTGAAAGAGAATAAAAATGAATGGCTGGGAATTTCTTATTTCCCTTTCTACCAATGGGATTCTACTCCTATTGAGATGGTTTTGGTGTGACCTATATGTTGTCCCTTCATTCAGGATGTCTAAATAAATGTTGTTGGGAGCCGAAGGAAAGTCCAAAATTTGTGACTTTTTTTTTTTTTGAGAGTCTAATGCCAGTATTTGGTGTTGGGTTCAAAAAGTGGAATTTTTTTACACTAATTTTTTGGTAGCATGACTGGAACCTGCAACATTATGGTTGCAACAGTGACCATCTTCCGACTGTGATGATGGCTCTTTTTAAAAATAGCAGAAAATAGGATTTGTGGATTCTGAAAAAATTTTAGTTTATCTAGACATCATCATCATCATCATCAAAGCCTTATCCCAACCATGTTTTGGTCGGCTATATGAATTCTATTTCTCCATTCCGTTCTATTTTGAGCTAAATCTTTCGATAAGTGCAACTTCTTCAAATCTGAATTAATGACTTCCATCCATGTTTTCTTCGGCCTACCCCTACCTCTTGATGGACCCTCCACCTGTATATCTAAACTTTTTCTCACCGGTGCCATTACTGGCCTACGCTCAACCTGCCCAAACCATCTTAAATGAGTTTCTCTAATCTTATCTCCTATTGGTGCTACCCCTAAATGTTCTCGACAGCGCTCATTTCTAATTTTATCTTTCCTAGTTTTACCACACATCCACCTAAGCATTCTCATTTCCGCTACATCCATCTTATGAATATGTGTCTTCTTAATTGGCCAACATTCTGCTCCATATGTCATAGCTAGTCTAACCACTGTCCTGTAAAATTTTCCCTTCAATTTTGTTGGCATTTGTCTATCACAAAGTACTTCTGAAGCTAGTCTCCACTTCAGCCATCCAGCTCTTATCTTATGCTCCACATCTTCGTCAATCTCCACATCCTTACTAATCATCGAGCCTAGGTATCGAAAAGAATCTTTACGTGGTATCTCATGGGTTTCAATTTTGACAGTGGTTTCAACACTTTGTATATGTCTACTGAAATTGCAATCCATATATTCTGTCTTTGTACGACTTATTTTAAAGCCTCTAGATTCTAATGCCATCCGCCATCTCTCAAGCTTTGCATTTACACCCTCTCTTGATTCATCCACCAATACTATATCATCTGTGAACAACATACACCATGGTACTTCTTCTTAAATATGCACAGTTAACTCATCCATAATTAATGCAAAGAGATAAGGGCTTAAGGATGATCCCTGATGTAAGCCTATAGTCACGAGAAATCCGCCCGTTTCTCCACATGTGGTTTTCACATTTGTTATTGCACCTTTGTACATATCCTTTAAAATTTCAATGTAACCTCTTGGGACATTCCTTTTCTTTAAAACCCACCAAATTAAATTCCTCGGTACCCTATCATAGGCTTTTTCCAAATCGATAAAGACCATATGTAGATTTTTCCTCTTTCCTCGGTATTTTTCCATTAATTGCCTAAGTGAAAAGATAGCTTCTATAGTTGATCTCCCTAGCATAAAACCAAATTGATTTTCCGAAATCTTAGTCTTTTTTCTCAGTCTTTGCTCTATTATTCTCTCCCATAACTTCATAGTGTGACTCATAAGTTTAATCCCTCGATAGTTGGTACAATTTTGTATATCTCCTTTATTCTTATATATAGGTACTACAATGTTTCTTCTCCATTCATCCGGCATTTTCTTTGTCACAAGTATCTTATTGAATAGTCTACATAACCAACTTACTCCAACCTCTCCTGAGCATTTCCGTACCTCTATCGGAATACCATCTGAGCCTGTTGCCTTTCCTGTCTTCATTCACTTCAATGCTTCCTTCACTTCCACCCCTCTAATTCTACGGAGAAAAGTATACTCTTGTAATGAAGTATCCTCCTCCACTCTTGTATCGCCCAAATATTCTTCATTTAAAAGTTTACTAAAATATTCTTTCCACCTTTCTATAATATCGTTGTCCTTCACCAAAATATTTTCCTCATTGTCCTTGATACATTTGACATGATCTAAGTCCCTACTTTTCTTTTCTCTTATTTTTGCAAGCTTAAAAATATCATTTTCTCCTTCTCTTGTTCCCAACCTATTATAGAGGTCATCGTATGCTTTGAACTTTGCACCACTTACTACTTTCTTAGCTTCTTTCTTTGCCTTCTTATACAACTCAAAATTTTCTATACTCTTAGTCCCCTGCCAAACTTTGTAGCAATGTTTTTTTTGTCGAATAACTTCCTGAACCTCCATACTCCACCACCATGTTTCTTTATTAATATGTCTCTTCCCTTTTGATTCTCCAAGTACCTCCTTTGCAACATTCCTAATGCAATTAGCCATTTGATTCCACATTACTGTAGTTTCTCCTTCAATATTCCATTCTCCTTTCTCAATCATTTTGTCCTTAAATATATTTGCTCTTTTCCCCTTCAAATCTCTCCACCTTGTTTTAGGGTCTATTTTGTTTACTATTGCTCTCTTTTTACTTCTAATGCAAATATCTAAAACTCCAAGCCTATGTTACGTAGTCAAACTCTCTCCTGGGATAATCTTACAATCTTTACAAGCCAATCGGTCCTGTTTTCTTACTAGAAAAAAGTCTATCTGACTCCTATTACTCCCACTTTTATATGTAATTAAATGCTCATCTCTCTTTTTAAAGTAAGTATTTGCTACTATAAGATCAAATGCCACTGCAAAGTCCAATATAGTGTTTCCGAATTCATTCTTTTCTCCAAATCCATGCCCTCTATGCACTCTCTCATATCCTCTATTATCTCTTCTTATATGCCCGTTTAAATCCCCTCCAAGGAAAATTTTATCACTATTTGGGATTTCTCGCATTAAATCATCCATCTCCTCCCAAAATTGTCTTTTCACACTATCTTCTAGTCCTACTTGGGGAGCATATGCACTAATGATATGAATTATGTCTTCCTCTAGTACTAGTTTAATTGCTATAATTCTATCACCAAACCTCTTTACCCCCACAATTTTCTCTTTTAAATCCTTATCTATAATTATACCTACTCTATTTCTTGTATTACTCTTTCCTACATAGAAAAGCTTATACCCATCCATGAGCTCCTTAACTTTATTCCCTTTCCACCTTGTTTCCTGTATACAAGCCACACTAATTCTTCTTCTTTTCATTACCTCAACCAACTCCATGCTCTTGCCTGTCAAGGTTCCTATATTCCAAGTAGCAAGTCTAATTTTCCTATTCCTCCTCTTCTTCTCATGGACTAACTTCTTTAACCGCATTAGCCCAAAGTCCTGCGGTAGCCCTTGCACACTTTTCACTGCAGCCGGGCGATGCTGCAATGCGTCGCTTAAAGCGGGAAACGCCCTAGCCTTATCGTGAAATATCATTTGTTCAGAATTCATATTTGGGTTGTGACAAAGTTTTACGCTGGCTGTTACCTACCTAATGCAACCTTCCTCCTTTACCCGGGCTTAGGACCGGCAGCAAAACTGGCGGAGTTAATCTGATCTGGGTTTATCTAGACAATGAAGTTAATTACATTCACAAATCTGATCTGGGTTTTAAAAGAAGAAAACGTGGTAACCTCTTCATTTGGTTGCATGACTTGAACCTGCAACATTATGTTTGCAACAGTGACCATCTTCCAACTGTGATAAAAGCTTTTTTTGAAAAATAACAGAAATTTAATTAGACGATCTAGTAAAGTATAGGGAATGGTGGGCTGGCCTTGTGAATAAGGCGCCCATTCCCATAGCTCCTACCAAGTTTCGAACCATGGTGGGAGTCCTTTACTTCCTATGTCTTGGCCACTGGGCCAATTGGGCAAAAAAAAAAAAAAAAGAAAGTATGTTCATGAATTTGGGTTTCAGAAGAAGAGGAACCATACGAATACCTAGTCAACTAGAAAACCATGTTTGAACTCTGAACTACAAAACAATGTTTAGACTAATGCTAGAAGAATTTAGCTAGTAGTGAAGAATTCAACAGAGGGCCCATTTCCAATGCATGCGAATGCATGATACTTTTTATTCTTAAAAAAATAAAATTAGTAAATCATGTAGCATCTTTGAGCCTTGCATTTGTGTCATGTGAACTGGTATCCTCGGTATTGTGATGGAGACCAAGAAAAACTATTGATCTGTGGGGCCCATGCTATATGTGGGCCATGCTCAAAAGCACTCTCTATAAAATCCCTAAAAGGATTATTGATAGCATCTAAAGTTTTTGGTTAAATTGGTAAATGAGCCCACATGCAAAATAGGGAATTTTATAGCTCATCATGTCAGTTGTCTATTTTGCCACGATACGGTCTAGAGATGTACAAGCTTAAGCTTAATGCTATGCTTTGATGGGATTCAATGATGGATGGAATCTTTACTCTTCACAGATTCACCAAAGATGCATGACCTCTGAAGACCTTTGGCGACGCAAGGAGTCCTCACAAAAGGGGAAACCATTGCTCAATGCAAGCACAATAATAAAGGAGAACAGAGAATTCTCATTGAATTCCACAAATGAGAGAATGCAAGGGTGTTAGGGATGGAATGACGTCCTTGCCTAGTAGGGTTTTAGATATGGTTCCCTTGTCCTTCTTAAAATTGAATGCACACTGTTCTCTGTTTTGCTTGATAGGATTTACTTTCCTCTTTTCATTGGTTACAGCCTTACAGGTCAATAAATTATCTTTAATTGATTAGATCATGCCACACAACTATCTTGCTGGATTTGAGATAAGATCTTCTGAACTAAAAATGTAGATTTGAGATTAGATCATGTGAAGTTTTGTTTGAATTATATATAAAGAAATAATGCATGGTTGGGCCAATGGGCTGGCTGACCACTGGTTAGGCCCAATTGATTAGTCATCTGTGGCCTGATGGGCCTGCTCACTATGGGTTAGGCCCGATGCACTGGCTGTTCATGGGCCTACTTTTTGTGGCCCGTAGGCTTATGATGCATTTCGGCTGCATCACATGGACCATGAGCTTAATATCCCTCCTCCTTCTCCTCCTCCTCCTCCTCTCTCTCTCTCTCTCTCTCTCTCTCTCTCCAAACAACAACACAAAGAACACAATTGCAGTACCTTGTTTTAACGAAGATCACTTGTGGTGAATATCTGTTTACTTATTAAAATAGCAAGAAAAAGAGTTGTGGCCAACACGTCTCTTAGTAGCTGTCTGTCTATATTGCTCATTGGATTTCAGGCTATCGAGAACAGTGAAGAAATGAAGCTTAAAATGAAGAGAGAAAATTCTGAAGAATCACAAGCTTTAGTTCCAGATAAGGTCTCTCTTCTCTTTTCTTTTTTTTACAGTACATTTATATTTGAAGTCTCTGGCATGAATTTGTTCAGTTCAACAGCCAAAGGGATTAACACCCTGAAATTTACCTTCATTGTATCCATCTGTCATGTCATACCTGTTGGTACAAGATGGTTGCTTGACATTGATTTTTTTAATGCTTTTTTAGCCATATAGCATGTATGTCATGGGTTCTAAAACTCTAGAGAAATATTGTTACAGATTAAGAAAATGAAGTCTTGCCTTTTCAATGAGTCCAATAAGTAATTTATCTTTTGTATGAAACTATGTGGGATTTTTGCTTATTTCAAAAGGGTTAGTCTTGTTGTCAAATCTATCAAATATCATCATCGGATGTTTACTATTATGAATCAGGTTACTTTTTGGCAATCCTTCATGGGGTGATTGTTCAGTTAGTTGTTTTGCTTGTTTAAAATTGACATTCAGAAAAACAAATCATTTGCATCTTTGTACATATCGAATGATTTATAATTTTTGGGTGATTGAGATTGATATCTCATGAAATTGTAGAATGGTGACGTTTGGGGGGTGTGTGTGTCTGTGCACGTGCATGTGTGCGCTAAAATACATTTTTGTACAGATCCAGATTTTTCTGAAGTGATCTGAATGGCTTGCTCAAAACACAATCTTGAACTATGCATGAGTAATTTATCAAATACTTTTGAAGCAACTGAATTTTCTTTCCATATCTTGGCATTCCTTGTTGTTGGTCCATTGTAACGCCCCACCCGTACACACATGCATGATTGGCCCATGAGCCTCACAGTTTTGCTTTTGGCAGGCCTCAACCCACCAAAAGGCCTTATGCAAGGTAAGGGTGCAAGCTCTACATATAAGTCCATTCACTTTTCTCTTTATAGTCGATGTGGGTCTCAAGGACATTAGAATCCACCTTTTTAGGGCTGCATGTCCCTATGGACTCACATTTGAACTAGTTGAGAGTCGGCTCTAATACCATTTGTAATGCCCCACCCCTGCACGCATGTATGATATTGTCCGCTTTAGCCCATGGGCCTCACGGTTTTCCTTATGGTGGGCTTCAACCCACTAAAGGCCTCATGCAACCTAAGGGTGCTAGCTCTACATATAAGCCTAGTTACTTTCCTCTCTATAGTCGATGTGGGACTCCAGGACGTCACATCCATATTTACCATATCATCACTATCATTATCAAGACCTTGTCTCAATTATATTGGGGTCGGCTACATGAATTATGTTTCTTCATTCCAATCCATCATAAGTGAAATCCACTGATAGATTGTACTTCTTCAAATCTATCTTAACTACTTCAATCCATGTCCTCTTCGGCCTATCATTTCTCCTTGGTGGGCCATCAACATTCATAGAATAGTTTTTTCTTAATGGTGATGTTGCTAGCGGTTGTTGGATATGACTAAAGCATCTCAAATGATGATGCTATTCCTCAATTCTCTCGAAGGCGCTCATTTTTTTTAATTTTATCTTTCCTAGTTTTTTCACGCATCTATCTCAACATTCTTATCTATGCTACACTCATTTTATGCACATGTTGCTTTTGATCGGTTGACATTAAGCTCCATAGTTTGTGGCTGGTCTAATTATTGAATTGTAAATTTTTCCTTAAATAGTTGATATGCACTAATTATAAAGCACCCTAGAAGCAAGTCTCCTCTTCAACTTTCCCACTCTTATTCAATGTTCGACGTTTTCTTCATTCTCTCCATTCTTTTAAATTATCAAGCCAAGGTATTGGAATGAGTCTCTGTGGTATCTCTTGAGCTTTAGTTCTCACAAGAGTTTTATCTCTTTGCATGTAATAACTTGACTTAGACTTGAGGGACCAACCTGTAGAAGGTGGGCCATACTTGTCCAACCCACGTTAGGAGTTAGGTTGGGACTTTTGGCAAATTGTGATCCTTATTCAGTTAGAGACTTGATTAACATATAATTGCTTGAGATTCCTTAATTGTAATGTTATTGGGACTGGTAACTAAGACTCAAAGGTTTTTTAGGACTCTGGCCAGGCCATTAGGAGTATGAGAATCCAAAACAGGACTCTCTCAAGATTACACTTCAAATGGGACTCCTTGTAGTTCCTAATAGGACTCCTAGTGCAAGATTGTTCAACCACTATATATAGGGAGCTTGCTCTTCTTTATTCTTCACATAATTTAGAGAAAGAGAAGGAGAGAGAGAGAGATTTAACATCGAGTTTTACAGTAGAAGAAGAGGATTGTGAGGAAGACGAGGAAGATCAACAGCGGGACACATAGCGGATGTTCGGTTTGAGACCACTTACTACCCGAGCAACATACTTCTATAAAAGATGAGTAGAAATTCTCGATGTAGGGTCTAGATTAAAGAGTTTTGCACAGGAATTTGTGGCCAATAGTATTCAATAAAAAGTTGGGAAACTTTGGTTATCCGATGAATTCTCGCTTATGACTTGGAAACTAAATATCCGATGTTAGGTCTAGACATTTGATTATCTTGTGTTAAAATATGACTTCAATGGTGACCTTGGATCAAAAAGAAGAACAAAATCAAAATTGGGTTCCTAAAGAACTTCAGTTGTTAATGGAAGATTGAGTTGGCAAGGGTTGGGGGACCCACATGGACCACCTGATCACCAATCTGGACCACTCAACAAGTAAGGGATCGTTGGGCGACCTCAGGGAGAGGTCCCTCTTTGGTTTGGATCATTGGGAGGCCCACTGGTTTGTAGCCATTGGTGAGCTTCTTAGCTTTTAACATTTCATTGCATCAACCAACTCCGTGCTCTCGCTTGTTAAAGTTCCTATATTCCAATTAGCAAGTTAAGTCGTCCTCTTTCTCTGGCTTTATTTTTTTATACTTGTGCTCATCTAGATAGTGTTGGGTTCCTTGCATATTTTCCACTGCAATTAGGAGTGGTTTATAGGTCGCATCTACGGGTTGAAGTCTAACCCTTTATCTGATTTGTTTTAAAAACAAGGGAGGACGCTTCAACCTACACCTCATGTAGTTTTACCTGACTCGACCCAACTTGTAGAATCTTACCCCAAACAAATTCTATTTCAAATAAGGCAAATGGTAGGCCATAAAAATCCCCACACTAGCTGGGATTATTCCATAAAAAATAGACTGTTCTAAGTACAAAAATATTACACTTCCAAATTGCTTAATTGGGTTGCTCAACTCATTCAAATATGCCAGGCGTTTTATGGGTTGAGTGATTTGACCATAAACCAACCCATTAAAATGCGGATCAAATTTCAACGCATGAATGAACCCACATATATCGCAAGTCAGCTTCAGTTAGATGAGCAGTTAAAGTCAGATTTGGCTGTCCCTAATTGAAACCCTTGTGGCCTTGCCCACTGTTCACTGCAAGCGGTTGCCTCTGTAGTCTGTCATTTATTGCAGGAAACACACTAACATGATAATAAAAAAATAAAAAAAATTGTCCAGTTGACTCTATGTCATTTATCACAGAAAATGCCTTAACATGATAAAAAACAATTTGTTTTCTTAGAATTAATGTTTGGGTTGTGACGAGTTTTATGCTGGCCTTTTAAACCTACTTAACACAACCCTTCTACTTTATCTGGCAGTAGAAGTTGGCAAAGCTATATCATTGTCACCAACATCATCATTCATTGTGCTAGTGTGACTGTATGTCATGCACAATTCTTGCAGAATTTAAATACAGTAGACTCATTCAGTACTCAACAAAAGGGGTTCTTTACAAGCATCCAAAGTACTAATCAATTTTATATAAGTAGTCTTTCACGAAGAGTGGCTAACTGTATTAGGAAGGTTGCAAAAGAGGTACTTGAAGAATCAAAATGAAAGAGACATGTTAATAAAGAAACGTAGTGGTGGAGTGTAGAGGTTCAGGAAGTTATTCGAGAGAAAAGACATTGCTACAAAGTTTGACAAGAAAATTTTGAGCTATATAAGAAGGCAAAGAAAGAAGCTAAGAAAGTAGTAAGTGGTGCAAAGTTCAAAGCATACGATGATTTCTATAATTGGTTGGGAACAAAAGAAGGAAAGAAGGATATTTTTAAGCTTGCAAAAATAAGAAAAAAGAGAAATAGGGACATAGATCATGTCAAATGTATCAAGGACAATGAAGAAAATGTTCTAGTGAAGGACAACGATATTAGAGAAAGGTGAAAGGAATGTTTTAGCAAACTTTTAAATAAAGAACATATGAGGGATACAAGAACTAGGGATGATACTTCATTACTAGTGCATACTTTTCTCCGTAGAATTAAAGGGGTGGAAGCGAACGAAGTATTGAAGCGAGTAAAGACAGAAAAGGCTATAGGTCCAGAAGATATTCCGATAGAGGTATGAAAATACTTAGGAGAGGTAAGGGTGAGTTGGTTATGTATACTATTCAATAAGATACTTGTAACAAAGAAAATGCTGGATGAATTGAGAAGAAGAATTGTAGTACATATATATAAGAATAAGAGAGATATACAAAATTGTACTAACTATCGAGGGATTAAACATATGAGTCATACTATGAAGTTATGGGAGAGAATAATGGAGCAAAGACTTAGACGAAAGAACAAGATCGCTGAAAATCAATATGGTCTTATGCCAGAGAGGTCAACTATGGAAGCTATCTTTTCACTTAGGCAATTAATGGAAAAATATTAAGCAAAGATGAAAAATCTACACATGGTCTTTATCGATTTAGAAAAAGCCTATGATAGGGTACTGAGGGATTTAATTTGATTTTTAAAGAAAATGAATGTCCCCAGAGATTACATTGAAAATTTTAAGGATATGTATGAAGGAGCAGTAACAAATGTGAGAACCACGTATGGAGAAACAGGTGGATTTCCTGTGACTATAGGTTTGCATTAGGGTCAACCTTAAGCCCTTATCTCTTTGCATTAATTATGGATGAGTTAACTACACATATTCAAGAAGAAGTACCATAGTGTGTTGTTTGCAGATATAGTATTGGTGGATGAATCAAAAGATGGTATAAATGCAAAACTCGAGAGATGACAGGGGGCATTAGAATCTAGAGGTTTTAATATAAGTCGTACAAAGAATATATGGATTACAACTTCAGTGGATATATACAAAGTGTTGAAACCACTATCAAAATTGAAACCCATGAGATACTATGTAGAGATTCTTTTTGGTATCTGAGTTTGATGATTAGTAACGATAGAGAGATTAACAAAGATGTGGTGCATATGATAAAAACTGGATGACTGAAGTGAAGACTAGCTTCTGAAGTGCTTTGTGACAGACAAATATAAATGAAATTGAATGGCAAATTTTACAGGACAGTGGTTAGATCAGTTATGACATATAAAGCAGAATGTTGGCCAATTAAAAAGAATCGTATACATAAGATGGATGTGGCAGAGATGAGAATGCTTAGGTGGATATGTGGTAAAATTAGGAAAGATTAAATTAGCAATGAGCGCTTTCGAAAGCATTTAGCGGTAACACCAATAGGGGATAAGATTAGAGAAATTCATTTAAGATGGTTTGAGCATGTTGAGCATAGGCCGGTAATGGCACTGGTGAGAAAAAGTTTGGTTATACAAGTGGATAGCCTATCAAGAGATAAGGATAGGCCAAAGGAAGTCATTGAATCAAATTTGAAGAAGTTTAACTTATCTAAGGATTTGGCTCAAAATAGAATGGAATGGAAAAACATAATTCATGTAGCCGACTCCAATATGATTGGGATAAGGCTTTGATGATGATAATGATGATGATGATGATGATGATGATGATGATGAGTCTTTCACAAGGAGAACTCAGTATAAAAATCGAGATGGCAAATGCCTACTTGCAATGTCTAACAAATGTTTCTGAAATTGTAGAATAATGCCTGAGAATGTACAATTAAAACTCTAATCATTCTTTTCTTGGACCATCTCCCAATTGTCTTTTTAAAGGCCTACTTGTAAGCTATGATGCACGGTTACTTCAAAATGGACAATGTATCGTGTCGTATCGTATCGGATACTTCACCTTTTATGTGTAAAATTCGGGTCCCTTCCGTATCCATGCCATGTCTTTATCGTATCCTTGCCGTATCCAGGCATCATAGCTTGTAGGCCATTGATTGACAGGTTATGACTCTTTTCTTGGAGAATTTTAAGTATCCGGAACCCATTAGTTCCATCAAACAGAGAGACTGGCTCACAGATTCACAGGATCGCATGTGATGAAGCGTAAAGCATTCTTTAAACATTTGCTGTCATGCTGTAACATTAAGTTACCCTATTTTCTGCTTGCATGCTTAGTTGGACAAGTGGATGCATTTGCATGAATGTTTGTACTGAGCCTGCACAGTTTCCATGCATTACATTAGGCGGTCCCTGCAAGCGGAATTATTAATGAATTCTTTGGAGCACATTTCCAGTATGTTACTCGTTTGTTCCTGGTAGAAACTCTATCACATTTTGGTCTCAATTCCTTTTTCTTGGATCTGGAATCTGGATGCCATATCCATGAGCATGATACTTAATTGTTCTCTTGTGCAGATCTCAATGAACAATTTGAACATTTCTGTTTTTATTTTTGGTTTGTGAATGCAACTTATTGTTGAAATTCTTGTGTATGTTAGTTGTTAAGTTTCACTTATCTCTTTATATACATGTTGAGTGGCCTGCTTTTTAAGCATATTTTTCCTAAAAGCTAGATTATGACAGCAATTATGATCAACTTTATCAGGTGAAGTTAGGGGAGCCTGGTTACAAAGAAAGGTACTATGCTGAGAAATTTGAATTATCAAAACCAGAGATGATTGATAATGTTCGACAAGATGTTGTAAGTTCTTCAACTTGATTTTGTAGGATATCTAGATGCCTTTATATGCTTAGGGTGTACCTTTAGCTGTCATACCATTAACACTAAAGATAATCAACAGTTCATGGATGCTTCTAAGTAAGGATGGCAATGGGTATCGGTATGGGTCAGTCAATCCATACCTCAGTTGTCGTATATCACCAATCAGACCTACCTCATCCCACGAAGTACAGGACATGTTACCATACTTACGGAGGTCCAAGTTGTACCAAGTCACACAGTACAGCCCTATAAAACCTTAACCAAAAAAGATAAAAAGGCCTTTTTTGTCCTTTGAATTTACGCCAAACATGTTTTATTAATTTAGAATGATTTTAAGAAATGATGGTCGTGTTGATTAACATCCACTCAGATATACATTGTTATTACTGTTTTTTGAATGATCATTATTTTTTATGTTCAAATGCTTAGATCTAGAAAATGTAGCTTTGAACTTCCAACTTCAGTTTAAAAGGACACCATAGGTCCATAAGCCTCCAACATCTTCTCAAAACAAGAAAATATGGGCAAATATTAGTTTTAGTCATTTCCCCAAAGTGCTTGGTACATGCTGTCTTGCGTCGACTTGGACAAGTTGATTTAGACTTAGTCTGGGTTTTAGAACTATGACCAGCAATATTTAAACTCTCTGCCCAACATGCCTCTTATCCTACATGAGTTATGTTTCTGGTTGGATTGGAGTATGTCTATCTGTTACTCCACTTAAAGCATTTGTTCGTGCCACTAACCATTACACCATAGGTCAGCAGTAGCTCTGACCTGATACTAGTCTGCTTGTTTTTTCGGTAGAACCTCATTGTCTTTAGACAAGGTATTTGCTGCCTTCACTTGGTCATGGTGTTCAGGTTTTATCGAACCGACTTAAGACTTGAAGAAAAGCTATGGAGGACTTAGATATTGGTATCAATCTATTCAGTTTTTTTAATGGTAATGATGATTTTATTAAAAAATGCGAGCCAAGAATTACAAGCCCAGCCAAACGACCATCCAAAAATCAAAGAAATCAAAATGAAAAACAACCAACAAAATCAAGGGTCAATTGTTATAAAAAATTTTTAAATCAACAAAATCAAGGGTCTACATAATTTTTTGGGTAGTGCCATCACTCAATTTTGCGAGTGGGCACCCTTGAGCATTGCCATCATCATATAGTTTGAGGGGAATTATGGTTCTTTTGGATAATCAGGAGCTACTTGTACTTGTAGGTCTTGAAGTATTTGGAAGGCCTTTGTTGGGTCATGAGATATTACTATCAAGGTGTCTGCTCCTGGCAATGGTCAGTTCAATCCTTATTGATAGATAATTCTAATTAGTTTCTACTGTAACTTTTCTTAATCTTGTTCCATGTCATGAATTTTATTTCATTGTGAACTCTTATTCAATAGGTTAAATAATTTTGAATGATATTGTTCCAGGGTAGTTATCTTTTCAATTTTGAACTCTTATATTTGTTCAAGCAGGTACTACCCCTATCATTATGCCCCATTTGCGTCTGATCTAAAGAATTTGACTGATTTTGAAATTACATTTTTCTTGGGAGAGCCATTTAAGCCTTTTGACCAACTAATGGGTACACTACCAGCTGCCAGGTTGTATGCTTTTAAATTTAAATGATTACTTCTGATGTGATTATGGTCATTGTTTTACCTGTGACCTCTGAGCCATTTAATAACTATAAAGCTCCCCTTTTCTGTGTAGTTCAAATGCTTTGCCGAAGCATTACAGGTCTTTGATGACTGATCCATCCTCACCTATAAGTTCTTTTTACCCTCCTGGTAACTATGGTTTAATATCGAAAACTGTATATGTTCTCCAGCTATCCTTCTTTTCTCTTTTCCTCAAAGACGGCATTTTATTCTAACCGAGATATTTTTTTCTTTTGACAGATTTTGAGATAGACATGAATGGTAAACGCTTTGCATGGCAGGTTAGTCTTGTCTTGATTTCATAAGAGGTTGTTTTATCATTTTATAATGCTAGTTATGGCATGATGGAAAATATGGCCAAATTTTTTATGGAACTCAGGGTGTCGCAAAATTGCCATTTATTGATGAGAGACGACTTATTGCTGAAACCAAGAAGCTTGAAGATACTTTAACGGTGTGAATGATTGTGCCCTCTCCCCTATGCACTTTTTATTAGCTTATTATTTTGCTTGCCATTATATGTTTTGGATATTGAGACATGCTCTGTTACTATTTTCCAGGAAGAGGAGAGATTCCGAAATAGTATGATGCTTGATTTAATTTATGTCCATGGGAGTCATCCTTTGGCTCAACAAATATACTATTTGCCACACCAGATCTTTGCATGGGGAGGTTGTCCTATTGAAATTGACACAAATGCCAGGCTAGTGATGCATTTTGCAGTTTTTAGTCCTTGAATAAGTTCTGCTGTTGTGTTTGGAGGCTTATATGTTTTTTTTGCTGCAGTGAGGGAATGAATGGCTTCCTTTGGTTATGTGTGAGGAACGGGTATCGAAGAGTAATCCCTTCTCCAGTTAAGGGGTTAAAAGATGTTGAAGATCACTATGTCCTGTTAGTTTCTGCCAACTAGTGGTTGTCAATTTCCGAATTTAATTTTCTTTTTTCTTTTTTTAATTCTGCATCTTTCTTCTGCAGAAATGCTACTTATCTTAATCCCCAACCCCATCAACACATTCCAGAACCTCCTGAAGGTGTAAATATGCCCCCTAAGGTATTTTGAATACATCATTTCACTTTCTCAGATTACAATTGAAAATTCTGCTTAAAGGAGGGCTAAAAGGGGTTTTTAAATAAATATTCAGCAGTATTTAGATGATTTGTATTAGATCCTTAGCTGTAGATGTGGTGATGGGCTGTCAATTCAGCCCTTTAACACGGGGCCTTGGCCCGGCTCAGACCACAAAAGCCCTCAAAACTAGGGCTTTTCTATTTGTCCTAAAGGCTGAGGGTAGGGTAAGGCCTGATTTGAAAAACCTTGCAACTGTGAGGGCCGAGCTAGGGCTTGGCCCAGGCCCTCTCTCTATGAAATATGAAAAAAATAATATAAACGAATTGTACCAAAGATTTATAAAGAACTGTCTATAATTAACAGTCAGTGAAAAGAAATTAATATTTTTTCAAACAATAATAATAAAATCTTAGATGAAGTTTATTGATGGATTTCCCCATAGATCACAATATTGCTACCTATGTTTGATTCTATGTACATTGAGCATAGACATGTTCTTCAATGAAAAGGGAATTCAAATTGTCATTGATTAAACTGATTTTTGCTGTACTATAAACTATTGAAGTTTGAGAGTTTAGATGGATGGCCATTAACGTTATCATTGAGGTAGGTTGAGCTTCAGCAGCTCGGCCATAAATCGATGCCAATTTCTCTATCCGCTTGCTTCTATGAATATTATTTCATTAAATTGGATCTCATATGTTCAGTTAAAGTTTGTGACTTTGACCCCTGTTTACATGCATCAATTATCTCTATCATTCATTTTAGGTAGTCAAAGTTTAATTGCTTTGTTATAAAATCCAATGGTGATGTTTCAAAGAATTATTAATTAGGATTAATGTTAATTCAAGAGTGGTCTAATGTTTAATTGAACCACACATAATTAAATAATTTATTTGGAAAAAGAGTAATGCCTATTTGAATCTAATTGAAGTGTATGAGACATTTCAAACTTGCTCTAATGGTCCTTTTTATTGCTTTCTTAAAAAAAATGTAGTACATGAATTAGTAAGAAAGGCTACAACTAGCAGAACTTCAATTGCAATCTTACTAATAGCCTGACAGTAAACAAAATTGAGTCCACTACTTAAACTATGTAGCTACTGCTGGTGTGCCAAGGTCTTTAATAGTGTCTTTTATGACCTAAATTTCGTGTCACAATACTATCACATTAGCTTATTTCATTTAATTCTAAATAGTATGTGTGAGGATGAAGTAACTTGTATGGTGTGTTATTTTAGAAGTGGCACAAAAGATTGACTTTTGCATTGCACCAGTTCCTTAGTCAAATAAAGTAAGGTTAGCGTGTGGTATAAAATTATATAATAATAATGATGATAATAATAATAATAATAATAAAATCCCTTTCAGCCCAGCCCTGGCCCTTGAAGGTATGATAAGGGCTTTGGTATTGTAGGTCTGCCAAGGACTCTGAGGACTTTGGCTCAACCTCTAGGCTCGGCCTACATATAAGAGGGTAGGGTAAGGGCTTACCTTGGCCCAGCCCGCCTGGCCCTTTGACAACTGTTGGTATGGTGCTCTTATACGATTTGTACTTTGTACTTTTTTCCTTTTTTTTTTTTTTTTAAGTTTGGCAGGGGACTAAGAGTATGGAAAATTTTGAGATGTATAAGAAGGCAAAGAAAGAAACTAAGAAAGTAGTGAATAATGCAAAGTTCAAAGCATATGATGACCTCTATAATAGGTTGAGAATAAGAGAATGAGAGAAGGATATTTTTAAGCTTGCAAAAATGAAAGAATAGAAAAGTAGGGACTTAGATCATGTCAAATGTATTAAGGACAATGAGAAAAATGTTCTGGTGAAGAACAATGATATTAAAGAAAGGTGAAGAAATATTTTAGCAAACTTTTAAATGAAAAACATATGGGAGATACAAGAACTAGGGAGGATACTTCATTACCAGAGTATACTTTTCTCTGTAGAATTAAAGGGGTGGAAGTGAAAGAAGCATTAAAGCAAGTGCAGACAGGAAAGGCTACAGGCCCATATGATATTCCGGTAGAGGTATGGAAATGCTTAGAAGAGGTTGGGGTGAATTGGTTAGACTCTTCAATAAGATACTTGTGACAAAGAAAATGCCTGATGAATGGAGAAAAAGTATTGTAGTACCTATATATAAGAATGAGGGAGACAAAATTGTACCAACTGTCGAAGAATTAAACTTATGAGTCATACTATGAAGTCATAGGAGAGAATTATATAGCAAAGACTTAAATGGAAGACTAAAATTGCTGAAAATTAATATGATTTTATGCCAGGGAGGTCAACTATGAAAGCTATTTTTTCACTTAGGCAATTAATGGAAAAATATCGATAAAAGAGTTACTGATTTAGAAAAAGTTTATGATAGGGTATCGAGGGATTTAATTTGGTTTTTAAAGAAAATGAATGTCCCTAAAGGTTACATTGAAATTTTTAAGGATATGTATAAATGAGCAGTAACAAATGTGAGAACCACATGTAAAGAAACAGGTGGATTCCTCTTGACTATAGGTTTGCATCAGGGTCAGCCTTAAGCCCTTATCTCTTTGTATTAATTTTAGATGAGTTAACGACGCATATTCAAGAAGAAGCACCGTAGTGTATGTTGTTTGCAGATATAGTGTTGGTGAATGAATCAAGAGATGATGTAGATGCAAAACTCGAGAGATGACGGGGGGCATTAGAATCTAGAGGCTTTAAAATAAGTCGTACAAAGACAGAATATATTGATTGCAACTTCAGTAGACATATACAAAGTGTTAAAACCACTGTCAAAATTGAAACTCATGAGATACCATGTAGGGATTCTTTTCGGTATTTGGGCTCGATAATTAGTAAGGATGAGGAGATTGATGAAGATGTTGAGTATAAGATAAAAGCTGGATGGCTAAAATGGAAACTAGCTTCTGGAGTATTTTGTGATAGACGAATGCCAACGAAATTGAAGGACAAATTTTACAGGATAATGATTAGACCATCTATGACATATGAAGTAGAATGTTAGCTAATTAAAAAGACGCATATACATAAGTTGGATGTAGCGGAGATGAAAATGCTTAGGTAGATGTGTGGTAAAACTAGAAAAAATAAAATTAAGAATGAGCACTTTCGAGGGCATTTAGGGGTAGCGCCAATGGGGGATAAGATTAGATAAACCCGTTTAAGATGGTTTGGGTATGTTGATCTTAGGCTGGTAATGGTACTGGTGAGAAAAAGTTTAACTATCCAGGTAGATGGCCCATCAAGAGGTAAGGGTAGGCCGAAGAAAATGTTGATGGAGGTCATTAAATCATATTTGAAGAAGTTTAACTTATCTAAGGATTTGACTCAAAATAGAACAGAATGGAGAAACAGAATTCATGTAGCCGACTCCAACAAAGTTGGGATAAGGCTTTGATGATGATGATGATGATGACTTTCCTCTTTTTTAAAAAAAATGTTCCCATCAATTAATAAATAAATATTGAGCAAAAAATAAGAAAATTAAATGATTGTTGAGCAAAAATACCTAATCTTTGAAACCATTGCCATCATTGATTTATGATAATCATATGCAAATTGTTTTTGCTACCGGTCCCAAGCCCGGATAAAGGAGGAGGGTTGCGTTAGGTAGGTGACAGTCAGCGTAAAACTTTGTCACAACCCAAATATGAATTCTGAGAACATGCCCCAATATGGTTGGGATAAGGCTATGATGATGATGATGATGATTATGATATGCAAATTGTTAAAGATTACATGTTGGTGACAAGAGCTCATGAACCTTGATGTTGTGGATTCAAGTCAATTACCAATTAATATAAAGAAAGAAGAGAGAACCGTAAAAAGCCTCTACTCGACAACCTTGACTTCTCCATGCTTAGCGAGGAAAATGCATCCTCTCTGGAACGTGATTGCTTCGAGGAAGAAGTTAAAGCTGTAGTCTTTAATTTTGGATTTGACAAAACTCCCGGGCCTGATGGTTTTCCCATAACCTTCTTCTTGCGGTGCTGGGACCTCCTTAAAATAGACATCATAGCTTTCAGAAAGGAATTCCACTCCAGGGGAAAGCTCTGCAAATCCATTGGTGCCTCCTTTATCGCCCTCATCCCTATGAAGACTGAGGATGATTGCCTTAGGGATTTCAGACCCATCAATCTCATTGGAAGCATCTATAAAATCCTGGTGAAGGCTTGCAAGCAGGCTTCAAAAAATTCTACCTTTTATCATCACTTTGCCTTTGTCCACGGTAGACAAATCCTTGATGGGGTTATTGTAGCCAATGAATGCATTCATTCAAGATTCCAAGCTAGATCCCCCGGCCTTGTTTCCAAGCTAGATCTCGAAAAAGCTTTCGACATGGTGGACTGGGATTTCCTTCTTTACTTGATGCGCAGGATGGGCTTTGGGCCCAAATGGAGGCTCTGGATTCTTGAGTGCATCTCATTAGTTTCTTACTCCATTCTTATTAAGGGAACCTCGAAAAGCTTCTTCCTGGCAAAAGGAGGCCTTCGACAAGGGGACCCTCTCTTCCCTTTCCTCTTTGTCATTATTGGAGAGGCTCTTAGTCGGATGCTTACAGTTACAGCTGAGGGCAATCTAATTAGAGGGTACAAACCTTCCTCCCAAGCCCTTACAATCACTCGCAATATACGGACAATACTCTTTTATCTTTTGTGATGCCAGTGAAGATCAAGTAAAAAATTTGGTGGTCATCCTCAGATGTTTTGAAGTAGTCTCAGACCACGAGATCAATTTTTCCTAAGCACTCTATTGGGTGTCTCAGTAGATGATCCCTCGCTTCATCTTTTCACTGCTATCATGGGTTGCAAAATGGATTCCTTCCCCTCAATGTACCTTGGTCACCCTTTGTGCATAAAAGGGTGCCCAAATCAACTTGGAACCCCAAATCAACTTGGAACCCCTTGTTGGAAAGATTGGAGAAAAAGCTATCTTTGTGGAAAGCTAGGTACTTATCATTGGGGGTAGAATCTGTTTGATCCAGTGCGCTCTTCCCAACCTCCCGATATACTATTTATCCATTCTCAAATGCCCAACCGAGATCATCAATTGATTGAGAAGTTGCAGGGCGACTTTCTTTGGAAAGAAAAGGCAAACACTAAGAAATTCCACTTGGTTGATTGCAAAACTGTTTGCTCCCCAAAAGAATCCAGTGGCCTTGGCTTAAGATCTTTACGAACCATGAACCAAGCTTTGTTGGATAAGTGAATTTGGAGATTAGGGGAAGATTCAGTTGGCCTCTGGAGAAGCATTTTACTAGCTAAATACAGAATTCAGAGAGATGGGTGGGATATCCCTCAACCTCCTCAGTGGTGCTCTGGCTTTTGGAAAGGGATCTGATCTATTAGGGATCCCTTTGCTATCTTCGTTCGATTCCGCGTCGGGAATGGAAACAATATCTCCTTTTGGCATGATGTTTGGGTTGGTGATGATCCTCTTGTGCTTCAGTTCCCAGACCTTTATCCCTGTGCAAGCAATGCAAAGGTGAGGGACTACCTAGACATTAGCGGCACAAGCACTCTCTGGACTCCCATCTTCAGAGTCAGAAGAACTCCATCTGTTATAACTCTTCAGCATGCAAAATGGAATATGTGTTCCAGAAGAGGGTCAGGATTGTAGGCATTGGGCCCTTACTAATGACAATTTTTTTCAACAACTTCATTCTTCCACTCCTTTTCCCAGAGGCCTTTAACCTTGATTCGTTGGTCGTTGGTTCTCTCTTGGGAAGCTTAAGGCTCCTCCGAGAGTGCAAGCTTTTGCCTGGCTCGCTTTTCAAAAGAGAATCCTCACCTTTAACAACCTTCATTGTCGGAAAATGACTATTGTTAACGCTTGCCCTCTCTGCCTTGCCACAAAGGAATCGGTAGATCATCTCCTTCTCCACTGCAACATGGCCAATATTCTTTGGTCGTCAGTCCTCAATGGCTTCAACTACATCTGGGTCCTCCCTTGTTCCATTCCTCATCTGTTTGAAAAGTGGACGTGTCCTATTGCTTTTTTGAAAGGCAAGATTATGAGGCACCTTTCTTTCTTGGCTTGCATTTGGACTCTTTGGAAAGAGAAAAACAGAAGGTGTTTCGATGGAATTGCATCACAAAATGACGACATCATCTTTAAAATGAAAGCTTGTGTGGCTTCCTGGGTTTCCATCCTTCCAGCCTTCTGGGGCATTCCTGCGGACTTCATCTTGTTCGATTTGAGGGAAGTCATCTCCGCTTCTGGCTCTTTATTTCGAAGAAATTCTTTTGGTTTATTGTTGTTTCTTTCTGCGTTTGAGTGGTGATTGTATTTTTTTGGGTTTTTCCCCTTCCTCTTTCTAGTATAGTTCTTTTATACTAAAGCTTTTGATCAATACAAGTTACCATTAAAAGAAGAAGAAGAAGAAGAAGAGAGAGAGAGAGAATACATTTTCAAATGTCTACACAATTGTTATCATCATCATTTTAGCCTTATTCCATTATTCTGCTATAGGTTTAATGCATTATATTATAACACAAGCTTTGTTCATAAGCTATGCATTCTACAAGCCATACCCTTATACCCTATTGTTCTAGCTTTGATGTGTGAAACTGAGCTAGACTAAAAAGTGTAGAAAGTGAGAATAGGAGATACAAGAGATTAACAATGTCATTATTATTGTAGCCTTTTATCCTATTTTTCTTTTGACACTACATTGAACCATGCTTTCTTGAACTCTGTAGCTATGATACTTGGATACTTGTACAAGCCTAACATATGTGTCAAACCAATACAACACTCATTTTAGTACCTAATACTGCACTGATACTTCTAGGGTCCAAGTTTAGCATGTCCTACTTACTAATTTTCCTACTGCTCAATAGAAAAATGTTAAAAAGAAACGTAAGCAATGATGATTTCATTAATTCAGAAGTGATTTAATGACAAAAAAATTAGGACACCTGTATCCATGTGTTCTAGATTTCCAAAAGTGCGATGTTATATCCCTAATCCCCATATCTAGATTTGTACCCATATTTGTGTTTGAGCATCATTGCTCCTTAATCTAATGTGTGTTCTCTTTTTTCCCCTAGTTCCTTGGAACTTTTAATGAAGACATCATATAGAAACTGTTTCTGCTCTCCTATGTTTATTTCTAGAGTCCAAACCATAATTTTTCTACTCTTGTATGTTTATTTCTCGAGTCCAAACCATAAGTTTTCTGCTCTCGTATGTTTGTCTAGAGTCCAAACCATGTGTTCTCTTATGTACTCATCCCCAAAATTACGTTTGTGCGATGAGAGGAATGCATGGTAGAGGTTTTTTTTTTTTTTTTTTTTAAATCCGTGCGATCCCTTTTTTGGTCATTTGGTGCGACATAGTTTCCACACAAAAAAGGAAAAGAAATGAACTAATGATGCAGGACCTAAAACTAATGAATGATATGCAAAAGAGAGAGATCAAATATCAAATTAATAAGCACACAAATTAATGCAAATTAGGCACCAGCACAATGCAAAATTAATTTCAGCATTGGGTATTTGTTTTGATCTGTCATGTAAATCGGTCCCGCAAGTGATTTTCCCCAAAGTGGGAGATGGATCTTTAGGAAGTAGAACTCCCAACCATTCTAGGGATTTAAGATCAATCAATTTTCGGATTTGAATCTAAATTTTCAGATCTGAATGTGGTGACACAACGGGCTGTTTCCAATATGAAGCGGTCTAGGGTCCAAATTTTGGTTTCAGATCTATGTAATATGAATGATCTTCAGATCTGTTGGCTGTGGGGACTGTATTTTATCAGATTTCAGATCTGAATACTGGTTTTGGAATAGCCAAACGTCAGATCTAGGGCTGTTGTGAAGGGGTTTTCCTTCTTTGGCCAAGATTAGGTTAGATCCAATAAGAAAATCAGATTTGCTTGGGGCTGAATGCAAAAATCTGATTAGAAGGGCTGAGATTCTTAACCAAAAGAAAGAGAAATACAGAGAATACCTTTGGAGAAGATGTGTGCCTTGGCCTCACACTAAAACTCTCCAACTAGGGCGAGGAAAATCTAGAAATCTTCCAAGAAGAACTTGAAGAAGCTTTCAAGAGGAAAAGGGTTTCTTTTCATTCATTCATAATGAGCTCCATTGATGGAGTTACAACTTAAAAAGAAGAGAAAACTCAGCCCTAAACAAAGGATGGCTGAGATTAAAAGATCTAAATAAGTCTCACTTAAGACATAAAAGAAAGAAATTAAAAAAAAAAACATAAAAAAAAGGGGTTGGCCGAATGGGAGGGAGGACTTGCGCATGGGATATCTTCGCAAGTCTTCCTTCCCCCCTCTTGACGCATATCTTTATGCACCTTTAAGTTGTGGGCCCTCCTCTTTATACATTAAAATAAAACTACATAAAATGGGACCTTTATTTATTACATAACTCAACGAAAATAGCTTGGGACCCATATTTAAAATTAAAACAGCTTCAATTCAGTAACAACTTCTTCCCCTTGGCACATTCCAGTGTGGGGCCTTCTGATTGCATGCCTAGGGAGCCTTCCAACGGTGGATCTTCATCCATACCACGATCCAACGGTGGATCTTGTAAACCAAGATGAATTAACCCCATAAAAGGGTAATCCATCCAGATTGGGACCATGTTACGCACTCTCCTCCTTGACTTGATGTCCCCATCAACTAATTTTCCTCGATGGTGAGGATTAAGATTTCCAATGTGAGGTATAGGAATGCAAGATTCTTCTCTCAAAAATAGAAATCCATGGAAAGCAGAATCCTCTTAATGTACAAACGCACCCTAATAGTGTCCATCTCTTTAACACCCACATGTATGTAAAATGGGTTGAGCTTGGGCCGGATACAAGTGATACTTTGGGATTTGGACCTGGCCCCAATGGACCTAATTGGATCTGGACCCATTTCTAGACCTGACTCAAGTAAAAGTATGTTATTATTATATATAATATATTTTACTTTATTATATAATATAATGTAATTTAATAAATTTTTAATATATTTATGTTACATGTTTTAGCTGTGACAAGTTTTACATTGGCTATAGCGAGGGGCGGGCCCAAGTGTCGCTATGCAGGTGCAGCCGTACCCTATCAACCAGCGATGCGCATCTAAAATTAGAATAAAAATTTTGGATCCACCCTCAAAATCCGCATAAAATTTCTTAATTTGCCCCCAATACTAAACTACCTATTACAGTATGCACCGCTCAAACAAATATCCTGGATCCGCCAGTAGCCTACCTAAAACGGTCTCCTCCTTTTACATTGGCTTGGGATTGATGGTAAAAACTGTCAAAGTTTAAACTAGTTGAGTTGAATTAGAAACTATGATACACAGACTTGCCTAAAACCATGACGCATCTGCGCTTGATACATATGCACCTGCACCCGATATTTGTGCCAATACTTCATTTTTAAGTTATTTGACATACTTTCTTGAAGCGCACCCGCACCTGATATGCACCCCTATTTGATATTAATGCCAAGTTCATGTAACATAGATTAGAAGACTAGAAAGGATAAGAGTTAGAAATGAGCGCATTCATGAGCATTTGGGGGTGGCATCAATTGGTGATAAATTAAGAGGGACTCATTTGCGATGGTTTGGGCATGTCCAATGTAGGCCAATAATGGCAATGGTGAGAAGTTTTTCTATGCAAGTTGTTGACCTGCCAAAGAGAAGGGGTAGTTCGAGAAGGACATGGATAGAATCATGGAATTGTTAAGGTTAGATCTTACGAAGTGCAACCTATCTAAGGATTTGGCCCAGGGTAGACTGGAATGGATAAACAGAATTCATGAAGCCAACCCCAACATTAGTTGATGATGATTATAGACTTGGGTATTTGGATTGGGCCTGAAGATTATCAAGTATGCCTGAAATGTGGTTAAACTTGGGTATTTGGATTGGTCCTGAGGGTTATAAAATAGGCCTGAAATGTAGTCCCAGAACTGAATCCAATTATAATTTGGGTTTAAAAAGGGCCTATGTCTAGATTTTTTCTGGTAAGGTCCTTCGGATGAGCAGGTACTTGGAGGTCCTTGGACATCTCTACAAGCGTACCATCCATGTCATTCACATTTTCTTCTTGTTTCTTTGTTGATCAACTTTTTGCTCCCTACAGAAAGCTGGTCGATCTGATGTCTCATAGAATTGACCCTTTAATCAGACGTCAAATAACACTCTGCTAGCTAGTCTCCATTTTTGGTCACCTCATGCTGATCTTGTTTGTTTAATTTTCAGCCTGTTTGACTTGGTCCCCCTCTTCCAAATCACTTGACTTGAATACCCTTCTTTGAAGTTATAGGTTATCCTTTTCTTGCTTTCTTCTTTGACCAATTAGTACCTTATCATTTACAAGCAACATAACTGTGACAGCCTATATCGGCTACAATTAGTACCTTATCATTTACAAGCAACACAACTATGGCAGCCTATCTCGGCTATCTGTCATCATATTGTTCATAACCATGGAGAATAAAAACCGGCTTAAAGTAGTCTCTCGTGCAGTCCATCCCACTCCAACTGGGAACTCAGATGTCACCTGCAAAATTTCACTCCGGGTTGTCGCCCCATCATAATTTTAATGTAACCACTAGGGATGCTTTTCTCTTCAACACCTGCTGTATTTTCCTCTCAAATTCTCTTTCTCGTTTCACCAGGCTTTTTTTTCTCTTGGCTTTTAATTTTGAGGCCATAGCACAGTTGGAAGGTGCTTTTGTCACAATTACGATGTTGCAGATTTGAATCATGTTGTCATCCTTAAATAAATGTTACTCAATTTGGGTTACCAATAAATCCTAATTTTGCCAATCAACTGATGGAGTCCACATGCATCTATAGGTATGCCATGTGATCCTAGTGCTCCATTTCTCGTCATCGTCCATTTTTTATATTTCATTGGCCATGTGTTGATTTTGCTAATCATAAAATACTTCACTGATGTAGTCTACATTTTAGGTCTTTAAATACATTCCTAATCAATTTTTGACATCCTCTTTTTTTCCAGAAGTTCTTTATTTTTTATTTCTAATTCACATTATATCCTTAAGGATTCTAGTTTACCTTTCTCTTACGTCGGCAAGTTTACAAGTATATTTCTCCCCCTGGTTCGAACTGAACCTAAAGGATAGTGTTAAATTGAATCCTTAGTGGTACAGTTTAAAGAATAGTGTTAAATTGAATCCTTACTGGTACGGTTTAAAGAATAGTGGTAAATTGAATCCTTAGTGGTACGGTTTAAAGAATAGTGTTAAATTGAATCCTTAGCGGTACGGTTTATTCTTTTTTGAGGATTATTCAAAGAAGTTTTAACAATAGAAAATGAGATGGTTAAACATCTATTTCTTACTCACATTCATTATAGGAAATGATGATGTGATTGAGAGTAGATTCTACATTATAGGAAATGGCGACATGAAGAAGTATTTTGACAATGTGTTTGGAGGATAAAGAGATGGTGGACCATCTTCTTCTAAGATGCAGGTACGGAAGGAATATATGGAATTCGGTCATCAGTTTGTTTTAGCATATATTGGTCCTTCCAGAGCTTCTTCTGAATCTTTTGTGGCATGGGATACTCTGTTGGATCTCTGAAAGGAAAGGCAAATGTGGAATGTGGCATTTCTTTCAGCTATATGGCATATTGGAAGGAGAGGAATGCAAGAAGTTTTGAAGGAAATACGGCTACGGAAGAGGTGGTCTGTGGAAAAGTTAAATTCTTAGTTGCTCAATGGGAGAAGCAGAATCCTATTTTCAAAGATTTCTTTGTTGAACTAGTTATGGTCAATTGGAAGGAAATAGCCTTCTCTTGGTCAGGATGCATGTTGTTCTCTCGATCTTTTTTCTTGGAGGGGGAACTAGATTGTTTTGTTTAGCTGTTTTCTGTTAATGTCTGGTTTTGCTAATCAGTATAAATCTTTTGTATGGGTTTGTTCCTTTGTTTTAATGAAAGCTGCCATTCAAAAAAATAAATAAATAATAAGTTATAGATACTCTTGAGAACTCTATAATTTGCAGAAAAGAAGATGGGAATATCAGAAGAAATTAGAACATTCTCGGATGACTATGGAAATTTTAATCTACCAAGTAGCTTTGAGATGATGGAATTTTATAATGTATTCATTAGGCCAATTTCTTGCTTTTGAGTTTGAACAGACATTTAGAGTACCAATATATACTGTGGAAAGATCACTGCAATCAGAATCTATGCCATCAAAGAATGAATTGGATTTTGGAGCCGTGAAAATAATCTCCAAAAAGCCACATATTCTAATCATAAACACCACTGGAAAATATGTAGAATCACAGACAATATGGTTAATTTGTTCTCAGATGGTGAGTTTTGGCCGTTGTGATGACTGTTTAATCAGATCATGTTTGGTTTCCCTGCTGATACATGAAACATAAGCCTTGGGGATTAAGGGCAATAATGCTACTGATAAGAAAAGAGAGAGGGGGGGGGGGGGGGGGGGGGGGTTGCAACAATGCTGTTCTTCCAAACAGTTCTTCAAGCAGTGCACATTTTGCAGTAGAGAGGGTTGCCTCTTTGCCATCTTTACCAAATGAACGCTTAGGGGTGACTCATTCATCTGGCTTGAGGATTTTGGACTAGCAGAAGCTAGCCTATGCATATTTTCATTGTTTTTCACTGTTATCAGTATCAAATACCACAAACTATATTGTGCCTATATGCAGTGCATTCCACAGACCAGATATTGGTGTTCTTGCCTCTTGGGTTAATTAATAAACTCACTTTTTGAGTCCGTTGCTTATTTCATCATTAGTTTTATGAGTTAATGATTTTTTGAAATGGCCATTGCAAGCTGACTGTTTTACTTCTTTGATCCTAGTTAGTAAAGCCTCAAGACATAAAACCCTCTCCTGTGCTATGGCATGAAGACAACAGCGGGCGGCGCCACCAAACTAAAGAGAGGTATTATTCTTTTAATTTATATCTGCAAAAAAAGTAGAAATGTTAGTTTGATTTTGCTACATATATGAGTTCCGAATTACTTCCATTATTGGTTTTAGTTGGAAACTCAACGGTAGCTTTATTCTTGGTTGAGGTTGGTAATTTTAAATTAGCTCTTGGAGCTAAAAGCTACACTTCTCTTGAATCCTTCTGTTCATGTTCAATATGGAAGTATATCATGGGTTGTTTGTTTCAAACAAAATTAGTAGTCCTAGTGCATCATCAAGCATGGCAAGCACAGACGCATCATTCCATATAAGCTGGTGATTCAAACTATTGTTCTGATGGCCCTCACTGGGGATGAGTATCCTGAACATATTACAGATTAGATCTAGTGTTCAATCTTTTACTTACAATTCTGTGCTTTAAAATGAAAGCCTTGGAACAGTGACCCTACAGAAGGTAGTCTATGGCTTGGTCAGCCTCCTAGCTTAACAAGGATGGCCATAACCTGATACTTACCCTGCTCATTATTTGGATTGGGAATGTCAACCCAAACCCAATAGCCGGCCAGTGCCCAGTGCATGGAATGGGTGTCACAGAACTGGACTCCCTGATGTGTTTGGCGCTGTAATTCTCTCTTCTTTGCCAACCTTTCAAGTTTAGATCAAGTTGAACTGACTCTGCATGGTCATCACTAGTTCATACTTGCCGTTAATTTCCCTAACACTCATGCGCCCAGAAAAGTAAGAGAGGACTTTTGCTTCTGCTTTTTGCTTTCAGGCCTCAGGTTCCTGGGGCTATCTCTGGCCCTCTCCTTGGAGAAGCAGCTCATCGTCTACTCAAGAACTCCCTTCAAATTTATTCAAATGGTGCTGGATTGTTGGACCCACCTTATCGGAACAACCCAAACATTATGAATAACAGGCCCCGGCCAGCCGGACCTTCTGGGTACGAAAAGGGCTTTACACAGGACTATTATCATGCACATGACCACCCTCGCGGCAATCCTAACTCAAGATCTGCCCCTCCCTCTAATGAAGTTCATCTAGGCAACAGACAGAACTTCAGAATGGACGAAAGATTACCTCTCCAAGAACGGTACCACAACTTGCGGTCAGGCTTCTCAAATATGACACTTGAAGAAGGATCAAGATTCCGGCATCAGACTGGGATGATGCAGCAACGAATGCCAAATACATCTGGAGTCAAACAGATGTACCCACACCACCATCTCCATACTACTGGGCCTCCACCTCGGCCTCCTGCCAATTGGATAGACAAACCAGTAAGGACTGGCAATGCAGCAATGTTTCATAGGCAAGAGATGATGTTAGCGGGTGGTGGATACGAGAAGCAGGTGAGGAAGGTTTATCAAGCTAGGACACGATCACCCCAGAATACGTCGGACCCTGGTTTCCTACAGTGAATACTGTAATTGCCCTTTTGTTATTGCTTTGAACTGTATGTTTCTTGTAAGGCTAAATTGACTGTAAAATATTACAGTTGGAACACAAAGGAAGAAAAATGCATTTTATTTTTTTTTTTATAATGACAATCCTGCAATGCACTGTTTTCTTCCGTTCACAAATGCAGCAATCGGCTTATATGCTGCATGACAGGAGATTTGAAATGGGCACGTTATTGGGCTTGAGTCAATGTGTACCACCAGCTATTTGGTCGTCTTAGATTCTGCATGACAAGATTTGAAATGGGCGTGTTTTTGGGTTTGAGTCGATATGTACCACCAGCTATTTGGTGGGCGCCCTCCCACAGATTATATGGATTTTATATGTTACAGAAACTGGCCCCATTGAATATGTGAAGGGAATTGTTAAATTAGAATGCATCAAAAATACTATAATCTGCTCGACTGAAGCGGCTGATGCCAACCTACTATCTTTTTTTAGGTTTTGAAATACACCGTACTGCCATTTCTGAGGAGATCGTCTCGATTTGTTCCATGTATGCACTTGCAACAAATATGCTATTGTGATAGATACTAATTCCCCTGGTCACATGCCCAATTGTATATTTTGTGCTTTCTATTGTGTATCTACTTTTATTTCTGCAGTTCCCGTCTCCAGGAAGGTTCAACCATTAGCGCTCAATCCTTCCAATTTAGTCATCGACATCAGTCCAATTTGACAGGGTGCGATATGGGGTTGATTGGTCCAAACGCACAGGATGAAATCCATTGAAATTAGGGGATTCAGCCCAACACACACACACACACATAGAAAGAGATGACGCTATATTTATTGGGCTAATTTACGGACTGTTCATTTGATCAGCCGTCAGCCTTGTTCCATCTGGAATTAAAAGAGTTTGGCTTATTCACAGGGTAATTAAACGAACAGTCATGCCTGTTATTGGGCTACTCTCATTTAACATGACTTGAAGCAAGCAGCGTAAACCAACTACTGGCAGAGTCAAATTTATTAACAGTCGTTCCTCATCGATTGCACTTTGTCAATGAGAGCTCTGATAGCTTTTTTATTCGGAGACATGATAAAATTGGAACTAACATTTGGTAGGCTTCAATCCAACGCACTTAAGAATGGCCTACCCTTCGTGGTCTCTTCCAATAGACCCTGAACAAAAATGCGAGGAATGAGTCTGATGCGTCCCTCATTACTGCCCTGAAAAATAACACTTCGCTAATCTGAGGCCCAAAAATAGGGAATAGTAGGCATGCGGTAGGGCATAAACTTCCCAAGCAAGATGTGAACCTACCTAGAATAGAATACAAGTACCAGTCATGTCTCATCCCAATCCACATCTGCAAAAATAAATAGATAGATCATTAAGTTCCAACTAACGATGAAGGAAATAATACTAAGGATGGAAACCCTAACAGATCAAACCTGAAACAAAGCCACGACCACCTGACAAAAAAAGAAAGACTTTATGGAAGAATAGTATGCCGATTTTCTTCATGCAGCCTGCTTGGCATCTCTCCATTCGAAGACTGCTAAAAGTAGGTAGAGTGGGAAAAATTGACAATCTTATATAATGTTACCGAAAAGTTATGCACTGCTTATTCTCAACAGAACAATGTCACATAACACAGCCCAATCAGTTCTTCACAGCCAATTCTTAGCATAATCAATCTGAGCAAATAATTGAGAACCGAGACGGAACATTGCCAAATGGACCGAAAAGAAGTGGCTAGCCCATGTCAAACTACCAAACATTAAGCTGTTACTCTCTTGTATCCTAGAGTGGAAGCAAGAAGAATTTTCCTTGTTCTCTGAAGTGCAGCTTCCAAACTACTACTAACTTGCTGAGTTCCCAACAAGCACAATGCGATCACACCAAGAAAGAGGACACCAAGTAGAATCCCCGGACTCCTGAGCTATGCAAGTCTCCAGCTGGAAACAGAAATTCCACTCACAAAGATTTGTCAAACGAACTATGATGAACCTCAAGTGAATTCTAGGCTTATATAAAATGCACTTCACTGGAAAAGTGGCTTGTCAGTAAAGAGTATGAAAAAGCAGCCCCAGTTCTGATATTCAAGCGGATTGAATGAAGCCTCACCCCACTAGAAAAGTAGGCCTGTCTAAACATTCATCCATTCCAAATGGCTGGTGGAAAACATAGCTTCGCTTGTGTTCACTCATCATTTGCGAAACAGTTCAAGTACTGATTTCATCATCCAAAGTTCATTTCCTCAGGGCTATAATATGAAACCTACTCAAAATGCTATCTCCAGATCAAAGCAATTTAGTCATTGAAAGAGGCTCATCCATTCCAAGATTGCATTACAACCCATGTTACCGCTGATGTTTCTAATATTCAGAATGTACAAGGGATAGCAGCTGAGGAATAAAAGAAATAGTTCAGATTAAAGCTATGATGCACAAATACTTCAAAATGGGCATCCTATCATGATGAATCATATCGAATACTTAATTTTTTATGTATAAAATCCATGCCCTTGCCGTGTCCATGACGTGTCCTAGCCGTGTTCGTGCAATATTTGGGAATCATAGGGTCAAAGCCCTTAAACCAAACCAAATAACAAGAAACATTAGCAAACAAAACTGAGAATTGTATAACTAAATATACCACTAGGTTCAAGCATTCAAACTAAATTGATGTAGAACGAACTATACCTCTAGGTTCAGGCATCCAAACTAACCAAGAAGACTGTTGTGGCAATTACAACCTTCCAAAGCATAATTTTTCAAATACACACAGCAATGTTATATAAAAGAAGAAATAACAAGATTTAACATGTTGAGCTCACAATATCTAGCAGGGAAACTATCAATGTAAAGCAAATAAAAACCTCAATCAAGTCACCTAAAGCAGTACACAAAGACCACAGAAAATAAAGAGCACCAAAGATGAAGGAGAATATGTGCATATCACATCCAAGCACTAGTACTCTGCCTTAGAGATTCCCTCTCAGTCATCATCCTCATCATTAAAGCCTTATCCCATTTCCTTGGGACTGGCTTTCTGAATGCTACCCACAGCCAAGCTATCCACAACCAAAGCCTTTCATCTCAAACATATATGATAGTTCCACCCGTAAATAATCTAGGCACTAAAAGCACCATTCGACTGTCATATCATTAAGCAACAATAATAAAATCAATCCAAAAAGGGGGGGAAAGTGGGCATAACTATTATTGTTAACAAAGCAAATTATAAAGCCCAAGCTAAGAATAAATAATAGTTGATGTTTATAAATCATAATGAGCAAGTGCCTAATGCATGGACCATCTTAAGCTGTCAAATGGCCCATAAATTGGGCAGGACAGGTTGGATCCTGCAGCCCTTGTTGTCCAACCCTGCATCTAGATCAACACCTAATGCTTTGAATCAACAAGTGCCCTTAAATGCACGGCTAAATTAAGACAACAAATGCATAGCAGCTTCCAGGAAATAAGAAGAATACTAGCTTGTAGAGAACATTCTTGACAGGTTCAAATGCTGAAAGTATGAATAAATAGGTTGAAAAGCAGATTGATGATACAAAGATACAAAGGAGATTGTATACATTATATGTGGGTTGATGTAAGTGAAACCTACATGGCCAACAGGCAGTCAGACATGACAATGATTTATGTGCTGTCAGACGTAAAAAACACTAAAATACATGAATCTACAGGACTGGATACATACAAACAGTTGACACTGCCATCGAAGACATGGGTCAACTATGTTGCTGTTGACGTTCTTAGAAAATTTCCAGGCTCATCCATTGAAAACTTTTTCCATCCACCAGAGAACTAGATTTGAGTTGCCATGTCATTGGGAAACAAGTGCAGCTTTGGACAAAGAAAGCACGTTAACAAAGACCGGCCACAATGTACAGCATTCATCTTTTGGGGACCTGCATGAGCAGCAATTTCACATTCTCGTTTCTTTGTTGACATAAAGCATGCATCAACAACCCAATAGATTGCAAATGTGCAAACATTCAAAAGATAGAATGAAGAATAGGAAATTTAACAATAGAAGCACAGAGAACCAAATAATTGTTGACTGCCAAAATCATTTGCCCTAACGCTACATAGTTTTTAGTAAGCCTGCAAAATAGAAATGCTAACTTGGCCAAAATCCTACAGCCATTGAGAAAATTTGGGTTCCCAAACTTCAATTCAGAGAGTAAAACAGAATTAGAACCTGCCCCAGCAATAGCGTAGGGTCAGAGAGATGCTTAATAGACCCTCTTCAAGATGCACATTTCTCTGCATTCTGATCTTAAAAGGTCAGACACACACAATCAATTTCTAGAATGACAAAGGCATTCAATAAATCTGAAATGGTGGCAGCTTGATTCAAAAACAGAGCAAGTTAAGTAGCCATGGTCCACATTCATTGTGAGAAGTGGCACCGCTGGAAAGGCATTTTTTTTTTCCCAATCATTTTTGTAGTGGTCGTTCACATGCCAAACATTTTCCAAATGATATGATAACAGGTGCATTTACTGGGTTACTTAAAACAAAGTTCTAAAAATTTTACTCACTCAGCCTGCCCAGGTCACACACATATATACCAAGGATTAGGACATGCAAGTTTCCGATGTGGGACTTATGCACCACCGCTTACCCAGGCCTCTAGACACCCTCTTTCTCTAGGTAGATGCTCGCCGGACCCAATGCCCTTCTACAAGGGCCATTGGCATGACATAATCCCCCGCCGGAAAACATATCTGTTTGGCTCTAATATCATCTGTAACAACTCACCCCACTGCACACATAATATTGTTCGCTTTGGCTCAAGGGATTTCAACCCAATCTTGCCGCACAGTTTTAAAAGGCCTCAAAAAACCAGGCAGCAAGATTGGGTAGAAATCCCATGAGCCAAAGCAAGCAATATCAAGCGGGTAGTGGGCTGGTCATCAGACGAAACTCAGTCAGTTACCAAGTTGAATCAACCATGAAACTTGGTGGATCAACCAGGAGGGTTAGTGAGTTAAGCTGCATACATATTGCAATAGATATAAACATTCATAAAAACATAAATATTGAAATATCTGTAAAAATCTAGAAATTATGTATGCTGTTTTAGAAAAATCTATTACCATAATTCCCATCCTCAATTTCATTTAAGCATATCTTAATTTCAATTGTTTTACTAAGAAGAGGTACATACAGGTTGCATTTGTTTTTTTTTTTTTTTCTCGAGGATAAATTGTCCCAGGATAGTAAACCGAATTAGTCAGACCAGACAAGTCAAGCGGTAATAAACTAGATTCTTGTTTTCTTTTATTTATTTATTTTGGAGATGTGGGATGGACCCCCGGTGAGAGGGATCGAACCCTGGCACTAGGGTGTCAAAATGTGGACCCAAACTCAGACTCAACCTGAGCCGCGCTGTGTTGGCATGTGACTCAGCCAAGTTGCTGAAACTCCTTTTTTTTTCCCTTCTTGCTGTTGGTCTGTCACTTCCTCAGACTGATTTCAGAGAGAGAGAATCAACTGTGTCCCTGACTAAGAGAGAAGGAGATGGGTTTACAGTTCCAATAAAAAAGAATTGGGTTTATAGTTTGGTGCTTGTGGGTGGTATATGGTTTAGGCTTTGGAGGAAGAAGAAGAACAAGATGACGATTGACGATAATCATGGGCGGACCTACATACATCCATGTGGGAGTGGATGCACCCATTGTACCTCAATCCACTTCTAAAACCTAAGTAAAAATTCTGGTTTTGCTTAAAAAATTTACACAAATTTCATATCCGCCCCCAGAAATCACATGGAAATTCTGCATTTGTTCCCAAAACACAATTCCATTCTGCACCCGTCAAACAAAAACTCTAGGTCCACCACTGACAATGATGATGATCGGTCAGGGGATTGACGTCATTTTGGAAAAGAGGGGTGATTTTGGGGCATCAATGATGTCGTTTGAAGAAGAAGAAGAAGGATTTTAAGACCAACCTGAGTCTGGCCCGACCCGGCTTGGTGTACTGGAAGAGCATGGTCCCAAGCGTGCTCGAGTGGAGGATGGAGGAGCATACTAGAGTGGATGGCGAAGGCAGGGCAGGCAGCACATGGAGGACCCCAGGAATGACCACTGGGCTGACACAGATTAGGATTAGAGGGCGAAAAAAAAAACTCAGATTGTATTACATGATGAATATTAGATATAGGTTATATAAAATAACAATAAAAATCCAGGCATCCCTTTGTACAAAGTGAAATGCAAGCACCAGCACTTGCATGTAACCACTTAATTAATAGGACAAAAACTTCACTAATAAATACACACATACAAACGTGTGTGTGTGTGTTACACAAACCCAAATAAGAAGTACTCTTACAAGGATACTAGGCTCACCTTAACAGGTGGTTCTTGGTATTTGCACAAGTTCTACAGAAAAAGAATATTTGGCTCAGAAGATGTCCCAGCATTGCAGCAAAAGCAAATTGCCTATCGGAAAACTTTGATTACTACTAATGGGAGAAGATTGCCTCAAATGCAGTTACAATGTGCTCAAGCTTCAAAATAGGACAAAAGAGTATAGCTTCTAAATCAACACCATCCATAATTTGCTCCCCAATAACAAGACAGCACTGTGCTGACCAACCACCCCTCCTCTCCCCCAACCAAAAAGAAAAAGTAGTGAAGGCACTCATGTACTGAGAATAACTCCATCAGTAGCTCGAAAACTAAGATGGGAATTTTGATGCGCGGAACACAAGGCATGAAAATTGGGTTTGATAGTTAGAACTTCACCTTTTAGCCCACAAATCTCCTCAACCACCCTTATCAAAATCACAAATGCTAAGTCAAAAAGGATGATTAGGGATAGATTTATTCGTCATAGGTAAACCAACCTGAGCTGCACCCAAACTTGATTCAGGAGACTTGTTTTGTAGCTCAGAATTACAGAGAATGCTTGGAAAGGGAAGGAAGGATTCAATGATTTTGTGTGCATTGTACAAACTCATCAACAGAAATCTGGTGATACAAACTCATCAACAGAAATCTGGTGATTTGCTTCAACAGATTCACTCTCATGAACATCACGAATAGCACCCTCAGCAGACGTTTGATGCATGGACATGTCAAGAAAATCTCCGCCAGATTTGCTTGCAGCATCACTTGTAAAGTGACGTATAGAAGTATCAACAAAACTGTCGTGATCCATTTCAACTGATTCTATCCCGTGACTGTCAGAAATAGTACCCTCAGAAGATACATGATAATTGGATGGGGCAGGTAACTCTCTTCTAGATTCACTTGGAATAGCACATGTATTGTGATATAAACGAGCATCAAAAGAACCATGGTGATCCAATTGGACTGATTCTATCTCATGATTATCAGGCATAGAACCCTCAGCAGACACCTGGCAGGTGTGTGCAGCAGGAAAATCTCCACTAGATTTGCTTGCAACAGAACTTGTAATGCAGCATACAGAAGCATCAACAGAATCATAGTGGTCCAATTCAACTGATTCGATCCTGTGACTATCAGGAATAGTATCCTCAGCAGATACATGATGCTCGGATGAGGCATGAAAAGCTCCGCTAGATTCATTTGCAACAGCGCTCATATCTTGACATACAGAAGCATCAACAGAACCATGGTTATCAACTGATTCTATCCCACGAATACCAAGAATAGCACCCTCAGCAGAAACATGCTGCCTCGATTCTTCACCATATTCGCCTGCAGCAGCATTATTGTGGCATTCAGAAGCAACAACAGAACCATGGTTATCTACTTGGATTGGTTCTATCCCATGAATGTTGAGCATAGCACCCTCAACAGAAGCATGATGCCCAGATCCTGTGGGAAAATCTTCCCCAGATTCACTTGCAACATCACCATTATTATGACATACAGAAGCATCAACAGAACCCCGAGGAACATGTTCCACTATTTCCATCCTGAGAACATCATGCATGGAACCCTCAGCAGATACAAGATGCCTGGATGCGGCAGGAAAATCTGTGTCCGAATTGTTTGCAACAACAGTGCATGTATTATAACATACAGAAGCACCAACAGAACCATGGTGGTCTGTTTCAACTGATTTTATCCCACAAATAGCAGGCTTACCCTCAGCAGACACATGATGACTGGATGCAACAGGAAAATCTCCACCAGAGTTGCTTACACCAGCACTTGTATTGTGAGAACCCACATCTGGATCACAAGGAGATGAATCAGACAAGTCAAAAGACTTGTATAGCATGTCAGAACTCCTGCCCTCATCACAAGATAGATAATTCGACTTGGAAGCAGCATCAAGAGATACAGCAGCCACAACAGAAGTACAAAGTACAGAATCTTTGCCCAAAACATGGGAATTATGATTGATAGAAGAAATATCACCACTGACTTCACAAACACCATGCACTGTAACCTTACTGGACGGATGAAGGTTAGGCTCATCAGGAGAAGACAGATGTGAACTGTTTGACACGTCCTGCTTATCCTGATGAGCTATATCAGATGGCAAATCAAGCGCGGCACCAGAAATATGCATTGGGTCCTTAGGAACCAGCTCATAATTTAGTTGTCCAGAACACTCAGAAGAAGGTGGACAACTTTGAACAGAAGCATTACACAAGGATTGAGTGGCAGTCTTTGTACTGGGATCCATGGTACTCCCACAGGAAACTTGAATATTATACCCAGAAGCAGTATCGAAGGTGCCAGTAATCATTCCAGAAGCAACTTGCACAGATTCCTCATCAAAACTACCTGCATTCAGTTTAACAGCAGCAACTTCTACCTCATGAATGTTATGCACTACTTTCTCACCACAACCATGAAAGCTGGTAATCAAAGGAGAAGCAATTGATTTATCTGCAACTTCACAATTAGTACCCTCAGAAACAAGGATCAAAGATGCCCCAGAAGTAAAACATTTGGGTTCGTGTACAACACTCCCACCTGAAGCTACAGAACTAGAACCAGAACCCACATCCAAAGCATCAGTGATCACCTCAGAGGTATGCTGAACACAAGTCTCACCAGAAGCATGGAGATTGGATTCAACACTGCAAACTTCAACATTTACTTGATGAGCATAACGTGTACTGCCCAGTTCAACATCACAATAGGATTGATGGTCATGCTTAACAGAAGACACAAGAGAGTAATTTTCCACCACAGACGTATCATCCGCATGAAGATGAAAGCACTTGTCAGAAGCACACTCGGTGGATTTCTCCTGTGTATCACAGACAGTTCCTTCACCAATAATTTGAGAAATAGACACGTTAGGAACATCTAAGGATTCAAGCATCACGTCTGCAGCAGAAACCCCACAGATATGGCTACAAGATTCAGAAGCAGCAACTCTGACTTCTGCTCCACCTGTATCAGAATCATGCACGTAAGGGCCTATTGAAGACTTGAGAGATTCATTTTCCACTTTGGGTGTGTCCTCATTGTTGCTTTTACGTTCAACAGCACCAGAACCTTCAGAACTAGCACCAGAAACCACATCCAGAGCATCACTGATCACCTCCTTGTTATGTTGAACATAAATCTCACCCGAAGTATGGACATTAGATTCAACAATACGAACTTCAACATTTACTTCATGACTGTCAAGTGTACTGCCCTGTTCACCCTCGCCGGAGGATTGATGATCATGCTCAACAGGAAAAGACACAAGAGACCAATTTCCCACCACAGTTGTATCACCCTCACGATGAAGAAATACCTTGCCAGAAGCAGACTCTGTGGATTTGTCCTGAGGCTCAGACTCATCACAGATGGTTCCTTCACGAATAATTTGAGAACTAGATCCATTAGGAACATCTAAAGATTCAAGCATGACCTCAGCCTCGGGAACCCCGCAGGTATGGCTACAAGATTCAGAAGCAGCACAGTTGATACGAACTTCAACATTTACTTCATCAGTGTCAAGTGTACTGCCCCGTTCACCCTCGTCAGAGGATTGACGATCATGCTCAACAGGAGAAGACACAAGAAAGCAATTTCCCACCACAGTTGTATCACCCTCATGATGAAGAAATACCTTGCCAGAAGCAGACTCTTTGGACTTGTCCTCTGGCACAGACTTATCACAGTTAGTTCCTTCACCAATAATTTGAGAACTAGATCCATCAGGAACATCTAAAGATTCAATCATGACTTCAGCCACTGGAACTCCACAGGTATGGCTACAAGACTCAGAACCAGCAACTATGTCTTTTACTTGACCAATATCAGAATCAAGTAGGTAAGGCCCTATTGAGGACTCAAGAGATACATTTTCCACTTTGGGCATATCATTGTCATTCCTTTTAAGTTTAACAGCACCAGAAGCTTCAGAACTAGAACCAGAAACCACATCCAGAGCATCACTGATCACGTCAGTGGAATGTTGAATGCAAGTCTCACTAGAAACAAGGAGATTAGATTCGACACTATGAACTTGAACATTTGGTCGATGAGTGTCATACGTACTGCCCAGTTCACACTCACCAGAAGATTGATGGCCATGCTCGACAGAAGAAGGCACAAGAGAGCAATTTTCCACCACAGTTCTATCATCTGCATGATAACCAAATGCCTTGTCAGAAACAGACCCTGTTGGCTTGTCCTGTGGGTCAGACTCATCTCTAAGAGTTCCTCCACCAAAAACTTGAGAGCTAGATCCATTCGGAACTTCGAAAGATTCAGGCAAAATCTCAGCATCAGAAACCCCACAAGTATGGCTACAAGATTCAGAACCAGCAACTGTGTCTTTTATTTCACCTGTATCAGAATCATGTAGGTAAGGTCCCATGGAAGACTCAAGGGATGCATTTTCCACTATAGGTGTATCATCATTGTTGCTTTTAAGGGTCATTCGTCTGCTGTGCATTGGATATGAAAATGGGGTTTATAAGGTTTATATATGTAACATTTGCATGTTTGGATTTAACAAATGTCAAATATGCGTGTGTGAATATTACAAATGTAAAATATGCAAAATATGCAAGAGTGAATTTTACATACATAAAATTTACACAAGCAAAACACACACCCATCTTTGCTCAGAGGCACATTTCATATGAGTAAAGGCTCGGATTACATATGTAAAATTTTCTTTATACAAAAACCTATGAACATTTAAGACATGAAACTAAACAATTTGGAGTTAAGTGGGGCAATAAAAGAATTTTGTCGGTTTGGACTAAAATTCACGGCCCATGGGAGTGGCAAAAGCTAGAAGGCTGACAGGATTTGACACTGCAAACTGTCCCAGGCGAGAACTGTACACGTGCCCTTCTAACAATAGAGATTTAAAATGATTCACTTCTTTTCAGTGTGAAAATTCATATGAAAATGGCCCCATTTACACAACATTGTCACCTCATCTAAACATGTGATGCGTAAATGATCACAAACAAACATGCATGTGCATAAATGTTATGGATGTGCAACATTTACATATGTAAATTAGTGCAAACAACTGCTTAAGTTTAACAACACCAACAGCTGCAACAAACAATACAAAATCAAACCTTAGGTGTAATCACGAACTTCAATGAAACTGCAACAAATGTTCTATGAAATTACCTGCATCAGCAGTTGTATCTCCTTCCATGAGATCAAGCTTTAGGAGTTGCTTATGTAACAAATCTGTACCTGGGAAAACCACCATATTCATGGATCGCATTTCTTGCCTGTGTGAATTTTCCAGAGGCTTGAAACCAAAAACTACAGTCCATGTATGCATTAGTTCAGAAACAGCAGGTATGATAAGTTTCTCAACATTCAGAGCGCAAAGAGCCTGAAAATAAGATGTGATAAATAGAAGCAATATTAGGGAAAATAATAGAAATGAGAATAATGCAGAAAAACTATCCAACATTTAGAACATGGATGGAAGAAAGAAAAAGAAGATTAAATAGAACTTCTTGACTACTAAACAGCTCCATCCACCTTGTGCACACCCAACATATATGCAGTAGAAAACCTCAAAGTAAACAATTAAGTAAGCAGCACATGTATTTTATCATCCACTGATGCACATTCGGGTTTCAAGGGAACATAATAACCATTCCAAGTTTCCAACAAAAAGGTCCCATTTCAATCCTAGCTGGTTCAAACAAGAACAAAACATCTCATTAAGCTTAACATCAAAGTAACAATGAAATTAAAACAACTGATCACACTGTTGGAAATTTATATTAAAAGCATACTTTTATGTATTTATCTTTGATTAATTTACTTATTAGTAAAGTTTGCTTTTTCATCTTAATGAGAATTTGTATGGGCAAATGGTTACATTATTATTTATTATGCATAAGTGTGTCTTTTATTCTATAAAGTAGATAAGTTGATGTGTAGAATTCAGCTTATGCACGGAAAGCTTATTTATTAGTTCTTATAGAATATAAGTTATTGTTGTTCACAATCTAGATGGAGTTAGACAAACCATTGGTACAATTGTAGCATAATGTTTTAGTAGGCTTATCTTGGCTGTGGGAAACGATATAGTTTCAACTCATTATGCTAGTACGCTTTGTGTGTATTAAACAGGACCGCTTTTGGATTTATTGTCTCTATACTGACTATATAAGACGATTAACATTTAAATGGTTATTTTGAGTGCTTATACTCTTAATCATAATATAAATAATAAACACATACATTTACTGTTTGGCATTTTGATTTACAAAGGAGTGAAACCTTTTATGGGTCAATAATCTCAGTAAATTGGATAACTACACTACGTATATGGTGCATATTAGTTTATTAACGGAATCCATATCCTGTAATAGAAATTGATGATATCCTCTTTATGTAGCTTATGAGTTTTGATTATGTCAAACTCTGCAAGTAGACTTTGTGTTCGACATATCAAATAAGTTAAGTATTAGGTCTCAAAGAATTATAAAGATATCAATTAAATATATGTGTCAATAATTATTTAATCAATGGATATCTGAAATCTTAACATGGGGAGATTAATAAGCATCTAATAACAAGAAGCTCGAAATATTATTTTGAGAATAAGGACAGGAGTGCACTTATAATTCTCTAGTAGACTGAATTGTAATTTATGGATCTAGGGTTCTAATTTGGGTCGAATTAGGGTTCCATGTTTCCATAAAAAGACTATCCCTTATTTCCTTCTTAAGGTCCTTATTGTAGCCTATAAATATACGCTATTACTCTATAGGAACAACACACAAGAGAAATTTCATTTTTAGAGCAAAGAGAATTCGCAGAAGAGGCCCACACCCCGGTGTAAGTTTGAGCATAAAGGAATACAGTAAAAGGTCTTAAAATTTTCGGGTTGTTGTAAGACCGAGATCAAATCAGAGAGATCTCGCAGGTATGGTTTTTGAATCATCATCATCTAAAGTTATTTCCGCAATAATCTATGCGTAATATCTACGGATCCTGGCGGTTGCCTCCCAACACACACATCATGAAATGCACATTAAAAATGCAATATTACATTTGCACATTCGTGAAGTATAATAACTTTCAAGAGTCCTAGAAATGAATAAACCTCCTAACAAAGGCAGTCCAGTCTGGTCCAATTCATGAAAGAAACCATTTTGGAGAAGAAACCATCATAATCACTTCCTACTAATTCAAGTCATCAAAAAGGTATCGAATTTGTAAATGTTAACATGAAAGGTGAAGGAAATAGGTGATAAAACTAAAAGGATAACAAGTTGGAGTGTTAAGAGTTTGGCAACGAATCTGAAAATAGGTTAATCACTATAAGGTTCAAAATCACTATGAAGCAGCCAAGGTTAAGAAATATAGAACTAAGTTCTACAAAAAAGAAGCTGATTAAGAAGATACAATAAATTAAGTTCCTGTAAAATGAGAAGTTTGTCAACAGTAGTGAACCCCCTGAAGTTTGACTCCACTAATGAGAAGCTCTAAAACAGTGGAATGAAGATTTAGCCAACAGGCTACCAGTACATGAAGAGGATAATACTGACATATAATTTCTATTGCATACCGATTCTATTGCATTTAAAAGCCGACGGCACATCCCTTGGCGCCTATATATATGGCGCGTCCCAACGAAAGGCATCTCTGCCAGTCTGGTTCCATGGATCCTATTTAGCCAGGGAGAAAACAATTTTAAGGTTAGCAGCAATAAAATATTAATTTTTATTTTACACACCCACATGCAAGCACACACATGTCAACACATGGACATGCACACAAAATGGCAGATCATGTAGTTTAATATCCTAAACTGCAATATTTACAGCAGAATAGGAGAAAAGTTAATAAGACCATTGTCTAAAGGAAAATCCACTGAACATACCAACTACTGCATTATTTGTTCCAGGAAGTGTTAAAAAAAAAAAAAAAACATTGTGGACTCATGACTAACCATACAGTTTCCAGCTAAACACAAGACAAACATAGCTCAGTGGTAAAGCAAGCATACTGCGTACATGACGTGGCAAGCATGTTTCAAAAGAGAGTTTTCATCAACTGAAATCACAGCCCCAAATCTGGTAAAACCATATTACAAAACAAGATAGACAGTTTTCTATTTTAAAAATTTGTAAGAATAAAACACATTGAGAATAGGAATTGTTACAGCTAATATTTTCATAGAGGTAAGTACAACAAGAACTTCATTAATAGAATAAGTTTACAAGAGAATACAAAAGGAAGAATTGACAAGAATTTCAAGGTGTCATTAGCAGGAAATGAAAGCAAAAATAAATCCACTAAGGTAGTGGATAAGATCTAGAAACACTATTCTTCCACCAAAAGAGGGCTAGAGATTTTTTCCCCTTCAAACGTCTAAGAGCTAATTGGCAAAATATATTACTCTTCAGACCACAAAGAACTTCTTCGTCATTTATATATCAGTTTGAATTGATACCAATAATGTCATGTTTATTTCAATATTTAAAATCACATTCTTATTAAAATCTACTCACAAAAGTAGGCTGTGATTATTCTAGTAGTCATTAGTTTAAAAACCAAGAATATAAAGATTTGGAAAACAAGGAAATTTCAGTACCAAATATTCTTTATTGTCATTCGAGTTTTCAGGGAACTACTTAAGTCCATTAGAGTCTTTTGAGAGTCTGCAATTGAGAGACACTTTCAATAACAAAGAAATGAAAAAACATGGGACAACTAGTCATGAAACCCATAAATAGATCACCAAGAATGTATGGAGTCACCTGATTGATGCAGCAGAAATAATTTCATCATCCCTCTCCAATACAGCAGTATAAAAGCCACTATAGTTCAGCCGATTAAAGTTTGATCTGCAAAAGAAAAGATGTAATCAACTACACAACACATATGCTATTTATCACATGTTATTGACAAAAATAAAAGCAATTTTAATCAGTTACATGACAACTAAAAAAAATCCTACGCAAATAGACAGACATGAAATTCGGCAGATCAGTACCCATAACTTGGACCCGAAATTCAACGGATCAGTACCCATAACTCAGATGGACATGTTTGTCAGTTGCATGATGTGGACACTAGGTGTCAAGCAACAAGTTCCCACTTGAAACTCCTAATCCACAATAAATTAGGTAGAGAAGAAAAAGTTAGAGAAGATAGGCTTAAGTTTACTATTGCATCATGGGATTCCGCTCTGCCTCATTTCTGAGCATCTCCATGGATTTGATGGTTCACAGCTGGAGGACCTGGCTCTATCTTCCAGGGTAAATTGATTACTGGTGTTTGATGTTCTTTATGGTTCTCGAAGGGATGCATCTTTGGAGTGGCTGGTTTGCCAAGGGAGTCCTCTTTGGGTTCTCCTTTGCCTCTTTTGGGTTTCTATTGTTATGCCTGTTTTGTTTTTGTTTTGTTTGTTTAGCTGGTCCGTATATCTCTCATACTGTTAAGCTTCTGTTAGGAATGTTAGTATTTTAAAATTAAAAAAAAAGAGAGTTAGAGAAAATTGGGCCTTTTAGAGAACAGCATAAGAAGTTAGAGAAATTTGTGTTTAAAGAACAGATTAATTTTGTTTGTATCTAATTGCTTTGTTTTTTTTTCATTATACTCCTCTTATACTGTAATCTTTATCCTTTTAATCAAAGTTACTATTTCACAAAAAAAAAAAAGAATGAAATTAAAGAGAACCAAGAAGATTGGTCACTCGACCCTGTTATGACTATCCTAACCCTTCCATTTATATTATTTATTATTTTCAGAAATTTGTTTTTTAAAAAATCCTCACCAAAGTTTTTCATAATTACAAATTGTTCCATACTCATTAGAAAATTACAAATAAGTCACCAGCTGTCTCTCAACACTTACACTCAAGCCAATGCATAGATATCTACTATGCCCAACTTGGAACAAACAACACCCATATCTACTATGCCCATGGAGGATCTTTTAAAATAATAAAAAAGACGAAGGAGATGTCAATCTTCTGTCAAATATAAGTCATACACACAAATGGGACCTAAATAGATTACTGTACACTTGCATCCATATTATGGGCAAGACCATCAACAAGTAAGGCCCAGGTTGCTGAAGGCTACAATCCACGGATACTTCAAAGTGCAAACTGAATCGTGCCGTATCGCATCTGATACTTAATTTTTTATGTGTAAATTCCAAGTCCCCGCCATGTCCATGGAGTGTCCCTCCTATATCCAGGCACCATAGACCGGAGGAGGTAGTTAGAAATTGAATTTTTAACTACATAAATGCCCATTCATAAATGCAAACACACACAAGCTCTAAAAAGTCCGTAGTTGTTGCGCAGCTGGTTAGAAATGTGTATAGTGTGCACAGGTGTCTGAGTTTGAAGCTCTTGCAAAAGTTCTAAAACAAACATGAGTTGTAATAGAGGTCCTTCACTATACAATTGAACCATATAAAGAATAAATATATATATATGGTGCAGCCCGAAATCCACAATCAGAAAAATAGACGAATCCCCTGAGGGATTGTTCAAATCCAAAGATGGATTCCATCCCTAAGGTACACTCACAACCATAAAACACACCATAATTACCATTCAAAAAAAGAAAAACACACCAAAATTGAAGAAAACTCAGAAAATCTTTTATTAATTCGAATGAGCATAAACAACTACAATGGGGAGTCCAATATAAATAGAGTAGAATTGTTTGTAAGTAAACAAGACTTTCTAAATAAAATTGGAAACTGCTAATCCTAATCAAATAGTAAAATTAGAAATAATTCCTTGGTTAAACAAGGAATAAAAATAAAATAGGATACAAAGGGAATGCTCCAGTAGCTCTCGGTCAATTGGGCCCGTAGGCTGAACCCAATGGAACGGGTTGACTACTAGGGGCCCAATAAATTTCTTAGGCTTGGTCAATACTACATTAACACTCCTTGGCTTGGAAGAACTCAACTACTTCAAGTTAATAGCGGGATAATATTCATAAAGATCTGAATTCAAACACTAGAAGTCGGTAGCATTAATCCATTTAGCATTGGTGAGCGGGCGGTTCTGCCAACGGACAAGAAACAACTGGAATCCTCCTGGGCAAGTAGAAACAAGCCGATCATCAAAAACATCAATAAGTTTATCTTCAAGTTATGGAGCAGCTCGTAAAACAATAGCTTGTCCTTCATATTCTTCGTCATTGTCATGCCCACTACAGAGTGTGAGGTCTACAAGATTGAAAGTTGGATGGATGCCAAGATCTGATGATAACTCTAACGTATAGGCATTGAAGCTAAGCTTTTTCAACACTTTGAATGGACCCGAATTACGTAGATGTAACTTTTTTATTAGCTCTTGGTGGTAACCGTTTTGCATGAATGTGTACCATAACGATGGCCCCTTCAAAAAACTCAAGGAAACAACGTCGCTTGTCTACATAAGCTTTGTAATTGTTATTGTTAGCAGCGATATGGCATTGAGCTTTATCATGTATCGGTAACATGCATTTGATGAAATTATCTGCTTCAACACTAAGTCGCATTTCAATAGTTAATGGAACAAGATCAATAGGTAAGCATGGACAAACACCTATTACTGCTTCAAATGGTGAGCCACCAGTGGAGCAATTGATTGAATTGTTGTAGGCGAATTCAGCCATTGGTAAAACTTGATCCCATGTTGTGATATGATCACTAACAAGGCATCGTAATAGTTGTCCAAGGCTTCAATTAACTCCCTCTGTCTAGCCATCAGTTTTAGGATGGTAAGCAATAGAAAAAGTGAAGTTGTCTTTGATGTCATCCACAAAGTCTTCCAAAAGTAACTCATGAACTTGGTGTCACGATCTAAGACGATTGTCTTAGAAAGTCCATTTAGACAGACAACCTCTTTCAATAACAATTGAGCAACCTTGTAAGTACCCATTGTGTTGGTACATGGAATAAAATGAGCCATTTGGAGAAATAATGTCAACAACGAAGATGGAATCAAATTTTCTGGTAGTCTTTCGCAGGCCTAACACAAACACCATGCTAATATCTACCCATGGGGCATTAGGAATTGGCAAGGTCTAACATAAACCTATATTCTTTTTGTTTCCTTTTTCCAATTGATTGATGTGACATCTTTCACAAATGCCGATAACATTAATCTTCATGTGCGGCCAATAATAGTGATCATCCACAAGATCGAGGGTTTACATCCCAAATGACTATTACAACCTCCTGAATGTAATTCTCAAACAGCATGTTCTCAAATAGAAGTGGTAGGGAGGCAACGTTTAGTAGCTCTAAATAAGAAATCATCGCGTATGTTGTAATGTATGTTCTTGTCATGTTCACCATTGAGAATATCTGAATCAATAGTGTTGAAGTCTTTGTTGATGTGGAGTGGGGTACTAGACACAAGGCGGGCAGAGGTGGAGAGACGGGAGATGGAGGGTGAAAAGGATAGGTCAGGCTTCCACCTGAAAAATTGGCTTCACACTAAACTCCCATTGCAGGTGAGAAAAAGAAACTCTGAGAAACCCTAAAATCAATCATACTGTTTTTATTCAACAATAGCCGAGAGGCCAAAAGGCTTTACTTCACTTATATAGACAAATAATAAAGCATAAAACTAATCTAGACCATTCAAACACACTAATGGCTAGGATTAAAACAACCAACTAAAATAACTAAATAATAACAATAATAATCCTAAATAAACTAAGATACGTGGGTTAGGCCCAAAGGCGGGTCAACCCATGGGAGACCACGAGTCTGTCTTGCATTAACTTTCCCCTTGTTAGATAGAACTTAACCTCAAGTTCTATAGAAGTCCTCCAAGATCAAATATCAAGCGTACAAATCCTCGATGTGCTTCCTGTTCTTCATTTTCTTGGCATGACTTGAGGATTGGAATCGATCTCTTCATCCATGTAGAAGGAGAATAGAGGGGTGGCTTCTTTTGATTTCTAAATCCATCAATGCCTTGAGATCTAACCATCAGATTCATCAAGTGTTGAAGTCCATCACAATCTTCTAATTTCGATAGCTATCTCCAAAGATGAAATCAATATGGGGAATGTCAATGACTTGTTCTTCAATTTCCTTTGTTTCTTGCACCTTTTGATTCAGTTTTTCAACATCTTTGTCTTCCAATGCATCTGAAATATGATATTTTTCATGAGTTGTGCATGTCACTTCCTCCAATGATGTCATAGAATTTTCTCTTTCTGGTTCTAGCTCTTGAATGTCTGGCTTGATACTTGACTATTGGTTCCACAACAAGGGATACTATTACTTGTGGAGACTGATGATTTTGAGACTAATTATTTTGACACTTAGATTTTGATGGAGAAACAGAATTCATGTAGCTGACTCCAACATGGTTGGGATAAAGTCATCATTTTGAGACTTAGATTTTCGCATGTAAGATCAGCTAATCTTGTACTCAACCTGGATTACTACCTGATATCCTTCAAAAATGTCTTTGCAATCTCACATATTTTTCAAAATGTCTAGCCGTAAACCTCTAAGGAAGTGATCAAAGTCAAAGTTCTCACTCTTCAATTTACATATACATTGTAGGCTTGAGAACTCATCAATATATTCATCCATAGTCAATTTTTCTTGTCTCAAATTAGGGAGTTAATCAAAGTAAACATTGTTCTCCTATAACCATGTACCATATTTAATGGCAAACTCAAGCCTTTTTATTTGATCCTTGAGGATATTGATTTCGAACTTCATATTGACTTGGATGCCAGAACTGGAATTGAAGGCTATTGAAAGTTGAATCAATCTTACCTGATGTGAAGATCTTGAATCCATGAGTTCGCAGGTGAAGACGGATTGAGAATCGACTTTAAATGATCAAAATATCACAATGAAAAGATAATGGCTGAAATTGAATTGCCTAGGGACCCTTGATTGATCAAATCTTCACTACTGCTGAGATTTACTGATGTCACTGCTGCTTGGTGCTTGATGGCAGAACTGTGTTGTTGATAATCCTTTTATTTTTAACTGCTGTTAGATCTGGTCAAATCTGACTTGACCTAACTCGAACTCAAGTTAAAAAATTGGGCTTTCAACCTTGTAATGTTGGGCTGAATCCTAAACTCAGGTTGAGCAGGCTGGGCTTAGAACTAGGCCCAAAACTAGTGTGACCTGTCCCCAATCAAAAGAAAACTCAAAGCAGAGTGGGTCTGGTCCACTTTAATGTAATCTGACCTGATCTTAAGCCCCAGAGGTGGGCTGAAGAAAGACTATGAGGTATGGATCAGCACGTGATGCTTGGATCCTCGTGCATCGTGCAGAGAAAGGAGACAATGGTGGCCTCGAACTTCGGGGCCCTGCATTACATTGATGTGGTCTCATTGCTGGTCTAACCCAAACTGAAGCCTAAGTCAGCTTGAAGGCACTTGAAATGGCATGTGAAGGAAGTTGTGTCAGTGGCTTTCTCCAAATCCCTACGCAGAGGGTTTTCGAAAACCCCTTATCTTCTTGCTGTCTGGATTCAATAGGACAGAGAATGGAAAGGAAGGAGCAGCAACGGGATGCCACAGGGTGGTGCTCGATGGTGAGGGTGATGGCGCAGAAGCGATGCTCAGCAGTAAGGCTGGTGGCGGCACTCAGTGAATAGTATGCCCCCCCCCCCCCCCCCTCTCTTTTTTTTTTTTTTTTTTTTGTTTGTTTGTTTTTCATTGTTCTGGGTTAGGGACAAATCAGTGCAAAGGCCTCGGCGAAAATAGAGGCAAGGGCTAGGGTTTCGGGGTGATGTGGATTTGGCGAGAAGGGTTTTGGGTATGGATGCAAGGCTTGAAGTCTTGGTTGATTAGGAGAAGCAAATGGGATTTTGAAAGGGATTTGGAGTTTCGATTTGGGGTTTTTGAGGGTTGGGCAACGGACTGGTGTGATGGGGTTTGAAAGGTTTGAGGATCTTGGTAGCAGGGATTTGTGTGGATCGATTGGGAGGATTGAAGGAGCTGGAATGTTGATTAGGGTTTTGGAAGATCTGGGTTTACGGTTACGGGAGATCTATGGTGTTACGGAGTTAGGGTTTGAAGATTAGGCTTTCAGTTACATGGGATTTGCAAAGTGGAATTCGGTAGGTGTGGCAAGGAAGATGGTGTCTACCGGTTGTGATTGGGAGCAATTTGAATGAGTTGGGATGGGGTTAGAGGTATTCGGCCCAAAGGACTTGGGCAGTAAGGATATATGGATTGATGATGATCGGTGATTGGTTAGGGATACTAAATTATAACCGTGCCAATCGGTAACAATGATGGATTGCCGAATCACAAATCCGGGTTGGATTGATCTTCGGCTCTGATACCAAATGATGCAAGTGGGGTACCAGACGCGGGGGGGCAGAGATGGAGAGATAAGAGATGAAAGGTAGACAAGATAGATCAGGCAAATCCCTGAAGATCTTGGCCTTATGCCAAACTACCCATCGCGAGCGAGGAATACGACAACTCTAGGAAACCCAAAAGCACGTCTACGAATTTTCTTTTTTTCATTAATCAATAGCTAAGGAGCCAAATGGCTTTACATCACTTATATAGACAAATAATAAAACCTAAAACTAATATGGACCATTCAAACACACTAATGGCCAGGATTAAAACAACCAACTAAAATAACTAAAAATATATATAATAATAATCCTAAATAAACTAAGATAGGTGGGCTGGGCCCAAAGGCGGGTCAACCCAAGGGGTACCACAAGTCTGCATCGTTTGTCATCTTCATACTCCTTACTTGATTTGATCAAAACCTAGTATTATGCATGTCCTAGTGGTGAGGAGATGTTTCGAGTGACTTAATGCCTCAGCCACCATATTGTCTTTGCCTGCTTTATGTTGAATGCTAAAAATAAACTCATATAGGTAAGCACTCCACTTGACTCGGCGATCACTCATATGCTATTGGAATTGAAAATGTTTTAGTGCCTCGTGATCATAATATAAAATGAAGTTTTTTAGTTGTAAGAAGAAAACACTATTAATCATGAGCTAAAGCCATGGTTTTAGAACTCTATCAAGTTATATTGGACACAGTACCAACCTCATAAATTGGATATGGCTGTCTCATGCACATCAGCAGAACCCTGGTGTGACTTGACCATGTCATAATAGACTCAGTGGTCACTCAGTCGGTGACTGAAACAAAGTTTCAGAGCCATGGATGGGCTCTCTTTGACTGTCAAGAATGCCACAAGAAACCCAACTAACTAGTAGACAATTTATCAAGCACTCAATTCTCTACAATCAATATAAACACACCAAAACATCAAATTGAAAAAAAAAAAAAAAGAAAAACAAATTGCCGAATACGAAAATGGGAAATTTGCTTGTCCCAAACAAGCTTCAAGTATTATCACATAAAATGCTGCATAGAAAACTAATCCAAAGTTTTCCGATTGTGGTAGAAAGGGCATTTACAGGAAGCCATTTCTCTAACATAAATCTAACCGACACACCAATTACATTCAAACAAATTGCAATAGGACCTCGGCTATATTTTCTAATAAAAGGGCAAAAGCAATCACCAAAATGATGAGAAAGAGCAAAAGACCAGCTATTGGAAATTTTCAAGGAAAGAGTCAACATCAAGACCTGCTTGTGGGGGAGGCATTTGGACAACCTCCACAAAACAAGCTCCTGGAATCCCTTTCTCTCTTTCCAATACAACAGAAAAATAAACCATTGCAAGTGGATGACAAGGATGAAATAAGAAATTATGTTGTCAAGGTAGATCACTATTAAACAGTTTAAGCAGGTTGGTTAGGTTGACAGGGTTGAGTACGGCAGGTTGGGGATATTTGGCACATTTAATAGAAGGATTGGATACCAGCTGGGCCTCAACTGCAGATACCCATTCTGAATCTGACCCATATGTATCCTAGCAAAACCTTATTAGTGTTCTTAATAATGTGTTTATGACTGCTTACCCACAATTATAAAGAGCATTATGAAGCACATTGACACCGCTCCTCCGGTCAATTATGGGCAAAAAACACTCATCCATCACAGCTAGTGCAACAGCTAGCTTGGAATGGCAGTCAGCTCTTTGAGATAGTGTACGTGAAGGTGTTTCTGAGACCTCGTCAAATCTCTGAATGAGTGTCCATGAAAAGCCTTCCTCCAAATCATTTTTAACACCAAGAAGTTTATGCAATCGCTGGAACAGCTGCAGATATAACAAGAAAATAAAGATTTAAGTGCACCACAACCAAATCAGCAGCAACTTAAACAAACTTCAACTATCTGGGCTTTCAGTCATATTGAATATCTAGTAATACAGAGGTAAAAGATATAGGGTCTCTCTCTCTCTCTCTCTCTCTCTCTCTCTCTCTCTCTCTCTCTCTCTCTCTCTCTCTCTCAGAAACAGAAAGAAAATAAATTAAAAAGGAGGAAAAGGGCGATAAGCATAAAGAAAGAAGAACAAACTGTAGCAAAAATGGTCAGCAGCAACTTACAGAAAGTTCAGCACTCTCCACATTTAGTCACATTTAATATCTATTAACCAAACAGAGATAAAGAATGCAGGTTTTTTTTCTTTTTTTTTAAGGAAAATAAAGAGAATAAATTACAAAAGAGTAAAAGGGATACAGAGCTAAACATGCACGCAGACACATGAAAATGCGCGCATGCATGCACGCAAGGCTCAACAAGAGAATGGACTTGGGTGAAATCTCTACCCAAAATCATTTATGCAATCGGATTCACAGCTATCACAAAATTTATAAATACTACACCTTCACAAATGCATCTGCCTTCATAATCATCTCACAAGTAACATTTGCTACAATGCTCACAAGAAACAGATAATAAGGCACAGTTTGCACAGAATACAGATAGTCAATAACCACTGTGCCAAGTTTATTATAACTCTATAAATGCAAAATGTACATAGGAAACTGGCCGACACAAAACCAATATAATCTCAAAGGGAACAACCTACTGCCAGAGTCTTTGAGTAGAATCAGTTTTTTTTTTCTTTTCCCTTTTTCTTTTTCTTTTTTCAAGAGATGCCACAGCTAAGTCTACTTTTCTTTCCTTGAAAAGGTAGTTTCCACAATATTTCAAAAGTCAAATAAAAGGAAGAAAGAAAGCAAGCCTAAGGCAAAAGGCTTCAGAAGTCTGACTAACCAAAAAAAAAAAAAAGAAAAGAAAAAGCAAGTCTGTGTGTGGGAGAGGAGACAAGAGTGGAAACTGGGAATAAGGGGAAAAAGAAAAACAAAGAGACTCTGCTAAACTTTATGTTTACATCATAGTTGTCATTGCAGTTTGGACACCGTTTTGGTTTAACTTAAGATTGAAACGTTTCAACTGGCTCCAAATTTCAGCATCATAAAGAAGTTTTGTTTCAAAAAAATATTAACAACTTAAAAATACAAATATATTTGAAAAAAAAATGTAAAACAAACTGCAGTTTATGTTTTGTGTTTATTCTTGGGAGGTAAAATCCACAATGAAATCTCACCATTGCTGATAAAAAAAGAAACAAGATTGAACAAGACTAAGCAGAATAGGATATCTCACTATTCTGTGGTACAAAATTACACGTTTCTCAGGGACCACCTGATGCAATCCCCTATGCAAGCAATCAAGGGGCTGCAACTTCAAGAATATTGTTGTAAGTTGCTGTCGCAAAATCCAGCAAATATTGGTCCACTTGTAGGACACAAAACAGAGAAAAATAGGAATGAACAGCACTAACACACTGATATAAAAAATGAATGAAAGAAAGAAAGGATGTCGGCATGGAAGACAAAAAGTCAGGGAAAGGGAAATAGGGTATCCCTCACTTGCATGAGCCCCAAGGATATGTTCAGTATAGCAAAAGGAAGTAACTTACAGTAGACTGCATGCACAGCTCATCACAGGAACTATAGGCCAGGCGCCTAGCCCAATGGCCTGGTCAACCAGCCGAATGGCCTGTTCTGGCAGATCAGCAGGTCCACACGGGCCTCACACACATTGTGGAGGGCTCAAAGTCCCAACAGGGCCTCAGTCAGATTGTGCGTGAGGGAAAAAGGCCCTGTGCATCCTACTGTAGCCTCTAATATTCATACATGGCCCCGACATAGGCACAGAAGCCATTGATTTGGTCCAACAGTCCCCATAGGCCTTACATGTAAACTCTTGTCCACTAAGGACTGTGCTGTAAGCCAAGTTCAAATAGAGCATTCATGAGCTGTTTGGGGTCCAATCATGTGGATTGTTGGGCTGTTTAAGGTCTTACATAGGCCTAGACCCCACACAAATGAGTGCAGACCACCCTGTACTCAATCACATCCCTCCATATAGGCCAAAGCTTGGGTCACTATGTTGCCATGTGGGCAGATTAGCATCACCACATATTCAGATCACAGTTCTTTGATAAAATCATAAAATAAAAATAATGAAAAGAATTCGATTTTTAAAACTGAAAAATGTTTTCCCCCATCATTTGAAGAGGTTGCAAAATTATATCATATTTCAAAGAATTGCTCAAAACATATAGCAACAACAGTAGACATGCTGTGAAAAGAGGGCAAATAGCTCAGATTATTATTAAAATCCTAGGATTTGTATCCCTAATCTACAATTCATATCAAATCCTAATGAAAATTATGTGTCTATGAAACAAATCCCACTTACATATGAACCTTAGGATTCAAGTGTGATCCTTCCAATTCAATACTTGTTTTATTGATCTTACAATTCAAGGTTTTGTTTGGGTAGGAATTGTTGCAGTCAAATGACCAATATTACTAATTTCTTGCATTTTTTTGTTTTTTTTTGTTGTTGTATTTTTATTTTTATGAGGTTATATAGTGATTCATAACACCTCAGAAGAATTTATGATATAGCGGGAGTTTTGGAAATATAATTAAAAGAAATAGAATGTGACTAAAGTATTCAATTACATGAATGGGCTTCGCCCTACATTCATTTTTCCTACAATTTTTTCTTCATGATCGCTTATTTAACTTCAGTAGACACTCTAACTGTGCATGTTGATGATTTGGATGTTACTTTTATTTCCTTTTTTTATTTAATGACGACAAAACAAATATTGTAACTCATTATGTTTTCTAATAACATTGACATTTTAAACATATTAAGAACATATAATTTATGATATATTAAATAATATGTCAGTGATGTCTTTCATATGATTGTATCATAATCTTATTTGTCATTATATTGATGTAGCTACAGACAGGTCCAGACCCGATAAATTTTCCTTCCCACATATAAGAAGAAAAATCTTGGCAGTGACATGTAAATTCTGCACAGGATTTTGTATAAGCCCAAGGGGTTTTTTACAATTTTTGGGGGGAACATAGCCACCCCCAGCCCCCCTCTGGATCTGCCTATGGTTACAGATGGAAAATGGATAGATCATGAATAACTAATTTTTCTCATTTTACTTTTTATTCTTGTTCATTTTATAGAAGAAAAGTAAAAAGAAAAAAAATTCCTACAATTTGTGGTACGACCTGATTCGACCTCTTGCATGATTTGCAATACAATTTCATTTTTTGGAACAATGCTCAGATGTACAATGTACCAGGAAGATTCTCCAAACCTTTTCCCAATCGGTTGAATCTATATCGCGCATTTATATTGTATAGCCAAGAATTTAATGATACTTATTAAAAGCATGTAGACAAGTCAATTCTAAAGATTGTTTAGGTTGTTTACGTTAGTAACATCATAAAACCATGAAAATCCAGAATACACAATGGCACTGGAAAACAGCCAATGATTAGCTACATAACAGAGAGAAAAATGATGTAACAATAGTAGACGACGGCAATACCTTTCTGCAACTAGGACCACAAAAGGAAGTGTAGAGCCTTTTTGAAGTGACGGGAGCAGTATCTGTTTCCTGAATACATGATCGGTGATCTACAGCGGGAAAACTATCTTGTTAGACCTCATCACAAAATCTATCTTTTTTCTCCAGGTCTGAGAAGAATAAAAAATAAAGTAATATATAAATTAAACGTGTAAGCTAGAGAACAAGATATACATTTTTCTTCACACTGACTACATGAGAGCAATGGCAAGGCCGTCATTCCACCACCATGAGAAGCATTACTGCCATCCAGCCCACAAAATTTACATGAACAATTTGGACAGTGCCAATCACCTCGAGGTAGCTTCTGCCATAAGGACACATGAAATAATTTTGCACTAAATGAGTAGTCAAACATGAAAAAAGCCATCATCCAGTAAACTTGTAAATAGTATATAGACTTCTCTTTTTATTGTGTTAATTTAGCAAATAGATAAGATAGCGGCAACAAAATTTCCTCTTTTAAGCAGTAGCAGTGAATTAACTATAAGGAAGAAGTATCATTGCAAGCTGCACAATTCATATTATGCCGCAAGCCATATAGTGGGTTTCACCTGCATGGACAATGAAGTATTGTATGGGAAAAGCCTTGTCATGGATTCCAATCCATATCATCAAACAAACACCTTTACTGGATAACCACATCCATTCAGTGGCTCTGCAAATGGATGCTTGGACATCTCTCTTCTAGCATCTATTTCGGTGGCCCAAGATCAAAAGGCTGATCATATGGGATCCATATAGGAACCTTCTGTCTTAACAACCCAGAACAGATATAGGCCCCACCATGCAGGCTATGACAAATAGGATGTGCGAAATTCATGCAGAATCATTACCCTACTAAAGAAAAGTTTTTTTTAATCATTACCCTACTAAAGAAAAGTTATTTAAAAAAACTCTACAACAAATTACGACAAAACAGAAGGGCATAAGACGATGATCCACCAGGAAAGATGATCTGGTAATGCTGTCTAGGTTAAATCTATCATCTACCTATTTTTTGTTAGGCTATTTTCTATTAGAGTGAAATTTTACTAGGGCTCATATCTGAGTAGAAAATTTATTTTAGATAATTAGCATTTTTTTTATTACGTGAACCTCTTAGTGGAGCCCACAATTTTTTCCATGAATTGATGCATTGGACTGAATCATTTCAATCAATGACCAATTTCTTAAAAAAAAATCCATTTTTTGTTCTGTTTTGAGCAGCATGGACTTTAATAGGTGGCCCATTGTAGAGTTCCAAGCCTTCTGGGCCAGCCAAGCCTACATGGGGAAGGGTGGAGGGGAGAGAAGGCCCTTTCAACTTTCATTGGGAAAGAAAGGAGAAGAGGAGAGGAAGAAGAAGAGAGTAGGAGAAGGAGAAGAGAAGAAGAAAAGAAAATGAAAGAGAGAAAGGAGAAGAAGAAGAATAGAACCCCCACCCCACGTGCAAAAGAAAACGAAAACACTCCCACTCTCACACAAACAAAAAAATAATCATCCGAATTTCAGAATTTCACCCATTTAGGCCCGAAATTCCGAACTTCTGACTAAATGGTCTGAAATCCTAAAATCAAAAACAAAACAAAAAAAATAATAAACAAACAAACACACCTAAAAAAAAACATTATACATACATATATGCAGACGCAGAGACACAATATCTAAATAAATACTTTGAAGAAAGAAGAAAATGAATAAATTGAGAATTCTCCAAACAATTGTCACGGAGTGTGATAATTTCCACGCACCTCTATATTTAAACAGGACTGATGGAATGTTGAAGGACAGCTATCACAACAAATCAAGTCACCACCGTCGCCACAAATGCCACAGGTATCGTCATCTGGGTCATCACCATCGACATCAATGGAATGGAATCCATGCCGCATTGACTCCTCTTGTTTGCCCCATGCTTCTAATTGGCAATGCAAAAGAGAATCCCCCGTCTCTAAAACTATGTTTTGGAAAGGCTGATGCAGTTTACTTCCAGCATGCATCTCAAATTTTGAAACTGTCACAATTTCACTACAGCAACAGCAATGAATGCCGTCTCTTGTAACCCACCCATCCAGCATTGAATGTGTGTGTCTCCTGTTCATATACTTCACTTTTGCATTCATGGGCACAGCTCCTGAATCTATCAGCCAGGAGAGAACAGTTCGTTTTCCAGCATATGGAGTCAGACTGTCACTTCCTCCATTTGCTTCTTTGTTAGAGCTACGGGCCAACAATGCGCATCCTTTATACTTTTTACTTCTTCCTTGTAGCGCTGCGCTGTTTTCTCTTATTCTTCCATGCGAACTCAGTTTTTCTTTCTTAGTTGAGCTGCCTGAATGTGCCTTAGCATCCCTATTTCCTCTGTGGCCTACAAGCTCCTCATCTGATTCTTCATTGACCTCTTTGTTCCTCATCAGTATGCTGACAGCCTCATTTGGTATAGGAGAAAACTGAAGACTTCTCCCTTTGCGCTTGCAATCACTGCCACCTGAATCCCTTTTGTCCTTGCCACTGCTGCTCGATTCCATTTTAAATGCATTATACGCTTTAACTATAGACCAATAGGACCCTCCTCTTGGATTGATGTATACAGCATCTTTATAATTTTGGTCCCTCCGGGGCCTATATTCAATAGTCCAACCTGCAGCCAGAAGCATACTCTTAATCTGAGCTCGCAGCGCTTGCTTTTCTGTTCCGGGAACCTTCTCCTCCACCACTGTTTCCTTCCGACTATTTGACGAGCCACGTTCGAATGCCAGTGGGCTTTCTCCTTCCTTCTTCACCTCTCGTTTGGATATGCTGCCAGCACCTAATTTCTTTGCGACTGTCTGTAAGCCTATTTCAGTGTCATTGGTTTCTCTATCAGGCACTTTCTTATTTCCAATCATCTGGTTCTTCGTCGTGGCAACAGCTGAACTTGGTTTTTCAGTCAACTTCTTCTTTTCAAACGGCTGATTCTTCGTCGCGGTAACAGGTGAACTTGGTTTGTCAGGCAACTTCTTACTTCCAGGGATTAAGGGGTCAGTCAGCGCTCTGCGGTGGGAAATGCTGGAAAACCCAGAATACTTTGTACTGTCCTCAGATTCCTTTCTATCGAGTTTTTTCAGAGTCTCACCAGTCTTCATCTTACTATTGGATGACGCCTTCGAAACAGCACCTTTCCCCTTGGGCGTACAGGGGCTGTTCTTCTCCTGAGAAGCGCCAACCAAGCGAAAATCATTGACTCTCTCCACACTAAATACCTTCTTGTCGAACCAATCCGCTCCCTTGCTTCTCTCAACCAGCGAGCCACTGCTCATAAGCGAATTCGAAGGTGTTCCCTTCTCAGCCGCACTACTTCCACTGCATTCCGGTTCGTGTTCCTTCAGCCCAGCAGCAGACCCTGCATTCTTCGAGCCGAGGTGCCCCTTGCTCTCGAATTTTCCTTCCCCGCCCTTCCCATTCTCCACTTTGACCTTCTTCCCGTCGATTTCGGCGGGTTCGCGGGACTTGACCGAGCCCCCTCTACCTCTCTTCCTCCCAATTCCCTCCTCTCTACATTTCAGAGATCCTTTACTCGTCTTTCTCCTGCTAATCTCCACATCCTCCTTGAATTCAAACGGATCTTCGTCGCTCGACGGCTCTTCCCTGGCTCTACTCTTACCAATTCCGCCACCCTTTCTAAACCGCCCAGCTCCATCTCTCTTCCGATCGATGTCCCTCTTCTTCTCAGCTACCGCGACTTTCCTCTTCTGATCGATGGAGCCGCGGCCGGCCCTTCGATCCTCGTCCGACTCCGCGTCGCTTCCGGGCCGAGGTCTCTTCTTCTCCTTCTTCTCAAAGACTTTCGGTTCCCGCTCCGCGCTCTTCCCCGAACGAGTTACAGGTCCGGAAGCTTCTCTCATCTCTCCTCGATGCTATCTTGCAGGGAAATCGAAAGGCGGAGCGTGAAACCCTAGCTTTGGATGGAATCGCTACCTGCGAGAGGAGATGAAGGACAAAACCGTGATGTTTTCGAACCAAAATGAGAGGAAGAAGCTGGATCGGAGGCCATGGACCTTGATCTGGAGCTGAAGAGCTGGAGGAAAAAACCCTAGATCTGAAGGGAGAAGATGGAAACTTACGAGGATGAGGAAGAGATGGAGATGAATCGGAGGGTATGGGAGAGGGATTTGAAGGAGGTGCTTTCGATGGGGATCAACATCGAGGGGTTTGGATCTGGGAGGGTTTGGGGTTGGGGTTTCTGTTGGTAGAAGAGGGATGAGAAGAGGAGTCAGAGCGCGAAAATGATAAGGAGTCCAACACAACACTGTGGGACTAAATAACAGTACAGGCGAGCGTGTGCAGTGCAGCGCAGCGCAGGACAAGGTCAGGTTAAATAGGAATTATTGTCTGGTGGAAATTTTTGAATTTTCTTTAACTTCTTGTTGGAAGGCCGTTTGGGTGGGGAGAAAATGAATGATGGGTTCTTCTGTTTGAGTTTGAATCTGTTTTTAGGGAGAGAGTTTGATTTTCGTTTTAAGTCTTCTTAGTTTGCATGGAATTGTATTTTTCGGATTTTAGCAACTATTTTCTTAAAAATAACTAAATCTAAAGAAAGAAAATGTAGAGATTTATGTATGACCATCGAATGAGATTTCTTTAGATGAAAAATAAATATATGAACATCACTTTAATAAATCGAATCCTAAGAAAGTTAGAGGATGGTCTACTTTTCCATTTTAGATCCTTCACCTTTTGCTCCTCCGATAATCTTATATTGCAATCAATTATTGGCTTGGTTTCATGAAAACAAGTGGGCTAGACTTTCGAAAAAAGTGGGAGAAAAGTACTTCACCATGAGTTGGTGGAGAAACATTATTTTCTCAAGTGAAATTTGTTATTTCATCGATGAAGATTAATTTTGAACAAATTAGTAATTAGTCACAGTTTGGATGATACTTTTAAAATGATTCTATTCTGCATAAGTTTTTCATTTTAATCCCAACAGTGCAAATCATAATTTCTAGAGAAAACAAGTGATTTCAGTTAAAAACAAATTTGTCCACCATTAGATTTTTCCTTGTTTCTCTACCTAGTGATGATTCTAGCCTTCGTCATCTCTCTTCCATTTATACATCTTAGGCTTTTTCGACAGTAAAGAGAAGTGTCAAATAAAAATTTTCCTTTAAGGTCATTTTGCCTCTTACATGTGTGATAGGAATTGGTTTTACATAAATAAATGTCACATGTGCAAATATTTCTCGTGTGAAACGCATTATCAATTTTGGCAAAATCATCGTATTCACGTTTAATAAAAAAATCATCCAACGGGTTTGATGCACTTAAACTTATAGAATATTTTTTCACTAGCTCCTCAAAAGTCATGAAAAACTAAGATATGAAACTAGTGTCCTAGTACTTAACTATTATTATAGGAATATGGAATGGTTCGGGTCATAATTAGAGGCCCACAAAAGTGTAAATGGTTAGACCTATATTTGGGATTTTTTTCACAAAGTACTCAAAAGCTTCAAAGACTTAAAGATGGTCGGCTCTAAAATAATGTGGTTTCTTAGTTCAATAAGCAATTTGAACAATCTAGATGAGTGAAAATGAAAGTGGTTGATGGGGCCAGCAATAATGCAATCACCATGTAAGAGGATTACCAATGCCCTTTGGAGGAGGTGTGGAAGTGATTCTCACGCTTTTTCAAGTGAGTAAATGGCTTTATTTAAACACAACACCTTATTTACTCATCACATGCATAAATAAGTTCAAACAAATATGGTGATGCAAAATCACTATATATGAGAACCATTTATATATGTAAATGGCTACAAACAAGCGACCCATCAAGGTTTGTTTATTTTATGTAATTGGATGTCTAAGATTGTTTATCAGCAGGTGGTTAAAATGAAAACAAAAAAGTGAATACAAATAAAAATGACCATCAAATAACCTCCCCTTTTATGAAATTTGAAATAAGAATATGCAAAATGAAAATTCAATAATCGCCATGGTAATTAAGTGCCTGTCGAAGTCAAGCCCCATCTATATATTTGCTTAAATCCTTCACCCCTCGCCTCCTTCCACTCTTTAATAATTCTACAGTGGAGTTAATTTCACCATGAATTAATATGCATTTATGCAAATAAATACACTGAAGGGTCCTACCCTTTTTAGTTGGTATCATATTATTTGAGTATGTTTTGTGTGATTTGGAGGTGTTTAATGGGGTTAGTTCCCTAGTTGTAGGTGTCTTTAGTGATTTTGGCCTTAGTTAGAGAGTTTAGGAAGTTATGTATAGTTTTGAGAGAGTTGTAAAGGGGTGTTTTTAATTTTAAAAAAGTTTGGGAGATAGGGCTCTTGGTTTTTGTATGGTTAGTTGTAAGGGTTCTTGGGAAAAGGAAAATCTCCTCTAATTTTCAATTTTCACTTACCCTTGCTTCTTGGAAGTGTACTTAAGTGGAAGGTATTTTAGTCATTTAACCTTTGACTCTTCAGCGACAAAACCCATTACAACTACCCTACAGAGCTACGCTTTCAAATTCTCTAATTTCCTTCTATATTCGTCTTTCTCTTAAAGGAATTATATATGTTAGCTAATTCATGAATTAGACAAAACTCAAGTCTTAGTCGAAATTATATTTCAATTTTTTTTAAACTAGGAGTTTGAAGAGGCAACAAAGTCTTAGAAGAGCTGAAACAAATATATATATATATATCTCTGGAAAAATCGAAACTAGGCTGCCTGATCGATTGAGCATGGATTCAATTAATCAGATTCAAAGCAATGTCCAAATTCGATCGATCGGACCTAAGCTGGAAGTTCTACGAACTTGCTAATTTGTAGTCCGATTTTCAGTGAGATTTTCATTAGTTGTCATTTCTTGAGCATTTATTTGGCTCATTTTAGTTTCAATAAGATTTATATCACCATTGGTAATGTCATCATCAATAAAATCATGTATTTCCTCATAGAACCTTATAGTCATATACTAGTACTTAGCGAATTACTCTTAGCATGTATCAAACTAAATTAATTAGAATGTAATTCATTAAAGGAAAAAGATGAAAAAAATCAATTAAATACATGATATATGATCATTTACTTGCTCCAAGGTATCCCAAACATCATAGAGGTAGTTATCAGCTTCAATGTATCATCCCATTCGAAACCACACATGCTAAGAAGTTATATGACTTATCTATATCGTGTTTGCTAATTTTTGTACTTGTTCTTTATATTGTTTATAGTGAGTTCTAATCTACTTTTGTCATTTATCATTTACCTTTGCTATGCCTGCCTCCCGATAAGAATTATTAAAGTTTGTTTTTCAATTTTTCTTCAAGCAAACTTCATATCTAGAAGCGTATCTATTAAAACCCTTATTGTTCCTAGATTCTATTTAAAATTATATATTTTTTACTCTAACCATATGTAAATGACAATTATTTCACTATTTGAATATAAAATTGATCTAAACATGCCATCTTATATGTCATTAAAAATGTCAAGGAAAATTTGCTTTAAAAAGTATTTTTCTTTGATAACATATACATTATGAGATAATAATTATAAAGCATTAAAAACATCTAACCCATGTAAAAAAAAAAACTAAATACTATGAAAATCACCAATGGTAGAGTTAGTGCCCAAACAAATTGTGATTCATAGGCTGTTCATTGGATAAAAGTTTTCTTTTAGGGAGTGTAAATCACCGATGTTGATTCCTTTCTTATAGTTGTTGTTCATAATCATTCTACATTTGCTTAGCTATGGAGTTCCAAAGAGCGTGCCATGAATATCTACTGAACTTGGGACTATTTTGAATTTCTTCTCCTTGTCAAGGGTGGATCAGCTCTAATTTTTGTCGTCATGGAGATAGTTTCAACCATTGGATCTCATATTATGTGAATAACTATAACATAAGAAGCAATTGCAATATTTTATTGAGTATTCAGTGAATGACCATGTGGCATATATAAAATCTTTTTTGCAATTACAACCACATGTTCTATAGTGGTTCGCAATGAGGAGTATTGTAAATTAAAAAGTTCTTTAAAATTCATTAGACGGTATTTCTCAAATTTTCTCAAATGGTATCATACATTTTTGGACAATGTAAAAAATATTGGGCATTACCATAACCACCATCCACTGGATAACATTTACATACATTTGCAAGATAATTAAGTTCAACTAATTGGAATTCAATTAAGTACACATGCATATAAACTATCCATATAAAAATTGTTTATTTGTTTCTATTACCATATGGCGCCACTAGTCTATGGCCTTTATTTAGTGCAAAAGAAGCACAGTAACATCTGTTCAAGATCCTTCTCATCCCACAAGAACATAGTGAAATAATATGTCAAATTTGCCTGCCATCAAATAATTTTGAAATAGTTGCCGGTCCTTATTTCAATATTTCGCTTGCTTTGTAAATGGTACATGTGTACCTCTTTTGTATTAAGTTTCTTAAGCTAACTATTGGTACTAAAACCTCAAAATGTTTGTATAGATAGCGAAAATACATTTCAATATTTTTCATTAGGTAGAGCCCACTCCTCAATACTCTTCTTAGGTGGAACCTAGTCGGTACAATTTCAGCGACACATTTTTTTAAGTACTAAATTATTTCTCCTGAGATTCAAACTCATGACAAGTTGGCTTTGATACCATATTAAGTTCTTTTAATTAACCATTACTACCAAAACCTTAGCAAAAATACTTTTCAATATATTACACCTATGAAATCCTATTTAGTGACTGAACAAGATATGAATAGTAAAAATCTCTGAAAAACCTACTCTTGCTACTTTGGTAGAAAAATATGAATAAAATTTATTGAATGAAATAACCTTAAAATATGGATGGAATTTAATATTTTTTCTAATTTGCAATGTTATTGAGGCATTTTCTAAAACTTGGACATAATTGGGGTAGATCTTACAGATTGCATTTAATACCTTGTAAAAATATTGACTGATAGTAGCTTTTAAATGGTTGAACCACTTAGCAATGACTCAATTAGTAACATTTTGGGCTAAGGTATATAGAAACATTGTTAACCACTCATCCACACGTCACACGTGTGTTTTTAAAAAGTCTCCGTTGCATAAGTTTGTCACATAATGCATAAGTGTGTCACGGAATTTTATAAAGAAGTCAGGACTCATACACAAGTTCTCATGGCGGTGAGGACCATGCTAGACAGTGGCTCTTTCACTCACTTTTTGCCCAACAAAGATGAAATACAATGTTGCCTCTTACGTCAGTCTCCTTCTAAGGCTAACAACATTATAGCCAATTGACAATATACAACTATGGGAAAAACAATGATAGAAATATCCCTTTTTTTCGTTATTCTCTTATAATGAATTTGGATGACTAATTACGTATAAGTATAATAAAATGATACAAGTTAAATAAAATTTGGCAAATGTTTTTTTTTTTTTTTGAATGATCAATATTATGCATTCTAAACATATTAGGGAACCACTGGTATCATATTAAACTCAAAAAAAAAGTTAAGGAAGAATTGATACCTTCCATTGAGTATTAATCATAAAGCTTTGAATAAACCAACTTTCTTATATTCATTCCTGTAACAAAAAAAATCAATAACTATATTGTATCTTGAGTCCCAATCAATTTAAAGATCTATAACGTAGAGAAATAAAATATGGCAAACATTGTGTAAAAAGATACAAAGGAAGATTTAAAGCTCTTATTTACTTTAGTTCTACATTTCGTCAACAATATAAAATAATATCTCCACATAATCATGAAGCTTACAACATCTTAAGGCAACACATTATATTGACTAATATTGCTCACTTTAGAGCTTCTGGTGTCAATAGTCTTTCAATCATTGGGGCATGCTCATGCTATGACAAAACTAGATATTCAACAAAAGCAATATTAAACTTAGTAGCTTGGGGTATATGTTACATCATGATTATCTTAGCCTTTCAGAATAAGAACATATAAAAAATATATGTGACACCGGATACTAATTTTAAAGATACTAAATATAACTGAAATACAAAGAATGATACCCCCACAGTTCTCATTTCAGAGAATCATCTCGTTCAAAGTTATGATCACTTATTTCAGGTGTTATGACGATGCCTCATGGACGCTGTAAAGTAAAAGTGGTAGGTAAGCCATAGAGCAAGAAAAATCATATTTGGAATTACAATTCTGTATCTATACTAACTCAAGGCTAGTTCTATTGTAATTTACTGGAAAAGTAAGACTTGTATTATATTATGCGAATATCAAATTTGTAAAATATGGTGGTATGAGTTCAAATTTTGTTAAACTTGAATCGATCATTGCGTGATTTTCTTACAGGAGTTCAAATTTTGTTGAATCGATCATTGCGTAATTTTCTTACATGAGTTCAAATTTTGTTAAACTTGAATCGATTATTGCGTAATTTTCTTACATGAGTTCAAATTTTGTTAAACTTGAATTGATCATTGCGTAATTTTCTTACTTTTTAGAGTTCCTACTCTATATTAAACAAGCATTCAAAGTATTTTTTAATAATTTTTTATTGCCTTGTAGTCTCTCAAAAATAACATTGAAATTGCAATGCATTCAACAGAATCAGTAACCCTATTTTTCATCAATTAATCAAAACAAAGTCTAACTTTACCTACTGCAAACGATGAAATCTCCATTCAAAATGTACTATGATTTCAAGTTTTATTTACTAAAGCTACAGTTTCAAAGACATAGCTCAGCCTGTCAAAATCTTGAAATAAATATTAAAGAGAAGAAAAAATAGTCATGGAGCCAGGAAATGAATAGCCTATTTTCAATCTAAACAATAATTAAAAAAAAAGAGGAAACAATAACTATCAAAAAACATCCAAATTTGTTGAAACCCAATAACTACAAGTGTAAAAACCTCCAAATATATAAATAACCCAAATATATGTATAACTCTCCAAAACTACAAAAAACTGAAAAATCTACATAAACTCACAAATACAAAAACCCACAATTTTGCAAAAATCCACAACTAAATAAAACTCAAATTTACATATTAATTAATTAAAAATTTATCAACTATAAGAAACCCCAAATCTGAACTTCAACAAAGTAAATGAAAAGATTATGAACAAACCCATAGATGGAGAAACCCAAAAATCTGCAAGTCTATTGCAAAAACTACAAATTCGAACCAACATTTTGAGAGAAGAGAAAAAACAAATAATAAAGCAGTGAGATGAGTAGAAGAGAACAAGGGAAGACAAACCATTACCTTTCAAGACTATCGTCGTGCCTTGAGAAGTAAAAATAGCAATGATCGTTGGAAAAGATCGAAGACAATAGTGGCTTGCTCATAACCCCTCTTTCAATTGAAAATGAAGAATTGAGAAAAATAACTCCTTCGAGGCAAGAGATTATTAAAAATGGGTTCACATCTCTAGAACAAAGAAAATGACATGGGTTGTATAAAAAATAAAGACCAAAAGACTGAGACCAGCAGAAAAATATTGCAACTTGATGCAAGTACTACACCCTACGCAAAAATATACAAGATTTGTAAAGGCAATCAAAAGTGTCTGTATAGCCTGGGATATGGTATTAAGCATAAACAAATCACAATTTACTTCTCAAATATAACAAAAGACATATCATTTATGACAATCATTTATTTGAACCCGGTATGCATGTATTTCTATATGTCCAAAATACAGATGTCTACATGAACAATGTTAAAAAATACAGGAATATGAGTATGCAGTCCAATATGTACATGAGTCTATATCAATGTACACATCTATGTACCAAAATACATTCCAAAAGGAAAAATATGTGTCCACCTTTAATAATAACATAACTAAAATGAATATATATAATGACATGATGCATATAACAAATCACTCTATGTGACAAGATCCTAGCATGTCCCAAAAGAACCTGTGACGCTCTCCATAAATGGAATTGAAAGCAAATGTCATCCGTTGTCCCTTGTTCTAAGCGTTGAGGAGTCGCTTTGGCATCTTTGATGATTGCGCCAATGGTGGGTGGATTGGTGTCGGTGCCTGTAACACTAAGAGTAGCACTGTAAATACAACAATTTAGCAAGAATAAGCATAGCATGCTTTTCCGATTAAATAATTAAACATATGGATTCAAAGAGAGCAATGAATGAATACTAGGTAGTCGTATATATATATAATAAATATGAATTGAGAATCATGAATATCATGTACATTACATTCTAGTTAGCAACCACGCGCGCTACATTCTCCAAACCATCAGTTGCATTGTGCATGTCCTAAAGAAGAGAGCGTTCAATCATGTTGGGATGTTAAAAGGAGGCACGACCAAAGGTACACCTTGCTACCCGAGGAGCGCCGGTCAACTGTATACTCATACTCAGCTCCGTCAAGCCTCATATGGTGGAAGTCGAGTGGTGCTGACCAATAGAAGTCAATAATCATTGAATGTCATTCCTTGTTTCCATTCCTATCATTCGTAGTCATGTTGTTTCATTTCTATTGGTAATAAGTTACCTTTGTAATCTTTTAACCAAAAATGGTATCCATTCAACGTACATACAATAACTAAATTAAGTAATGGATTGACCTAAACCAATGCATATTTGGTTAGAGACGTGATTAAATCATATTTGGTGATAAACATGATTAAATCATGTTAAGGGCATGGCTTTAACTTTGACAATAAAATTAAGAGGAGTCAAGGACTTCTACTAGCCAACCCTAATCTATGATAACTTATTGTCCCTAGCCATCCAATATGGCGCAATCATAATGTGTTTAATGTCAATGTGATACCGTAGCGTGGGTGCTACATTGTATATGAAACGGACATCGAACTCCTTATACCAACACCCGTGGCATGGCATCGAAACTAACTTGGGAAGTCTAAAGGTGAGTGCTAGCTTAACACTTTTCTATACGTGTTTTAATTTATTATTGGACTAGGTTAAGGGGTAATGAGTTTCCTACTAGGGTCCCTAAATAAGTCCTACAATCCACCTAAATAGCCTTAAGTTTAGGGCTTCCTCGTCTAGCCATGGAAGAGGGTTTGACTAGTCGAAGTGCATTTGGTTTTAGGAAAAATTCCCTGCATTCTCAGCTATGTGGGTTGATCCACTGTGGGTTGCTTGGCTAGCTGTGGAGGATTCCTCAGCTTGCCGAAGAGAACAAACTTAAAAATAAGCTTTTCTAGAAAACTAGCGGAAGCATTTTCTCTCGGCTTCAGAAATTTTAAAGATCAAATGGCTTCAGGTGTTGCTCTTCTCTTGCATAAACACTTCAATTCAATCTCCCCTTCTAAACTTACAACCCCATGCATTTACCCACGTCCATACATCTACAATTCACCAATTTCTCCATTCATTAATCACAATTCAACATGAAATCATTGAATTAACAAGAAAAAATTGAGAGCTGTAATCAAAGAGCGTCCATGAATTAAATCAAATGAGTCAAACAATTCAATATACATGCAGTAATATATCCACTTATATTTACCTTTGATCAGTGCTTAGTCCAAAGCCACACTTCCTTAACTCAATTGGTGAAGAAAACCTAACTTATGCAAACTCTACAATGAAAGAATGCATGAATGGGCATGAGATGATGTTGCATAAGTAGAATTGAGCCTGCTTGACTCATTTGCAGCCATAGAACTGAAATTGAGAGGGTAGTTCTTACCAAATCAGCTAAGGTATAAGTGATGAATGTACTATTTATCAATTCAATGCTTGGTGGAGGATGAGTTGGAGAAGGTGGAGTCCATCAAACACACATGTATGCTCTTAGGGCAAGAATTTTTAAGAAGAATAACAAAGTAGAAGAAAAAAAAAAAGAAAACTCCAGCAATACACAACAAAAGAAAATGTCAGTTTGGAGAGTCAAAGTTCTTTTTAAGTGAATATTTTTGAAAATTATAGATTGGTCATGACTCATAAGTGTATTTATAGTTTAAGTCAAATGAATCTTAAGTGGGTCCATAGGGGTTCATTTTGTCTTGAACCAAATACGAAAGATGATATACATGATGAGATGAGCTTGATGCAACTGAAATCATGTGAAAAATTATGCATGAGCACTAATATGGAAATTAAAGTCCTTAAGCCTACCTAGTTTGGTCAAATCCAACCTAAACTACTTATCGAAGACCAAATTAAGTTAAAGCAGAATAAATTAAATCCAAAACAAGTTTTATTAGCATAAAATTAACCTAATTAATACTAACCATGATTAACTGAGGTTGGGACCTTACACTTTCTCCTTTGGCCTCAGGGCGTGGGAGAGACACTCCCCACACCCTACTAGGGCGTGGAACAAGCTCATCCCATGCCTCAAGCCATGAGGGAAGCTCCCAAACACTATAAATACCTTTGGGCCGCCTGTCTCTTATTCATCAATGCAACTTCCATATTCTTTGCTCATTGTTCTTACTTGCACTATCTCTTTTCTTGTTTGTTCAGAGCTTCCATTCCTTTGGCTTCATGCTCTCATACCCTTGTTTCTTGGATACAAGGGGATACAGAGTTTAGTGCTTACCACGTGTGGGGCTTGCACATGCACAGAGTTTCAATGTATTGTTTTCCTCCCATGAGAGATCTCCTACACTAGTCTTAGGACTCCTTTGCGTAGGTTCACTTCATCCATTTGGTCCTTACCTTATGCTGAATAGATTCTTGGGTTTAAGAGCTATCCCCCTCTTCACAGTCTCCCTGGAAGTATTTTGGATGCGTGTCTCTGCCACTATTGAACTATAATATTGGTATATTAACTCTTTGGACAAGTTTGCCCTATCCAATGTTTTTCTTACCTTAGGCTAAGGAGATTCTTTGATATTAGAGCTATCCCCTTCTATGGAGTTCCCTTGGACATGTTGTAGGTGTGTGTCTCTCCCTTGGGTGAACTCTACTACTGGTATTGCAACCATCTAGACGACTTATTCTTCAATGTTCAAACCCTCTAGAGGAAAATTGTCAAATTAGAGGGTTCTTTGAGGAATTATAAGTGAAGATTTGAGAACAGATCCCAAATACAGCGTGATCTTATGAGTTTGTACCAGGGATATTAGTAGCCATCAAGCTGACCAACTACTTAGTGTCAATCCAGATTCACTGGTTTTTGCAGACTTTTTATCTTGCCTTGAAATCAATAAAGAAAATAAAAATCCTTACTAAGTATTTTCTAACTAAGGATTTCTCATATTTTGTGCTTGGTTAGAACTATGAAATGATCGAGGATTTCCACAAGCCATGTGTACTTTTTTCGTAGAAGTGTTCATGGTTGGGCTGGGCCGGGCTAAGGCATATTCAGGCCCAGTTCGACTTTAAAAACACTAGAGTAGGTTGAGCACAAGCCCATCACGGGCCATAAAAGTTAGGCCCAAGCCCACCCATTTAATCAATCAAGGCAGGCTGAATCGAACTTATTATCCATTTTGCTACCATCTTAATAATCGTTTGTACTAATTAAATTAAATTACCTGCATTCCTTACATGGTTTGGGCTAGCCTTTGGGCTTTCTATCACTTAATTTAAACCTAGGTCAATTATTAAACGGGTCCAATTATTAAAATGAGCCCTAATTACCTATCCTATCCTGACCCAAGAGCAACCTTATCTTTTGGGTGAGAATTCAGCCTCTTATATCCCTTCTTCTAGATGAAATGATTTGAAAATCCAATTGGGGGAGGTAGAATCAGATAATCACAAGAAGTGATGATTTGATTATGCCAAAATTATTGGAGATTTAGCAACACCAAATATGAATATTGATAGATACCAAGAAATCATGTTTCTTTTTATCGATGATCTTGTTACCAAAACAAGACCTAAAGAAACTTGATTTTATTAACTGCTATTGTGTCTCTTTTTTAGCTTTTTTTTCATTTCTCTCTTAAATTAGGTACTTTGTACTTGTGTAATTCCATTGATCTCATCCTTCTTGTTCCATTTATATTCCACTTATTTTTGTGCAACATTCCATGTTCACACTTTTCGCGTGAAACTACTTGTGAATAAGGATGAAAAATGAAGCCCAAGGAAAATCAAAACATGCATATATCCTCCACTCTTGCTATTTTAATAATCCTTCAATGCAGCTCATTTGATCATTCATTCCAATGTATTTTATGCACACAAGCAAGTCTTTTACTAACTTTTTGTAGGAGTGTGCATGAGAGAGAGAGAGAGGGAGAGAGAGGCATCTCCTAGGAGTCGTTTGTTAATTTCACATATGATGTGAAAATGCTTTACATTTCAAATGACTCACATGTGAAACATAATTCTTTATTTGTTTTTTTCACACCTCTTCACATGTGAATCTTGGTGCACATATTTAAATAATCTGAATCTTTTTGTAAATATCTCACAATCTAAGGAACATCAACGGATGGAATTTGGCCTGATGGCCGTTTTTTATCTTATAAAGAGGATACATGGTTCATATTAGGATTTTGGGCCTCACATAATTTAAAAACCTGAAAAAAGGGACTGAAAATGTCATTTACAATAGGTTAATGTAATAGGTTGTACTTTTTTTTATGAATCTCAACATCCAAGCAACATCAACGATTGAAAATTGGTATGCTGGCGTTTTTAAGCTTTTGAAGACAATGAAAGGTTTTGATTATAAAAATGGGACCCACAGTAATAAAAAAAATAAAAAAGGCGGACTGGGATTTCCATATACAATAGATTAATAGCTGTATTGTTTTAATGATATCTCAACATCCAAGCAACGTCAACGGTTGAAAATTGGATACATGGCCGTGTTTAATATTATCAAGAAGATGATCGGTTTTGATTCTATGCATGGCTCCCACAGAAACAGAAAAATCATAAAAGGAGGATCGGGATTATCATGTATATTAGATTAATCCAATGGATATAATTGTTTGATGATATCTCAACATCCAAGCAACATCAACGGTTGAAATTAGTATGCTAGCCTTCTTTTCACCTTCTGAAGATAATGAATGGTTCTGATTATAAAAAGGGGACCCACAGTAATAAAAAAATGAAAAAGACAGACTGCTCTTCCATGCACTGTAATAGCGCCTAATAATAGTAACATGTGTAACCCTTTCACACCATATGAGGTGTGAAATTTTTTGACAGAAAAACAAATCTTTTTCACATCCATTTTACATATCCCCTGTGTAAATCAAGCCAAACAAACGTGATAGTGCGTAACCCTTATACATCTTAGCCATTGACATATGTAAAGTACTGTAAATAAACGACCCCTTAAGGGAAATTAAAAACAAAATATTCTCTTATGAATTTGTTTTTAACTGACAAATATTAACATTTTACTATGTAATAATATTTTTATTATTTAAAAACACTTTTCTTTTGTATAATGATCATCTCATGAGCAATTTTCCATCCAATCTAATCACAAGGATAAATATTGTCAAAGAAAATTGAAGATTTTATACAATGGAATGCTCCACTCCCAGTTTTCTCCTCATTTCCTTGCCCAACAGAAATCTCCATGTAAAGGAGCTCCGAAAAGCCCAAAAATATGATTTGACGAAACTTAGTGTTTTTAAAATACTTTTTATGTTCTATTATTTTAATGATTGGCTCAAATTCCACGCCTTTCTGATTTTAACAAGTGGGCCCAAGATATATTAGATCACAAACCTATGGGGTTACTGGCTTTTTATACTAGGTAAATGGGTTTTGAGTACGTCAATGTTACATATGAAATGTTAAACAAATAAAACACATTAACATTTTTAAAAGTCAGTATTTTCACAATAGTAAATGAGAACATCCAATGGTTTTAGATGTACTTGAATTTTTCGACTTTTTTCATAAATTCTTCAAAATCCATGTAGAATTGACATACAAAACTCAATGCGGGAATGTTTAAATTGGGGCACATAAAAATTGAATAAAATTAGATACATTCATTAGTATTTTCTATTTTCTTTTTACAATATTCTCAAAATGCATGAATATTTAAGATGTGAAATTAAATGTACAGGGGTTTCCTAGCCATATAAAAACTAATGGATGCTTCAAATCATGAATTTGGAGTCATACAAACAGTAAAAAAGAAGTGTTTGTGGGATTTGAACTCATAACTTGCCTACGTGTCTCAAATTGTACCCTTGGCTTACTACAGTCAAGGGCTCTCATGGATAGGGGCTGGTGTAGGCCCGACTGGCGCCCATCTGCTTTGGATTGGGCTTAGGTTTCAGATTTTAGTATTTGGGTTGGGCGGGGGTACAAGATTAGGGCGCATTTAATATATGGACTAGGCTTGGATTAAGTGATATAAACCCCAAAGTTCCACCTAGCTTGAATAATGAAAATATAATTGCTTGTAAAAAGGAAAGAGGTCTTGGATAGATCTTTGGAGGCGAAATGGGGGATGAACTTTTCTGTGTACGCCTCCTGGATATGCTAATTGGGAGTGGGCCCATAGCTGTTATTGGCCTAGATAGATATATTTTAATTCTTCTTTAACCCTTTTTTTCCTTTTAACCTAAACTCTAATCTAAATTAGGCGCAGATAGAAAGAGGGAGAGAGAGAATGGAATTGCATGCAATCAGGTTAGGCTTGCTTAATTAGATGGGCTAGGATTGGGATTAGGCTTAACATTTTTATGTGACCTGGGCTAAGGCCAGGCATCTGGGGACCGAGTTAGGCTATGACTAGATATGGTACTATATTTTTAAATTGGATATGAACCTAGATATTTCTCAGCCCAACCCAATCCGACCTAACCCACTGATAAATGCCCATAGTTCTAGGAATTGAGATCCTTTGAAATCAGAGGATCCAAACTCTAGTTCCAGTGATGCATGTAACCATTTTACCAGCGCCTCAGGGCTGCATAAATTTTCACCCAAGGATAAGAGTATGTTCACAGTACTCTCACACTTTTATTTATGCAACACAATGCAAACCCACTATGCAGACCATCATGTATGTGGATTATTTATTTGTTAAATTAAAGAGGAAATTACGAAAAAAAATAAGCTCAACCAGCCACCAAACAAAAAATGCCCCATTAGCATTTATGATACAGAAAAGGCTAGGGGCCTTCTCTGTTATTTTTTTAATAAAGATTTATGGAGCGACACGTTGTCGCTCCACAGAACCTAATGAAATGCGTTCTTCTTCTCCATTCCACTTCTCTGTACCTCTCCCTCTCCGGTCTTTCTTCTTCTGCAATAGAAAATTTCTCCATTTCAACTCTTAGAGTGACAACATTGTCGCTCCACTAAACCTAATGAAATGCATTTTTCTTCTCCATTCCACTTCTCTGCACCTCTCCCTCTTCGGTCTTTCTTCTTCTGCAATAGAAAATTTCTCCATTTCAACTCTTAGCGCTCCCCAATCCAATCCACGTCCCCCATGTCTTCTTCTTTCTTTACTTTTTCTACTCCATTATTACTCGCGTTAGGTATGAGGAGGGTATGGAGCCTCTAAAAAAGTACCTGAGGGATGGCAAGATGGATAAGAGCTCCATTCACAACGTTGTCCATTATGGCAAAGCTAATTAGCTTTTGCGCACTTGATTCCGAGAAAGGGCTCCATGGATTATGCCCTCTTGGTCTTCCAACAGATTAAACCCTAAGATGGGTTCCAACATGAGCAAGTTCATTGCTCCACTTTGAAATGAGGTCTGGATTATCATGTATTTGTTATGAACAGTATCATTCATGTGTATGGAATGCTAAGAGATATTCAAACTGCACGCCATTTGTTTGATGAAATACCCAAGTTGGATTTGGTGTCTTGGAACACACTCATTGATGGCTATGTACAAGGTGGTCAATGCAAAGAAGCATTGAAGCTCTTTTTGAGGATGCAGAGGAGCAGTTTGAAACTTGACAATGCCACCTTTGTCATCATCCTTTCAACGTGTGCCAATTTTGGTGCCTTAGATTTTGGAAGATGTGTTCATTCTTATATTGATTGTATCAGGTTGGATCGAATTGTTTCGGTCTCTAATTTTTTAATTGATATTGGACGTAGAACTTGTGGTTTTGATCAAAGCCTGTGCAAGCCTCTAGACCCCTAAATAGGTGATTAAATGGTGCGCAGAAAGTGTCTAACTAAATGCTCCTGAGAAGTAAAATATTGTGGACGGTCTTAATATCTAGGTACGTGAAATGGGGTGAGGTTAAAGTTGGGACATTGTTACTTGTTACTCATTAAAAAAGGAATTTTTTTTAGGTTCTATAAAGTGATGATGTTACCACTCATTAACACAGTTTTTTTTTTAGAAGGTTCTGTAGACACCAATTAAGTTTTTCTCTCTACACAACGTCATTTATCATACCATATCAATTTCAAATATTCACATTCAAAACATTCATAGTTTCACATTATTAACCTACAATTATTCACATTGGTATACTCTAAATACTAACAATCTTCAACTCCCAGCCTCAATTAATCAACTTTAAACATTCATACAATGCTAACTTCAAACATTCATAAAAACTCCAAACATTCATACAATATCATTCATACAAATGTGCACATACATTTATATTCCATACATTATACATACAATCCATATATTATAACATTCATACAATCTACCAACAAAAATATAACATTCCAAACATCATTCATATAATCCATATTACAACATTCTATATACCTTCATCCCAATTCTATGCATCCATATTAATTACCATCGTTGAATCAACAATCAACTTCTAAATCTTTCTTCCATTTTTTTTTCTAAATTCAAATGATATGCATTTATTTGCCAGCTTTTCTTGAATATATTGCCTTCTTTTAACACAATTTCACATCAAATAAAATTAATAAATGTCATTTTTCTAATACAATGCATTTGACAACAAAACATATTCACGGTTGAATAGAAAGATTGCGATACCTCAGTTTATCTCAACCCAATATCCAACTCTCTCCAGGTTCACGCTCAACCTCAAGCCAACTCTCTTCACATGCTTATGAATCCCCAACTTAACATCCAAAGCTCCAAACTGAGTACAAGCACAAAGAATAGTCACAAAAACATCACCAACCCCATGTATGAGAAATCAAAGCACCCTAAGTCCCTTTATCCTTCACCGGTGCCTCATCAAACGCCTCGCGCACAACCTAAACCTCACGTAGCTTCGCATACCTAGATACGAAGACTGTCCATGACACTTCACTTCTCAAGGGCGTTTTGTCGAACACCTTCTATGGTGTGGTGATTAGGGCATGTGTTCTTTGCTCAAGATCTCTATGAAGCTTTGTTGTCCAGCAGTTGGCGAGCATTTCGTAGATGAAGGGGAAGGTGTGGAGGGAGACATAGGAAGGGGATAAAAAGGGCAAACATGGCGTTGATCGTGGAGGAGGGTGCAAGCGAGGAGGCGGCGAGCAGCGAAGATGAGGGAGGCTCTTCATCTCCGAACCCAACAACATTTCTTCCTTTCTATCCCTCTCTCCCCAAATCATTCCCTCCTCGTCCCAAACTACTGCTCCTGCAACAACAACCTCTCTCACACTAACATCACCCACCAAATCCACTCATGCGACAAATTATGCGACTTCTCCAATGCCCAACTTCAAAACCTCACCACCTACAAACTGTTGAAGTCACCAACCCATTGCATCTCCATCTTCTCCTTTGTGTAAGCGACATCAGTTAGTTAGGAAACAAAAGGAGGAGGAATAAATGAGAAACAAGAAGATATAAGATAAACAAAACAAGGGGAGGATAGTTTTGGGGGGGGGGGGGGGGGTGCAGATTGGATTGGGTAGGATTAGGGGAAAAAGAAAAACGAGAGGGAGAGGTGCAGAGAAGATGAATGGGGAAGAAGAAATAAAATGGGTCTTTGATCGTCGCTCCCACAAAAATATGAAGAAAAAAAATGAAAATGGTTTTTTGGGATCATTCTCTATGTGAAACGCTAGTGAGGCATTTTTGGTTTGGTGGGCCACTAAAGTGATTTTTCTTATAATTTCCTCTAAATAAAAAAAAAAGGGCCCCGATTACAAGATGCTAGGGAGGGACATTCACAAGTAGCCTCAAATGAGATTTCAATTTATTACTATGACTATACACAGCCACGTACAAGATCTTAACCAATGTTTTAGGGATTGAAGTCTAGATCTTCCCTTGCATATGACATATGCTCACTATGAGTGGACCAACCAGTTGATGCTATTTTGGCAGAAAACCCAGGTCCGCTGCCCACTTAATTTCTTCCAAAAAAATGGGTTTGCAAATAAAAAAAAAAGATGTAGAGGATTTTCATAAATAAATTTTTTATCCACATGCATATCATCTCACAATAATTGCTTCGAAAATTCAATTTAGTTTGCCCTTCAAACATTGGGATTTAATTTTTAGTAATTTTGTGTTTCTTTCACCAGAATTTGTTGTCACCTAAAATGTGTCAAATGACCTTTTGAAATTTATGGAATTTCACTCTCTATGAATTTGTTTGGAATTTCAAATAGTATACCAATAGGAGGAATTTATAATTCCATGTCAAGAGAACAACCAAGAGCACATTTGTGTAACCATTTTCCGTAGAAAATTTTGCATTTTTTTTGCAAAAAAAGTTACTTTTTGGATGTTAGGTGTAGAAAATTTTTGTGGAGAATAAATTTTGTGGGGGCCATGTTTTCCTCAAAATTTATGGATTTTAACTTCCATTGGGGGAGGGTCGGAATTCAATTCCTCGAAAAATCTAACCCACATATATTTGCCTCGTTTCCATGCCTATTCCCTACTTAAAAAATTAGATAGTATAGGTAAGGAATCCATAGGTGCACCAAACATGAAAAACATAATTTCACTATAGAAAATATTTCTACACCAAAGATGTATTGCTAACTCCATTAGAAATTATTTTCCTATGAATCTAATTACCATGGATTTTGCTAATGTGGTAGTATTCACTTTCCCCTGAAATTACATGTACACAAACATGCTCTTAAGATAAGGTACTTTTTTGCAGAAATGGAAGTTAGATGGCCCTATCGAAACTCCATTTCCACACTTCTTAAAGAAAATGATGACGTGACGGAAATGCAATTTTACGAACTTGTGCTACACCAAATGCGTGAAAAATGAGTTGTGTATATATATATATATTATAGAAAACCTTCCCCTTTTGCATAGAAAAGTGATACACAAACATGTTCTAAAAGTTTCTTATAACATAAATTCTTATAATTATGTTTAAAGAAAAAGCCCTAAATAACTTTGTCATAGTTATGTCTAAATTTTCTATTTTTTATATTTTTATGAGGATTTTACAAAAAAAAAATCATGTAAGGGCCAAACTATAAACCTCACCCAAGTTGTGGGTGCTCTGGAGTGGTCACACATGACCACTCTGGTAAATTTTTTTCACCTAATTGATGAGTAGCAAATTTGCCATAGGTTTTTTACACTAATGGCTAGTTCGATGCTTCCTTGTTTCCAACAAAATTGTTAAAATCCTACTTTTCTTATTCTTCTTCTTCACTTCAAAATCGACTATCTCCTTCCTTCTTGTGGTCCTCTTGCTTCTACTTTATCCACACAAGCTTCAATCACATTTTACTTGTCCATTTGTGAAAGTTAAAGTTTTTTTTTCTGAGTTAACGCGTGCCATGTTCTTGGTAAATTGCTCGTGATAACCCATGGCATGTTTACTATGTAGGATTAGTGTGATGGAGATGGAAGAATGTGATAATTCATGGACTTGAGAGTTTGAAAGGGAAGAACCAATTCATGATATTTGGAGTTTTTATTTAGTACATGGGTTATTTTCCTTATCCTGCATTTGAGAAAAATGAAATATAACTTTTACAAATCCTTCAAATATGTTGAATGGGGTCACAATCATTTCATTCTTTTAGAGATCCAAATGCTCTTAAAATCTTCGTTTGTCGAAAGAAGGAGATGAATAGCTTCAGAGCTCTACATTTATAAAAGGAAAAAGATGAAAATATGTGGAGTTTTTCAGGTTTTAAGGATAAAAGAGGAACATCAAATTTGCCGCTGGTGTGAAAGACTTGCGGTGAATTTGATACTCGTCATTTAGGTGCAAAAAAATTACTGGAGTGGTATGGGGCACCCACAACTTGGATGAAGTTTATAGTTCGGGGGACCCCTTGCATGATTTTTTTTTGGCAAAATCCTCTTTTTTCATTTTATGAAAATATTATATATATGAAAACCGCCTGCATCTTATAAACTTTATTACTTGCAATTGCAATGCGAGCCCATTTGTTGGAAGAAATTTATCGAGTGGGCAGCTGACATGGGTTCCTTGCCAACGTGGCACCAACCCATTGGACCACTGACGGTGACAGGGGATCCGGACTCAGCCCCCACACCAGATTCCAATTTCTCACATGGACTTCCCGCAACCACGCACATGAGCTTGCCCGATATTCTAACATACATGTCTTCGTCATATCCACAAGGACTGGAAAACCCCCTTCACCTGCTATCCTCTCAATGAACCTTCTTCTTCTTCTTCGTTCTCCGCACCTCTGTCACTGGTGATTTAGATGCAAATAACACCCAATGTTCAGAAACATTCTTTGGGTTCTGAGATATCAGCAAAAGCTTTCAACCCATATCTTTAAATATTGCTCTCCCTCTTTTCCTCAGAGATGAAGGCTTTCTTGGCTCCTCAGGTTCTCAGGCATCTGTTTTTCTCAAAACCGGCTTACATCTCAAGGTGTTACATTATATTGCATTATTCTCTGACTTCCCATTTGTAGGATCTCATTTGGCATCTTTTATGTGTGGAGGATATTTTTCTATGAGAATGGGTTATGCTGATAATGGTTTAATCATGAGATTAGGTTATGTTTGGCAATGTTCTGTGTTTTCCTTATATGAATATCTCATTTTTGAGGGCAAAATTGAACAGATGGAAGAGGGAAGTGATGGAGAACTTGATATCTATCTTGGCCATAGTTGCCAATTCCATTATTGAAAAATGCAATGAAAAGAAAGCTTAAAATAGGGAAAAAATATGAAAAATAGAGCAAAATGCATATTTATTTAATTCAAGATAAACTACAGTATGAAATTTGCAAAGTCTACATCCTAAATGTAACCCAAATTAATAACTTATTTCTGTTAAAACTGACAAATTAAATAAAAAAACATAACTCAAATTAATCAAACCTCATACCATTCTTTAGGTCAACAAGAGGTATCTAAAAGGAGTCAAATGACTAATCTTTTTTGTTTGTTTGAGTGTTGCTCAATTCTTGCCTAGCTTTCACTCTCTTTGCTTTCTTTGCTCCACCAAGAAATTGAAAGGGTTATGGTTGGCATAGAAATACTAGAGATGTGGTCCGATGGAAAAAGTTTGATCATGAATGAATATCAAAGAGAGGGCGGGGTTCCGCATTTTCATCCGGGTGAAAATGTCTTTCAGCGACTCTTCCATGAATCCTTGTTTCAAGGTCATTTAAAAGATTACATTTAGACGGAGGGTAAAATGCCCTTTACATTCTTAGTTTTAGTTAAAAGAGGGTTTGAAATCTATGTCATCGAAATGATAACTATATATGGCAACAACAATATTTCATTGTTTTTATTTTTGCATACGATTTTGACTTAAAATAGACACTTGTTTAATTTTATTCAAACATGTTGTTACATCTACATCTTATGGTTTGGGATTTGTCTGAGTTGGACACCTTGAACCAATGTTGGATTCCAACACATGTATCCATACAGCCATACTCATGGAGCTTAGTTGCCAAAATGTCAAGAAAATTATAAAAAGGGTATCTTATTAGTTTTTGGGAGTATAGGTAATTGTCTTTGGACCTAGGGATGTAAGCAAACTGAGCTGAGTTGAGCTTTATCTTGCTTGAGCTGACTTGAACACTAATTGATTCTCACTTCTACTTGAGCTTAGTTTTGATTAGAAATTGAGCAGAGGTTACCCAAACTTGAGCATGGCTTGGCAATGCACAACTCAAGCTTATGTATTTATATAAATATCTTTAATAAAAATCTAAGCACCAGTTTTATAATCACGATTAGGGCACCATTCTGCATTGATCATTTTGGGCCACCATCAATAAAGGGAAAGACCTTTTCAGGGAATAAGGGATGCCTATACAAGGATCAGTGTGCGGTATAGATAGTTTGGATTTTAAAAGGATGTGCCCATATTCACCAAATCAGGTGGTTGGTAACCCAGTGGTTTTGTTGTTAGAAAAATGTTCGTTTCTCATGTTAATGTGCAACATTTTGGGAAGACCATAGGGGTCTAGGTGGCCAAACATGCCTGCCCTTTTTTAAGGTGACCAGGCCATTCTTGATTAAAATTACACATACATGTAACTCATACACCCACTTGGGTACTCAGGTGGCCTAATGGGCTTAGATCCAACTAGATTACGCAAGGGGTCAAAATTTGAGATCCTAAATAGCAACCAGCTGTCCTAGGGCCAAATAGTGCCCATACAAATTTTATTAGTTCTAGTATTTAGGGGGTTAGATTTAATGAGGATCCATTGCCATACGTAATCACAGGTGTGGCGAGTAAGCAATACTCAACAATTTCATGGACTCGGTTGGAATAATGGAGTTCTTTGCAGTGTAAATGGGGATGCTTTTTGGGTGGCTTTTCCTGTTGTAATTGGGGAGGGAGACTCCAATGAATTGTGAGCTGAGAGAAGTCTTGAGAGACTGGATTGTTTATGGATCATCGCCGATAATGATAGTGTCATCAATGTTGTGAAGAAGCGTATGACCACGGGTAGTGGAGATGTAGAACAATGCTGAGTAATGGAAGTTCTGAGAATGGCGCTGCTGAAGCCACCAAACCAAGCAAATGGGGCTTGTTTGAAACAACACGACACAGCCAACAAACATAGTGCAGAGGATGAGAAAGACCAGGAGGTGGTGTCATGTAGTTCTCTTCAGTTAACATGTTTGATATAGGGGCCAGTGACGAGTAGAAATAACAAAACAAGAGTGGGAATGGTGGCCGCAAGAGCAAAGGTTTCATCATAATCAGTGCCATATTCATGTTTGCAACCCTTTGCAACGAAGCATGCCTTGTAACATTCAATACTGTTGTTAAATTGAGTCTTATTTTGTAAACCCATTTGCATTCAATAATGTGCTTGCCAATAGGAAGGGGAATGGGATCCATATATGAGTCTTGTTTAAGGCCACAAGTTCCTCAGTGATAGCAGCTTTCTAGTGAGGAGAGGAGGCTTTTTTGTAAGATTGAGGCTCAATGTGAGAGTGAATGAGTTGCATGAAACTGTTTATAGGTTGGAGAGAACTTGTGAGAAGCAATAAAACTATGACAATTAACATGCTTGTGAATATGGAGGGGCTCTTTAGTTGGGGGAAGTAAGGACATGCAATAATTTAGGAGGCGCTGGAAGTCGTGCATGAGGTTGTAGATGATACATGATGTGGTTTTAAACCAGTAACCATAAGTGCACAGTTTTTAGTAATAGATAATTGCAAGAACGGGTTGATCCCACAAAGAACCGAATCAAGTAAGATTAAAAACTGAATTTTTAAACTAAAAGTTAGAAATCAAGCAGTTTGACTTGAAGTAGAACCAGAAAAAATCAAAAACTTAAAATAATTGAAAATGCAGCAAATCAATGATGCAAATAGATCATAGCAGCTAGAATCCACTAAGTAAATCAAACTAATCAAGTAATGCAGTTATTCCAATCTTTTGTCTCAAATATAACTTAAATGAGAAACAAATCAATGTTTCTCATCTGAAAAGTTTGTCTATCGCAAAAACCTTTTTTAATTAAAAATAATGTTAGAAACCCAAGACCTCCTTCACTTTAGATTTAACAAAAATCCTAAGTATCACCTATAAAAAGTAAGCATAGATTATAAAAGAAAACATAGTCCTAAGCATAACCTGTCAAATTTAAGCATAGACGATCAAATTTCCTTTTATTTTTAGAAATTAGAAACGAAAGTTGCCCCTATGGCATGAAGATTGATCTATTTTTATTCTTTTAAAAACTAAAAAAAAAAGAAAAAAAAGGAAAAAAGACAATGAAAAGAATAATAACATAAATAGAAAAATTAGATTACTTTGCTTCATCTTTCGCTCAAATTAGAAAGTTACTCTGCCATTGAAAAGAACTTCAAAAAATCTTTCTTTGATAGCAAGTCTTTTATAATAGTCTCTTAGAAATCTCTCTTTTGATATCCTAAGTTTTTGGAACAAGGCTCCAAAATACCTGTGCAAAACTTAGAAAATCAGAAAGTGGTGGGAGGAAGAGAGGTGGAGAAGAGAGTGTGGCTATGATACATGATTACTCAAAATGGCTAACGTATCGTGTCGTATTGTATCAAATACTTCACTTTTTATGTGTAAAATCCGCATCCCTGCCGTGTACATAGTATATTCTTGCCGTATCTAGACATCATAGGAGGGAGGAGGTGGTGGTGGGCATCTAACCATGCATGGGATGTCTCCCCCCTCCCCCAATGGGCTCCTAATTTTTTGCATTCATTGAATCTGGACTCCCATTTATAGATTGAGATTATCTTCTTTGAGAGAGACCTTTCTTATCCTTCTTGCTTTGAATTGGATAGGATAGGATGAGAAGCTTCTGAAGTCTTCTGGATGCCTTAGCATATGTTTAGATGTTTCCCCGAAGGTTTAAAAAATCGGTCGAGTCCGAGTCGACTCGGACTCAGTACATACCAAGTCGGGTCACCCTGACTTGGTATCGAACTGGCTGAGTTTTGCATATTGAGGGAAAAAAAGGAAAAAAAAATGGAGGAACTGAGGAAAAGAGAAATAAAGAAATAAAGAAAAAGAAATCTAGATGGGCAACTATTTCCAGCAAGAAAGGGGAGAAGGCATCATTAAAAAAAATAAAATAAAAAGTGAACTGACCTGTTGACCTGCTGCTTGCTGCATGCTCTGCTAGTGCATGTGTAACCTACTGTATGCTATGCTGCCTAATGCCTATCAAGCTGTTGCGCAGTTCCTAGCAATCTCTGCAAGCAAGCTATTGCCTGCCGTGCTGCCTAGTTCTTGTCAAGCTGCTGCCTAGTGCCTACTAATTCTTGCAAGCAAGTTACTACCTGCTGTGCTGCAACTTGCAAAGCTATTGTTGTTGCCTGTAGTCTACAATTGGCTACTGTAAGTAGGGGTGCTCATGGGCCGGGCTAGGCCATGCCAAGCAAAGCATGGGCCCGGCTTAGATTAAAATCCTTAAGCCCAAGCTCGGCCCAAGACCGATTCGGGCCATAAGTGGCTGGCTCAGGCCCAACCCATATAAAATCTATTAACAAAGAGCCCGGCCCATATATTAATCGAGCTTAACTCTATTCGGGCTCGACTATTAAGCACTCTTAAGTTGGTCTTTGGTGAGGCCAACATGGCTATTATACATCAATTCTTATTTATACACATAGTCACGTCCAAATGAAAGAAGACCAAGATCTCTGAAAAGCAATGTGGTTTTATGCTAGGGAGATCAACTATGGAAGCTATCTTTTCACTTAGGCAATTAATAGAAAAATATCGAGCAAAGAGGAAAAATCTACATATGGTCTTTATTGATCTGGAAAAAGCCTATGATAGAGTACCGAGGAATTTAATTTAGTGGGTTTTAAAGAAAAGAAATGTCCCTAGAGGTTATATTGAAAATTTTAAGGATATATATGAAAGAGCAGTAACAAGTGTGAGAATCACATGTGGAGAAACAAGTGAATTCCCTGTGACTATAGGTTTACATCAAGGATCAACCTTAAACCCTTATTTCTTTACATTAATTATGGATGAGTTAACTGTGCATATTCAAGAAGAAGTACCATGGTGTATGTTGTTTGCAGATGATATAGTATTGGTGGATGAATCAAGAGACGGTGTAAATGTAAAGCTTGAGAGATGGCGGGGGGCATTAGAATCTAGAGGCTTTAAAATAAGTCGTACAAAGACAGAATATATGGATTGCAACTTCAGTGGACATATATAAAGTGTTGAAACCACTGTTAAAATTGAAACCCATGAGATATCACGTAGAAATTCTTTTCGGTACCTAGGCTGGATGATTAGTAAGGATGGGGAGATTGACTAAGATGTGGAGCATATGATAAAAGCTGAATGGTTGAAGTGGAGATTAGCTTCTGGAGTGCTTTGTGACAGAAGAATGTCAACGAAATTGAAGGGCAAATTTTACATGACAGTAGTTAGACCAGCTATGATATATGGAGCAGAATGTTGGCCAATTAAGAAGACACATATTCATAATATGGATGTAGCAGAAATGAGAATGCCTAGGTGGATGTGTGGTAAAACTAGGAAAGATAAAATTAGAAATGAGCGCTTTTGAGAGTATTTAGGGGTAGCACTAATAGGGGATAAGATTAGAGAAACCCATTTAAGATGGTTTGGGCATGTTGAGCGTAGACCAGTAATGGCATCAGTGAGAAAAAGTTTGGCTATACAGGTGGATGGCCCATCAAGAGGTAGGGGTAGGCCGAAGAAAACATTGATGGAAGTCATTAATTCAGATTTGAAGAAGTTTAACTTATCGAAAGATTTGGCTCAAAATAGAACGGAATGGAGAAACAGAGTTCATGTAGCCGACCCCAACATGGTTGGGATAAGGCTTTGATGATGATGATGATGATAAGTCACGTCCAAATGAATCCATCAAAACTGCAAATTTTTTTTTATTAAAAGTGATTTCAATTTCATATAAAGCTATCTTTTATTTTTCGGAGTTGATGTTGCCTTTTTTTCTAATAAAAGTATATGATTTATCAACAAAACAAAACTGTGTTGGTGCAACCAAGAGATCTTTGTCTAGTACAAACCAATTAAAATGAACATTGTTGGCCTTTTGAATAATATTCTTTCATAAATAATTTTTAAAATTTCTACCATGGAAGATTTACATGCAACATAAGAAAAATAGGAAGGAGAAGTTGCAACTTAATACACCTATTTGGGCTGGGCTAGGCTTCGGGCTTGCTACCACTTAGCCCAAGCCTGGCCCATATGACAAATGGGCTCAAATTTTTAATCCAAGCCTGGCCTAATGACTTTTATCTAAGACCCAAGCCGGGGCAAAAGCGAACTGGGCCTGGGCTGCAATTGGGTCAGCCCAGCCCATGAGCATCCCTAACTGTAAGTTCCTACGGGTGCCTGCAAGGCTACTGCTGTCTTTTTCTTCTTCTTTTCTTTGTTTTTAAAGCACTGACCTATTGCTGCTACCTGCATAGTCTACTATAAGCTACTGCTGTCTTCTTTTTCTTTTTCTTTTTTTTTTAAACATTGAATTAGGACTTACATAACTTGCCCAAGTCTCATGCAACTCGCCCGAGTCGGCTGAGTCGACTCGGACTTGGCCCTGGGCGAGTCGGGTCCCGAGTCTGGGTTCTTAAACCTTGGTTGTCCCACACAGGATGCGCAGTATATAAATATCTACGATGTGGATCTTCAAAGTTTTCAGTGGTGGGACCCGGAATGTGTGTAACCTATGAAGTGGGGCCTGAAAACTTGCAATGGAGGAGGCTAGGACACATGTTGGACGTCTAAGGCTGTGTGTGGGTCCCTCTTGAATTTCTGCAACTTCTTTTCTTCAATGAGTCTTCAAAAGTTCGATTTTCTTGGAAATTTCTTAAGAATTATCTTCAGAGATAATTTAAATGCTTGTGCAAGAGTTGGGTGGACATCTCCCTGGTTGACCTTCACATGTGTGAGACCATATTTGTATGTGTGCGGGGGGTCCACTTGATGAATTCTTCCGTCATTCTTCAGTTTTCTTCATTTTCAGTTTCAATTCAACAATGCGGGTCCTAAGATGATGGTTTGTGCCCAAAGTAGGTCCCATGTAAGAGTCCTGATGCAACTAGGATTCTTCTTAAAATCTTTCCTAGGGTTTTGTGGGTCCCATAATTCTCATTCCTTGCTAAAACTAGCTCAAACGGAGAGATGGTGAAGAGTCCTGATGGAATTGGGACTCCTCCGGAAAGAGTCCTGATCCAACTAGGATTCTTCGAAACTTTGGAAACTTGCAAAATATCGTGGAATGATGCAGAAAATGTGTATAAATGTTTGAAATCTCAACTTTGAAGTGAAAATGCATGAAATGATGATATTTAATGAAAATAGTACATTTAACCTAATTAAGTTCTTAATTCTACATGAAATGATGAGTTTATGATGAAATTTCATGGACTTAACACACCCTCCAATTAGCATTTTTCTAGTCCCTTAGCAAAATTTGCGAACAATGCTACTTTCGCTCTCGCTTTCAATTGCATTTAGCGTATGCAGTGAGCCCTTAAACTCCTAGGTTCCCCCTAATAAACGAGTTGTGCCTTATGAGGGTTTGCAGTGAATATACCCACAAAATTCATTTACCTTAAAAAAAAATCCAGAAGAATAGTAAGTCAAATCGGATATCTTCGACCTCTGAAATGATCAAAATCTCAGACTTTTCCAAATTCGGTTCACATTTCTATTTTCAAAACTTTTCTGAAAAATCATACCAAGCTTTTGTGCCTTCTGCAAGTGTATACATTTAATCAAATTTTCAAATGTTCCATAGTAATGTTTTGAAAGCAGAATTGCCTCTCAAATATTCTGACTCTCCTAGATTTAGGGGAATATAAGCTTCCTCTCAAGGCTATTATGACAGCTATCGCACTAATGTTTTTTCAAAGAGGCCTCTATTATTATTATTTTTTTTGAAAATTTTTTTTGAACCTTCATTGGTGATTCACACTAGTGAGTATGGTAGTCCTCTCCTCGTATTACCATTTGGAAGCTATCACACATACTCTTAGATAGCCCTGGCCTCCGCATTCAAATATTTTTTCCTCTGGGCCAAAATTCATTTAAAAAAAAAATGCAAATAATAGGCAAAGCCCTCTTCAATTTGCCCAAATTAACCTACTTTGGTTTTAGCAGACCAAGTCCACCTAGGTGAGCCAAGAGAACTTATAAGGCTAAATTTTATAAAGTCATCCTATTTTTCATGAGATTTTGAAAATGACATTAAAGTTTCCTCTCCAAAATCTTGAAAGATGTTGATGTGTGTTAGTGAAAAATAAAGTTTGGTAATCTTTTAATAAATTCCATCCTTTCTAAAAAAAATGAACCGTCATTCTACTTCCAAAAGTTTCGAAATTCTGGATTTCTATATATCTTCAAATCATCTCACTTCTTTCGAAAACTTTCTTTTTCTAAGAAAACCTATAAATTTCCAGCAAAAATTCCTAAAACCAAAATAAAAACCTAAAAATTTGAAAAATTTTCCTAAAAATTGGCAACAATAACAAAAAACATCCAACCTGCATTGGTCCAACTTGGACCGGAATGGGAGTCTTTTAACATTAGATTCCCAGACGATTTGGTCGCCTTAGCTTGCTTACCTTAGCAAGAAATCATTCATTTCCCTACTGATGTAACCTGTCTCAAACCAAAATTTTTTGTTTTACTTTCCTGCTAATCAGTAGCATCGTTCTTTCCTTTCTTGCCGAGGTCCAAACTAAGTCATTTAAATTTTTTTTTTTTGATAAAAAGATTCTTAAAACCGAAATAAAATCCTAGACTTAAAAAAAAATCCTAAAAACTAAGAATAAAGGAAAAAAAACTGAAAAATGTTTGTCTAAAAATTGGCAAGCGTGCTTGTTCCCACTCCCCGACCTAAACTAACATTGTCTTCGATGATATGGATGCAATGTAACACCTAAATGAATGAAATAACATAATGAATAAATAACTGACAGAGAGTGAAGTTAAAAATGGCACCTAAGATTGTGGTTTTTTTTATCCCTACCCATGGTTAGACAAAACAACAAAAAAATAAACACTATCCTAACTAATGTACAAGTGTGGGTCCACTTGGATCACAAATTTTTTTTTCTCTACACAGTAAAAAAGGAGCACTGAAAAGATTCAGCAATTAAATCAATATGCATAGTGGTCATGTGGATTGCATGTTCCTTGTTACATGGTGAATGTGTGACCACCATGAAAGTCTCGATCCTCTTTTAGGAATGGATCTTCGAATGCTATAGGAATATGGATCTGCTCAAAATTGGTGGTCCACGGTCCTCCCATGCCAAGAATTCCTCAAAATAAAAATTTCCAATTTCATTTGGCATAGGTACAGAAAATGCAGTGGCACTGTCATGATCAGAACTTGTGAAAGGTGCCATGCATGATTCCAAGGTGTGAGACTCGGAGGTCTAGGATAGCCATTTTCCTCTAGTGGCGACAATTTTCTTGAACAATGTAGGGGCCCAAGAAATGCATGGGCAATTTCTCGAAGACTTGGATCATCAGAGTTCATGAAACATGCAATACAGGATTCCAAAGGTTCCAAATTCTTAGATTCTGAAATTTGAAAAATTGGATCACCCTCCCAATTGTGATCTATCATGGGGTCTCATCAAATGCATTTGCAATTGGATCAACTGACTTTTGGAAATGAACAATGCATGATTCAAAGGGCTTTAGTGCACATATTTTTGAAAAATTTATCCTCAAGAGTGGCTCCTAGAAAATTGACTTCATCAAGGTCATTGTCTCTACTTTGATTTGCAACATTGAAAATGTGAAGCTCTGTGGTCCTATTGCCGAAAGAAATCTTCAAAACCCCATTTTGGCAAGTTATCTGTGCATTCAATGTTGTTAAGAAAGGTCTGCCCACAATCACTGCAACTTGTGTGCTAAGGTTCGCCGTAGGTTCTGTATCCAAAACTATGAAGTCTACCGGATAGTAGAAATTCTTAATTTGGACAACTACATCTTCTATCATACCTCTCCGTTTCTTTATAGATCGATCAGTGAGCTGAAGAGTAAACTGTGTAGGTTTTAGCTCGCCTAACCCCATATGTTCATAAAACAAGTAAGGTAACAAATTGACACTTGACCTGAGATCTAGTAAAGCCTGCTTAATTGGATTGTCCCCTATCTGGGATGAAATTGTAGGACACCCTAGGTCCTTGTATTTGATCGGGATGTTGCCATAAATAATGGAGCTAGTTTTCTAAGCTAGGAACACTTTCTTGGCCATATTGTTGGTTCGCTTGATGGTACAAAGGTCCTTCAAGAACTTGGCATAGTTAGGAATTTGTTGGATGGCATCTAGCAGTGGGATGTTGATCCCCACTTGTTTAAACACGTCAAGCATTTTATCCAACCGGGCAATGGGTTTGGCTGGGCCTAGCCTTTGTGGGTGCGGAGCTTTAGGAACATAGGTCCTAGGAGGTGGCTCACTAGGTGATGGGTCTCCTACTGTGGGGCTCTTCTTAATTGGCTCTAATTCCTTTCCACAATGGCCTCCTCCTTTTCTTCATCCTCAATTTGTTTAGGAGGTTCAACCTTGTTTTCAATTTGTTTCCCTGAGCTGAGCATAGTTATGGATTGAACTTACTCGATGCCCTTACCCTTCACATCCTGAATTTTAAATTGGCCCTTTGGCATTTGACCCTTAGGGTTGGGTTCTGGCCGACTCGGGAAGGTTCCTTTGTCCCTAGCACTCAAAGAATTGGCTTACTGGCCTACTGTATATTCCCAACTTTGCAAAAGATTGGGTTGAGCATTCAGGGTTTGAGTAGTGAACTACCAAAATTGGATGGTGCTCTGCTGTAATTGGATGGTATTTTGGGTCAAGAGCTTCATGCTTTCTTTAAGAGATTCTACATGTTGGTTTAGCAGATTGAAATTCTGCACAGGTTGTTTTTCAAAAGCTGGATGTGGAATGACCTGAGATTGAATGGGTTAGGTTTGCATGGCCTATGACGGGCTACCTTGATGTGGACCTTTGGTCCTAGAAAAATTCGGGTTGTCCCTCCAACCTGGGTTATAAGTGTTTGAATAGGGATCATATTTTTTATGATTATCAAAACGAGTGTTTTGATAGATTACACTAACTTCCTCCACACTATCCCCCTGACCCAAAGTTGGTGGATTAGTGTCTTCACTTACAGCCTGACTATATTTCAATGACTCCAATGTGTTTGGAGTGGGCTTTTGGGCTACATGGTTTATCTCTAGGGCCTCTACTCTTCTCATGAATGTGGCAAGTTTTGCCTCTTCTTTGAGCTTCGGTTCAATCTTAAACATGCCCCCTTTTTCTAGAATGCCAAAATTTAACTGGTTCTCTTTTTATGGGCCCCTATTGCAGTGTATTTTCAGTAGTCGCTTCTAGATAAGTCCATGCATCATCTGTTGTTTTATGTGTAAAATTACCATAGCAAAAGGATTCCACCATGGATTTGGTTAGGTAGTTCATGTTTTTATAAAGAATTCAAAGCAAACAAATCTTTTTGAATTTGTGGTGGGGGCATTAGATTAACATGTCCTTAAACCTTTCCAAGTAGCTGTAAAGTGTCTTCCCTTCCAATTGGTAAAATCCATTGATGGCCTGTCTAATCGAGGTTGTTTTTTTGTTTGGAATAGAATTTCTTGTAAAATTCCTCGACTGATTTGGCCCACGTAGTGATGGACCCGGCCTGTAAGGCATAAAGCCATGCCTAAGCGTTATCTTTTAGAGAAAACGGGAATAGCCTAAGTTTCTAGGCCTTTTCTGTCATATGGTTATATTTCATGGTCCTCAAATATCATCAAATTCCCTAACATGTTGGTATGGGTTATCTTGTTCCAATCATGGTTTAAAAAATCAGTCGAGTCAGGTTGCATGGACTCGGACCCGAAACATGGGACTTGGCCAACTCGGCTAAGTCCCATGCGACTTGGCCGAGTCAACTCGGACTCGCTTATGACCGAGTCGGGTCCCGAGTTCGATTTTTAAACCTTGGTTCCAATCCATGGAACACGGAGAGCATTCGAATCATACCAGATTTTAGCTCGAAGGTGGAATTGGTCTAGCACAAAGTAATTTAGGACGGTTGAGTAGTCTTGGTAGGGTACATGTTGTCCCTCAAAGTCATTGGTGGGTCTGTTTGGTCCGCCATTTTAAAATTTTTTTCAAAGATTGAAGAATTTCCTAGAACGGTGAGAGGTAGATCGGGCTCAATCCTGTTTAACTTTTTATTCTAACGTTCCCACAACTTTTTTCTCTTGGATCAGTTTTTCACCGATCGCATGCATTGAGTTCACCACATGAAAATGATATCCTAACCTATCCATGGGGTCCTAAGGGTCCTAGTATGATGCACAGGCAGTCAAGCACAAAGAATTAAACACACCTGGAAAAATCTAACTAGGGTTAGCCTAAGTCACTAGACAGCTCAGCCTAAATCACTGGACAGCTCCAAATTGGAGAAGAGAACACATAGGCCTCCAACCCGGTCTTATGAAACCAAGTTGACCAGATTAGTCCCTAGCTAAGTGGTGAGGTCACAACGGTCCCGCTTAAGTACCATTTACCTCAAACAAGTTAACTATCTCCACTGATGGGACAAGGCTTTTTTTTAGGCACCGGCTTTGGTCAAAGAGCGTTATTGGTGCAATCTTCAGTGGTCTTCATCCTTTTGAGCTCAAAGATCGTAAGGTCAATTCCTACTTGATTTTAATTAACGGTTTAGTGCTTATGTGAGAGATGGTTCAAACTTAGTGGGGATCTGCTGATGAAATCCAGTCCTTCTTGTGGGGTTGATTGCCCTTAACTATGTTTGTGTGTCCTATTAAATGTGTGTCAATCAATCAAACAATTTGCATAATTTAAATTAAACAAGCCCACTTACAGAGCAAGATTTGTGGGTATGGGTTAGCAAATCTTATAACTAGATAGCAATCCAAGTAGTCTAATTTTCTTTTAAAAATTTTTGAGAGAAGCATCTTTTAAAAAAAAAATTATGAGAGCAAATCTTTTTATTAGAAAGCAATCTAAGAGTCTCGTTCTCCCGTAAGCAAACTATCCAAAAAAAGGAAAAACTCAAAGTCAGTAAACCTTATCATCTACAGTTTATGAAGCATAGACACTTGTATAGGGTCCCCGTGTTCGTGTCGGACACGTGTTGGACATGGACACGGCCCTGACTCGGCCGGACACGTGTCCGACACGACAAAAACATGTCCTGTCTTTTTTTAAAACTTTTAAAAATGCGGACACGGCTCGGACACGGGATGGACACGTTGAGACATAGGATGGACACATCTCGGACACGGCGGGAAGAAGAAGAAGCTATTGCTGGGGCTTTTTTTTTGCTGCTGTTTTTTTCTTTTTTTTCAGAATTGCTGCCGCAGTTTTTTTTTTTCTGTTGCTGTTTTTTTTGTAGTCTTTTCAGAATTGCTGCTGCTATTATTATTATTATTATTATTATTTGCAACTGCCATTTTTTCTAATTTGCTGTAGCTGCTTTTTTGTTGTCTTATCAGAATTGCTGCAGCTGTTTTTTTTTTTATTTTTTTATTTTTTTCCTTTCCAGAATTGCTGTGTTGTTGCTGCTGTTGATATTTTCTTTCTTTCATTTTTTTTGAACTACTGCTTCTGCTTTTTTTTTTTTCCTTTCGGAACTGCTGCTGCTGCATTTTTTTTTTTCCAGAGCTGCTTTATTTTTTTTTCATAGTTTATTTTTCAATTGATATGCCAAAATTAGAGGTTGTGCTATTTACTGATGATGGGAGTGTTGGTGGGAATGATGATGCTATTGAAGTTGTGTCAAATGATGAATCATGAATGAAGCGAGGATTTTTTTTATTTTTTTTATTTATGGAGTGGGGTAATGGAGAAGGGATCTTTTTTTGTTGTTTTGATTATGATGTAATTGTGACATGTAATGTTGATGATGTACTATGGCCTACTATTACATTACATTATGCATTATAGATTTTTTTTAACTTTTCTAGTATTAGTTATGTTTCTTCTTTATTAATTGTGACATTATGCTTCTTAATTTGGCCAAAAATATAACTATTCTTTAATATTATAATTATATATAAATATATACATATTTTTATTTGCAGTGTCCTATTCGTGTCCGAATCCTACTTTTTTAGGATTTGCCGTATCGCCGTGTCCATGTCGTGTCGTGTCCATGTCCGTGCTTCTTAGCCTACAGTAACTAGAAAGAATAAAACTCTATCTAATCTAAACTAATCTAAACTCTATCTAATCTAAACTAATCTATGTAAAAGTGGTTAAGATCAGAAATCAAAATTGACAAAGTTAATCTAAACTAATCTATTTGAAACTCTATCTAATCTAAAAAAATCAGTTTTTTTTATAAAAATTATCTAATGAACTTTCAAATTTAAATATAAATCTTTAAAAAATAATAATAATTCCGAAAATAGAATTAATTGTGCCCCCACTCCCCACACACACACACAAATAAAAGAAAATAACACCAAGTCTTGGTTGACTGAGAGATAGGTCTGTCCAATTGAAAAAAAAAACACAATTTTTTTAATTTTTATATCCGAAACTAAACTAATTTACTACTGCTAATTAAAAACGAAAAATACTAAGCAATCCTAATGAAATTAAAACTCTAAATCTAAACAAATCTAACTAAACTAATCTAAAGTTTAAAATTCTAGATTTTTACAAATAACTTGAAATTTGGTTCCTCGGCAATGGTGCCAAAAACTTGCTTAAGGGCCTTACCCTTAATATCCAAAAATTGCATCATACCCTTAATATCCATAAGAACTTGATTTGATTTTAAATCAATAACCACAAGTGCACAGTTGTTAGTAATAGACAATGGTAAGGACGGGTCAATCCCACAGAGAACCGAATCAAGTGAGATTAGAAATTGAATTTTTAAACTAAAAGTGAGAAATCAAGCAGTTTGACTTGAAGTAGAACTAGAAAAAATAAGAAACTTAAAATAATTGAAAGTGCAGAAAATCAATGATGCAAATAGATTAGAGCAGCTGGAATCCACTCATTAAATCAAATTAATCAATTCATGCAATTATTCCAGTCTTTTATCTCAAATGTAACTCTGATCAGAAACAAATCAATGTTTCTGGTTCGGAAAGTTTGTCTATCGCAAAAAACTTTTTTAATTAAAAATAATGTTAGAAACCCAAGACCTCTTTCACTTCAGATTTACCGAAAGTCCTAAGTATCACCTATAAAAAATAAGCATAGATTATCAAAGAAAACATAGCTCTAAGCATAACCTATCAAATCTAAGCATGGATGATCAAATTTCCTTTTATTTTCAAATATCGAAAATGGAAGTTGCCCCCATTGGCATGAAGACAAATCTATTTTTATTCTTTTAAAAACTAAAAAAAAAGACAATGAAAAGACATAATAATAACATAAACATAAAAATTAGATTACTTGACTGCATCTTCGTTCCAATCATAAAGTTATTCCGCCATTGAAAAGAACTTAAGAAAATCTTTCATTGATAGCAAGTCTTGTACAATAGCCTTTTAGAAATCTTTTTTCTAATATCTTAAGTTTCTGGAACAAAGCTCCAGAATACCTTTGCAAAAATTAGAAAATTAAAAAGTGATGGGAGAGAGAGAGAGACAAGGAAGTGGTGGTAGACGTCCAACCATGCATGGGACGTCCCCCCCCCCCAACTCCAATGGGCTCCTTTTATAATTTTTTTCATCTCCCTTTCATTGATTCTGGACTCCCTCTTATGGATTGAGATTATCTTCTTTGAGTGAGACCTTTCTTATCCTTCTTGCTTTGAATTGGATGGGGATAAGATGAGAAACTTCTAGATGGCTTCTCATATCTTCAGATGTGGTCCCACACAAGATGTGCAACAAATAATTCTCTACGATGTGGATCATTAGAGACTTCAGTAATGGGACATAGTGTATGTGTAACCCATGAAGTGGGGCTTGAAAGCTTGCAGCAGAGGAGGCTGGGACCCATGTAGGAGTCCAAGGCTGTGTGGAGGTCCCTCTTGAATTTTTGGAACTCCTTTTCTTCACTAAGTCTTCACAAGTTGGATTTACTTGGAAATTTCTTCAGAATTATCTTTAGAGATTATTTAATTGCTTGTGCAAGAGCTGAGTGGACCTCCCCCTGGTTGACCTTCACATGTGAGACCACATGTGTATGTGTGCGTGGTGTCCACTTGATGAATTCTTCCTTAATTCTTTAGTTTTCTTAAGTTTCAATTTAACAGAATGCTGGTCCCAAGATGATGGTTTGTGCTCCGAAGTCGGTCCCATGTAAGAGTCCTGAAGCAACTAAGACTCTTCTCAAAATCTTTCCTAAGGTTCTGTGGGTCCATAATTCTCATTCCTTGCAATAATTAGCTCAAACGGAAAGATGATGAAGAGTCCCGATGGAACTGGGATTCCTTGGGAAATAGTCCTGATCCAACTAGGATTCTTCAAAAATTTGGGAAATTGTATCAATTCATGGAATGATGCAGAGAATGTGCATGAATTATTTGAATCTCAACTTTGAAGTGCAAATGCATGAAATGATGAAATTTAGTGAAAAACAATGCATTTAACCCAATTAAGTTCATAATTCTACATGAAATGATGAGTTTATGATGCAATTTTATTGACTTAACAATAAACATGAAGCAAAGGAGTTGTGCAGGAAGGATATCAGTCAGTCCTAGGAAATAAACCAGGAAAGGGATCAAGAGGTGAAGCAGTGCAGGGAAGAAGAATAGCCAACGGGTTAATTTCCAAGCCAAAAGGCTTAAGGATAGGATGTTTAGGTGCCTCACCAGAGACAAACAAAACTCTCTCAACTGAGAACTAAACTCAAATTCTTATTCAATATCAATGTCTGTGTGTCTCATGAAGAGGAATTACATCTTTATTTATAGCTAAGGTACTCTTTAATTAAGTAAATAACCTAATTCAATCCAAACAATGAATCCTAAACTAAACATAAGATAAACTTCTAAAAATAAGCGAATCCTAAATAATTAAGAAAGCAACTACTATTATAAAAATATAAGACTCTTAATAAAAATTAATCTTCACTGCTGGGCTTGTTGGTTTTGGGCCCAATGGCTGGCCAATCATGGATCTGGCCTGCGTCAAGAGGATATGAGGAAGGCGGATTAGGAGAGAGAACCTACATGAAGAAGTAGAAGAGGGTATGTTCAAGATAGGTAAAGTATTGGGAAACATGAAGATGATTGACTTTAGGATAAAAACAATGAAAGCCTTTATGTTTGATTCCATAACTGTGAATGACAAATGGTGAAGTTGGGAGAGAGCTTAGACTACTTTGGGGAGGAAGGACAAAAAAAAAAAAAAAAAACACCCAAAATGATGAAGAGTGGAATAATTTGGTTGTTGATGAAAGAAGGCTTCAAATGGTGTTTATACAGACAAACAATGGATGAAGAACAGTTGATAAGATTAGTAGTAGCGAGGAGAGCTTCTCCCCAAAAGGAGAGAGGAACATAAGGAGGAATGAAGAAGAGTACGAACAATGTCCTTTAAGTGACAATGTTTTTATTTAACTCCATTTTGTTGAGGTGTATGAAGACAAGACTGCTGAGGGTTCCTTGATGAGAAAGTAAGTTGCAAAACCGAATAAAGACATATTCTCACCTCTACAATCAAACCTGAGTATTTTAATTTTAGCAAAAGGCTTCAACTATATATGTTTGTAACATGTATATCATACAATTCATGCTTGCGTTGCATTAAGTGTACCCATTTATATCATGAATAATCATCTATAAACAAAACATAATAAATAAATCCTTCTATGTTGGTTTGAGAGGCAGGTCCCCAATTATAAGAATACACCAAATAAAATGCAGCTTTAGCATCGTAGTACTTCTATTAAAGTGTAAACTAATAGATTTGGAAACATGACAACTGAAGCAGTGAAATCCTCAAAATTAACTTCTCCCAAAGTACTAGATAAAATGGATTGTCCGAACTAGTAACAAAAAGATGTCTTTATTTAGAGTGCCAAAGACAAAAGAAGATGGTAGATGCGTAGCACCAACAGTGGGTTGGCAGGGCATATGTAGAGAGTCATGAAAATATAGATTGCTTGATTTATTTATTTATTTGATCTCCTGATTTGTGCCCCGTCCCAATTTGCTTCCAGATTGATGGATCTTGCACAAGGCAACCCAATGATGAGAAAGTAATATGGTAGCCATTTTGTGCGAGTTGACTGAGAGAAAAAGCGATTGACATAAAGATCAGGAACACAAAGCACAGGCGTATTGAAAGCAAACTAGAGGGAGTGTTGGAGAAAATGGTTCCTATTTTGGTGAAAGGTATATGAAAACCATCAACAGTATAAATGGTCGATGGAGATGATGGTGAGTAGGTGTAAGAAAGAAGTGAATCCTTCAAAGTCATATGACTAGAGCTGCAGGAATAGAAAACCCAAGGGACGGATGAGTTACTGTAGGTGAAAAGTGGGCTGTGGCTTGCAAGGCTTAGGAGGATGCATTAGATGCAGAATACCAAGATTTGAGGGAAAGTATCATTTGTTGGAGTTTCTCAACAACAATGGACTGCTTCTAGGATTTGAGATCAGAGGAAGAGGAGGAATCAATAGTTGTGACGAGAGTTGCATGCTAAGGATGAGGAGGTCACCTGTGTTGATCAGCTTTTTGTTGGTGAGTGAGAAGGGCGTCTGCTCCATCCTTTTGGTCACCAAGATTTGAGGGAAAGTATCATCTGTTGGAGTTTCTCAAAAAAATTGGATTGCTTCTAGGATGTGAGATCAGAGGAAGAGGAGGAATCAATAGTTGTGAAGAGAGTTGCATGCTAAGGATGAGGAGGTCGCCTGTGTTGATCAGCTTTTTGTTGGTGAGAAGAGCGTCTGCTCTATCCTTTTGGTCAAAGAGGACAGTCATGCTTCCACTGTCCGCTCTATTTATAGTAGTTAAGATGTTAAATGGAGCACTTTTTAGTGAGAAGTACAAAGCAGTCCAAGCCGGTGAGCTGGAGATGTATAGACAAGAACATGATTGACATCCGGGGTCCTCTTGGCAGCTAGAGAGGGCTGAGTTTGCCCTTCTGACGGTGATTCCGATAAAGCCATTTCAATTGAGGGGGAGAGGAAATTGAAGCAAGAGCATACCCCGAACATAGTCATATTTAGGCCTTAACACTATCAAGAACTGTACAAGCTGTGTTTAAAAAATGGTAGAGTCTGCGACACGTGTGAGCTGAGGTTCCCGCAAAGGATGGTTCATCCTCTGGTGTTGTCATTTTAACATAAAAAGAATGAATAGAATCATCGCCTTGATGAGCATTCTGAATCTTCCATTCCAATTTATATCTTCTTGGGAAGGTAGTCTCAACAGAGTCTAGCCAGATAATCCCAAGCATACTTAGGGTGATTAAACTTGGAATGTTGAAAGCCAATGGTGAGATGAACAAAGTTGGAAAGCTAGGAGTTGGTTTTTCGAATATCAGATTCTCATTCTTCTTCCATAGAGGGATCTACCGGTTTCCATGTTCTAATGTAGCCATTTCATAGTTTTCTTCCTTTGAAGAAATTGGTCATGAGATTGGCCCAATAAGCATTGTGTGCCATTGAGTCGAATAGAGATGACTCAGCGTTATCGGAAGCCATATTAGGCAAGACTGTGCAAGTAAAATAGTAGGAAAATGCAAGCGAAACTAGGAAAATGTCTGGGAATGTAAAATTTTGAGGATAGAAGAAAAATATTGCAATAAACTGTACCTGGCTTGGATGTACCAGCCGAATGGGATAAAACCCTATCAAATGCATTCAATGCCCCAATTAATCTTTTAGGTTATCTTCGTAGACAAGTGGCACAGGTCTCCTTCAAAAACTTAAAGCTAATCCGATGAAAATCCAGTAAATCCAATGGCTGAGATGAAAACGGGCCCAAAACTTGTTGAAACTGAAGAATGAATAGGAACTTCCTTAAATGGAGTCCAAGTGAGCTGAAATTTTGGCTAGGGAATCCTCTGCCATGGGCAACTATCTGGGAAGATTTTAGGATAAATTGAGACCTGGAGTGTGCCCCACCTCCCCATCATAGATCTGGTGATTGTACTATGAAAATACGGTTGTTGAACTATGTTTCTGAGTGAAATTTGCAAGAGCTATGGGTTTGAAAAAAGAAACAGAAATGTGTTGACCACTCTCTAGTTGGATGGAAGCATATTAGTGGGCCCTACGACGGATAAGAACAAATTAATCCCAGGAAATAGCAACACAGAGCAAATGGTCCACCGTTTTTCAATCAGAATCCAAGATTACTTGGATTGAACAAAATCGGCACTGTGGCTTTGATATCATGAAACAACCAGAAGTACTCAAGGTTAATTATTCCAAGTCCAACCACTGTTTATAATGAAGTCTCATGTATAATATTAGCAATGAGCTTAACTACATAATTGCAAGGAACTTTGACTAACAATTGAGACTAAGAAGATGTATGGTACATAAGATGTATGGTACATGAGGGACTATCTAAATTTGTGATACACCATATAGCATGGTACCTAGTGAACCATGGGAAATTAAGTATCTTCAGACTTCATATAGCATGGTACCAGTGAACCATGGGAAATTAAGTATCTTCAGTCTTCATGTACTTTCAGTCAGTTTGTTCTTATATTTGGTAAGTGCAAGTTGGTATAGCAGTCCTGTACTGACTATTTTATATAATTGTACCTATCCTTTTGAAATGACTCTTCATTAGGGAAGGAAATGGGCTGAGTCCATTGTGTACCTGGACTTGCACCCGAATTACCCATACCTTAAGTCCTTGCTTATAACCCAAAATGTGAATTGTGGAGTGTGGACAGATCCAAACAAGCTTACATACAGTGAGAATTTGAAGGTTATAAATGTCACAATAAGTATCTTATGCATCGGATACTTATCATGCTTCTTCCAGTGAAAACCTTGTAACTTAAGTACACAGGATAACGATTGGACAACCAAAAACATGCATTTTTTGGGAAATCAAAGCCTGAACAATGGAGTTTTGGGTGAAACTCTATTTGGAAATGCTTGGGTGGTTCAAAATGCACTCCCTGAAATTAATTGTCAGTGGGAAAATTTCAGGCACAACCTGAAATAACAACACTAGTTGCAATTTGGGTGGAAAGCATTTGATCCATTAGCACCCAATTACTCTCTCTCTCTCTCTCTCTCACACACACACACACTACTGCCGGGCAATTGTGCCCAAGTGAAGAATCTAATGCTTCTGTATTTGTTGGTTCAGGAACCAATGTAGTTTCTCCCGACAACCCCTCACCTACCAAGCAAAGTCTGGTGATGCATTTTCTTTCCTTTTCTGCATCTATGGATTCTTCCTGTTTTTTAAATTATATATCTTCAATCTGAAAAGAAATCTGGACTATTTTTCAATTTTAACTCCTAAATGAAGTGATTATGTAAATAACAAAAATTTCATTACTATGTTTTACATTATGCAGCTGAATCTGGGGTAACTACAGTTTCTTCAACACTGTTAGTGGCTGAGAAAGAGGAGGCTAAAGCTGTTCTATCATTGTTCTTGAGAAAGCAGGGTTTAAGCAATGCAGTTGCAGCAAGGACTATCAATAAATCAGATCATTTTATTGACCACCTGTTATCGAGGCTCCATTCTATTCATAGATCCCGGTACCTAGTAGGTTCGATTTCAAACAACTTGTCCGTATGAGAAATTTGTAAATGTTTGAGGATACTATTTGCTTAAACCCACAAACTATTGTTTTGGTGTCAACATCGTGGTGATAAACATTTTTATTAATTGAGGCCTACTGTCAAAAGGAGGTTAACTGAGATCCTGTTCAGTTGCGGATTTTAGCCATGCGACAATCCCTTTTTTGTTTTTGTTTTCACTGGGGATTCTGTTCAGCTTCACTAATTCAAACTTTTAAGTGCCACCTGCCTGCCATTCTACCTTTTAATGTAAAAGGACTTAAACCATAGTGACCTGATTCATTCAATATGCTCTTGAATCTTGTACTTTTCGAATCAAACCTAGGAAGCACAGAGATGCGCCTAGGGTCCCCGTGTCCACGTCGGACAAGGCCATGTCTGACATGCCAAGAAACGTGTCTATTATTTTTTTTTTAATTTTTTAAATTTGGACACCGCAGTACACAACGGGGACACGATAGGACATGGCAGGGTTATTTTAAATTTTAAAATCCCTCTTTTTTTTTTTTTTTTTGATCGTTGTGTAACCAAAGCTTGTTATCAAAAGTAAAAAAAGTTCCAAATGTTCATAAACAATTTAGGAACATTTTCAGACCAAATATGAAATTTCTCGAACAATCTCTGTTTTTTTTTTTTTTTTGCTACCCTCTGTTCTAACTCTTTTTTTTTTCTTTTTTGCTAGTCTCAACTTTTTTTATCTTTTCAGTATTAGTTATATTTTTCTTTTCTATTAATTGTGATAATATGCTTCTTAATTTGGCTAAAAGTATAACTATTCTTTAATTTTATGGTTATAAATAAAAAATATATATATTTATTATTTGCCATGTCCTTGCTGTTTCCCTATCCGTGCTTCTTAGAATCAAACTAGCCACTGTTTGATTCAGAGTTTTTGGTTCATGCGCAGAATGGAGAGAGTCCATTGGTGGAGAAACTATTAAAAATGATGGAGAAGAAGATGATAAGTTGGGAGAATATTGCCCATCGGTCTCTTACACTAATTCCATTGGTTATTCCTTTCTTTCTATTGGAAAATAGGATGGTAATTGAATGCAATGTACCATCTTTCCTTTCTCTCTCTTTGTTGACTTGAGTACAGTAGACAATTGGATGGTAGTTTAATTTATAGTACTGTGTTTCCTTTTCCCAACCTCGCTCCACTTGACTAAAGTAGAGGTACTCTACAATTGGGTTTTACAGAACTTGAGAGCTACTGTGGCCTATGAATAAAAAATCTAAACCCATAAAAATGGGTGTCTTCCCCTTTTTGGGATGGGCCCATCCACCGAAAGATTAATCACTCATAAATGTGTTAAATATTATAATACATATAATTGCTTATGTGAAGCCCAAAATCTTAGGAAGCCAAATAATTTATCATGTGCTACTTCATTGAATTATAAAATAGATGTGATTATCTTTTGTTAATCAAGAATTAATGCCTTCCACAAGTGATTTAGTGGTTGGCCAAATTGAGAGAGAGAGAGAGAGAGAGAGAGAGAGAGAGAGAGAGAGAGAGAGCTTGTGCCACCATTAAATCAATTAAAATGTAAAACATATAATTTAATCCATTTATTCTTTCATATTTTAGTCATATGAACACTAATGATCAATTTAACAGTGGAATTTTCTCCAATTAAAATAAAATTTATACCACAACTTACATAAAAGAGATGAGTAGATAAATTCCTGAAATGACCCCTAATGATAATCCGAATACAAAAGACACTTTGAAGAAAAATGAAGAGGGATTTGTAGTAAATTTTCTCAAATCATATTGAATAGGTACATCGAACTCATCAAACTGGAATTGTGAATCAAACGAATTAAATAAGCCTACCCTATCAAATTTGTGAATTGAGGTAAGCTTCAGGCTGTGAGCTACAAACTCGAATCTGAATCATATGAATTGCGAATCAGATAACTATGGCTTAAACATCATGCCCTCAAGCTTCTTCTTCTGTCTCACATATTCAATGTTGTGGCTCCAGCTAGATCTACTGCTAAAGAGGTGTAATCATTAATTGGATACCTTTTAAATGTTGCATCCAACTATAAAATGTCTTGACTTCCACCAGGGGCATCTTATTCCACCATTGAAATAATTGGAGTTTCATCTCTTTGGCAGGGCGAGAGCTTACCACACTTGAAATCAGGGATGCTCTAATTCCATATCTTGAGTCACTCTTTGAAGAACATGGAGATATTCTAGTAGACATGGTCGAGAACTTTCCAGACCCACCCAGTAAGGAGAGGCCTGTCACAGCACCGCCAACTAATGCCAGCCTTAGCTCAAAGAAATCAAAGGCCATTGCCCGGGTGAGTGAGCTAGGATCCAATGGCAAGCTCCCTGAACACATACAGTACCTTCTAGACCTTGGAATGGATCTAAAACAGATCAAAGACATGACTCGCAAGTTCCCATCATTTGCATACTACAGTTTGGAAGGAAAAATTAAACCTGTGGTTGATCTCCTCCTTGATCTTGGTGTGCCTTGCTCAGACATCCCAAGCATCATCCACAGGAGACCCCAGCTATGTGGCATCAGCCTGTCAGAGAACCTAAAACCCACCATGACATTCCTGGAAAACTTGGGTGTGGACAAAACCCAGTGGGCTAAGGTGATATACCGCTTTCCAGCGTTGCTTACTTATAGTCGACAGAAGCTGAAAGCTTCAGTAGACTATTTCTATGAATTGGGCCTTTCAGCAAAGAGCATTGGAAAGGTACTGACACGTTGCCCACACATTATAAGCTATAGCGTTGATGATAAGCTTAGACCCACAGCTGAGTACTTCCGGTCAATGGGTGTCGATGTTGCTGTTCTTTTCCATAGGTCACCACAGACTTTTGGGTTAAGCATCAAGGAGAACTTGAAGCCTGTCACTGAGTTCTTCTTAGAGAAGGGATACAACATGGATGAGGTTGGGACCATGGTTTCTCGATATGGAGCTTTATACACTTTTAGCTTGACTGAGAATGTGATACCCAAGTGGGAGTACTTTCTAACCATGGATTATCCCAAGTCTGAGCTAGTGAAATTCCCTCAGTATTTTGGTTACAGTTTGGAGGAGAGGATTAAACCGAGATATGCACGAGTTGTAAAGAGTGGGGTGCGGTTGCTACTGAATCAGGTGTTATCTGTTTCGGATAGTGAATTTGAGAAGATCTTGGAGAGAAAGGCGAAGAAAATGTTGAGTGCGGAGAGTAGTGGAGCTGTATCACATTCTGATGATGTACAAATCAGCTCAATCATCAATGAACTGAGATTGTAGTTTTGTGCCACAGGATGCATGGTTCAATCAGCTGTGCTGGGAAGGTATGTAATATGACATAATAGGGAAGTGCTGGACCTGGATAACACAGTCGCTTTAAATGTCATGGTAAATATGTTCATGCACACCTGTACTCATCTTATATGTTCTCAAACGCAGCAAGCATCATAAAAAGGATGCACATGTAGAAGTCCACACCTGATCATTGTTTTTTATTTTGGGTTTCAATGCAGTGTCTTCCATCATGTTGGGTTAATACAAGGTTTGACTTATAAGCTCATGGTCAAGACTTGGATATTTTCGATGTGGGACTTGAATACGTTTTGATCTAGGGCCACATGGCTTTAAAACGCGTCATATTGAGTTAATACGGAGTTTGACTTATAAGCCCATGCTTAGGACTTGGACATTTTCGATGTGGGACTTGAACATGTCTTGCGGGGCTCACTGTAATAACCCTGAATTATTTAAGTGGACCAATTGGGCTTAGAAAGGCCCACTTTCGACTAGTCCAATTCATGATTGGATTGGGCTGCTGGGCCAAAACTTTCAGGTCTTTATTAGGTACAGATATATGACCCAAACCCATTTGTATGTGACTGTGAAGCTCCCCAAAAAAGGCTCCTCGTTTCACACCAACAGATATAACCTTTAGCCTTCCCCGTATGACCTTTCAAAGAGGAGAAATCCTTTTAGGACTCCTCCATTGGACGTCCACTATTCTATATGAAGGGATCTCCTCTTTTCTTTGATCACTTTTTCATAGATGAAGAGTAGAAGCTTAATATTGTGATATCTGAAAATAAATGCAAGGAATTTCAACAAGGAGCATTTAGCTTAGTGGATGTCTGATTTGAGGTGACTCATTACATATACGAGGTGAGTTGAACTTCCACTACAGAACTGACCAATGAACTATACTTCCCAGAACAATTTTATTGAAAAGGAATTAGATGTTGAAGCTAGCTTATTACCCTATCATTATATTTGTCTTGAGATTAAGATGAGAAACCATCATTGGGACTGCCAGGTGGTCCAAGGATGTGATATCTACTTGAATTGGATCGGTGGAGATTCACTAATCCAACATCAGTCCTGATGAATAATGGGTATGAAGACTGTCGACCCTCTTGTTGAGGGAAATGAATACTAGAAATCATTCTTCTCTGTCTAAATGTTTGTCTAATCTAATTCTATGTGTGAAGTGTTTCTTGAGGACCATTTTCTCCACAGATTATGATGAATTTATGTGCAAATAAAATCAGAAAAGTGCAGGTCATCAATGGGTGGCTTCGCCGTTTGTGGGTTGTGGATCCATGTGACCCACGTGATTTAGGATCAGGTCCCCACATCTGAAAGGGGACTGATGGGCGATCATAAGGGTGGTGGACCCATTAGGATTGAATTATTGAGGCCTTCCATCCAAAAGGTTCAAATGGGGCTAGGCGTGAGACCCTTTTTAGTCCCAGGCTCTGTTGAAATTTTCCTTGTTACTGTTGAGTGAAACTATTTATATCATAAATAGGCTCTATTTGAGACATTTCTTGTTGCTGTTGTATGAAACTATATATATATATATATATATATGCACATTCTAAATATTTGTATAGAAGTCTTTGGGTCATAAGAATTACTAATCCATCCTTTAGAATGGTATCTTATGCCGATCAAAGGTCAACAGGATTAATCATTGCTAGTTTAAGAATTAACTGGAATGGTCAGTTTCCTTGATGATAATTAACTGTGAAATGTTCTGTTAATATGACAGCATGTTGTGACTTTATGTGTATTACAGGATAGAATCCAAGAAACCCCTTTTTCTAACTAATGTACTAAGATCACGTGATCAGATTGGTAGCAACACTGTAATTAGTTTTCAGTCCAAACATTATTTGCCATTATGATACTGTTCAATATTTTACCATTCACTATTAATACTTTATTTCTGATTTTACAATCCATGCTAGATACCATCAAGAAAACTATTGTTTATATTAATGAGGAACTCTTGGGGCATTTGAATATAATGATTGGTCTAAGTCTAACAGATGTAATAATGAGTATGGTGTTCATTCTATGACTGATTAGAACATCAAATATATGGTCAATGCCACAGATTTGTGATAACAATAACAATTCGGAGTGGGTGAGATTTCAATTCGAAGTATGTGGGACTGGCCAATGGTAAATGTGATGATACTTATTATAAAAGCTATGAACTAAAATAAAATCTGAATCATAATTGTTACGGAGAATTTGTTTTTACACTGGTATTGGGTTCGATCTTTGAATGAAGAATGGTGACAGTTTTGTCACGATAAAAATATGAATCTCCCTTGTGGAAACATAAGAATTTCTATGAATTTAGATGGGTGGTAGTTTTGTCACGATAAGAATATGAATTTCTCTTGTGGAAACATAAGAATTTCTATGAATTCAAATGGGTGGCAGTTTTGTCACGACAAGAATATGAATCTCTCTTGTGGAAACATAAGAATTACTATGAACCAAGTTTGGTGGCAGTCTTGTCACGACGCGAATATGAATCCCCTTGTTTAAACATGAGAACTATTATGAATTAAGAATGGTGACAGTCTTGTCACGATAAGAATATGAATTCCCTTATGAAAATACCAAACAACAATAAAGGTGGCACATCAAGCCATGTTGTTGAATAGGATTATGAACTTTCCCTTCGGGGTAAGCCTATGAACTTTTCTTTCGATGAGAGCTTATGAATCTCGAAACTGTGTCTGATGTATTTGAATCTACCAATACATTGATGAGGATGGATAACCGGAAGAGAAATGATAGATCAATTGTAACACTAAATATGTGACATCTTGCCAGTTTCTATGAGAATGATTTAAACTTATTTCTTTTGTTTGATTATTTTTTTGATTTTAGAAATTCTACTCATCAGTATTATTGACTAGTAGTTTTCTCCTACTACAGGTAACGCATTCGTAGTGGGATTTGGGAATGACGGAGACCAACCTATAGATTTTAGCATGCATTGCTGATTGAGAGATTGAAGAATATCCTATATTTTAGATGAGACCAACCCTTATTTTGGAATATTCTTTTGGAATTAAATTAAAAGATTGTCTTTTCTAGCTGAACCTTTAAGGACTTGTGAAGACATTGATATTGAGATTTAAATACTCATCCTTGCTTGGACTAATGCTCTTGGAATTTTAATTATGAATGTTATTGTGTTATAAACATGTTAACGTTTTAAGAATATGAAGAGCTCCAGATTCTTGGGTCGTTACACTAACTGAGCCCACGTACGTGTGCGGAGACTTCCCGGGTGGTCACTTGATAACTCCAGAGTTCTTATGGGATCTAAGGCTGCACTGCTTTAAAACACATCATGTTGAGTTAATACCGGGTTTGACTTATAATCCTAGCATTAGGACTTGGATATTTCAGATGTGAGACTTGAACACGTCTTGCGGGGCTAACCGAAGCATTTCACTCTTACCCCTGCAGATTTTCCTTTCTTAGCTCACAGGCTTGCGCACTCAGGCTCTGGCCCAATTTTGCCTCAAGGGATTACCCAGGTGGATTGGAGTCTCGCAGCTAAATAGAAAGAAAATTAGAAAAGGGTTGTGGGCCACATACAAAACAGCTCTCTCTGGTTTCCAAAACTTTCCTCATAGTGATTAGACAGTTGTTGATCGAGATACAGGGCTTCACGCCAAGTGTGGGTGTTTCTGACTTGGTAGGCTTTTGCATTTGGTTGCATTTTAATATTCAGTTATTATTGGTCCTCTTGATTGAAACTGGGAATGGTGATTCGTATCATCTCATTAGTTTCTTAAAACTAAAAATTGGTCAATGTGCAAAATACTGAAGAAATTGCAGTGAAAGAAATTTCATTGAGTAGAAAATTTTCTGCTCTTGATGCTTCAAGATAATTGGATCTCCTCTAATTTGTACGGACCATTAATTTTGTCCAAAGTATTGGTCAAATGAGTAGCATAATCTGAGTAATGTGATCCTTTGATATAGTGAACTTACTTAAAAGGAAAGAAACACAACACTGTATAGTGAACTAGCTTAAATCGAAAGAAACACAGACACAACCTAAGGAACGTTCTTCAAGTGTTTAAGTCACAAACAGAATGTCCAACGGGGTAATGATCAAACGTAAGGGCCTTGAATGAATCTTTGTAAGCGAAGTGCATGCAACTTGGTTTATCCATAGGTCATGAATCATGCATGACTCATGTGTAGAATAGCTTGCATTATTATTATAAGTGGTGGTCTTTTTTTTCCCCCTTTTTTCTTTTATGATTGACATAACTAATTACTGATTAACAGAGTTGCAATTGAGTGGAGGAGATCTGTGTTCCAAGGATCCAAACAAAGGGGCACTTGTATACTGGGAAAAGGTGGGAGCACCATGTGATTGTGTTTCCTATTTATTGCGTTCTCACCTTTTCTCCAAAATGGCCCCTGGGGATTAAAACTTACAAAGGATAAACCTTATCCAAATAGTTTCACATTCTATCAATTGAGATATTTGGTTTATTTTGTTCTGGTGATCAGATGAGTTCAAGACTCCTGCCAAACCAAATAAACACTGAGATTACATATGTAGAAGTCCCAAGTATTTTCAAATACCAAATAACCACCAAAATTTCTTTTTCAGTGGACTGATTTTTTTTTCCTTTACCTCATGGGAAAGGTTTTTGCATTTTACCTCGTGTTACAGTGCGACTCCAATTGTGGAAGATTTTTGTGGTGGGTAAGAGGCCAAAATTTTCATGCCTTTTTTGTGGAAACATGGCTGCATAAGAAACTTAAAAAGAAACTCACCAGTGGGTGATGGGCCTATGCATGTTAGACTCACGTAAACAAATGTGGAGGTAAGGATAATCCATTTGATACAAAGAACATATGAAGATCAACTTTTTTTTATTCTATATATATTTAACTCTTTTCTGTCTTGTTTTCTTAGAGTTCAGCCTTAGTATGCTTATATTTTGTTGATTGCCATCAGCCTTAGTACATCTCTTAGTGATTGAGCTATTGAGCAATGATTGCCCTGGCTATTCCATGGTCAGCGCTCCACTAATTGATCGGTTCAACCCCGAGGGATAACTTAACTGGCCTAGGACCACGGTTTACTTCAAGTGGTTGTGGGTTCGAGCTGCTTTATCACAATGGAGCCAAAGGAGATTTACTCAGCTCTCCCCGTGCCTGAAGGAATTAGTTCAGCCCAAAGGGTTTGGACACCTCTGTTATCAAATAAAGAAATAAATAAATAAAAATCACTCTTAGTGCATCCCGTACAAAATTTACAGCCCCTTCCTTGTAGCTATGGCACTACCTCATATGCGTTTGGTGGTTTTTCGATTGAGCAATTCTGATTTTTAAGGGTGTATTTGTTTGCATGAGAATCGAGTTCATTTGTATTAATAGGGGTTCCAATTAAAATATTGAAGAGGTGAGGGGGTGGATGGCAGCTTGGCTGTCTTAGGATTTAAATTTATAGACTAATGAGTGGATCTTTATTTTTCTATCTTCACATAAATTCATTTTCCTTTAAAGAAGAGATTATTTGATGGCTACTCGTGGATTCTCACCTTGTTTCTTCAATTTGCGGAGCCTGTTTATTTGTATGGAGGAGTAGAATGAAATAAAATTGAATGCCAAGTCAAGATAAAAAGAAAGTGAAGTGAGTTAGAGGGAAAATGACCATTTTTTGTCTATTTGTTGATGTTTAAAAGTACCATTTTTATATCATTATGTGGTTTTAAAATGTATATTTTGCAACTAAAAATAACCATTTTGTTAATGTTGTGATTTTCTCTCCTATTCCCTCAATTTTTATTGTTCTCTTGATTTGATCACTTAGCTTTATTTTATTCGACTCCTCCCTGCAAACAATGATGGGTAAGAGTGGAGTTATTATAATTCCTAATAGAAAATGAATTAAGCGGTGTTAATAGTATTAATCCTTAGACAGTGTAACAACCTGGCAAAATTCAATTCCGTGCCAACAAAAGGGCTTGACCTAAGGGTTAGGAACTCTTGTATCAAAATCTTCGAACTAGGGTTAAGATCCTAAATCTCGAATGGTAGAGCTAAAAGTTTTTAGTTCTTAATGATCAAGCCTTGACATTAACTTGCGAGACCTTTAGCAAATAGGGTTTTTTTCCTAACTCCCTTGTCACTCACTCCTATATGTGTGAGAATTAATGGTTCCTGTAAAAAAATCCTAATAGAAGTCAGCTTTCCTCCTCAAAGATTAGTCAAGTAAGAATTATAAAGTCCTAAATGGATCGGGTTTTCTAAAAGTGAATTGAAGACAGATTTATTTAAATAAAAACATTTTTTTTTGTTTGTGTGGGGGGGGGGGGGTGCGGTGTGATGTGAAGGGGAGCTTATTTGAAATTAATTGACCTAAAGTAGGGCCCTAAAATTATTAGATGTGTGGTCATGTGGACCACTTATCTCCAACAATGCTTTCTAAATAGAACTGCAGATAATTAAATCTATTATCACAACTAGGACAATGTTCTCATGGGGTCCACTTAGATACATGTCTAATCAATGGGAGTAGGGTAAGTGGAAATGTTTTCTTATGGATAAAGCGAAAAAAAAAATCAACCCACGAGATTATCCTCAACCCTTGATTTGAATATCATAAAATTTAAAAGAGTTTCTACATATTTTTGAGATTTAGTCCAATAGTGAGTGAAGTTCAATTCAAGAAAATTTAGTCATAATGTCATATTATAAGATGACAACAGTATCAAATGGGCTACACTAATCACAGGTGGGCTCAAGTGGGCCTCTTAAAGCCGATTGCACATCCAAACTACCTATATGAGAACATTCTCCATCACAAATATACTTCTTTAGAAATTTTTGTCTCAAAATTGTGAAGATATTTTTAAATTTGTGGGTATGCTCAGGATGAAAGGTGCTCATGGGATAGGCTAGCGTGGAGCCAACCTGTGCTCAGCCTGCATTAGGCAGGGTTTGAGGCTTGACTGGCCGAGCCCAGAGCAACTCTGCCACCCACCTGAGTTTGGGTTATAGCATACCGGCTGGGATTGGATCTGAAATTTCAGGCCCAAATAATATTTCAGTTGGCTTAGAAAAGTAATAGAAAGCTTTAGCCTGGCCTTGCCCAACCTACATAAGTAGTTCTTGTAATTTGGTTGACTAAATATCCATAGATGATCAAAAACATGGCTTGGGCTTGAGTTGGACATGTTTGAGGCAGACAGGCTCGAGCCAGGTACTTCTACATCATCAGGGCTTGAGCTGAACACAAGAATGTGTTTCTGAAGTTGGCTTTGGCTTGGATATGCCTCAATCCAGACCAAGCAGTTCATGAACAGCCCTGGTGGATGAGCCTCATATTACACACTTTTCTAATTATAATCATTACATTAAGGACCCAAAAGTTTAATGGTTTTAAGCATTAATCTATGATAAGACCTCCAATCCACATCCAGTGTCCACATCTGCTGGGGCTGCAGAAGATTCCTGACATAATACTTTCATTCTATAACAACATCAATCGAAACTAGGTCTCATCTAAAATGATGACAATGATCATGGTTATTGATAACTTCAGGTTGCCTTCTTAAGTTTCAGTCCACGAAAGTGCTTACGGAGCCCTAGGATATGCATTTTTTCAAAGATAAATGGGCCACCTTGAGTCCTTGCCCCTCGAACGTTTTGATGAGATGGCTTCTGGACCACAAATCTGACACAAGCATCACTTTTATAGCAAGTTTTCAGATAAAGTCCCTCATCCTGAATGAACAAAGCAGTGACTGTCACTTCTCATCTTTTTAGGCCAAATTATAAACGCGCAATCATGTGAAGGAGCGGGACATGTACCTGGCAAAGAGCGACATGAACATAGTAATAAATGTTAAGTGCCCTTCTTAGGACAGCTACTTCACATGATCAAGAAAGAGACTACAACCTTAAAAAAAGGTCCCACTTCCTGGTCTCACAGCTTGGATTAGCTTGGAGCATTGTCTAGTGCCTCCCTGTGGGCACATTGTGAGGACCTTGTGGTGGCTTTTAACCAGCACGTACATGGGTTGTTTCCCCCATGATGTGATTATTCGTCATTATCCAGCATCATCTTTATTGTTATTGTTGTTGTTGTAGATGAGAGTCCAGCTTTAGGACAAAAGGGGACTCCACTCTAATTTTAGTCATGTGCTAGCCTCAATGGTCTTCAATGGTGAATTAGTCTGAAGCCTTGTCTACTCATGCCCCCACTTGTTCGGATCTCTCCATTGCAAATGCTCTACGACATTATTTGCATGTTAATCCATTTTTATGCAAAATCATTATCATCACCATCAATTATATCCCAGTAAAGCGGTTCATGGCTGAAATAAAAGCGAACCAAAGCTTGTCCAGCCTTTCCTTCTTAACCACTGTCATGATCAAAGTTTTATCTGATCATGTCAAAGCCTTACTTATTATAATAATAACTATAGCTTTACTAGTTACTACTACGGGTCTCTAACACCTTAGCCGAAATCTACCCTAAATGGCCAATGCAAGCAGCCAGTGCAGTACCACAAAACCCTCCGTGCTCCCGCTCTGCTCTACATGTGTTTTCCAGCTTACCAGCTCTACTCTACAACACAACCTCTGCACCTGCCAGCCGCTTTTGTCAGGACCTCACCCACGCGTCCCTCACTCATTAGCCCACGTGAAGCCCGTACATTCCTCGCCCCTTTGCGGTTTCCCATCCTGGTTCCCTTCCCTTCCATTTCACTTTCACTTTCCCTTTCCCTTACCCTTTCCCTTTCCCTTACCCCTTACCCTAGTTTAGGGCATCTTCCTCTTTCTCCTCATTCTCATTTCACCTCCCAATCCCACAAGAGGGAAGAAGATGGGGTCTGCCCCAGCTGCAATCTGCCCTCCAAATCCTAGTCAAAATCCCAATCCAATCCAATCCAGCTTGGAAGACCTGGAAAAGCAGTCCTCCCTGCTGACCACCTGCACGCTCCTCTGGAGGGACCTGTCCTCCCACTTCTCGTCCCTGGAGCAAGACCTCCTCTCCAAGTCCCAGGCCCTCCGCCACAAGCTGCAGTCCCTCGACCACTCCACGAAGCAAACCCTAGAAACCCTCGACCGCCGCGAGCTCTCCATAGACGGCTCCGTCCACACCGCGCTCTCCAGAGTCGACCACCTCCAGGCCGACGCCCTCCGCGCCCTCGAGAAGCCCCCGCCCGATCCCGCCGCCGAGTCCGAGGAGCTGCTCGGTTCCATGCTCTCGTTCTGCAAGCGGATGGACTCCGAGGGGTTCTGGAACTTCGTCGGGGCGAGGAAGAAGGACGCCGAATCGCTCCGCGCGCAGATGCCCATTGCCCTTGCCGAGTGCATCGACCCGCCCAAGTTCGTGATCGAGGCCATGGCCGGGGTTTTCCCCGTGGACAAGCGGGTCGGGAAGAGCGAGCGCGCGAGCGAGGTCGGGTGGGCCTGTGTTCTGATCCTCGAGGCGCTGGTGCCCGTGCTGGCGGACCCCGTCCTCGGGGAGGCGCGGCTGCTGGTGACGCCCACCGTGAAGGAGAAGGCAAAGGAGATCGCGGGCACGTGGAAGGAGGGCTTTGATCAGCGGGGCGGCGTTGAGAGCGTAAAGTCGCCCGACGTGCACACCTTCCTGCAGCACCTTGTCACGTTTGGGATCGTTTCCAAGGAGGATGCGGAGCTCTATAGGAAGCTTGTGGTGGGGTTTGCGTGGCGGAAGCAGATGCCCAAGCTCGCGATTTCGCTCGGGCTCTCCGACAAAATGGCTGGTATGTTGTTGCTCCAATTCGTGTTGGTGGGAATTCCTAGAACTATGTTCTGCATTTGAATCTATTCTTATTTTGTTTTCATCCTCTGTGTATAACATGCATACATTGAGTTTGTAGCCAGTAGTTCTGTTTTGTTGCCTCCACATGATGACTAAAGCAGTTAAAACAATCATTTGTTCAAAGGGACTAAATGGTTGGATAGAAAACTATGGCAATGTATCACACTACTCACAATGCCTTGGAAGTTACATGTGACATGATGATCTGCAAAATCGATGCTTTGCTATTGGTTCGTGTTTATAGTTTTTCTCCTTTTTTTTTTTTTGCCTTAAAATTCCTTAAGTCCAAGAAAATCTAGGGACAGAAAGTGATTACAGGGATTAATTTTAGTTCCAAGCAAGAGAGAAGCACATGAGAGAGAGAGAGAGAGAGAGAGAGAGGAGAATATGGTTAATCTTCTTCTTCATTGATGCGGATAAATTCCACTCCTTCCCTCGCTTCCCCTCCGTACACATACTCTCTCAGCCTGCATGGTCATTTAGCATGCGCTGAGAATACAGTTCTCTTCTTTAATGAAATTCGCGTGTGCTGATAATATATTTGTTCTCCCTCAACAGAGTGTTGTGACAGAATTTCCTTGTTTCTCCTTTGTGCTCCTCTATTTATTGTTTTATTTTTATTTTTATTTTTGTTGTTGTATGGTGATGCCCCTTTTGTTTTCTTTCCTTTTCGGTATCTTTTCTTACCACGACCTTTCTTCTACTGCTAAACGTCCTATTTTAATCAAAGTCAACATTAAGAAAAAATATGCTTATTTTCTCGCTGAAAGGTGCTATCTTTCTTATGCGTAACTTTGCTAAAAGATAATAAATTAATAAATTATAGATAGATTATAAGAAAAGAAAATCTTGATACTTTCCATGGTCTCCCTCTAAACATTTTTCGCGTTAAAATGGAGGTGCTATTGATGGTTTTTATATTTTTGGCACGAAGAACTCTTTGTTATTGTACATGATAGATGTAGATCTTTAATCACTGTGTAACTTTTTTTAAAGGGATTATACCATGTGGATTTTGCGATTGAAAAGAACATAAAATGGTTTATGCTGCTGTGAAGACAATAGATTACTGAGAAGAACATGTTTATGATATTGTGGCTTAAAGGATTACGATTGGGTTTACCTCTTGCTTTTCTTAAGGAGCTCCTCTCACCTCTCAAGGAGGATGTTACACAGGAGGAAATGGTCAAATTTTGGTGGGTCACATCCTACATCAAGCATTATTGTCTTTAGAGAAAGTGGACCAATACAAGGGTGTTGTGGTCTGTCTTTTAAAGGGTCCAATCAAATGGATTGAATCAAACCATATAATGGATGGTCCGCAAATTTTCAATTCAAATATAAAATGTTGATTTAATTTTCAGATTAAAGTGGATGGTTGCTGGATCTGATGTCAAAGCTTCAATAGCTAATTTGGCCTTATAATCCTTTAAAGTGGAAACTGTCTAGAAGTGGTGTAGCTCCTCTCTTCTCTCATGCATGATTGATTTACAAACTCTTCCTATTCTAAATGTAATTAAGATTCCTTCATGAAAAAAAGTTATGCTTTCTTGTTTTTTGAGTTATCATGTGGATAAGCATTAATGCCAATGCAACAAGACACCCAAAATGGAAGGCTTGCTATATGTCATTCATTTTTTTTGAGGATTTTGTTACCTTTCATGATTCAGGTGAGAATAGGACTTCCTGATGGAAAATGTACTATGATTAAGAATGGTGTAAGCGGTTGGCTTCTACAAGGCAGCAAGTGGCCTCCATGAGCCCTAGGAATTTCTAAAGCAATATATCAGCACAGGACTCCATACTTTGATCCTTTTCTTTATTTCTTCCCATCTTTGAATGTAACGAGGATCTCTTAAATGGGATTTCTATTATCATCAGGATAATGATTAATAGTTGAGATGTAAGCTAGCTTTTAGCGTTTTCTTTTCTTATTTTTCTACAACAGTATCTATATTCTATATCCATGAAAAGTGTTAGCAGGGAGGCAATTATTCTTCAATATATATATATACACACACACACGTAAGTTGTTGTGTGCACTTTTACATTTTCCCTCTCCTTGGATTGAATTTCTTCTATTTGATTGAAGGTGTAGAACTTTTCACAATCAAAGGCAATAGAATTTCTACTTTTCTCCTTGTTTGAGTGTTTTATTTCCTCTTTTGTTTTATTAAAGATCAGGTATCTTGGACTCACAAATTGTCGGATTTGGCTTTCCCTGACCGCGTCGGTGTTAAAGCGAATCGGTCCATATGATTTGCTTGCTAACTCCGTCTCTCAAAAAAGTGGATATGGTTGTAGACATTTGGTTGAGAGCGTTATAGAAAGCCCATATGACCTGCAAGATAAAAAAAAAATCAGAATTTGCATTGGCAATTCTAGCTCCTGACTCAGTGTTTGAATCATCTTGAGATCATTTGTTTGATGAGTTTTCCTATGGTGTGGCGATTTTTCGATTTAAGATGATGGACTGGGATTTTGGGATCCAATTTATGATGATAAGTTGGATGAAGATTGTGATGGGGAACTTGACCTGCTGATCTGGGATGTATACGAAGATGATGAAGCTCCCCATGATAAGATCTTTGATTTGTTACCAGATCATGGTTTTGATGATAAAATAATCTTTGATGAGTATAGGAAGAAAATCCATTTGTCAATGATGAGTAGGTTGATCTGATGGATGGAGTAGATTTGACTGATGTCATTTTGGAGGGTGACAGATGATAATTTGAAGGGTGTGGGTGTGATAGATTGTGCAGATAATGAGAAGTAGTTATTGTATCTTCAAGGAACTTGCTATTTAGATTCTTTTTGGGAAGAGATCTACTGCGAATCCAGTTGCCTGATCAGATGGATTGCATATTTGCATGAGTCAGTTTTCCAAAGTAAGTCATGACAAATTTCCGAGAACATCCTTACCCCAATGGTAAGGAGTGGCAGTTCTCATTGGGAGGTCCAAGCTTCGAACTTGGTCTCCCCCCCACCCCCCGCGCATATGTGAGTTGTTATTAACTCACATGTGTGAGTTGTGTCTCTTTGAATGTGAAAGCTCCCATCACCTTGCATGTGTGAGTCTCTCATAGTCCCGTAGCGGGGTTACCAAAAAAGTTGTTTCAAATATCCATTTTTTCAAGTGCCACAAAAAGAGTAGAAGCGTACATGGAAACAGAAGAGAAAGCAGAAAAGAACCGTCGAATGGTGGGTGTCAACTCGAGGTTCGAGTCTTTTTGAAGCAAGAGAGTCTGATGTAGGAGCCACTGATCAAGTTTTATTGGGTCACATCCTATATCAAGCATTATTGTTTTTGGAGAAATTGGACTAATCCAAGGGTACATGATCTGCTTTTTAAAGGGCCCAATCAAACATATTGAATCATATCATAAAATGAATTTGTCAGCATAGCTCCAACTCAAATTTAAAAGTGACGGTTTGATTTTGAGATTAAAGCATTTGGTTGTCTGGACAAAATGACAAATTCAATTCTAATTGGGCCCCACAATCCTTTAAAGTGAAATCCATCTGGAAGTGGTGTGGCTCCTATCTTCTTTCATGCACGATTGATTTACAAACTCTTCCTTCCTATTCTAAATGTAATTAAACTCATTTACGGGAAAACAATTATGCTTAATAGGAAATTAAGGGTTCTAGCTTTATCAGTTACCATATATGGATGAATATTAATTCCAAAGCAACAGGACACCCAAAATGGAAGGCTTGCTATATGTCGTTCATTATTTTGAGGATTTGTTACCTTTCATGATTTAGGTGAAAATAAGAATCTTTAAGAAAGAATCTAATATGGTTGTGTTTGGATGATTAATATGGTGAAGTGGTTGGCATCTATAATGCAGCAAGTAGGGTTCACAGCCCCTAGGAATTTCCAGTGCACAAGTTGCTCCATAGATCGACACAAGACTCCATACGTTGATCCTGTACTTAATTTCTTCCCATAGTTGAATGTGATAGGATCTCTTTAATAGGGCTTCTATTATCATTGGGATTTTGATTTATGGTTGAGATGTAAGCTAGCTTTCAGGGTTTTCTTTTCTTATTTTTCTACAGCAGTATTTATATCCATGAAAAAGTGCTGGCAGGAAGGCGGTTATTCTTCAATTTTATTAAGAAAGAGTTGTGGTGGTGCACTTTTATATTTTCATTCTCCTTGGTTTGAGCTTCTCTCATTGGATTGAAGGTCTAGAGTAGGTTTTCGCGATCAATACAGTAGGTTTTCACGATCAATGGTTAGCAAATTTTTTCTATTCTTGTTTGAGTGGATTTTTTCTGTTTCATTAAAGATCAGGTATTTTGGGCTTATGAACAATCGGATTTGGCTTTCCTTGGCTGCATTTGGATGGGCAGGAGGTTGATGTAAAAACTTTGAATGGGAGAAGTACAAGAATGATCAAGGACATTGTCTTGCCATGATATGAATTAATGATGATGATTTGATTCATATCTATGGTTCAAACTTTCAAAGTCATGGTCGCCTTTGGGGTGGCAGAAAAATGATATGCTACAGCAACATGTCACTGTTCGCAAATGTGTGAATTTTTTACTACAAAAAAAATTGAAAAATATTTAAAAAATTCAGAAATTGGAAAACGCATGAAAATGTTGATCAGATCCATACATACATATCCATACGTACTATTAACCAAAATATTAGTCCCCTAAGTCATAAGATTGCATGTTGCTATTATGTTAGAAATTTTTAATGAAAGTAAACATTCAAATATATATTAGAAATTTTTTAGAGTTGACAATGACATGGATGTTAAATGTTGTAGAAATATCACTATGAAAATCATATTTGATGCAAATAAAGTTCACTTCTTTAACCAATATTATTCTATAATTAAACAATTTTAAGTGTAGAACACAACCATGTTCATAACTCATTACACATAAGCAGTTATCAAGTATCAAGTTAGAAAGTTGCATGTACAACTTACAACAATAAATTTTTTAATCTTGCAAATCTAACTCTCTAGCTGGCATTTGCATTGATTATTAACTCATTCATTTAATTAACTATTCAGCAAGTCATCATCATCATCATCAAAGCCTTATCCCAACCATGTTAGGGTCGGCTGCATGAATTTTGGTTCTCCATTCCATTCTATTTTGAGTCAAATCCTTTGATGAGTTAAACTTCTTCAAATTTGATTCAATGACCTCCATTAATGTTTTTTCGGCCTACCTCTACCTCTTGATTGGCCATCCACTTGTATAGCCAAACTTTTTCTCACTAGTGCCATTACCGGCCTATGCTTAACATGCCGAGGCCATTTTAAACGGGTTTCTCTAATCTTATCTCCTATTGGTGCTACCCCTAAATGCTCTTGAAAGTGCTCATTTTTAATTTTATCTTTTTTAGTTTTATCACATGTTCACCTAAGCATTCTCATTTCCGCTACATCCATCTTATGAATATGCGTCTTCTTAATTGGCTAACATTCTACTCTATATGTTATAGCTCGTCTAAACACTGTCCTGTAAAATTTGTCATTCAATTTCATTGGCATTCGTTTGTCACAAAACACTCTAGAAGCTAGTCTCCACTTCAGCCATCTAGCTTTTATCCTATGCTCTACATCTTTGTTAATCTCCCCATCCTTACTAATTATCGAGCCTAGGTACCGAAAAGAATTTCTACGTGGTATCTCATGTGTTTCAATTTTGACAGTAGTTTCAATACTTTATATATGTCCACCCAAGTTGCAATTCATATATTCTGTCTTTGTACGGCTTAATTTAGAGCCTTTAGATTCTAATGTTTCCCGCCATCTCCCAAGTTTTTTACATTTATACCATCTCTTCATTCATCCACCAATACTATACCATCCGCAATCAATATACACCATGGTACTTCTTCTTGAATATGCACAGTTAACTTATCCATAATTAATTAACCATTCAGCAAGTAAGTTGTAAAAATCCAAAATTAAAAAAAGTCCCAAAATTTTTAGATCTACACTCCAAATAACTAAATCTGTGTGTTCTAAAAAAATCACTTACTCTGGCAAACTAACAGCCTAAAACCAAATCTAGGACATTCTAGAGCATATTTAAAAATATTAAAAAAGGGCCCTAATGTTTTGAAACCAAATGTCTAGATCTAGTCTCAAAATACTAGATCTAAAGCAAACTGAGTAACTAGGTGCCTACAAGCAAAACTCAATTTAAGGCTTTGGTTGCAATTGTTTTATTTTTGTTGAGAAAAAACACAAATTCAAGTAAAATCTTTTCTTAAATGAAAATGAGTAAAATATGAAAAAACACAAAAAAATCCCTAACTCTTTAGATTTGGTTCTTCGTTGCTCGTTTTTCATTTAATGTATTATTGCTGACTATTTGAACCAAAATCATGGAAAAAAGGGAAAAACTTCAAAGTACAAACCCGTCAACTCTCTTGCTCAACCTGACACCCGCATGGAATGTTGAATCTTGTTGATTCAAGCTAAATTCCGAGTTTGTTTTTTTTTTGGGAGAAATGGTGCTTAAGGATGTGTTCGGTGAGGAAGATGAATACTGAAGCCCTAAAATTGCGAAATGGGGAAAGAAATGGAAGGAAAGATGCTTTAAGGCTTGTGGCTGATGTTTTCAAAATATTTGCCGAGTTTGATATTTTGACCGATGTTTTCTGAATGGGTATATTTTTGTGATATGGTACCGATGCCATGTTGTAGCAAACTATTGTCGAAGTGTCAACAAATAGCTATTTTTTATGGGTATTGGCCTAAGAAAGCCTCCATTCAACAGAATGTAATGGTTAGAGTGCTGAAGAGATCCTATTATAATGCTAAGATTTTTATGGATCTAGATTAATCATTTGGCATTCTTGAGAGAACAATTTTTTGTTTCTTTTGTATAGTTTTCCCTTTTGGGGTTTTTGTAGGTTCTCAAGTACGTATATAAAAAGCTTACTTTGTGCTCCTTATGGAGATTTTCTTTGAAGTCTGTCTTGTGCTATACTAGGCCCATGTTTGGCATCACTATTTTTAGGCTCTATTTGTCTAAATGTCTAAACCGGGTAGAGTTTTGAAGATAAGAGCACTTGGCATGTGTTTTTATGCTCTACCCAGTTTAGACAAGTAGAGGCTTTACCTCTATTTCCCACAGCCCACCTTAGGATATGTATAAAAAGTAGAGGATGAAAAAAAGAGGCAAAGCTACAATAACTTGTAGTGGATTATGCCCAGATTGGTTTTTTCCTTTTTTTTTTTCCTTAAAATCCGAGAGAGTAAATAAAGATCCAAACCGTTGAAAATGTTTAAAAGATCAAACATGGCTATGTCGCCAAATTTCAGCCATTGGATCGTCACAAATCTTGAGACATGTGCAAAAAAAGTGAGCCATTGAATATTGTTTTTTAAAATCTATGGGCCCCAAATACAAGATTCAAACCATTGAAAATGTTTGGAAGGTTGAACACGGCTTTAAGGTCAATTTTTAGGGCTTTATGCCTTGTGGATCTTGAAAAATTTGTGAAAAACGTTTAACCATTGATGTACAAATGCTCAATTTTAAGTTGGTCCATAGGTAGTCCCTTTTTTCTTTATTATTAATATTTTTTGGACGATAAATCATGATCCAAACCTTTAAAAATGTTTATAAGGTCAATGCTCACTATAAGATCAATTTTAGCTGTACCGATCTTGAGATATTTGTTAAAAAATGTGAATTATTGGATATTATTTTTTAAAATTTATGGGCCCCAAACAAAAGATCGAAACTGTTATATCTCTTTGGAAGGATGACCATGGCTAAGATGTTAAATTTCAACCCTTGATTCCTTGTAGATCTCGAGAAATTTGTGAAAAAATTTCAACCATCGATTTAAAATATCTATTTAAAATAGATCATTGCTTGACCAAACACATACTTTTATTCTAGTTTCATTTTCTCATAGCTCTTTTTTTAATGGCCCTATTTGGGAAGGTCTATAAGAAAAAGAGTAGACCTAAGAAACAAGCCCAAGGCTTGATCAACGATCCTTAAAAAAAGTGGTTTTGTCCTTTTTGGAGAATAGGTTTGTTTCTTTACGTGTTTTATGGAAACTTATTGATAAAGAAATAATATATTCTCTGTGTGTGTGTGTAACGACCCCAAAATTTGGATTTCCAGAGAAGTCCACTTTTCGAGGTGTTAATGATGAAATTAAATGGATCCGCAATATGAGATTTGCTGACTAGTCCATATTCGTAGCGGAAACATAATTGTTAAAGCTATCATTGGTACCATCACATGACAAAGTAAATAATCCTACTCAAATTTAATAATTTAAATGTATTGAAGTCATAAATACTACCATAAATAGAGATATAATCCAATTAACTAGATCCTAACATCAATAGCCAACCAAGGGCTTACAACTAGTTTGAAATTAAAATCATTATAAATAAATTAATTATCTAAATTGTCGACTCTCTAGCACAGGCACGATATCTTTAAGTTATATCGTCTGCGCTCGATGCATAGTTTCCCTACAGTTCCTCTTTGACTGGCGTTCCCTCCAGTTCATTAGAAGGGGTGTCGTTATCTACAAGCGCTAATCATAGGGGTTCATGTTATGAAATGACCTCAGCAAGTATACTTACCCAATTTTCACATTCCATACCATATTTTGATAAATATCAATGATAGATAAATTACAGGATTTTCAAAATATATTGACAAGATATAATAATTCAAGATATAGTTTCATGCATAAAATCAAGTGAAGATTTTATAAATACCAAAGCGTGTTTAAAACAAACCACATTGGCTAGGCTGTCATAGATATTATAGCGGCCCCCTATAAAGCACGGGTACTGGTACGAGTACCGATACGGGTATGGTACGGGGTACGCTGATACGGCAAAATTCTAAAAAAACAGGATACGAGTACGGATGGGGTACGTCCATTAAATAATTATATTTTTTTAAATTTTAATAATGCAATATGCTAATAATTAAAATAGGTTAAAATTCTTAGATGCAACAAGCCAACAATTACTTAATACCATCACAAATTGAACCTAATGAAAAAAAAAGAGCAATAGCAATATTATTTTTTATATTTCATAATCCAGCATTCTTTCCTTCTTCTTCTTCTTCTTCTTCTTTCTTTCCATTTTCTTTTTTTTTTTCCATTGGAAATGAGAAGATTGGAGATGGGTTAGTACTAAAACATTTTTCTTTTTAAGTTCGTTGAAAAGGGTTAGGGTTAAAGTTAAAAATTATATTTTTAGTTTTTTCAAACTCTTACGAAAGTTTTTACAAAAACAAAAAAAAATCTTACAAAAGTATCAGGAATGTTTCCATCCTGTATCCACAAATGTACCTATTCCGTACCCACAAAGTCAAAACATACCGGGTACGTTTGATCGTATCCGGTACGTTTTTTGCAGTACCCATACCCGGTATGTGCACGGGTAAGTACTTGGTATGGGTACGTGTACATTTTGGAAGTACCCGTGTTTCATAGGCGGCCCCCATTTAATGTGATGGGTACAAAGAACTGAGTTTGGTATCCAGAGAATCGGAATAATGACCATTGGCCATCAGAGTAGAGTAACGAAGTTTGGTATAGAAGTGATTGATTGTTACAGACAGAGAGTTAATTAATCTGCAGATAGTTCAAAAGTATAGCCCTTACATAGTGGTGACCCACTATGCTAGACTTAACCAGCTTAGTGGTGTCGCCTTAATTCAAAATACATATAAACATATAAATAATTGACCTTATTTTATACATGACAAATTCCAGAGTTGACGGATGCGTGTCCAAATGCCACAAATCATATAATAGAGAAAATAGGTTTTATCATGTTAGGGTATATACGAAGAATGCTTGAAAACATCTAATCAAATAATTAAATTTCATTATACAAAATCCATATTTTACAAATCATCCTAAGAGTAGGGTTACTTTTCGCATGCCGAGTTTAGGCTAACTTAACCCTATGATATCATGGGATTTCAAGCACCGTATACTTGCCCTAAACTTAATTTGGATGACCGCGAGGATCTCCTCATTAGATTTTGGTTAATTCTTAATTGGCGCTTCTAAAGGTGGTTGGTGTTTGGAGAGCCTAAGATGTCACACCCTTAAGTTTCCTTAACCCCAGTCATACATTAAGGTAATTCAAAGTAATCTCATCAGAACACTCATAAAAGAGATCCGAATTTATTAATCATAGGTGATGGGTCCAAATCAGCTCTTAATGGAGAACTTCAGACATAGTATTGGATTATCAGATTAATGGAAATCTTTTTCATAAATGTAGCATAGAGGGTTCGTTGGTTTTAATTCTATGGTTAGAGGATTTATTTGGAATTCCAGAAAACTCACTTAAGGCTAAAATTCAATCAGAACATAACAGTGTCTCTCCTCCACTGTTTCGGTGCTACATGTATCACAATGCATGTCTCACACCCCATATCTTTAGGTCATTAGGATGATGGGCCATAATGGGTCCAATCCTCAAGGGGCCAGGTCCCTAAGGTCGCCCAGGGGTCTACTCTTAGATCCCTGGATCTGATTTGGCAGCAAGTGGCCCACCTGGGCCCCACAGTCCTGTAAAAATAAAAACAACTCTAGGTTGATTCAATTCTGGTTTTTTCCAAATTTCAGATGGGATCCTTCAACAGATTCTGTTGAGATGAATTGAGAATGACACCTGAAGATCCAATCTACCATGCTGCCACAGATTGGCAAAATTTACAGAATATAGATGAAGGTTTTAGGTACATAGGTTACATACAAAGGTGGTCAATTTCCACCATCTTGCTGGCAGATTTCCAGTCATTGATCTGTGGCCCAATAGGGTTCGTTCCTAACTGGTATGGGTCTACTAGGATCACGCAAGGGTGATTTTTCAGATGATCGGAATATATCTTCCATCAAGTGGGCCACCAGGGTCCCACAGCCTATTTAAAAAAAAAAACAAGGCAGAAATGGCCTGGGTCCTAGCAACTCAAATCTCAGATTGAATCCCTCACTGGTTTTATGGTGGAATTGATCTTGGGCAACCTCTAAGGGCAGCCATCAACATTGGAAACCATAGTTACTAAAAATCTGGGCTTGAAAGTAGGATTTCCAAGCATCAAAGTCATCATCTATGGGTCGGGAGTAGGTAACAACTACTGTAGAACCAACTCAATTATTGACAATTAATTTTTTCACCATCTAATTTCTCTTAATTAGATTGTCAGATTACATAACGTAGACTCCATGATTGGAAATCAAGGTATAAAATCATATAAAATTTCATTGCCAGGACAACATGCACCATGATAGCAACCTTAACGAAAATTCATGCACGTAGGGATGAATGTATCATCTATAGTTTAGGTTTCAATGCAAAATTTTATATAAATATATTTTTAATGATAAAATCAAGTAGGAATATAATTTGGGTTTGTGCACTTGCCTTAATCGCCGAATTTACCAGAATCTCTAAGTCGCAAAGGGCCTTAAAGTAATTCTTCAGTGGCTTTTGCTCCAAATCCTAAAGCCTAGGGTTGCAAATCTTCTAGTTGAGAGAGAGAGAGAGAGAGAGAGAGAGAGAGAGAGAGAGAGAGGGAGAGAGAGAGAGTAATCTGCTCGTGAGTTTGGTGGGTGAGGGTTGTAGTTCTAGTTATATATTATATATATAGAATTTAAAATAGGCACTTATTAGCATAACTAGGAGACCAAGGTAGTATAGAATTCTTCTTTTCCCCATGTAGAGTCCTAGGATAACTCCCTAGTCTTGTTATGTCCAAACCCAAACTCCTACCAAGGTCAACACTTGAATACTACTCCTCTTTGAACATGAGACAAATATGTGGTCCCCACACAACTAGTAATGAGCTTAACCTAAATCTCTTTCACCTAGGGACTAGATTAATTTGGATGGGTTCGGGTCTTAAGGAAAAGTTTCATAATTAATTATTCTCTATCCAACAAGCCACTCCAACAAGCCACATATTGGCTTTGTTTTGAAATTATAAAAATACCCCTCATATTTTCTAAAAATTACAAACATGTGGTATAATTCCCAAATCAAGCCTTAATCACGTTCGTGCCCTACTGCTACCGTAATTGTTCAATGTGGGTTGATTTCCCCCAATTCGACTAATTTCATTATTTATTTTGTAAATTATTTTCAATGAATTAAATATTATTAATTTGGGTCAGGATCTTACACACTCTCTCTCTTTCATTGTAAAGAATTAGGATTTCTTTATATGTTTTATGGAACAATTATGCATAGAAATGTGATCTATTGGGAACTTGGAATGGTTTAATTGTCTTTCCTGGGTATGTTTGTTTACATATGTGGTATAGTAAAAGTGAAGTTAATATCACACACATCATGGAAAATGTAAAGGTGAGTTATAATGAAGTAAAAGTAGAGCCATGGTAAAATGTTATTTGGATTATCTGATGTAAATTAAAGGTGAGAGAGAGTGGGTGTGATTAAAAAACACTTTTTGTCTCCACTTAAACTTCTGCACACAATATTGCACTTTTCTGAGGTTAAAAAAAAGTAGCATGTGGTGAAGTTTGTGGCTAGAAATGTCACATCATGAGATCATTTTCCCACTTCACCATTTCAACGAAACAGGGGAATGGTAGAAAACGTCCATCTCAACCAACTTTACCATTTCCTTTACTCCACTTGCCAAACAACAATGCCCTAAATGAAGGGACTTGGTAATTTTTTACTATTTTTTTTGGTCAGATACAATGTATAGTTGTTGTTGGCTTTTTATTCGTAGGTGTTTTGTTTTCTTCGGAGGTTTATGCAAGGCTGTCAATGTTCTTGATTGCCTGATAATTCATTGTGCTTGTTCATAGGCAACAACTGCAGCCGACAATTTCCAATAAAAAAGAAGAAAACAAAGTAATCACCAAGAGAAAGTTTTGAGGATTTGATCTTGTGTCTTGTTGATGTTGGCTGAGAAATTTCTATAATATTTCTATAATACAATACAATTGTTACCATTCCCCAAGGAAGAAGGAAAATGAATTTTCAACAATGGGGAATACATTTAATGACGAGGGCCCAACTGTTGTATGGAAATTGCAGAGTGATAATAGATTTCCATTTTTCCTTATTTGGTATGTTAAGTCAAAACATTTACTACTTTCTGAACCAATAAAACCAATATTCTTTTTTATAACCAATAGTGGTTGTAAATGTAATATGCATTCTTTTGAAATAATGGGTTCTAGGTTCTACGATAAACTTAAGATATCTCTTTAGCCTCTGTTTTGTTTTTGATGCACAACACTACTAGTTGGAGCATCTTACAATCTCTCTATCTCAATTGTTGTTTTGTAGCTGATCATTACCACCATCTCTCAACTTGTTACTTCATCAAAATGATCGATGGCCCTCAAAAGTTGTCCACAATTGTCAACATGATCCGAATAAATTCCCACATATATGACGTTTCCGTTGTCACACTCCAGTGTTGTGAAGGCCAAACAATGTGTTAGTCCCTGTGAAAATTATTGTTACAAAAGAAAACACAGCTTCCGGAGTTCTAGGAAAAATCAGCAATGATTGCCCAACAACCCTAAGCAACAAATAAAGTACTCCTGTCTTACAAAGGCAAATAAGATTGCCTCAACGGACTGTCTGCAAATGTCTTTTCCCTATGGAGACTAGCATTGAGCTTTTCTTTGGATCTTGCAGAAATCCATCATTATAATGGATTATAAGCTTCTCTTGGCCACTGGTTCACAGTGAGCACCCATCCCGTAACAATCCAGTCTGTTAAGTTATTCACAGTTTGTTCTTTACTTCAATGAGAACAAAGTTTGTTTCCACTTTCAGATACTTTCAAGTAATCAGATACTTCCCTCAAGAACTTCACCACTTCAGAATTTGTTCTATATCCACACTTACTCCTTTCTCACCATCTCCGTTCTTGGGCAAACCGACAATTTTCAATAATATTTAAAGAAACACAAGATTGATTTCCGTGTTCACTGCAAAAATTCAGTCCACCATTGGTTGACAAGTATCGCTCCAAATGGTGTTTTTTGAGATTGAGGACTATAGCTCACCCTCTGGACCCTCGGAGCACACTCACCTAAGATTCTGTATTGATCCTCCATATAACTCACAAAGCCTAATCTTTTATTCTGTATCTAGCAGAACTCAAAACCTCTAGCTTTTTTAGAGATTTTATCTGACGGATCACCAATCTTCCCAAACTGACCATGACAATCTCCTGCAAGAGATTTGAAACAAATATAGTGTAAGGTGCTCCACCACCATTAGGACCCTTCCTTCTTCACATCTTTTCTGAAACGAAGATCTGCAGAGTATCTTTTTTTTAATGGATTCTACATAGTTTCATCAATGTGCTTTATTTTTTTGGGGGTTTTCCCTTTTTTTTGTCTAATTTGGGGTTGTGGTTTTTATTTTTCTTGTGGTGTCAGGGTGTTTTTTGGTTGGGGGGGGGGGGGGGTGCGGTTTTCTAGCTTCACCGTACAATTCTCAACATCTTTCTTCTAGTATCTCAAAAATCATTTTTTATTCTTCTTCATATACCAACTTCTGTGGTTGCAGAATATAAATTCATTTTCTGTGGTCTTTGCCTATGCACAATAGTTTACAAAATGCATTATCTTTTTCTTCTTCTTCAACTTTTTATTTGTCTGCTTGGCTTGCCTCTAGACTTATGCTTCATCCACATTTTAATTAAATTAAAAAAAAAACCACGTGGAGGGGACAGTTTACTGATTTCTTCTCTTTTGTCTGCATAGACTGAATTCAAGCTTCGCAATTATTTATAATGTCATCTATAGCTTCAATATCTTTAAGTCCTTTCTTATGATATCCTGCTTAGCTATTTTCAGGACCTTTGTAGATAAAAGTGGCATCTATTGAAAAAGATAATCGTGTAAAAACCCTTGCATTCCTCTCCCTCCAGAAGGTCTGAAGAACAACAAAAGGAATCTGAAGCACTGAACTACAACCATAAGAACCATTTTCCAAACCTCTACCATTTGACTTAAAGAACCAGAATGCAATATGCTGAACTGCACCTTTTAATGAAATGGCCCCAAATAAAGGAAGATAGATCAGAATGTAAGAACAAATGATGTATTGTCTCCCTTTTCTCCATTCATGAGGAACAAATGTCCAAAATGTTCCCTGAGACCAAGCCTTTCCCTTTGGAGATAATCCATCATCAATGGCTTTAAGCCCAACAAAACCTGCACAATGGGGGGCTTGACTGCCTGAAAATTGTTCCAAAGCAATATAAAAAAACTTTGCATTAATTTTCCCATCTGTTTCTGGCTTCCAAATACAGATGTCTTTATGTTCCGTGCAAATAAGCATGTTGATAGCACATTCACCAATGACTGCACAACTTCGGCTGACGTAAGACTATCCTGAACATCGCTTCTTAAGACACATCATTCCCTGACTAGAGAACACTCTTTTACTGATAACCCTAGACACTACTCTGAACAACCTAGGGAATAAATTACACAGTGAAGCTACCCTTAGTCAATTGTCAAACTAGAATTTGATACACGCTTACCCACCCACTTTAAAACCCACCCTTTTATAAGATATTTATGTTAAGAGCCCAACCCAACGACGCGATAAGGGCTGAGTTATTGGATGTGCCAATGAGCCTACTATTGTACTGGTGGGCTGATACTAGTGTTTGACAAAGCTTGCATAAGATCACAATGATGGTTTCGTTCTTATCCATTAGAGGTTCAGATATAGCTGGAGTCATCAGTAGTTTTGGTATGACTTGTTGGCTATATGTGAGGAGTTCAAATGTGGTAGGAGTTGTGAGCAAATCTTTTGCATAGTTGATGATATTTTCTATTTTTGTTTGTAGTGATCGATCTTTGGTTGTAGGGATCAATTTTCAATTCGTTTATGTCTTTGTTTTCAGCAATAGCTACTTAATAACAGATGATTGATGAGAAATATATGAGAAATTATTCCCAAACTCTATGCATTTCATTTTTTGGGGATAATTTCTGATACATTTCTCATTAATTATTTGCTATGAAATATCTATTGCTGAATTAAAAGATAGAAACAAATTGAAAATTGATTCCTACAACCAATGATTGATCACTACATTTAAGGATAGAAAATATCATCAACTCACCAAATTTGAACACTTAATGGATAGCCAACAACTCATACCATAACTATTGATCACTCCTGCTATGTCTGAGCTTTTTATGGATAAGAACGAGACCATACTTGTGATCTCTTGCAAGCTTTCCAAAAACTCTACTCTTGGATCTGCCCACCACAATAATAGGCTCATTGGCTCGACCAATGATTCAGCCCTTATGATGTAATTGGGTTGGGCTCTTATCAACTTACCCCGACATTTGACTCTTCTCCGGAGCTTGAGATGAGGACTCTTAACAACTTACATAGATGATACATAAGAACTCTTCTAGGGAACCAACCCATTCATCCTTCCCGTATTTTGATATAATAATCCTCCACAACTAATCTTACTTTTTTCTTAATCTCTTCCTTCATTTTGTTAATTATGCATAATTCTTAGGAATGACTTTGAATCTTTTCTTGAAGTTGATAACCTTGGAATTCTTGCTTCCAAGAGCCAAAAAATTTGCATTCTAAAGAATTTGGCCTTTGCCATTCAATTTGGATGAACTAACTACATATCTTGCTGGGTGCCAAGCCTGTTATTTTTCTTCTATGGAGACAAAGCTATTTGATCATGTGATTTATGTAATAATCAAGAATTGATTAGAGCCCATATACTCCTGGGATACTGGTCCATGTTACATGGATTCTGTGAAACCAACGTGTGTCGGTCAACAAGCGCCGAGACAGATTCACCATGATGCGTCAGATTCGTCATGACATGTTAAGATTTTGATGCTATATGGAAAATAAGGGGATGTCTCTAATGCCAAATTAGCTCCCATCTCATGAGTCCACAATCTCTCTTCATGCAATCCAGACAGCTAGTTGCATCAGTTTGTACCCTATATCCACTCAACGAAGGTCTCTTACGTGTCAAATTCACAAAATTGTGTTTATTGCTTTTAGAGTTATATTTTCATGTCTTTTCAGGGACGGGCATGTTTCATGTGCAAAATGATGTCTTGGTTGACTTCATTAGGTGTTTTTGATGGGTCATTTATTTGCCTATCTAATGAGGTCAAGAATGTGCAATTGTGATGGTTATTAATGAATTTATGGCCTGTTTACTGGTAAGGTAAAATGATAGCTTGCTTACAAAATTCTGGGAGTTTCAGTTATTTCATGTGAAGAGTCCCAAGTGCTGTGTCCTAATTAGGGTTGTATCAGTCCCAAGCAGGAAAGTGTAAAAGGTGGTCCGTGGCATATGAAAGGATCCTCTACTCCTTGCTCTAGTTGAATTAGAGATTCTCATTTACCCATAGGACAGAGTAATATCATGCTTTGTCATGGTGTAAAGCTATGATGCCTAGATACGGTAAGGACGCGCTATGGATATGGCATGGACACGGATTTTACACAGAAAAAATGAAGTATCGGATACAATACAACACGATACGTTGGCCATTTTGAAGTATCCGTGCATCATAGGTGTAAAGTAATGGAGTATCTCATGTAAAAGAGGACCAGTATTTGATTGTGGCCTCTAAGTTGTGTCCCTAAACTGATTTTAAAAATTAAGATTCTTGGAGGAAAAGAAAAAGCATTGGACCTATGAAAAGAGCTGTGTGTAGTGTATTATTTTGTATGATATTATTATTATTATTTTTGTTGTAAATGTATATAGGCACTGTGTATTTTCTGTTGATTTTGCAAATCATATGTTATAAGATCTGCTAAATCTGACACTTTAATGTTATAATCATTTAACTTCAGCACAGGTAATGTTTGGCTCACTCCAAATCCTGCAACCAGCATTCATTTTTTGCATCTTTTGTGCATACATATGCTCTACTAGCTCTGGTGAATGTTTTTCTCCATTTTGGAGTTTGGACTGACGCTTCAGTTGGACAATGATTCTAGTCTCAAGGCCACGTACTTGAGAAATGGGCTGCTTGCTAACTCACTAGTTCCACATTGGCATTCTCCCATGGCTACTTCCATTATACTATGTTAAAGCCTTGCTATTCTTACCATTAAAAAAAAAGAAGAAAAAAACCTTACTATTCTTTCCCTTAACTTTTCCATGTTTGTGAACTGAATGATTTGTGGATCTTGTTTTCGTGTAGTTTTGGTTTGTTTCTGTATAATGGAGTGAAAACGTTAATTTTATTTTAAGTTTTTAATCATTAACTAGGAAAAATAGTCCTTTTATTAGTGAGGACTGTTTACTGGTGGTGATCTTCTCTGAACCAATAATTAATGACCTAAAAAAATGTGAAAAGCTTTCATGATATTTTCTTTGGTGTATGCAGACATTATTGAAGAACTAATCAACAAGGGGCAACAGGTGGATGCAGTACATTTTACTTTTGAGGCTGGTCTTGTTGATAAGTTTCCTCCTGTTCCATTATTGAAAGCTTTTCTGAAGGATTCAAAGAAGGCTGCAACTAATATTTTGGAAGATCGTAACAATTCTGGCCGAGCTGTGGTATGGCTTTTAGCATCTTAATGGTGGAATTGCTACTTTTCTGTGTGTGTGGGATTGGGTATTACTTTTTCCATGACTCAAAGGAATGACATTCTGTAATCTGAATGTGTAAAATATCTCATAGCAGTGACATAATTCTATGTTGAAAACGTTTGCTGATTGATTCAGACCCCTCATCTACTCTTATGGTTTTAAGACAAAATTCTGGGTTCTATAAAATGCAACCTAAATTGGTCCCAGGCTGTTGCGTGACTGGTTTGGGACATGAGTCTATGTGAGTGTGTGAGTTCAAGCCTCTTCATATAATAAAATTTGGAAATGATTTCAATGCTTAGACATTAGGATTAATCTGTTGAACATAGGATATGTAGTTCTTCATAATATCTTGTTGGTCAAGTAAAATCTGATGGGTCCATATCACCATCGGCTTGATAATTGCATATCCATGCTGAAATACTTGGAGCTGTATATTGTTGGGCTTATGTCTTGTATTCTGGTTTAGCCGGATGGGTTCATTGGGTTAGCTAGTGATCAGTTTAAGGTCAATGGTATTTTGATAATTGTACCGGATTTTGGTGGCCAAGAAATCGGAGATTATATATGTGTATAGTTTATAACCCTAGATCTTGGCGTTTACCTCTCTTCAACGCCAAGATTTAGGGTTATAGGCTATTATACACATAATCTCTGCTTTTTTGGCTACCAATAAAGCTCCAATATAATTACCAAAATACCATTGACCTTAAACCGGTCATCGACTAACCCAGTGGATCTATACGGCTAAACCGGAATACAAGACATAAACCCAACAATCTCCACCTTGGCTTGTACTCTGTACAACTCGAGCCACCAGGAGATAAAATCGGCAATGTCTTCACATACCTTGCTGAATGGTACATCATTACACCGACGATGCAGTCTTCTTCCTTCAACATTTTGACATGTTGAACCAGCACACGAACTTTGAGCAAAGTTCATCTTCTCCTCAAACTCCACCTCGAACTTAAAGCTTGAATCCACTGACGAATTTGAGTGATATCGATATTTGAATCACTCACTATCTTGCCCCATCTTCAACATCGTTATGAAGATCCAATCACCACAAGCATGCAAGCAAAATAGATCGGGAATACAAGTCCAGATAACTTCACAATTACAAAACAACCTCTGCCTCCGAGTGGTCACGAACTCTATTTGACCTAGCCTCCGATCAATCAAACACATGTTTGAGAACTGGTGATGTGAGCATACATCAACTCCTTGTTGCTTCTTCATTGGCTTGGCTTTGGCAAGATGAATGGCATCACATGTGATCTGGAAACATGTGAATCTCAAAACGAAGAACTTCATTTGAATCTGCAAACCATTTGCAACTTCATTGGCGACTCCTACTATTGGGTTTGCAACTACAACCAGGTTGACTCGACCCGATTCTAACCTAAACCCACATCTGTTCAGATCTTCTCCACAAGAGAAGTTGGTGCTGCCTGAAACTCCTCCTTCCTCTTGTAATCAAGACAGGACGTCTCCTGGTAAGGTATGCAGATCCATATTTCTTTGGTTTAGGCAAGTGGGGAGCAACAATCTTCTCTTTTCAAGGTTTCTTCACCAAGCTATAAATTTCGTCACCAAGAGCACGCTGGAAGAAACGGATCTGAAATCCGACCACGGATGGCTCCGATATTGCAGAAATGATTTTCTGTGTTTTGATACCACTTGTTGGGATTTTAACATCATATGTTGTGCACATACATGAATCACAAGATCAATAAAGAAGCAACCACACACAAGACGAGACAGAGATTTACATGGTTCACTCAAACAGGATAACATGTTGCGAAGGAGGTACTTGGAGAATCGAAAGGAAAGATATTAATAAAGAAATATGGTGGTTGAGTGTAGAGGTTCAGGAAGTTATTCAACGGAAAAGACATTGCTACAAAGTTTGGTAGGGGACTAAAAGTATGAAAAATTTTGAGCTGTATAAGAAGGCAAAGAAAGAAGCTAAGAAAGTAGTCAGTAGTGCAAAGTTTAAAGCATACGATGACCTTTATAATAGGTTGGGAATAAGAGAATGAGAAAAGGATATTTTTAAGCTCGCAAAAATAAGAGAAAAGAAAAGTAGGGATTTAGATCATGTCAAATGTATCAAGGACAATGAGAAAAATATTCTGGTGAAGGACAACGATATTAAAGAAAGGTGAAAGGAATATTTTAGCCAACTTCTAAATGAAGAACATTTGGGCGATACAAGAGTTAAGGAGGATACTTCATCACTAGAGTATATTTTTCTCCGTAGAATTAGAGGGGTGGATGTGAAGGAAGCATTGAAGCAAATGAAGACAAGAATGGCAACAGGCCCAAATGGTATTCCGATAGAGGTATGGAAATGCTTAGGAGAGGTTGGGGTGAGTTGGTTATGTAGACTATTCAATAAGATACTCGTGACAAAGAAAATGCCGGATGAATGGAGAAGAAGCATTGTAGTACCTATATATAAGAATAAAGGAGATATACAAAATTGTACCAACTATCGAGGGATTAAACTTATGAGTCATACTATGAAGTTATGGGAGAGAATAATGGAGCAAAAACTGAGAAAGAAGGCCAAGATCTTTGAAAATCAATTTGGTTTTATGCCAGGGAGATCAACTATGGAAACTTTTTTTTCACTTAGGTAATTAATGGAAAAATATTGGGCAAAGAGAAAAAATTTACATATGGTCTTTATCGATTTGGAAAAAGCCTATGATAGGGTATCGAGGAATTTAATTTGGTGGGTTTTAAAGAAAAGGAATGTCCCCAGAGGTTACATTGAAAATTTTAAGGATATGTATGAAAGAGCAGTAACAAGTGTGAGAATCACATGTGGAGAAACAAGTGGATTTCCCGTGACTATAGGTTTACATCAGGAATCAACCTTAAGTCTTTATCTCTTTGCATTAATTATGGATGAGTTAACTGTGCATATTCAAGAAAAAGTACCATGGGGTATGTTGTTTGCAGATATAGTATTGGTGGATGAATCAAGAGATGATGTAAATGCAAAGCTTGAGAGATGGCGATGGGCATTAAAATCTAGAGGCTTTAAAATAAGTCGTACAAAGACAGAATATATGAATTACAACTTCAGTGGACATATACAAAGTGTTGAAACCATTGTTAAAATTGAAACCCATGAAATACCACATAGAGATTCGTTTCGGTACCTAAGCTCGATGATTAGTAAGGATGTGGAGATTGACGAAGATGTGGAGCATAAGATAAAAGTTGGATGACTGAAGTGGAGACTAGCTTTTGGAGTGCTTTGTGACAGACGAATGCCAACAAAATTAAAGGGCAAATTTTACATGGCGGTGGTTAGACCAGCTATGATATATGGAGCAAAATATTGGCCAATTAAGAAGACGCATATTTATAAGATGGATGTAGCGAAAATGAGAATGCTTAGGTGGATGCGTGCTAAAACTAAGAAAGATAAAATTAGAAATGAGCGCTTTCGAGAGCATTTAGTAGTAGCACCAATAGGGGATAAGATTAGAGAAACTCTTTTAAGATAGTTTGGGCATGTTGAGCGTAGGCCAGTAATGGCATCAGTGAGAAAAAGTTTGGCTCTACAGGTGGATGGCTTATCAAGAGGTAGGGGTAGGCCAAAGAAAACATTGATAAAAGTCATTAATTCAGATTTGAAAAAATTTAACTTATCGAAGGATTTGGCTCAAAATAGAACGGAATGGAGATATAGAATTCATGTAGCCTACCCCAACATGGTTGGGATAAGGCTTTGATGATGATGATGATGACCCAAACAGGACTACATCCATGGCACATAGATGATTATCTTCACTATGACAAGTAAAGCATACAGTGATTCTTACTCTCGCACATCATCTCTCTTACGTGGTGTGGGAACATCACAGATAAGGGAGCTCTGTTTTGGCTAAACTAGACGACCGATCCGGCTAAACCGGAATATAAGACAAAACCCAACATACATCACCCCAAAATAGCACCAAGCTGGCTCCCAAACTTCTTTACCTTGATCGATTACAGTTAAATTTGAGCTCCGCTTGATTATTTCATAAGCCAAGCTCAAGCTATGCCCTGCTTGGTTTGACTCAAGCTCAGCTTGTTGTTAAGGTGCTCAGATTGAGCGTGACTCGTGTTGCATGTATTATATAAGATGCATTTTACTCTGTTTGTAGAAATAGTTTAGTGGGGTATAATAGTGAATACACACATTTAATACATGACTTCATATTGAACTCTCCTGAGAAGAAATCTAAACTTTATTTAGAGCTTACAGAAGAATAACTCAATGGGGTGCAGCAATTTGACATTAAGATTTTCTTGATGACCCAACTGCTTCGACATTGCTACAACTGGATTTGACGTATGACTATATGAGGCGGCCCACCCTTCTGAAACCTGAGCTGCCCTTTTCACACTCTTTGTATGTGTATTCTTTTCGTAGGCCTCCCCATCCCTACTCTCCTCTTTGTTGGTGGTGGCTGAAAGTAGTTCTCAAGTGGTCCTTAGGAAAAAACTACTCTGTTTTAGTGCGCACGTGCTCTCTCTCTCTCTATATATACATATATATACATTAATCTTATTTATTTTTTAACTATTTAAAGATATTTAAGTAAAAGGGTATGAAGTGAACACAATTTAATGGTTTGAACCACGAAATCAGCTGTTACTTTAAGTAATGTGACTGTCCAAATCTATCAATTTGGACAGTCCACCATTTGGAAAAGAAAAATTGTACATTCCGGGCCATTTGTTGTATTGTGATAATGGTAGCATTGGCAACTCCTTATTTGCTTGTATTACTGAAGTCTCTTCTGTCAAAATAAATGAATACTCCCGGAACATTTCTTGTTCTCTGGTAGTGTTATTTTATTTGGGATCCTTTTTCTGAAAAAATCCAGGGAAGAGGGAAAATGGTATTGTACTGTATTTTGTGGTAATTGAAATGCAAACCAATGACAGATGTATTCTTATCCTTGTGACAGCATCTAGCTGCGCGCAAAGAACAATCAGCTCTAAGGGCCATTATTAAATGCATTGAGGAATACAAGCTTGAATCTGAGTTCCCTCCAGAAAATCTCAAGAAGCGACTTGAACATCTGGAGAAATCCAAGGTTGAGAAGAAAAGGCCTGCTGCTGCCCCTGCCAATAAGCGTACACGAGCCAGCAATGGGGGTCCTATGCCACCTGCAAAGGCAGGCCGCCTGACAAATGCCTATGTTTCCTCTTTCCCAGCTGCCCCCACATTTGTCCGGTCACCCTCCAACCATGCCCAGTACCCAGCTGGAGTCCCACCCTATGCCTATGATAGGGCTGCTGCACCTGCAATGTATGGAAGCAGGAGCCCACCTGCCATCAGGGACCCTTATGCATATCCGTCACAAGAAGTGTCACCTGCTTCTGTCAGCGGGTCCTATCCCGTCCCACCTGTGAATTATCCTGCATACGGAGGAGGCTATGGCAATGGTGTGGCGGCAGGGTACCCACAGACATATTACCGATAGATGTGTTGGATTTTGCAAGAGATTGCATTTTCCAGTTGACACTTTTGGTGACGGTGATGACCCCCTCATAAGTTGCTTTAATGGTTTGTTTATAATCAGTTAATGACTAATTACTTATGGTAGATCTGTGTGTTATCAAAATTGTTGTATTTCTAATGCTAATACTTCATGTAGATGGCTAGGAATGTTCTCTCACTCAGTAGAACAATCAGAGAGCTCATGCTGTTTGACATCGAAGTGCTTGCAGGACTGGGACTCCTTTGGGTGTAACTAATATGTAGTTCCTCTATTTGCTTTGTTTGTTTTGTCTTGTTTTGGCGTGGTTTTTTTAAAATTTTTTTCTTTTCTGCTTATTTGGCCTTTGATTGGCTAGCATTTCTGTTTGTGGGGTGGTCCCCTCCATAAGGGGTGCGCTTTATCACTGAGCTGCAGCAGGTGGGCTCAAGTTTTGTTGTTCGTATGGACTCAAATGACCTGTGAAGACATCTCTTGATGGAATAGATGCTTAAACCGGACTGCAAACTTAGGCCCCTTACCCTGTTTGTTATCATTTAGGGGTTTTTTTTTTTTTTTTTTTGCATTGGATTACAATCACATAGGTATTTATGTTCAAATGAGCTCCCCAAAGGCTGAAGGATATGAAGTGATGTAAATGGCACCTTGACTTGCTTAGTTATTGAATTACTTGGGTGATGGAGGGTATTCATTTTCCATCTTTTAGATTGTTTTGAGGGAAGATTATTTGATGGTCGTTTTGCTGTAATCACCTCTGGTGTTCAATTTTTAACCATTTCTGATATGAATTCCTTGTATTCTATGCAAACAAACAAGCCCTAGGGATATCCTCGGGTTAAATTATCATCTGTCGTGGACATGGATATGTGGGTAGGAAATGTTATGCCAATGTATATGATTCGGCAGGGCTGCTGGTTGATGCTTGGGGCCATCTGGATCTTTTCATTACTACCGGCTGCAGGTAATTTGATTTACAGATTTATGTGTGTTCGTGCGTTTGGATTACCTGAGACAGTAGGTGTCTCATTGTTCGGTTCTTTGAAATGACCTGCAGGTGAACTGATTGCAGAGAACCAAGTTCCAAGGATCCGAATAGGACCTTGACTTGCCCTTTTCTAGGGTTATACCTTTTTTTTTTAATATAAGTTTTGATGATTTACGCTGTTTTTTAATGGTGGACGAATGTTGCCATCATCAAATTTAGCCTGCCTTTACTCTCCCTTCTGCTCAGCTCCGCTGGAAGGAACGGAGCTTGAAATATCTTTCTTTAGAAGGCCTAGAAATAGCTAAAATATAATTTCTCCCCGTCTTGTTCTAAACATTGGTTCCATTTTCTCCTTCTCACCTCAAGTATCCTTGATTTTTCAAAAAATCCTATGTAATATTTTTGCTTCCATACAATCTGAAATCCATTTGAAAAAATTCAAATATTTTATTTTCTTTATAATAAGGTTTTTAATTGATCAAGAGGCAAGAGCAAGTGTTGATACAAATACAACTAGTATTTTTGTTTGAGCCTGTCTATTTTTGTAAAATACATAGGAATTCATGGTTAAATGAATTCCATCCAAAAGGGTGAAGAAATGAGGTAGCAATGTAAATGTGACTTTGGCATTCATGGGGCTTGAATTGTTAGGGTGATGGTTGAGCATTTATTTTGGTTTCATATCTTCCTTTGGATTAATTTCAACTTAGGACATGAATTTCGAAGTATTCTATGCTGACAAATAGGCCCTTTGCGAATATGATATGTTCTTCCACCAACCTGTCATGCTGGCTGATGACTACTTTCGGATGGTTATGGCTGTGTGTTTGTTGGGTAAAGTAGAGTAAAGTGAAATATTTGAAATTCAAGTTTTTCCCTTCTTTTCTCAAAAAAAGTAAAAAAAGCAGCTACTAAATTACAAAAAACTGTCTACTTTTTATACAAAAAGTAAAATATTTATTATCAAACAATAAAAACAAAAAGTCATCATAATTCTATCATAATTTATTCTCTTTTGATTAGGGGTTTACTCTACTCTACTCTAACCTACAAACAAACAGGGATGAGGCTATGTATTGAACCTCATAAAAGTGGTGATGCTCCCCTCAAAACCCCCAACAATGTCTCACGGTAATGTCGGTGTGATGCCGACGAGTTCTGAACTTTGTATGCTCCAAGTTAGACAAAACAAATGAAAGCCCTATTAATTTTATTTCGATTGAAAAAATTTGATCTGTTAAACTAATCATGAGTGGTATAAAGCCAAGCTTTTCATTTTAGGGAAGGGCTGTCGATTCGGCTGTGTGATGAGGGGGGCTGGCCTGATTTGGCTTGGCAGCGAAGGCTTTTCTCCTTGTCCGGCTTATGCTCGACCTAGGCCAAGCCTGCATATGTATAATTGGAAATTGACGAGGGGAGCTGGAAAAGAGAGTAAATATCTATAAAAGAGGAGGTGAAAATGAAAACCCAGCCAATTTAGATGTGTCAAACAGGCCATTCGTCCAATCAATGTGCTGTGGCATGGCACGACAGTCTTGACCCTAAGACATGGGCCATGCTGGGCCTAATGTCCAGCCTGTTTGCCGGCGCATAATAGGCCATGCATGGCATAACTCGGTTTTCCCCATAACGACCCGTTTCATATTTCTATATAGTATATATATTTTTTTCTTTAATTTAAATATTAAAAAATAGAGTATTTTACTTTTTATTTTTATTATCTATAAAAATTTGTAAAGGTTTTGAAAGTAAACCTATAGATCAACCTTTAAGCATAAAAAATTCAAATGGAACGGCCCATGCCCAGGCATGACGTTAGCCGTGTTGGGCCAAGCCCTCCCGGCACGGCACACTTGACACCCCTACTAGCCACGTCATCTTGATAATTAGGTTTTGCTTTGTTGAACCCAATTTATATTAATTCCCCAAAAACTAAATCCATCCAAACTTACAAAGCTCATGATAAATGTTTCTTGCAGTGGCGTTCTATTTTGAAACATACTGAACGAAGGTGGGTCCATCATCCATGTAATTCTATGATTCTAACACCTTCAATGCTATAAATCATAAATTTATGGGATTTTTATGAAAAAATTAATCCTAAATTTAGATTATACGAATTGATTAAGAAATATTAGAAAAAAATCCAATTTGGAGTTCGTACTCCATCAAAAGATAAATATGCCTTCAGCTGACGATATCGTTAGGCGAACAAAACCTTACAATTATTTCCCTATCATTTTTCTTATTCTTCTTCTTTTATTTCTTTTCCTTTCCCTTTTTGCAGAATCAGTATGCCCTCCTCGCCCTCCTTCTCCTCCTTCTATCACTAGTATGCCTTCTTCATGCTCTTTTTCTTCTTCTTTTTTATTTTCTTTTCCTTCAATCTCTCTTTCTATTTTGACAATCCATTCACCCTCTCGTGTTTTCTTTTTCTTGCATTCCTCTCAGTTCTCTCTCTTACTCTCTGTGTTTTCTCATACTCTCAACCCCTCTATTTCTCTCTTCTCCATGCCCAGTTATTATTATTATTATTTTTTGTTTCTTTTCTTCTCTTGTACGTCCTCTCTCCTTTCCTCTCACTGTCATCCCACAAGATCTCCTTCGTCTTCTCTTTCTTTCCTCATTTTTTTCCCTTGCATCTCTCTTTCCTTTCATTTTTTTCCTCTTTAGCCGTGAACCAAAAATTCTAAAAAATTACTCTTTGGATTGTGGCTTATAATTTCTACGACTTAACTGTAAATCGTTCTATGGCTAAGCCGTAAGGAACTTACAGCTTCACTGCATAATCAACCGTAAGCTAAAAATACAAAAAAAAAAAAAAAAAACCTCTCTGGACAGTAGCCATTGAGTTCTACGGCTTAGCCTTAAATCGTTTTACGGCTTAGCCGTAAGGACCTTACGGCTTAGCTGTAGGGCCAACCACAATAGAATTCAATAACTTTTAGGTAACGATATTGTTATCTGAAACTTATAAATTCATACATAAATCAAATTATTTGGGTCAATTTACATACCTTCTACGTAGTTTATGTATCTCAGTATAAAGATATTTAGAGAATGAATTCTGGGAACCAAACTAGACATATAAAGCGTTAAAAATGGTAATGATATTGTTATTTGGCTGTTGTAAAATCAAATTTTTTGGGCCAATTTTTATGCCTTCTACATAGTTTATGTATCTCAGTATAAAGATATTTAAAACATGAATTTTAGGAATCAAATTAGACATACAAAGCGTTAAAAATGGTAACGATATCGTTACCTAAAAGTTATAAATTTATTGATCATTTCGCTAAATCATAAGTAGAAAAATACTATGCAAATATGGTCTACCTGTAAAATGACCTACGGCTTAACCGTAAATACACTATTTCTTAACCCTAAATCTTAGCTGTAAGTGAAAAGACACTGTGCAAATATAGCCTACCCATAAAATGACTTACGGATCAGCCGTAAATGCACTACGGCTTAATTGTAGGGCTTAACAGTAAGTGAAAAACACTACGCAAATACGGTCCGATCAAAGTTGAGGATATATTTGTCTTTTGATGGAGTACGACCTCCAAATTGAATTTTTTTAAACCTTTCTTAATCAATTGGTATAATCTAAATTTAAAATTAAATTTTTTTGGTAAAAATCTCTAAAGTTATCTGCTGTCAACGCCGTTTCCGTCAAAACATCATAATCAACTCCAGTTCGTCGACGCTGCTATACTGCTCTCTCTTTCTCCATCTTTGCCTTCTGATTCTCTACACGCAGGGGAGGTTCCTCTATTCTCTACTCTCATCTCAGGCATGTGAAAATCTCTCTCTCTCTCTCTCTCTCTCTCTCTCTCTTAAACCTTAAACCCTAAGCCCTAACATGTGTGTGATTGGTCTCTTCTTGTGTTGGGTTTTGTCCATTTCTTCCTATAAGTCTCACGAATCCAACACAACTGAAAGGAGCCTTTCAACTGCATCAAGTATTTCAAAGCACAGAAGCCCACATCCTGCAGGAAAAACCCCTCCTCAAAGCTCAGTTGTTTTAGTGTTTGTCTGGGTTTGATTCTTGCTTTCGATTTGAAGTAGATTGGGCATTTGCAAAGCCCCAGTGTATATTGCATATGTTGATTTTGGAGAAACTGGAGATCTTTAGATTTTGCTTGTTCTTTGTAGCTTTTCCTTTTGCCCTTTATTTATTCATTAACAACCAGAGCTTGGAAAGACCCAGATGTTTCAAAGGAAGGGCTTTAGTCCCACCTTTTTAATATGGGGGTGTTCCTCCGCTTTGGGGAACGACAGTAGGGATTGAAAATCTCGCACCACCCAAAGGTATGCAAGATCTAAACTACCCTCCAAAGTTGTGTCCTCCTGTGTGTCAAGTGACAAAAGAAGAACAGAAAAGACCCACTCAATGGTGGCTAAAGATATCCAGTGATCTGGGAACATGCTGAATAAAGCCCACAAGTGCTAAAAAGCAAAATAAGCCCCCACAGCCTTGAATTGCCGGTGGGTTGTTTAGGATGGAGTTGTGTTTAAGATAGGTCCTTGGCTTGATATATTGACGCTTTCGTTTATCGTTTGCAATTCTGCGTACAAACTATGCTGCCATTCATCCTAGTTGTGGTTATTCTTCTCATTAGGAATGCATTGCTGTTTCCTTGGGTTTATAAAATTTAAATGTCACCGTTCCTTTATATATATATATATATATATAATTGGTAACATGACTTGAAGCATAATGTCATGGTTGCAACAGTAAGCACTTTTTAATGCTATGGTTTCTTGTGGTGCATACTACTGTTCTTGATTCAGGTTTCTGTAAGCTTTTGATTCATGGTTGCAATAGTAAGCACCATTGTTATGACATTTGAGTTATGGTTTTTCATTCTTTTTGACACTAGCTCCTGCAAGCTCTCTCTCTTCCTTTCTCTCCTCTAATTAGACTTCTGTTTCTCGAATATGTTTTTCTATGGGTTTCTAGTGAAACACCTTTTTTTCAATTCCATTTCGTTTTTTTCATTAAATGTGATTTTTAGTGGGTCCATTTTGGATCCAAATCATTATTCAATCTCGTGACGTTCGCTGAGTCTTACTCTTCTTGTTGATTGAATGGTGGGGTGTAGTCCATCCAATCTTATTAGCTATCTTGATGACATGTTGCTAGTGTTAAGGCCCTCAAGGAGAGGAGACATGCACACTTATGTTGGTTTATCTTAGGGGTCTGATTTTCTAATATTTGCATGTTATTCTGCATCGTTATTTTATTTTATTTTATTTTTGGATGGTATATTGTTCTGTTTCTTCCGACTTAAATGTAATAAATGAGGGGGTTATGCAATTGGTACTCATACTTCTAGAAAGATTTGCATCTATGATTATATATATAATATACATACATATAAAAGCTCTCTGCTGACTGCTGGCCCCACTTGGGCATGGGACCTTGTGAGGTGTTTGGTTTTTTTTTTTTTTTTTTGGGGGGGGGGGGGGGGGGGGGGGTGGGGGGTGTGGGATCTTTCTCGAATCATCATTGGCCTCACTTGATCCACAGCCAAGAAGTTTTGCACCGTCCAAAATGAGTGCACACTCTATCCAACAATACAGTTCATTCGGATGGGTGCCAACTGTGGACCTATTTGTTGGGGGAGAGTTTTGAGCTCTGTTGCTGTGATAGCATTTTATAGCACTTCTGTTGCTAGTGTTAAGGCCCTTAAGGAGAGGAGACATTCACACTTATGTTGGTCTATCTTATGGTTTGATATTCTAATATTTGCCTGTCACACCATGTCTTTTTTTATTTTTTATTTTGTTATATTTGGATTATTTGTTATTCCTTATCTTCCCTCAATGTAATAAATGAGGGTCTTATGCAATTATTACCCATAGTTTTAGTAAGATCTGCATCTATGTTTTTTTTTCCCCTTTTATATGCATATATGAATACTGTGAGAATTGAACCGCAGAAGATGCCAAAAAGTGATTCTTCTATTACCTTCGCTCGATAATTAGTAAGGATGGTGAGAGATGAAGATGTTGAACATAGGATAAAAGCGGGATGGTTGAAATAAAGGCTTGCTTTTGGAGTGCTTTGTGACTAATAAATGGAACAAAAATTAAAGGAAAAATTTTACACTACGACTCATGGAGCAGAATTTTTGCCAATAAAAAAGCAATATATGCACAAAATGGATGTAACAAAGATGAGAATGCTAAGGCGGACGTATAGTAAAAATAGGAAGGGTAAAAAAGAAAAATGGTGGTTTTGAGAGCACTTAGGGGTAGCATCAATAGGGGGATAAAATTTGAAAAAACCATTTGAGATGGTTTGGGCATGTCCAATGCAGGCTAGCAATGGTGCTTGGCTATACAAGTTGATGGCCAACCAAGGGGAAGGAGTAGGTCGAAGAGGACATGGATGGAAGTAGTAAAAATAGACTTGAAGAAGTATAACTTATTTGAAGATTTAGCTCACGATAGATCAGAATGGAAAATCAAGATTCATGTAGTCGACCCCAACATAGTTTGGACAATGCTTTGATGATGATGATGGCGACACACACACTTTTGAGTTCTATTGTTGTGTTAGAATGTTATAAGAGCAAGGAGATTATGGATTTCATCCACTTCCTTTTTTTCCTCTTATCTTCTTCTTGCCTCGTTTTTCAGTTGCATATATGGTGGTTTCTTTCTGTAAAATATGATCATACAACTGATAGCAGCAGCCAGTGATTAGAGTTCGCAATGTTTGCTGTGAGACGTTGGTAAAGGAGGGTGATTCTTTGAGAATATTGGTTATTTTCCACAATTTTTAGAGCTTTGTGGGATATGTTCTACTTGAATATTTAAAATTTTTAATATATGCAGGATGGTTTATGTTTTTGAGAGTTTCCTGTTTCCAGGACCCTTTTTGGGTAGATTATTCATTATTCCCACCAATTTTGTTTAGGTATTTCTATAAAAGGCTTTTAGGTATATTATGATGAAAATCGTTATGGTGGGTCGCTTGAGTGGTAGGTATATTATGATGAAAATTGTTGGGGGTGGGTCGATTAAGTGGGGAAAATCTTGATCAACATGGCTTGGGAATCTTTTGTGATTATACCCAATTTGAAGGTGTTTTCAAGTATGAGTTATAGGCTATGAACCAACAATTGATCTTGCTGTGTCTAAAAGTCGTTAATATGCTTTCATTGGATGTAATGGGGTTCATGTTATTTGTCTTTTTATTCCTTTATTCTCTATAGTTGATATGGTTGTTTCATATCATCTATGATGCCCGAATACGGACACGGGTACGGATACAGATATGGGGAACGAGGATTCGATACGCCGACTTGAAAATTTTAGGATACGGATATGGGTACGGCATTTTAAAAAATATATACATATAAATACTTATCGTAGTACTCAAATATTTTGAGGCCCACTGTGGATCAAATTTTCAATGAGGTGGGCTTGATAGTATCTTAACATAGAAGAAAATAAAAAAAAATAAAAAAAGTGGGCCAAGTGTCTTGGTTGACCCAGTAGCTCAACATTAAAATAGAAAGAAATAAAAAAAAAGCCCAATGGGCCTATTCTCATTAATAAAATGTGACGGGTTCTTTTGTCCCTTTTGCATCTCTGGAGCATCATCGAACGAAAAAGAAGAAGAAGAATGAATAAGAAGAAGAGGAGGCGTACATAGCACCTGAAGCTAGAAGCTCGAAGTAGCAACAGTAGCAGAAAGCAACACGGAGTCTGCCACATAATTGAAGAAGCAACCCGTCAAAACGAAAATAGTAGCCCCTGTTAGTTTAGTTATCTTAATCCTCGCAGCTACCTTCTCCTCCTCCTCTTCTCCCTTTTTTTTTGCTTTCCTTTTGATCAAACTGAGAGAAGGCTCATTTAGGAGTAAATTGGTCAAAATGGACAAAATCTGTCGTGATTTTGGGTAAAAAATATTGCATAGCCGTATTCTAAAATTGGGGGCCATATCCAAGCCGTATCTTGCCGTACCCGTATCCGTATCGTATCGTATCGGTACCGATACCACTGGGCATTTGGAGTATCCGGGTATCATAGCATATCATGTAACACATTTTTGATAATTGGTTTAGTTGGAAGAGGTAATAATTTTTTCAGATGCCAATTTGAGTGCCTTTGATGAAAGATTGCAGGCATCCATGTTCTGATAACACTTATATACTTACTACTATCAAGTTGAAAATATAATTGATGAGCTTTGTGGGTTGGTGGAAGGTGCTCACTATTGCAACCTTGAGGTTGTGAGTTATGTTACCAATCCTAAAAACAGAAAAAAAAGGTTGAAAATATAACTCAAGTATGCTTGGGCTACACAGATGTTTGTTGATAGAGCGGGAGAAATTTACATTCCTCGATTGGAACATGTAAGGATCAGATGCTGGGAAGTACTATGGGAGTTGACTAATAAATGGTCATTTCATGGTTGTTTAATTATATGGAACTTGAATAAAGTAAGTGTTTTATTATCTTCTGTTGAGTGTTAGAAGTAGTCATGAACAATTTTTCAAATGAAAACAACCTTGCTTGCATTTATTAATTCCTAGGGAGAGAGAAAATTTGACAACTTAATAAATTTTGTGTCAAGGTGATAAACCTGTTACAGCGTATTACACCAAGTTAAGGGGAATCATGGCAGGAGTCATCAGTCAAGTTGCTGCGTTGCAACATTCCAAGGATGTGAAAGAGGAGAGAAACACATTGAGACTTGTCACATGTTGGATATACTTGTTGGTCTTACCTGAGATTATAACTTAGGCATAAGTTCTAAAAAATTGGTTGTTTGCATGCTGATAAGGTGGACTTTACCAAGTAAAATTTGTGGATCAAAAATGGTAGGTGGTCAGGGGCTTGGGAGTTTAGTAATTTGCTTGCTAAATGGTGGTGTATATTTGGAGAAGAGGCTTTGCAGAGGAAAACTTTTGTTTCCAAGTATGGTGAGGATGAGTAGGGATGAACTTTGGATAAGGTCCTAAGTATAGAAGTTTTGATGCAGGATAGATCCATGGTCCCCCATGGGTCGACCTGCCTTTGGGCCCAACACACCAAGGATTTTATTTTCTTATTTATGTTATAAGTTGTGGATGTTTTAATCAAACCGTTAGTGTATTTCGATCATGGATGAAAATCGTGGTATCGGTCGCGGTATTGGTCGGTCCCAAAAACCGATACGATATCGGTATCGGTCGCGGTTCGCGGTCCATTGCGGTCGTCGCGGTGTGAATTTTTTTTAATCCAAAAAATTTAAAAAAAATATCCAAAAAATCCAAAATATTAGAAAAGACTAGAAAACAATGGTTTTTTTTTTCATTAGTAACAAGTATAAATCAAAATATCGGTCTCCCTAAGCTATAATATCCTGTTTCGTTGTCCTGTCTGAAATTGTGATTTTTTTTTTTTTGTAAGAACAATGATTATAACCTATGAATTATATTTAGGACAGTTTGCCAGTTGGCCTTACCTATAATCTAAGCTCCAAAAAATAATAGAAACTAAGACAAATCATTTTAACATTTGAAATCTTAAAAGGGCACATTTAAATGATGCATTAACTTTTTTTCTAATACCATGTTTTAATAATCCAAAAATAAATTCAAAAATACAAAAAATATTGAATAATCACATAAATAATAAAACAACCATAAAAAATTAGCATATATGAACTATACAATGATTATATAAAATTAAGAAATGACATTTATAGTGAAAACCTGAATATATAATAGTTTAATATTAAATTATTAGAAAATACGAAAATGAATTTTAAAATTTAAAACAAATTACATAAAGGAACCATGAAAAAAATTATCAAACATGAAGCATATAATGATTATGCTTATTTAAAAAAATAAATTAGTGATGAAATCCTTAAAAATCTAATTTTAATAATAGATTATTAAAAAATCCGAAAATAAATTTGAGAATATAAAAATAATTACATGAAAAAATAATGACAAGTTTCATACATGAAGTATACAATAATCATACTTAAAAAAACAAATTTGTGGTGAAATCATCAAAATATCCTATTTTAATATTAAATTTTTAAAAAATCCGAAAAGAAATAAATAGTTATATATGACCGATATTTTCAAAATATCGGCCGATATTTTCATTCGGTTGATTTTTCAAAATATCGGCCAATGTATCCCGATATTTTGGAGATATTTTGGTTGGGCGATACCGATACCGATTCTCAGCCAAATATCAGTTTGGTATCGACCGATAGTGGTACGTATTGGCCGATACGTTCTGGTATCGGCCGATATTTTCATCCTTGATTTCGATGGTCCATATTTCGATGGTCCAACCCGGATTCGAGATTTTGCATCTTCATCACCCCACTGCATCTCTACGGATTCCCAACCTCATGGCCATACCCTTTCGCAACCCCAATTCCAATTTGAAACCCTAATTGAGCCCTTCCCAGCCCACCGTCCCCATCACCAACCCTTTCTGAACCTTTGCCACCGTCTGCAACCCAGTTGGCCGGTCCCATCCCTTCACCGACTTCCTCAGTCCGAATCTCAGCCCTCCAACCCCGTTGAGAAACCAAATCACCTAACCCCTAGTCACCTTCTCTAAACGGCTAAAACCCTTAAAACCAATCACCAGGCACTATCTCTTTCCACCCCCACATAAACCAAAACACCCACCCCTCCACTTGCGTAAACCCCTTCACAAAAACCTGAAACCCTTCCAAGGACCCATCTCCCTCATAGAGCCCAAACTAAAACCAAAGCTCAGTCCTAGTCTGATTACTGAAATCCAAAAAAACTACGGCTCTTGACACCATTAGACCCCTCAACCCATTCAAGTCTTTTGCACCATCCCCCCCTCCCCCCCCCCCCCCCCCCCCCCTCCTCCTTTGCCCACAAAAAAAAAAAAAAAAAAAAAAAAAAGAGAAAAAAAAGCAAAAGACGAAGAAGAGAGACTGAGGACTAGCTCTTACATCCACATCTACTGACATCTCATCCCATATCCCAGAGTGAAAAAAAATGGAAAGAGAATAAGGGTAGAAGATGAGAGATTGAGTTTGAGAGCATACCTGGCACCACAAATTCTTTAGGAATCATTGCCTCCAACTGCATCGTTGCTGACTCTCCACTACAGTCATTGAGTTCTCCAGTAGTCATCAACAATGCCAATAGCCGTTGTTGCTAGAAACCTCATTGCTGTGTCTACTGCTGTGGGCTCATCATATTAGCACTTACTCTCCTCCGTCTCCAACCTTTCAAATATTCAAAATAACGAAGAGATTGCAAGAGGCCTTGATTTGGATTCTCGGGTATGCTTTAAAGTCGGTTTTGGATTGTTCTTTCTTTATTTCGTTGCACTGTATATGAAGGAGGACAAAAGCCAACCCCTTCCCACACGTGCCTTCTCTTTAAACTTGAAGTCCAGTTCTTTAACTTGATTTTGGGTCAAGTCAGATCAGATCTAACCGAATCCAATAGCAACTAAAAACAAGGAGTATTAGCCCGCGTGATTTTTCTATAAAGGCGAAGTCGGGTTTGGGTCAAGTGGACCCAACCTAGTTCTGCAAAAAAGTCCAAAAGCCAGTAGTAGTCAGCGTGATGTTAGCAAATTCAAATGGGGGTTTTGACCAAATCAACGCATGAAATTTGTTTTCGTGATATCGGGGCAATCTGGACTCCGATTTTATATCTATTTGATCCCACACGCTTGTGGTGATAAGATCTACACAGTGGTGTAGGTATTGAGGCAGATTTCATTAATCAAGGGCCTGTAGTCAATCTAATTTCAACCATCCATCTTTAAATGGCAATATCCCCTCCATTTGGACTCGATTGGCGATCTATTTTCAGCTGCAAACTCTAATCATAAAGATTTACACATCAGGTCAGTCAATTTCTGAACAAAAAAAGAGCATTAGTTTAGGCGTTTTCCATATAGAATTGGAAAGAGCTATTATTGAAATTTCATCATGATTTGCTTCGAATGACATATTCAATTACGTTTGGACAGTGGTATACCGATAATAAAGTCTACTTTGATCCATTTCTAAATTTGAGACAAGGCAAGCTATCGGTTCTTGAATATAGTGATGAATTTTCAAGGCTAAAAGAATTTTGTGGACTACATGAGTGATGAACATATGTTACTATCTTTGTTGGAGGTTTGAGACCAAGTATACGGAAAAATATGAAAATGGAATGTAAAGATACGAATGAAGCATTTTGGAAAGTGATTTGTGTTGAATGTTTGATAAAATGCTATCGCCTCTGAAAAGCTTAGTTGCAAGAGAAAATTTCTCCACAAACGATAAAAGCCAGTGTTGTAGAACTACCATGGAGAATGTCAAGGCTGCTATTGAGGACCAAAAGCAGGAAAGAAATGATTCCATAATCATTTTAGATGAAGTAGCATATGCCACTCCTTCAAACAATTCTCCTTAAGATGAATTGGAAGAAAATGAACCTGAGTCTCATCCTTCTGACAGTGTTGATCTAGCAGTGCAAGTGCAATAAGTAGAAACAAAAAGTGAAGAAAACAATAAGGATTCTAGTCATCTCGTGGATTTGATCATAATTCCACTTCCTGAAGAGCAAAATAAATTATCAGCTGAATAGGTGGTTGTTTTAAAGGTTGCAAATGATGACCAAGTCATTGAGATTCCCCATATCAATTTCATCATCGGGGATAAGGTATTAATGTTGTCCTCTAGTTATACCAAGCCAACAATTGATACAATTGATGGTCAGATCTCTAGCCCGTGTTGAATTTAAACATCGGAAGAAGCCATGCCTCCATTCCCCTTCTATTTGGATGAAAAGGTTGATTCAAGCGTCCTAGTCATGCCAGGACATTGAGGCCAAAGAACCACATTGAGGATTGGTGCGCTTGATATTTGATCATGGAGGACAACTACAAAACTCAAGGTCAAGTTTCCTCTAAGAAGAGGAGAGTTGATGCAGGATAGACCCATGGTCCCCCATGGGTTGACTTGCCTTTGGGTCCAGCCCACCTATCTTAGTTTATTTAGGATTTTATTTTTTTATTTATCTTTTAAGTTGTGGATGTTTTAATCGTGGCCATTAGTGTATTTCGATGGTCCAGATTAGTTTTGGGTTTTATTCTTTTTTATGTAAGTGATCTTTTGAATCTTTAGTTGTTGAGTTATTGATGAATGAAATTTTGGGATCTTCTCCAAGTTTTTTGGAGTGTTCCTCGAAATCTCTAATGCCTTCGAATCAGAGTTTGGTGAAAGCCCAAAATATCTCTTAACGCCTCTTGGTCGGAGTTTGGTGAGAGCCCAATTTTTTCCTTTTATCTTCATTTTCTACCTTGCCTGCCCGTGTCATCCCATTTGTTCTGCATTAAGTTTGCTTCTTATGATGATTGGTGGGGATGCAACCTTAGAATGTCTTTTAGGTGTGTCCAATTTCTTTGATGAAGTATTGTTATGAGTGGGTAAGGGATAAGTTGTTATGGGGGTTGTCAGTGAAGAGGTCCTTGTCTGAGTTTGAAGACTCTTAAATATATTTTATGCTTCATTATGTTTTTTTTAATGATTTTATTTAGAGGAATAAGGTGGATGTGCATATTTGGAATTAATTGTGGGAAATTCTCATCCGTATCCATGTATCACATTCCTTGCATGGATCAAAATCGCGGCTGCTACATACTGCTATGCTAAATTGAATTAGCACCACTTTCATCTGCTACAGATTGCTATGGCCGCTGCAGACTACTACAAGGCCGCTAGAAGTGTGACTGATAGCTACTTTTCAAAATTTTTTAAAATACATAGCAAGGCTTATTTCTTTCATTCTTCTCTGCAAACAATATTTTTACGCAACTCTTTTACCCTTCTATACTTAAAAAAAATCAACACATATTAGATACTGCTAAAAGACAATGCAGATGGTGTCTCTTAAGGGCTCTTCTCTAGGTAATGTCCTAGCAGATACTCCGTTTGGTATAGGTATTCTTTTCTCTGCTCTCAACAAAGATTTATTGTTTGTTTTGATGAAACTTAATTTGTTGTTTGGTTTGAACTTTAATCTTTTTTAAGCATTACTTTTTAATTTATAAATTCTTTGCTATGTACAGTTGTGCTAAATTAATTATTTGAATTATGAATTTAAAAATGCATAATAACTTAGTATAGCTAGCCGACATAAATGCATGGGAAAAATTAGATCAATACTCTTATTTTATAATCATTTGGTGATATAGAACTTCTATGCACTGAATGGACCAATACGTCCTCCTATCTTAGTTATTATAGAAAAAGAGCATCAAAATTTAACATTTTCCAATATTTTGAATTTTTTGGATATTTTTTCAATTTTTTTTGACAACTTTTTTGAGTCACACTGCTACGTAGTGCAGCTACCGCTATGTAGCGTTTTGGCCATTGCCTGCTACACCCGTTGTAACTGCTATTTTAATCATTCCCCGTGTGCATATGTAGGGCTAGGGCTCTTGCCACTTCATGTGGAGTTTTCTTGTTGGTTAGCATTGGTTGATAAGGTATTGCGGTAGATGATATTCGGGAGAGGAATAGATTCAAATATCTCCACTGTGTGCTCATCTGAATATATGAGAGATATATCCACTGTGTGCTCATATGAATATGAGAGAGAGAGAGAGAGAGAGAGAGAGAGAGAGAGAGAGAGAGAGAGAGAGAGAGAGAGATGTTTTGCAAGGAAAGAAGTGACCAAATCTTTTTGATTCTTTAGAAATATCAGCAACAAAATTAATATTATCATTGAAGTTGAGGGTGGGGGAGTTGGCTTTTTTTTTAGGAGTTTGAAATTTTGGGATTGGCAACATTACAGCGTTATTCATAGTTAAGAGGTTGAATTGGGTAGCAGAATGAGAAGTGATAAGAAGGTCACGTGATGTTCCCTTCCTATTATGGATGCTTTGATGTTCAAAATGGATAGAGCTGTCTGGGGTAACCTAGAGTCGGTGGAAACTGGTAGAGTCCTTCATGATGGTAGTGGAGAGGAGTTTGTAGCGTTCTCTATGCCTGTTGGAGTGAAGGATTCTAATGAAGTCGAGGTGGAACCTCAAATTTTATGCGGTCTATTCTTAACCTAAGTTTTTATTAGTTTATGGAATGAGGCTGTCCTCCCTATTGAAATTGAGATCCCATATCATTTGATCTTCTTCGAGAGGAAGCATAGTCTTCGTTTCACAGGGTGATGTAGAAAGCAACCCTTCAAACACAGTTTGTTGGGTTTCATCATCTTCTAAGGTTCCTTGAAGTTCCTCTATATTTTAAATCAAGTTTGAGTGTTGTCGTCTTCCCTTCAAGTGGCCCATTGTCACATGGATAGGGAAGTCCATGCTATAGTGGACTTGCCAGAAAAAACAAGAGTTTGATAGGAATAATCCGCTTGCAGGCCCTTTAATGTAGTTCTTCTTGAGGGGAACATTTGCATTGATGATCTCTACCCTTCAATATCATCACCAAAGGAAACCCAAGAAGTCTTCATGCAATCTTTAAAAAAAAGAAAAAATAATAATAATGACATCCTTATATACGCTAAATTTCTGTTTCTTTATGAATTTCAGAGGGAGGGAGTCCATATTTACTTACATACCAATCTTGATAACATCCTTATACATCTGCACTACACAGAAGAGATAGGGTGCAGTTTGGCATGGGGATGGGGTTCACTTGCTTAGAATTAATTAGGCATATGCTAATTCAACTTCTTTGTGTATGTCGTGGCTTCCTCCTCTGTTGTCTTTGGAAGGTCTTATGGGCCTGTTTTAATCCTCTTTTGTCCTGCAGTCAGGGTCTTGAGCTAGGTACTTGGACTAGGACCTTGGAACTTGAGGTGAAGCTTTTTGTGTCCTGGAACTTGGGATTTAGACTTGGATTTCCTTTTGCCTTAATTTTGATGGGCTTTTTATTTTATTTTTGAAATGCATCAGATGGGGGAGTGTCTGGCGCTATAATCAAAATAGAATGGAATGGAGAAACAGAATTCATGTAGCCGACTCCAACATGGTTGGGATAAGTCTTTGATGATGATTATGATGATGATCAGATGGGAGAGTGTTTGGTGCTATAATTTTGTCTTGGGATTTAGACTTGGATTTCCTTTTGCCTTGATTTTGAGGAGCGTTTTCATTTTGATTTTTGAAGTGCATCAGATGGGGGAGTGTCTGCCGCTATAATTTTTTTACACTCAGTGCATTTACACAGTTTAAAGAAAGATGCCTGTTTCCTATCTGCATTTCAATGTCATGTTCTGCTTACCATGAGAAATAAATTATATATTATTACCCATAACATTTATGGAACTTCATGCTGTTACGTCTTGCATTGAAATTGTACACAGGTAGGAGATTTGACCAATAATCTTAGGATTTTTACAGCATGAATTATACTAGTTTTTTCTTTCCTATGCCTCATTGTTAAAGGCTTAATTTCTTTTTCTTGCTTTTCAGGATCATGGCGAATGCTGGTGGTGGTGATGGCAGAGAGCCAGTAAATGAGCAGGCAATTGCAAATTTATATGCTGCCATGAGAACTGAAGTTAACCAACTTTACTCAAAAATAACAGAACTAGAGATGCAAGTAAGTGAGCATTCATTAGTGATTGGGGCCATACAACCACTTGACCCCTCTAGGCGTTGTTATCGGATGATTGGTGGTGTGCTGGTTGAGAGAACAATCAAGCAGGTCTTGCCTGCAGTTCAGCGTAACAAGGAGGGTCTTGAAGAGGTGATATCAAGGCTTAATGAGACATTGGAGAAGAAAAAAAGGGAAATTACAGAGTTTGAGGCAAAATACAAAATTAGAATAAGGAAACCTGATGGTGAGGCTGAGGATGATGCCAGCCGGAAGGAAGGTTCTGCACAGGGAGTTCTTGTTGGGCCTGCTAGTGGTGAAAATTAAATGGCACTTTGACTTTTTCTCTTCTTTGGTTGGAATGTTGGAAATGTGATTGCCTTTGTTATGCTTGCTATGAATATTGTCTATGATTCCTTTTGTTATGGTTTCTACAACTGTCAGGTTTTGAAAGATGGTAACTAATAGAGCTATTAAAAAAGATTCCATGATCCGCATCATCAATGTTGTTATTGTTTTCATTGAATTCTTCTTTTCTTAATTGAAATGGGAAGATCAATTCTAAGTTTGGATGCAAATCAATTATGTAATTAAGGTGAAACAATGTGAACTACCTGAAGTTAAATAGTTGCTTATTGTTTTGGGTGAATAACCAGTTCTAAATAACTGACTCTTACATTTGAGAAAGGTATTGGGAAACTTACAAAAAAGGAGAATATAAAGATGCAAACAATTTAGAGTGACAATCCCCTAATTTAGGATGGATGCAAAGGGAGGGGTTAATGTAACATTTATTCACTTTTTTGTTGATGATTCATTCTTTTCTTGAGAGTCCTGGGATTGCTCGACTAATTCATATTTAATTCATGGGAGTTTTCAAAAGAGGGTTTTATCTGATGGACATCAGAAGGTTGAATAGTAAATGGTCTAGGGTGAGAGCTCTAAAGGGAATCATCAATCTCCTAGGATTTAATTTAATAGGGTGAATGGTGATCAATTATTTCCTTTAGGAGGTTGATGTTCCTAATGCTAGAAAGAATTTGGTGAGAGCTCAGGCATACCCACAAGCTGTGAGATCACGGGAATGGATTCTGATGGGAAGACTGGGTCACAATTTTGTATATTTGTCCTGATAGGTTCTACATCCAAGTATCTGGGAAACTTTTCCCAAACAAGGAATGGTCTGAGATGTATATCAAAGAGGAGGAACAATGTAAGGAATTCTAGGTTAATTTTGCCTTGATTTAGGAAGGCGATTGGGGCTATGATGACCATAAATGCATAGAACTTTAGAGGAAGAAACTTGGTACTTAAACTGGTGCCTATGAAGCATGGACACTTGTATAGGGTCCCTGTGTCCGTGTCGGACACGCCCATGGCTCGGACACGGCCGGACACGTGTCCGACACGCCAAAAACGTGTCTTGTCTTTTTTAAAAATTTTTTAAGATGCGGACACGGCTCGAACACGGGATGGACACGTCGAGACACATGGTGGACACGTCAGGATACGTTTCGGACACGACAGGAAGAAGAAGAAGCTTCTACTTTTTTTTTCTTTTTGCTGCTGTTGTTTTTTTGTAGTTTTTTCAGAATTTTTGCTGCTGTTTTTTTTTTTCGTTTTGTTTTTGTAGCTGCTGTTTTTTCTAATTTCCTACTGCTGTTTTTGTGTACTCTTTTCAGAATTGCTGCTGCTTTTTTTTTTTTAGAATTGTTGTACTGTTGCTGCTTATGTTTTCTTTCTTTCTTTCTTTTCCGAACTGCCACTGCTGCTTTTTTTTTTTTTTAGAACTACTGCTGTTGCTGCATTTTTTTTCCCCAAAACTGCTGTATTTTTTTTTCATAGTTTATTTTTCAATTGATGCGCCAAAATTAGAGATTGTGCTATTTACTAATGATGGGAGTGCTGGTGGGGATGATGATACCATTGAAGTTGTGTCAAATGATGAATCATGAATGAAGCAAGGATTTATTTTATTTTATTTTATTTATTTATGGGGCGGGGTAATGGAGGAGGGATCTTTTTTGTTGTTTTGATTATGATGTAATTGTGACTTGTAATGTTGATTATGTACTATGGCCTACTATTGTATTACATTATGCAGTATGGATTTTATATTTGACGTTTCTAGCATTACTTATGTTTCTTCTTTATTAATTGTGACATTATGCTTCTTAATTTGGCTAAAAATATAGCTATTCTTTAATTTTATTATTATATATGAATATATATATTTATTATTTGCCGTGTCCTAGCCGTGTCCGTATCCTAATTTTTTAGGATTTGTCGTATCGCCGTGTCCGTGTCGTGTTGTATCCGTGTCCCGTGTCCGTGTCCGTGCTTCTTAGACTGGTGCTGTAAGAACTAAGAATGAAATAAAAACTAGGGGTAGGGCAGTGAGTGAAATAGAGGAACAACATAGATAGGGGTAAGAGGAGAGGTGTGGGTAGCAAGGAAAATTTAGTCTTTTGCTCATGGATATGGAAGTGGAATGAATACGGGAAGCTCTGCAGAAGTGGTCGGTAGGAGGTGCATTACAATTCAAAGCTCTATATGATGATTTTGTGAGCAAGGCTCACTAGATGGATTGGGACAAGTGAATCAAAGTGTTAAGGATTTGATGATTTTCTTCGTGGAAGGGATGTGGCAGATGGCACTAATTGTTTCAAACTTGTGGGAAGTTGGTCTGCCCCTTCAAAAGGGTTCCTTGAGGTTTAACGCAGACACAGTGACAAGGGTAAGTTTGGTTGTGGTGGATTAGTAGGATTCTTTGTGACCATGAAAGGGTATGTTCTTAAGGTATTTCTGGGTTTCTTGGATCAAAGAATGGTACTGAGGCAGTGTTGCTGTAATGGAGGCATTGCAGCTTTTTATTTTTATTTTTATTTTATTTTTTTGAATTATACATGAGGAATATACCGGTAAGCCCCAGTTGGAAAACGGGGAAGGTAAATACAACTTGAGACAGAATATAATCATCATACGAAACATGCAAGTTCTGTCACCGAACTCCCCTCTTAGCTAAAGCGGCGTCGCAGGTTTCCGTCATGCTCCAGTGGGCTAATTGTTGAGGGGCATTTTTAAAGGTAGGCTAATAATTGGGGTTCTATGGTTTGGCATTAAGCTTTTGGGGCAAGTAAATTTGCATATTTAGTGGTTTGATTGCCACCTTTTTTTTTTCATTCATATTAGCAGATCAGAGAATGGATACTGTTTTTTTTTTTTAATCTAACTCGGATTTGTAGTGTGTGTTTCCTTCACAAGGCTTCATCTTTTGTTGAGTACATTCTACTCTCTCTCTCTCTCTCTCAGAGTGTAGAGTTAAAAATGTTCTAAAGCTCCACAAGTGACATGGAAGGGCAACTCAAGAACTCAGACAAGGTTTTGAGCACTTGTTTGCACATTGATGGAGTTGGATGCCTGTGAAGATCTTTGTATTGTTGATTTAAGCTGGAACTACTAGCTGAATGATTTGACATTCAGATCGACTATCTCCTTTCTTATTGCTTTATTTTGCGTTTATAGGTAGGTCTGTGTTGCTTTATTATTTGATGTTTTCTATGACCAGGAATGGCTACCTAGGTGACAGGGTTATTTTTCTACCACAGGTCTCACAGCTTGAAACTTCTCGAGTAACCTGGGAGGGCATTGAGTTCACTAACTTGGTCGAGTCTGAAAGTTTTTAGCTTGGATTGATTTTTTTTTTCAACTCTAAGCTAGGCAGGTTGAGGTTTTGAAGTATGAACACTTTTGATGGTTTGAGAAGTCTGTGATGATCTTTATACCCGTCGATTTAAGCTGGATCTACCAGCTGAATGATTCTGACATTCAGATCGACTTATCTGAGGCTCTCTCCATCAGTTTCTTTTGCTTTTTAAACCTTCACTAGATAGGCATCTCTGTTGCTCTTTATTATTTGGAGTTTTTGTGTGGCCAGGAATGGTTTAATTATGCTACAGGGTTTTTGTTCTACAGCAAGTCTCAACTTAAAACTCCACAAGCGACTTGGGAGGGCATTGAATTTAGTAACTTGGACAAATCTGACCTAGCAGTTCCGTAACAATTGTTAAGACATTGATGTAGTTGGAAGCCTGTGATGATATCTGTTTACGTTCTGATTTAGGCTAGAAATACTAGCTGAATGATTTTAATGTTCTGATCGACTATCTGAGGCTTACTCTGCATTGCTCTCTCTTTTGAAACTCTGAATGAGATATAGGTAGGTCTTGGGCGGTCTTCAGCATTTGGTGTTTTTGTTTCACCAGGAATTGTTAGTTGGATTGCAGGTTTTCAATGGTTAGTCTCAGCTTTTCAGCAGTGCTGGCTGAGTACATCATTGTGTAGTTTCCACGTGAAACCCTCTCACTATCCCCCTGTGAATTAGTACTTAGCCAATTTTGACATTCACTCTTACTGCACTCATCTGGATTGAAAACCCAAATATATGGTTGATACCTTAAATCTATTTTAACTTTTGATGATTATCAGCATGATCTCTTTAGCACCTAAGAAACAGATCTGATTTTTTTTTAGGCCGAAGTCCTCTTCCTTCAACGGATTGTCATTCATCCATATGAATCGCATAGCACGTGACACTCAATTTTGGTGTGTACAATGCACGTGTCCTTGCCAGGTAGATATACATGGGCCTGGCTCAAGTGTCGATGTCTTACATGGAATACCATTGAGGACTCGCCTGTGGGCCGCGTCTCATGGGGGATGTAGGGATCGAAATATCTGGATGTAAAACACTTGTCTGCAAATTTTCAAGTCCAATTAATCATCCTAATTCTGATTTGTGACCCTCAAGTTTAATGGATGTAGAAGGCATCCCGTTTCTTATTTTAATCTAATGATCTTGTCTCATTTGGATTGGTGTAAAAGAAAAAAAAAACATTTGATTTGTGACATCAGCGGGAATGCTAGTGTGTGACGGATGTATTGATCAGCTGCGTCCGTACTTCCTTGTGGGGCCCATCTAGGGGAGGTACAGGATTGAAAGTTCTCAATGTGATTTGCCCTGTGTGCAAAATTTTATTTCTGTTAGATCATTCTAACCATTTGATTCATGACCCTCAAATTTTATTTTTTAAGATTTCATTCAATTAGTGAGTGACAATCAGATGAATGTCAAATAGTGATTCTAGAATGCAGTGTTGTTTTTAATAAACTCTTTATTTTTTCCTTTTAAAATGGTCTTACCAAGTTAAAAAATGTGTATACTTAAATAACATGCCAATCATAACCCTTTGTTGTAGAAAACTAGCAGATTGGTGCCAGCTATTCCTATAACTTGGGTTGTAAGTATTGAACAGGCAAAAGAGTAAATGGTTTTGTCTTGATGGTACCTTATTGTACCCTGCGTTTGATCCATTCATTCTTGGGCCTTCAATGGAAAAGCATATGGCAGAGAAAATCCTTGAAATTCAGAATTCTGAATCTGCCCACTTCCTCAGCTTCGGAAGTTTCCTACTGTTAGTTTGGAAAAGGAATTCAGTGCTGTTGACCGTGATAGGAATTGGATGCCATAACACTTGAACTGCGGGACCCACATATCAAGGTAGTTCATCATGTGATTTTTTTTTTCGCTGACTTGGCTCGGTGACAAGAGTGGGACAGAAAGGGTGCCCACCGGTTCCAACCCTGGTGAGCGCTATGGGAGCAGATGCCTTATTCACAAGGATAACCCTATATTCCCATCATGTGATCTTTTGAATAAACCTATTAGCTACTAAAACAACATTAGTGCGGTACTGGTTTTTAGGGCTTGTTTGTTCCATTTAATTGGAACTCTGAGAAACTCCAAAGGTAGGTTTGGTAACAGGTGAGGAAAATGTGATGATCCTACGACAAGGAGTCCTCACCGAGGATTTTACATTGATTGCTGTGTGTGTTGATGATGATGTGTATTGCTGAGAGAATTGGCATCAGTGCATAACTCTGCAAAGACGAGGATTTCAAATCCAATGGGGGAAGATTGGACTTTAAAAAAAACATTAAGAATTTGACGATTTCCACTAGTTCAATTACTTGGGAATTTGTAATTGTTAAATGTAGGTTTCCATGACTCAGTAGGAAATTTGTGAGGAATCCCAAAAATTGACCAAGTATTCAGAAAGGAAAAAACGAAGATGATCATTCAAAAATGACCATTAGATGGTCTCCCTTATAATACAAGGTGAGATGGGAAACGAATACCTTGCTATTACACTAGTAATTGAAATTCTAGGACTATGAAGGTCACATGTAAAATTTGATCATGAATCTCTTTATATTCAATTATGAGGAAAGTGGCCTTTATTATAGTTTACTTTGGAACTCTCATTCATGATTTATGCTTGTGCATCTTTTAGCAGCTTTAGATAATCCTTTCCACCAAAATCAAAATCAAGGGGGAAAGCCTGATCCAAGGGTTTCCCTAGACAGAAGTAGGCCCATACTGTCAGCAAAAATTTTGGATTGATTCTCTAGAATTATCCTCTAGAAAGCATTTTTTATATCTGATTTGTTAGCATATGGTTTGCATTGTGCACACACAAGGGTCAACCTCAACATTAGTGGAGAAATGCGCAAAACCCACCTCACATGGGCTTCCTACCCTCTTTGTTTTCTATTGAAAGGGCGAAACTCTCATGTCCCAGTGGAGCGTGGATCATCTCTCCTATCCAATTCTCTCTACATTTGTTTATAAAGAAAAGTTGTGAAGATTAGTTTTCTTTTTTCGATATTTGGATATTTAAGCATCCCAATAAATGTTATTATTATTATTACTATTTAGGATAGCCTTTAAATTTTTGGTTCTAACTTAGCGGTTATCTAATTTTAACAAGTAAAGATTATTATTATATAGGAGTACATATATGATCAGATATATACTACTAGTTCTCTAATTTGGATAATGTGTTGGAGTAATTTGAGATCGTAAAACACAAATTAAAATATAAAATCAACTGAGGTACCACCTGATTATCACATCTCAATAAATGTCACAGTCATTATGCAGGACGAATAAATATAATTGACCACGTCTTTCTCTCTCTCTCCTCCCTCTCTCTCTCTAACATTGGCATGCACATCACAACGGCCACCTAACCTATCTGTTTTCTTCGACAAGGGTCACCAATAGAAAAGTATTTTCTGGTAAACCTATAAGAAAGTTAATATGAGGGCAGGTTCTCTTTTATCCATTTGAACCCAAGCACATTGTGTAATATTGTAAGATAATTCTCTTTCTCCACCTGCTCAATAAGATATGATAATACTGGTGCTCACACGTGCGTGTGGACAAACTAGAGTCCCCACTAAAAACATTGGCAACGTGCTAAATGGGAAACATATCGTTACAGTTATTTATTTATTTATTATTATTATTATTTAACTTACTTGGCACCCATATTAGAGATCTCATCCCCTGGAGATAATATCCACGGCTGAGGTAAATGCCTCCATCCTTAGAGATATAACACTTGCTCTTGCAGTATGTCTAGGGTTCAATCCTCGATGCTTAGACGAGAAGAAGGGTTCCTAATGTTCTTAGGCATTACATATGATACATACGTGTTTATTGCAAGAGTTTAAAAGGTCTCCCAGTGACCAACCCATGTATAAGATTGGGAGAGCATCCATCCAAGGGAAAGAATGCTTTGAGGGCTTACTATACTTCGAATATCATTCATTAAAGAAAATGGGATGGGTGTCACAAACTATATAATCAGTGATTCAGTTGGAAGGGGCTTTACAAGTAGGCCGTGTTAAATTTGGGTCATTTCTAATAACTGGGGTTATTAAGCATGAAGGGTTAAGATGTAGGGCCCTCGAGACAGCCAGGCTTAAGGGTGCATGTGTAACCGAAGAATTTAGCAAGAACATCAAACAACCAAGACCCTCCTGGATCTCATGGTTCCCACTGTGACAGTGTGGACGTCCACATACGGAGATTGTAGAATGTGGGCAGTAGAAAATTCCCTTTGGATCATAGCTCAAGTTGGCTTACAGGGGTCTACATTAAAAAACTGGTGATTATTTAAGTAATCCCACGAATGGCAAGCCGTAAAAATATTGCAACAAAATGTGACAAAATGTCTGAGTTAGGGCAGACTGCCCACGTCATTGTTCACCCAAGTTTACTAGAGGGACTCGTTTGGTGGGAGGAGCTATTGGGTCACCAGTGTGTAGGGTCTCTTCCATTTTTTGAAGTGATTGTAGGGGGCCCTTACCCAGGGTGGCCTATCACAATCCACAGTGCAGATGAGTGATTATGAGCTAAAATATTTAAATGAGTGATTATGAGCTAAAATATCAGCATTTCTTTTTTTTTTTTTAGAGCTGAATGATGGCAATTCGCAAAATTTTCATGACTACAAGCGTGATGAATACTGGGAGCTAAATATAAGTTAAAGATGAGAGACATTTGAGACTTGCCGTTCTAATTGAAATAATAAAGAATATGTCCTACTGCAATAGCTGCGATGGTTAGAAACTTTGCATTGGGAAATGTTGACCGGTTTCTTTTGCTGAAAGATCGCTCTTACAACTTACCTAAGAGTGTAAAAAAAAAAAAAAAAAAAAAACCTAAGAGGTAACAAGTTTAGAATCACGTGAGACGGTGACTAATCCTTAATTAATAAGCACTCAACCATATTTTGACATATGTAGGGTTGAATTTCATAAAAATATATAAATTAAAAAAATTAAACTTAAAAGCGCTTTTTTTAAGTGGGGTATTTTGGAGAATTTATAGATATATAATATAGGAGAATACTACTAATGCATCTATCTCTCATACTATGGTGAGAGACACTTTCATATTTTGATATATTAATGTGCAAAAGATAAAAAGCTATATGAAAAAGCAGAATGCTTTTTTACTTTTGCATATTGATATGTCCAAATATGAAAGTATCATTCACCACAGTGTGAGGATGGCACTTTTATATTTGAAAAGTACTAATGTGCAAAAGACAAAAGCATCATAGTTTATCACACTTTTTTAACCTTGATAAGTCTAAATAAATAAATGTCCCTCACCAAAGTGTGAGCGACAGATGCAAAATCTGAGTCCATATACCGGGACCACTAAACTAAAGGAAAAACTGAAAATCTCACATGGTGTGTCCCTCTAAGAAAATATAATTGGCCATTGAAAGTGACCTTACAAACCCATTGCATAAAAACTATATTTAAAGTATTTTGTAATTTTTCCCTCTGTTCATTTATTTAAAAACTAATCTATCTTTATTACTTTTTTACAATAATATCCCAAGAAAAAATATTATTAAATTTCTTACTAGATCTTGGTATGTGAGGAACTTACGGACATCATATAATGACTTATCCACTAACATTTACAAATGCCACAAAAAATCTCAAATAAACTTTAAAATGCCTAAAAATAATTTAGGAATTCCACCATAGAAGACAGCTTTATGAAAATTTAAAATTCTCCTTATGAATTTTTGTAAACAAATGGACCCTTTGAAAAAGCAGTGGATGAAATTATCATTGATTTTTCAAAAAATTCAGAGAATTATTGTATTTCCTCACTTAAAAAAAAACAACCATACGTGTTAGACAGTCCAACCTTCCGACAAGATATTGAAGTAAAGAGATGTGGGCACATGGGGATTGGGAAGTTTGCTTGGAAACATTGAGACTTGTAGACTGCATCATCTACTGTAGCCCCAGCGTAAGGTGAGCTGTTTTTGTCCAAGTTCCTGAATCCATTGCCATTCGCAAGGAAATCCCAAATGACAGAAACCAAACAGCACTTTGATTTCGAATCTCTCTGGAACAGGTTGATGTAACATTTTTCTTGGGGTGCTCTCACATCTTTCTTCTTGAGGAGACTACATGTGACAGGAGTCATTTGACAGTGAATGGACATGTAGTAAGGATAAAATATTGACCATATATCACTCTGATTTTGTGGATTTGTCAAAGGTGGGACTGCAGGTTTTTTAAGATTTTGATTGGATAATCAAAATGGAGGCTGCCATTTTCACTATATAACAAAACCACGTTCGAAATATATGGAAAGAATTAGGGATATTCTCGTATCACTCTGCCCTTAAATCTGACATTTACGTATATATAATAGGTGAAGTTCAAGCTTCCTTTCTATAATTTTAGAAGATTTAAACTTCTTACTTACCTTTAAAATAGAAAAATTATTTTCTTATAGAGTTGTTCATGCAATAATTGTGCAATATTATATGGCCCTAGATATTGCATATTGGGATATTGCTTGCATCCTTTGATATCATAGGAGCAGTTTTATGAAAAAATTAAAAAATAGTTAAACTTGCAAAATTTATGGAGGAATGTCAACCTACCAATAATACTATAGTGATATGCAATGTTGACATAAAGTATTTACATGATGATATGTTAACATTAATTTTGGTGTTGACACATCATGTAAATACTTTATGTCAACATTGAAATATTAACTACTAGAAGCATATTCACAATTATTTTCGTACCTCTAATTATTTTTGGTCCCTGTGAGCTGCAACCCATCTGGTTGGGCTAGGCTGATCACGAGGGCAATAAATATGGATCCTCCCAAAATTCAACATATCTTTTAGATTTCCGTAGAAATGTTAACCTACTTTGGACTTTTTGAGTCACGTCGAAATATATTCATGATTTTGATTAATTTCATCTCTTGATGATCAGATGACATATTCACCTTATCATCTGATCTATCAAAACAATTCCAATCCTTTTTTTTTATGAAAGGCCCACGTACCGCTACGGTTGATCATTAGTAAAACTCTAAATATACAATGTCATCCACTATCGAGTACCACTCTAAACAATCCCAGGCCCACGTACCGCTACAGTTGATCATTAGTAAAACTCTAAATATACAATGTCATCCACTATCGAGTACCACTCTAAACAATCCCAATCCTTCCGGTAAGTAAATATCCAAATCATTCATCAAAAAGAAGTGAATAGGGAACAAACCAACAATTATATTCATGGGTGATTATCATTTATCCACTCCATCAGGCCATAAAGACTCCCGATCCTTTGAGTGAAATTTCAACGGTGACCGTGGGTGGATTACTCATAGTTTGCCATGTCACCGCCGAGCAACTGCCATGCATGTACTAATGTGTGGACCGATGTCTCTAAACTCAATGCTTGAGCTCCTCATGTCAAGAGTCATGTAACTATTTTAAAAAGCGAAAATCTGTTTTTTTTTAGTTTTTAAAATAAGATATTATAATGTGCTTATTTAGACATTCTAGTTGGCCTAGAGGCCAAAAGTAGGAAAGTAGAAAGCGCCAACTAGGGTCAACTTTATGGGAGTGAGAGCTTCATCCACTAGAACATCCCTATATTCCCCTATCTCAACATAGCTTATAAGTTTTTTATTTTTCTTTCTATTGGATTCTTCCCTAGTTTTTCTTTCACCGAACTCTTTTTCTATCATCATTAATTAAGAGGAGTGGCTATTCGAATTCAAGATTGGACTCAATACACTTAACCCCCTTTTTTAAATAATAATAATAATAAAGTAAAATTATCCAAATGTCCCCCTTTTCTCTCCTCCTCTCTCCTCCCCTTCCCCACCTTCCACTACAGGTGAAGATGCGAAGGGAGCCGGCTACTGATCTCCCTCCCCTCTCTCTCCCTTTTTCTTTCTCTCCCTCTCCTTTCCACTCTCTCTTCTCTCCCTCTCCTATTCTCTCTCTCCCTTCCTCCCTCTCTCCTCTCCGCTCTCCCTCCCCATTGTCTCCTTGCAATAGCAAAGAGATCATCATCTCCTTACTACAAGGAGATGCCTGATCTCCCTATTGTAGGCGATCTCCCTGTTGCAAGGAGACAGCAGGGAGGGGAACAAAGGGGAGAGAGGGGGAGGGAGGAAGAGAGAGGGGGAGAGAGGGAGAGTAAGGAAGAGTGAGAGGGAGATCGGCTGCCAGAGCTAGCGATTGTCGTTGGATAGGGGGTCAAGAAGGGAGAGGAGAGAGGAGGGGAAGGTGAGTGGAGAGAATGGGAGGGCATTTGGGTAATTTCACATATATATATTTTTTAAAAAGAGTGAGTGAATTGAGTCCCTTTCTAAGCTCATATTAGCTAGTCCCTTAATTAAGTTTTCTCTTATATATTTTGAATCTCTATTAGATGAGTTCACAGGAACAATCAAACAAAAATTAAATAAAAAATTATATTTAATATTTTCTTGTGATAACCATCTATTATTTGGTAGCCTCAAATGAAAGCTACCTTCTAAGCCCCAAAAAACAAAAAAAGAAAGCAGAAAAGAAAGGTACCTACAATGCAACCCTATATCTCATGCCTTGTCCACAACAATCAATAAAGATTCGTGAGGCCCAACATGTGAAAAACTTCCATGTTAGCACCACCGGAAGGGGTCTCATCTCACATAGCCACCAACTATGAAGCACAAGTATTTTCAAAATATACACGTACCTGTACCAGGTATTTACTTATACACGTACTGGATATGGGTAGGGCAAAAAACTTATCGGGTATGGTCAAATGTACCAGGTATGTTTTGACTTTGTGGGTACAGAATGGGTACATTTGTGGATATGGGATGGGTACGTTTCTGATACTTTTGTAAGAGTTTTATTTTTTTTAAAATTTTGTAAGAGTTTGAAAAGGCTAAAAAAATAATTTTTAACTTTAGCCTTGACTCTTTTTGATAAACTTAAATGGAAAAAAGCTTTAGCCCTAATTAATCTCCAATCTCCTTGTTTCCAACTAAAAAAAAAGAAAATAGAAAGGAGGAAGAATAAGAAGAAAGAAGAAATGCTAAATTATGAAATATAAAAAAATTATTGCTGTTGCTTATTTTTTTCATTAAATTAAATTTATAATGGTATTAAGTAATTATTGGCTTATTGCATCTAAGAACTTTAATCAATTTTAATTATTAGTATATTGCATTATTAAAATTAAAAAAATATAATTCTTCAATTGATGTACCCAGCTGTATCGATATTCTATTTTTTTAAAATTTTACCATATCAGCGTACCCATATCGATACCTATACCGGTACTCGTGCTTCATAGGCCACCAAGGAATTAATCCCGAGACGGTAAATGACTGCACCAATGACCAATTTTGCCAAACATGATAATTAAATGGTCCATGTCAATAAAATTATGAGGAGCTTGTTTGCATTTCTTCATAACCGTTTCCATTGTCACCCCTAGAAAGTATCATAAAAGGGTCTTATGAATTTTTTTTTTTTTTTTGATAATGGAGGGTGTCCCAACCCTTGCATGGACTAATCCCAGAGGAGGGCTAGATAAAATTTCTTGTAACCCCATTGTAATAGAGCAGCTCAAACCCGCAACCTCTTGGTACAAACCATGGTCGTAGGTCAATTACGCTACTCCTCGGGTTATAAAAGGGTCTTACTTATTACTGTAAATGCCTGCCAACTAATTGATGTTATCGTTGTGTTAGTTTTGCCAAGAATGCAAATCATATAATTATTCAAACGGTAAATGAAAGCTGTCTGTGGTGGCTGATGAAAGTAAAGAGGAAACATGTTTGATGTTTGAGAGGAAATGAAAAGGAGAGAACAGAGGAAATGGGAGATGAGTAACCTTTGCCATTGTTTTAGACAAAAGCATTTTATGATATTCTTTTTCAAAAACGAAACAAACTAGAATTTAATCGAAATATTCTCCGAAAACCAAAAACACTTTAAGAAAAAACATGAATAACACCACCACCCAAATTTACCGCTAGAAATTAGGACAATTGGATGGCTGAATTCACAATATGCATGGCGCATGATCCAATCTATAAATGATTAAAATAAGGTAATTTACATGTAATCAATCTAATAGAAAAAACAATTCTAATTGAATTTGAATTTATCTCCTGTCGAACGTAAGAAGGAACTGTAACTTTAATTAGTTAGGACAAATTAATTTCAGATAAGAAAGCTGGTCTATTGGGCCCAAACATATCTAGAAGTAGGAAAAATAAAGAGAGAAATAAGCCCAAAACAATATCATAATTGGTATACACCATACCTATGTGTATATTCACAAAAATAAAAAAGCTAGATAGATGCCACACAGCATACTAAATTTTCATCGTTTACATACGTTAATTTATAGCTATATGTATACATAGAACTTAGAAGCAAGCATTCATTTGCAGGAGCGAGAAGCAGCCTCAGATTCCCGGCGGCACTTGAGTGAGCGGAGGAGGTCGGAGAAGGCGCCGACGATGAACTGGTGGGTGTTTTTCCGGTTAAGCGCAAGATAGCAAAGGAGGAGCTCGTGGAGGTGGTCCCAGTGGGACCTTACGTCCAGGCCCTGCGCCACCACCATCTCCTCCATCGACCGCCGGAAGTCGGCGTAGGGGTCGCCGGAGTAGGTGGGCACGGCGAGTCCGGGGCCAAGGAGGGTGGCGTCCTCCTCCACGATGGCGTTGGAGCGGCCGGGAGAGGAGAAGAAGAAGCGGTGGGAGGAGAAGATGCTGGAGAGGTCCAGGCCGTCGGATGAGGACGATGGCGATGATGACGTGGACGAGCATGAGTTGGCGGAGGTGGAGATGTCGAGGCGGAGAGGGGTGGTTGGAGTGTCGGAGTCGGAGGTGGAGTTGTAGAGGGAGTTGAAGAGAAGAGTATTTTGGGAAGGGCTTTTGTTCATGTCTGGGTTCCTGGGCTTGGGGTGTTTGGATGTCTTAGAAGAAGATGAAGAAGATTTGAGTTTGGAGAAGCAGAGATTGATGGGATTTGGCATTCTCTCTCTCTCTCTCTCTCTCTCTCTCTCTCTCTAAATGTATGGTGTGGATTTTGTTGAGAGATGAAGAGGGAGGGAAGTGAGGAAGAAGAGGTGTGGCATTGAATGGTGGAAGGGACTGAAGGGACAGGGGGCGTTGAGAGTGTGGGGCGTCATTTAAATGAGGAAGGATTGAGATTTGGAGGAAACTACTGTTTAGTAAATTATCACAAAGCTCCATAAAGTTTAATGGGGCGGCGTTGATGATAGGTTGAGTATGGGGTTGGACCTCTGTAACGTGATTTGGAATTTTTTTTAGACGTCAGAATGGTTAAAGGAGAGTCCAACCTAGAACTCATCATGGTCAAACCAAACCCTTTGAATAATAGGCTGGGTTTGAGTTTTATTGGAAAATCATTGAGCCATGTTCGGCCAAAAAAAAAAAAACTGAAATTATGCAATTAGTCAAGTTAGGTCTAATTACAAATTAATTGGTCTAGTGACCAAATTTTTTTTATTATAGAAAATTCGATCTGAACTCTGAATTGTCCAGCAGAGTTCTGTCGAAGTAATTGCAATTGCCAACTTGCTGCAAGTGGTTCCAATATTTTGATATGTAGGGTTAGGGACCCACTTTATCATTTCAATGATGAATGATATCTGAGGCATTCATGTTGATCATGAAATTATTGGATGAGAATGAACTATCTACATTTTCTACTTTTTTGTTGGATTGGAAATCGACAATGATTGGGAAGGGTTGATGCTGTTACTAATGTTGTGTCACAGCAAGATTTTGTAACGGGCTGATTAGTGGAGGCCCCATCAGATGAATTGTTGAACATGGGAAGAGAATCCGGGTTTGGTATTTGTGGGAATGGTACGGGGTGCAGTAGCGCCTGCTTTGTCTTTTCAAGTTCAATAAACCTTAAGAACTGCGTGTTTTTAGTAACCAATCTAGTTTTACAATTTACCTCCCTTAAGGCTACACGTCCTCATGTGGATTCCTCTAACATCACCAAGATTTCCCTATCTTGACTCACAGGCTCATGCACCCTGGCTTTATCCTGATTTTGCCTTAAGGGCTTTCCCAACAGGATTGGGAGTCCCACATTTCTGACTGAGTCCAAGTTACTAGTAGTAACATATCTAGTTCATTATATAGGAGACTCATGTTTTACTCATAAGTGATGTGGGATGGGGTATTTCAATCCCAACCGTGGTATATTACCCTTCTGTAAGTGCAAGCTTCCTTCCTCTATATCCGGACTTTCTTGGAGCGGGCTTTCTTTTCATGTGTATAGGCTCTCCATTTAAGTCCTAGCCCTCTTGGCTAAGTGACTAAAAAAAAGTGTCTTAGACCTTTTTATGTTTTAAAATGGTCATTAGATTTATAATAGAAGATTGTGTAATTGGATGTAAGATTTTGAAGATATTTTCAAAATCTTTCACTTAAAAACTATATACAGAGAAGCGCTAGGAAAACTCCTAGAGAGTCTTTTGTAAAAAAATTGGGCGTCTTAGTTGGCCTCACTAAGTTGTATGACAACTATGAAATGCCATTAAAAGAAATAATCTAAATGAGATGCACCTATATGAAAATTTTTAGCTCCATTAAGTTATCCTAATCCTTTGATCTATAGGCCTAAAGTTTAATGATTTTAGAGGCATCGCTTTCTTCAAATTTCAATCGAACGATAAGTAAAAGTTGGATGCTTGTCAAATTTGGCTTTATACCAATTCATGGGGGATAGTCTATGTGACATGGTTCGATTAGCTTCAAGTGGTCTCAGCGCCCTAAAAATATAGGAGAGCATTTAAAATAAAGAGTTTTTTGAGAATTCCTTATATAAACACAAGTGTTATCCATTGCGCCCAGGCTCAACTCCCACGCTAGATCTGTGTGCGCGCACCTCATGGCGGGGAGGGACAAACCCAAATTGTACATATCTGGTACGGCCGCCCAAATGAAATCTAAAAGCCCCCCGTACTAGTAATAGGTCTTTGCCTGATGCCCCACCTATCCCAAAAGCACCGCCCCACCCTATGTAATACAGCTGTTCCCGCCTAGCTCCAAAGGCCAAAAAAAAAAAAAAAAAAAAAACCTGCACCAAACGTATGACCAACTGTACGCATAACAACAATAATAGGAAGCCCTCTCTCTCTCTCTCTCTCTCTCTCACTATTACAATGCCATCTCTCTCTCTCACACTATCTCTATTACAATGCCCACCCCCCCCCCCCCCCTCGCCTCTCTCTCTCTCTCTATTAAAATGCCTACACTCAACTCTCACTCAAACTTCCCCCCCCCTCTCTCTCTCTCTCTCTTACAATGCCTACACTCTAACTCTCACTCAAACCTTTTACCTAACTCTCACTCAAACCTTTTACCAAAAAAAAAACTCACTCAAACCTACACTCAACCTATAGCAGATCTGTCTATGTATTTACTCATGTATAACACTTAAAAAGATTGAAATGGTTGGCCACACCATTTATGATATATGTCCCACTTTATCCAGATTAGTTTTTGAGTTTTGCTCTCAAGCCTTTTTTTTCAATGGGGCATCATTATTTTATGAAAGATATTATTGGGTGCAAATCTCTACTAATGGATTTTGAGTTTTTGGGCACATATAATTTTTTTATTTGTTTGGTTTTTCTAGCTAGTATTTTGAATGTGTCCCCAAATAGTGGTGGAGCATTGATGCCAAATCACCATATTGAAGGAGTTGGTTATTGATTATTGGGGTAGAATAGTTGAAATTTATGGTTTGCATCGGCCAATTTGATCCATTACATTTGGACTGCTACCATTTTCTCATAACCATTAATTTAGCCACATGTGTATGTTTTTGGATATTCTTATATAAGATGAGTCATGTTTCCACACTTAAAATGTTTGAGTGGTAGGAAAGTCCTAGAGTGACCTGGAGGTCTCCAGTTCGAACCTCTATAAAGACTTACCCGATATACATGGCTTGTGGGTAGTTGTGTATATATGGAGTTTTTCCAATGAACAACCGTAAGGGGGTCGGTGGGTTATCTCTTTAAAAAAAAAAAAGGTTCCGCATACCTATGACATGCCCACTAGTGATGGATATGGAACACCAAGACAACGGACAAATCCTTGTTCATCATTATCACCATCAATGGTCACATGTATAATGCCTCCATGGGAGCTTTTGGTCCTTTCTTTTTTTTTCCAAACAGCCATAGACCACCCCACTTAAACGAAAATCTTAGTTCCGCCAGTGATTGTGGGCCCATACCTAGGATTTGAACTAGGAGGGATTTAAAGATGTCCCTAGGCCCCTCATCTTTGTAAAAACTTAGCTCCATTCCTTTTGTATCATCTCCATTTGGGCCCCACAAGTTTAACCATATATAGTCCATTCAAATGGGTGTGTAGTTGATTTAATTGTCCAATCTATTTGGATGAGACCCAAACTTGGGGGACTAGTGCAATTCAAGGGGTGTGTGTTGTTTGTGTGCATATATATAGGGCTCTGATCTTGTGAGAACTGTTCTAAAGCACCTACCATGAGAACTTTTTATAGGAATGGGACCAAGGGGGATGGAAAGATCTATGTGAGATCACCCCAAACATCAAGTTTAGCCCTAATTACATTTTCCTAACCCCTTCATCTGAAACCTACAATTCGAACCCATACCAATTTGTGCATAGTCGATTCAACGGTTCAATAAATTTGGATTTGACCAAAACTTGGGGCGTGTGATTATCAGAAGATCCTTATGTATTGCAAGGTTTGGATTGAGTGATAGATAGGTTCTACCTAAAGTTCTCACAAAAAGTTGGTATGAATTATTTCTCATACGATTATTTCCCATATAATACATATATAGTAAAGGGAGCATTACAAAGTGCGCCTAGGCATTTTTTAGGAGAAGATGCCCCTCCTAGTTTGGCCCACTGGGATGTAAAATGATCATAAAGTCCATTGAATGGAAAGATCAATATGAGGCCTACTTATATGCAAAATTTTGAGTCCATAACATCATTTTAATCTTTTGATCCATGATCCTAAAATTTAATGATTTATAAATATCATTTTTTTATGATTTCAATCAAATGGTGAGGAAAAATTGGTTGAGTGTCAACTCTTGACTTGTGGCCATAAAGGGCGGTGTAGTGTGTGTGAAAAGATTAGATTGTCTTAATGTGGGCCCCGTGACAAAAGAAAAAGGATGGGTGAAAAATGGATATTTTTTAAAGTGGGACATTGTTTAAATTTTTTTATTTTTAAATAGGTTAAATTCATTTACATTATTGGTTCTTACTTTTTGTGCTTATTGAGAGAGGTATATATATGAAAAATTTTCAAGAATGCCCCATTTAAAAAGGGTCGTTTTTGCCCTATCTCTATTTTCCAATGAGGGACAAGTCATGTAGTGACTTTTTTTTTTTTTTAAAAGTAATATTAATTGCTTCTCTCCATTTTTAATCTTCTATTCATTGCAAAAGGTGTATTTTCATTTTTAAAAATGACCGAATGCTATCCAGCGCTCCTCATATATATATATATATACTGAAAACAAACAATAATCTATAAATTTCACGAGGTCTTTGTGTGAGCAGAAATGGCCCATAAATATCTCAACACTTAACATATACTACGAAAATTCGATTTCAAGTTGGTGAAACTTCATCGTGGTCCCATATTGATGCATGAAAAAAACATATACTACGAAAATTCGACTTCAAGTTGGTGAAACTTCATCGTGGTCCCATATTGATGCATGAAAAAAAAAAAGAATAAATGGGACTGGAAATGGAAGGTGCCAATGTGAATTAGGGGTATCTCGGATATCATCAGTTCATAACTTTGTTAGCGCCTCAAAGTTTACGCTGTTACATATGAACTGATCATTAATATATCATCACCATCAAAATCTAGTCCCAGTCCCAATTGTGCTGCGTCCGCTACATTTACATTTCTTATCCTCCATTTCAATCTTTTCTAAGCAAAAGACTAATATAGATTGTGTTTCTTCATATCTATCCTTAATAAAATTAATAAAATGATTAAATATAAGGGAGGCATTTTAGTAGACGGAATGATCTCTGTTTGCTAGTTCATGCATGCAAGCTTTTGGAGACAATCCTAATGCAGGCAACTATGCACCGAGTAACCCATATCACAAGATGCCAATTCGCTGTTTCATGTCAATAATACCAATATACTAAGGGTGGGTCATATAATTATATCTAATATTCTTGAGCTCAAGCTTACACACCTCATTTATCTTTAGAAATATTTTGTATTGCTAGGGAATTTTTTTTTTAGTTAATTTCAGTTGCAACTCAAGGTTCACTGATCATCTGTTTGCAGTGTTGGCCTCGTTTATTAGAAAAGAAAAGATGTATTCATATATAGCCAATTCTAATCCACATTGAGACCTTTCCTTTCAGCAATTATTCATATGATTAACCTTCATCAAGTTGGGCAAATTTATTTCTCCATCCCTACCTTTCTCTTTACTTATTGTATAAGCTGTGAAGGATATAAGCAACAGTGATGCGACTACATAAAGAACAAAACAAAGTGCAAAAAACACAATGGCAGTTTGCATGCATGATTGTCCTCTCAACTCCAACCATTCAGTTGGAAGGACATAAGCAACAGTGATGCAACTGTGTAAAGAAAAAAACCGGGTACAAAACGCTCAATGGCAGTCATGATTGTCCTCCCAACTCCAACCATTGAGGTAAAAGAAAGAGCCTCTTCCCTAGTTAGTAAGAGGTGGTTGTTCTTATCTACTGGTTAAATTTAAATTTGTATAGATTTGCTTTCCTCTCTTGGGAAATGTCCCTCCTTTTTAGAGAAACTGCCAAATACACAGCGTAAATCCAGTTCCAGGGAGCCTGCCTTACCGTTATGGCGCTCTCAACACATCTGTCTTCATTCACAAGAACAATGATTTTTGGATTTTACTGACATGACCATCTAAACCACTGCATCATCTCCTCCTCCTCCTCAGATGGCTCTATGGTCATCCGTCCACTCAGGGCTTCAATGAAAGGGGCACGAAAGGGGTGGACAATCATTTTCATCAAGTTCCTACTCTATTCCTCATAGATCTAACCCTTGAGCTTCTCAGCAGCCAAGCTACTATTTCTAGGAATTCATTACAAGGCAGCCAGACAGGTGTGGAAACGGATTGGACTAATTGAGCTATTGGGGTAGTATGTACCTAACTAGATTCAATAAAAGAATGCCATTATTAATGGTAATCTGCTCAAATCCTAAATTCACGTGTAAGGCTGGGATCGGGGTAGTTGGTTTTTGTAATATGCATTGCCTCAAACGGAAACCCACCATAGCCCGTTTATGAATTCGGTAGGACATGTATAACCCTAACATAAAAATCACTCTGTTGAATGGGATCAAGAACTGCCTGATCCCCACATGATCAGCTGACACACAGATGTGGTGCTGGATAAGATACAGTCGACAGGATGCTTTTATTTCCAACGAGTCTGTGGAGATTCCCATATTTATATTATATGATTGAACGGACCTACACATGGTGAAATGAAAGTATTTTCCGATTCAAGATTTCATTTGAAAGGACAAAAGTCCACCACGTTTGATTAGTGAAGGCAGGGAAAAGGAAGAACAGAGGGCTAAGAACAGGATCCATCAGTAAAGAGATCCTGACAGATTGTGGTGTTTGCGAGAGCTGCTGCCTGCTGGTGTGTAGTCCGTATGGATTAGAGTTGTTGTTTGGGTTCTTTCAGATCTGTACAGTGCATGAATGATGAGTCTTTATCTGATCTACAGTTGATTCTACTGGGATATAGGTGAGGACAGAAAATGGGTGAATAGTATAATAAATAGCACATGGATGGAACAGGTAAGTAAAATACTTTGCAGCTATGGGAAAGAAGAATGCACGGAGCTGAATGCACGGAGCTACAGGTACAGCCCAGCACGCTGTTCGGTCACGTCACTGTTATTCGGCCAGGCGTGGCCCAACTTATCTCAAATACAGGCCACGCTGTGCCACTGGGGTGCCCGGCCCTGCCCGGCCCGATGAAACAGTTCCGCCACCCCAAACCAAGCAATACGACAGTTACATAAGTTGCCCTTGGGGTCTTTTTTTCAAATGAAGCTGATGTAATTTTAAAGATACGTTTAAGCCCTATGATGCCAGATAATGGGATAATTTGGGAGGAAAACAAGTAAGGTAAATTTAGTGTAAAAAGTGCTTTTTTGATAGCGGTAAAAATTAGGAAGACTCGAGATATGAGAGAAAATTTAAACAAAGAGGCTTGAAGGAAATTTCGGCTTAACCTATAGAATTTGAAGATTCCTAACAAAATAAAAAAATTTTCTTGAACAACATGCAATGACATCTCGCCGACTACGCAAAATTTGGTAAAAAGGAAGATTTTGGACAATGATTTATGTGTTTTTTACAAGGAGAGATGAAGGATAGCTTTCACGCATTGTGCAGATGCCCCCAACTGCGACATGTATGGAAATTAGGTCTACCTGAGGTTAATTTGATCAATTTATCCACTCTAATTTTGGCCTGCTAGTTTGGGATTTGAAGGAAAAGGTTTCAACTGTTGCTATGGCTCTTTTTTTCATTGTCGCATAGGAAAATGGTATAGAAGGAATATGTGCGTTCATAATGATAAGTCAATAAAATCAAGCTTAGTGGTTGAAAGGCTTTAATGTTGGTAAAGAATTTCAAGAAGGTAAAAGCTCAAAAATTCAATTTAAATAAGGAGAAAATTTCTTAAATGGCAAACTCCTCCTACGGGTGTATTAAAGATCAACATGGATGATGCTTTATTTCCCGATATCTAAAAGTTTGGGGTTGGTGCTATTTTACATGACGAGGTGGGCACTGTGGTAATGGCAACGAGCAAAATTGAGAATGAGATGGTAGAGGCAAATGATATTGAAGCTCTATTTGTCTTAAGAAAGTTACAAATGATTTATCAATTAAGGATAGAAGAAGTTATTATTGAAAGTGACTCGTTGTGGATGATTGAATCTCTAAATTCATTTTCTCCCAACCTATCAAGATAGGATTTTGTATTTGATGAGGTTCAAGTGTTGTTGAAATGCTTTAATAGATATGAAGTGGTTCATGTGGGTAGAGAGGGCAACGAAGTGGCACATAAGCTAGCTAGACATGCCGAATTTGTGGGCAATAAAATGGTTTAGTGGTACTCTCCTCTAGATTTTATTACACAATATGTTCTAGTTGACTCAACGATGTAATTTTTTTGAGTTTGAAGGAATGATTTTCTATAAAAAAAAACTCAAGATAACTATAAATACCTCATCTCTCCCCATTTCTCAACACTTATCTGCACACATTCTCTCTTCAAGATATTTTATATATTTAGCAGTCAACTTTTATTTAGTATGTACACAGTAATATTACATAAGAATGCTCAACTGCTCTCTATTCCTATATTACAACTTTAGTCTAAATGATTCAATTGCTGCAAATGTGGATTTAAATCAAGACAGAGGTAGCCAGGTAGGAAGCAATCGTAAATCTGTTGCCCAACGTCAAACCTCAACTCCAACTATAAAAAAAAAATTTTCAAGTTTGGAAAATTTTTAAGAAAGTTAAGGTTAAAGATGTCATTAGAAACATGGTAGAAAAGGCACAATGCATATATTGTGAAGAATTTTATAATTGTAAGTTTACAGGTGGTGCTGGCCACCTTATTAGACACATGAAAACATGTGTCCCAAAACATACCAGTGGAATATGGACTCGACAGTAGAGTGTAGTCGCACGCAAACTCTACTTTCTCAAAGTTCTTCATCTAGTAATTTAAGTAATTTTAATTATAATCATTCTAATACAAGATACCAGCTTGTAAAATTTATTGTGATTAATTACCATTTATAATTGCTTAGAATGAATCCTTAGAAGAATTTTTGAATAAAGCCTTCACCCCTTTATTTAAAAAAAAATTGTACAAATAATGCCAAAAATGATGCAGTAAAAATCTTTAAAAAAGAAACAGGAAATCTAAAAATTGTTCTTCAAAACATACCTAGAAAAATAGGGTTAACTTCGCATTTAGCGACCTCAAAATAAAATGTTAGGTATATTTCAATACATGCACATTATATTAATAAGAATTAGATTATGAATAAAAAAATAATTTCATTCTCTTTACTTGAATACCCACATACTAGTGCGAGGATATAGACCACTATCCTAGGAAATAAAATATAAAAAATATATTAATGTCTATAATTTTAGATAATGTATACTCCAACAATAGCACTTTTATTTTAAGTGGAGTTGTTTTTCACAGTAGATATGGATGCCACATCTTAAATCTTATTAAGAAAAGATAGAATAAGATTTATTAAGTCTATAATAGAAGTTATTAAGTAAGGTATATTTACTATGTTGCATTGTTTTATTTGCTTAAAGGAAACAAAATTGGAAGGAAATATATAAGTCTTCATAATATTTTTATAAAATACAACCAGGTGTAGAGCATAGATGAAATTTTACTGATCAAATGTTAAGAAAAAACTGCAATTAGAAAGATGTAATTAATCAATATTGTGCTTATATTTAACACATGCAAAAATTTCAATAGGTGAAGAAATTTGGTAAGTTCTTGAAATAATTAAATAAATTAAAAGTTTTTTATGATGCGACATCATTTTTTCTGGGATATATTATCCCACCTCAACTCAAGTTTGAATGACTTTTATGAAATTGGTCTTACTTTTCTAAAATATAAAAATGTAGAGTCCTTCAAAGAAATGTGTAAAGCAATGAAAATGAAAACTTCATAATACTAGAGAATTGCTCATTAACATTGTATTTAACCTCCATATTAAATCCTAGGCTAAAATTAGTAGGTGTAAAAACTTTGCTTGAAGAAATAAATAAAAAATATAAATAGAAATATTGTAAACAGTATCTCTATTATGAAGTCTTATTTAGTGTAGCTTTTTTATGGAGTAACCCTATGGGTAGAAGACCAAAAACGGCCTATGCTCCTTTCCAACCAAAGACAGGAAAAAAGAAAGTCTCATGGAATCTTCTTAACAGCCATCGAGATATAAAATCTTCTGGATCAAATCAAACTACGAATGATTTAACGTTGTATCTACATACCGGTCTGATTGACATCATAGATGATGACACCAGTTTTTGGCTGCAAAATAAGTGAAGGTAGATTTCATGTGCTTTTTGCCCTAGCCCATATTTACCAACAGTTCCAATGTCAATAGTTGCATCAAAGCAAGTTTTTAGTGCAAGTATACCACATATCAATGGTAACAATACAATGTTGTCACGAAAAAACGGTGGAAACATGTACGTGCCCACCAGATTTTTTTTTTGTAGAAAAGGGAAAGCAAAACTGGATGCCAACAAAAAAAAAAAAAGAAAAGAAGATGACTTTTCAGCATTAAAAATATTAAAAAATTATCATAGATGTAAATTCTAAAAAAGTATTTCAAGTTGGAAATTACCATCAAAGTTGTTTTAAACTTTATTTCAAGAAAATTGCAATAGTTACAAGTTTTATTTCTTTATTTGTAACTTTTTAAAGTTGAAATTATCATCAAACTTGTAAACGTTATTTAAAGTTGAAAATTACCATCAAAGTTATTGTAACCTTTATTTCAAGGAAATTCTCAAACTGAAAAGTTTTATTTTTTTCTTTCATTTGTAAATTTATTTTAAATTAAATTGGAATTATCATCAAAGTCTTAAATTTTATTTGAGTTGGAAATTATCATCAAAGTTGCAAGCTTTATTTCAAGTTGAAAATCAGCATCAATGTTTGCACATTTATTTTATTATTTTCAACTTTACTTCAAGTTGAAAGGCCTGAAGTCCCCCTTTTAATTAAAAAAACAATAAAAAGAAGAAAGCGCCCCATGGGCCTACCCAAAAGACTGTGGGCTGGCCCAAACTGGCATGTGGGCTGCCATGGCCCAGCAAGGCACAACCAGAATCATGCCTATGGGATGTAAGAGCCCAACCCCTGCAGACTTGGGCAGAGCACGGCACTGCCCGGCCAAGCACGGTTAAGCCAGCTATTTTCTGGTACGGCCCATTTTACACCTCCAGATGGACCAAAGGCATGCCAGCCCGTTCTGATGGTTGGGCTATCAATACTTCTAATGCTATAAAAGTGGAGCTATGGTTAGGCAAATGAGTATTGAATAAAATATGCTTAGAAAGGGCCCAAGCCCCAAAAGAATCAGCCACGTAAAAGCACCACAGGAATCACAAGAACAAGGTCCCCAGCCGCTATACTGAAAACAGAGAAGCGTCACATAAGCTGAATAACAGAACGCTGATAGGACCCAACTAAGAAAATGAAACCAGCTACAAAAACAGGGGATAGGCAATCCCTGCCAAACCCCACTCAACCTCTGAACTAAGAGCACGCAAAATGATTTTTTACATCTCTGTTGTGTTTCAGTGATTGCAGCTATAACAAAATTGAATTCAAGAAAAAAAAAAGGTCCCACGAAAAAATAAATAAATTATAAATTGGGGAAATAAACTCTTTATCAAGTAGAGTTAGCCACTTTATCCTCATGTGATTGTGTTTATCTTGACCAATCATTTGAAAATGTTGGAAACAGTTTCTCATCGCATGGAATTCTAGGCAGTGGAACTCCACGACTCCAGAAGTTGAAGGCCTAGAAGTCTGATTTCATTTCATTAGAAAAAAAAGAACAATATATAGGGGGTTGGGGAAATGCATTATAGAGAGAGATAACACAGAGCAAAGAGATGAGGTGTCAGCAAATCACAGAACCACCACCAGAGAGCATCTTAAGACAATACAAACCAAAAGCAATACAAACCTACAACCAGAGAATCTTTGTCCAAGCCAAGAGCAAGACAACAAAACAGGCTGAATTCCTACTCAAACAACTCGGTGTCCCAAGACACTACAAACCAACAACAATACAACCTACAACCAGAGAATCTTTGTCCAAGCCAAGAGCAAGACAACAACAGGCTGAAGCCCTACTCAAACAACTCGGTTTTGGTACAACCATGATTTTTCCAAGGATCCAAGTAGTTCAGGATGGCAAGATTTTAGGAAGATGAAACTATATGATCTTTTCTGTGCTTGTCTGATACTTGTAAATTTCAATTCCCCTATGCCACTTATACCCAAAGGATTTGAATCTGGATCCACTTTAGATTGATAAATTATGGAATGAGCTCTGTCAAAGGCCTAGCATCAATGACTAATAAGTTTCAGATCCCCATATTTAACGATCTTTTTAAGATCTGCATAATAAAAGAAGAGGCCAATGTCCCTACTTTAGCTGAAAAAAATGAAGCGGGAAGTTCTTGCCTGTCCTGTGAATCTTTGCTTTATAAAGACACCATCAGAGGACTGAGAACAAAATTTTCGACATTGGAGTTGCATGGAGTGAAATCAAAATGTTGAGGAGTGTCATGTGGTGCGGTGTACAACGGCTAGGGCAAGCTTGAGGAGCACCGACAGAAGTCAATCGAGGACTAGGATAGTTTGTCATTCCTCCCATGTACAAGGAAAAAAAATTTCAAGGGTTAATTCCGGCACATCCAAAACCCTCATTTAAATGATAATTCCATTATATGGTGAAAAACTAAAGAGGATTTTACCAAAAAAATTACATACACACCACCAAAAAGGCCCATCTAGATTTTTAGGCTCGGAATAGTTCCTAGGGACCAGGTTTGTTTTTGTTTTTTTTTTTAATGGAGTATTAATGAGTGTCGAATTCAACACTCCTTGAAATAGGGGAGGGTCGCCGTTCAGGCGGTAGCTCAGTCGATTTGAACATTGAGTTTGCTCCCCAAGGTCTCAAGTTCGATTCTCATCCCCTGCGTTATCCTGATACTAAGTGTGTGGCCATGTATATACCCCATAGGGAATAGTCCTTGCTTGTCAGGATCAGAAAACTTCTAAGCCAAAGGCCAAAGATCCGAAAATTGAGCTGGCAAAGGATACCCTAGGTCATTAAAAAACAAAAAAAGGGAGGTCGAAATCGGCCTGCCATTGTTTCCTTTTAAAAGTCGCAAACCCTACTTTCTCCATCCTTCTTCCTCTCCAAATGACGAAATCGACTTCTAGCATCCCCCAACTGGTGAGCCTTACTTCGAGGATGTCTTAAGTATTCTCCTTCACTGTATTTTGCCCCCACAGGCATCTTCCCTTCCTTTATTGAAGTATTTCTCAAGGTAATGGTTTTCCCCCTCATCATCTTCTTCCTCATGCGCCCCATGTGACACACGACAAAAAATTTTTTTTGTCGTCTTCTTTCTATCTCGTCTACCTTCATGTGATATCGCATTGCAAACATAGTATAAACACACTATTCTTCTAACCATGTGCAATCGGACACTAATACACTTTAGAGTCACAAATTTTTTTCTAATTTAAGTAAGTTTCATTCCTTTAACAATGTAGAAGAACAAATGCTTATGGGATGCTTTAACCATTCAATATGGTAAATATTGAATGCTTGACATGTATTCCTACGGATATTATGTAAAACCATTTATTCCATTTCTATTACAACAAACATGAATTTGTATATATACCGACAGCATGTCAGACAGTGAGGTCTTAACTGTCTTCCACTATGATGGTGAGTTTGAATTTGATATAATTCGTCCTCAATACAATGGTGAAAAGCATAAGATGGAGTATCTGTCGAGTGACATAACATATAAGATGTTGAACATTGCGCTTGAAGCATCAAAATGGGACGCAAGAGTTGAAGACCTAAGCATACAGAACTTTCATTACAATGGCTTACAATGTGATATCATATTAAGGTTAATGAGATAGAAAGAAGACAACCAAACAATAGGTCACATGGGGCGCACGAAGAAGAAAATGAAAGGAGAGAAAAACATTACCTTCACCAGTACTTTAATAAAGAAAAAGAAGCTTGTGGGGGACCAAACACAGTGAAGGAAAAGCACCTGGTACCACCGTGTAGGAAGATTCAAGAGCTAAGGAAGAAAATGGGTTGCAATCGTTGTTGAAGGATGGAAGAAGACGATAGAGTTTTATCAATAGAAAGTGAAATAGAGGAGGGCCAAATGTATTTAAACAAGCGAATTCGATGCTCGTTCCCAAAAAAAAAAAAGGTCCCTTCATAGCCCAATAAACTAAAGGGGTCTTTTTGGTGTAGTGGCCATCAAATGTGATTTTCCAGAGATAACATCCTCAAAATTAAAGCCCCAAGTCAACAAGAATCTTGCTGAAAAGTTCCTTATAGCACTCCAAATAGCATTAAAATAAAATTTCTGCTTTCATTTCCACGGCATATACAAGAGGCATTTTCGTAATTTTTGCAGCAAACAGATTCCAAAACAGAACAAAGAAATATATTTTCAACGATCTTAAATAAGGGAAACACATTCCATCATGGAAAATGTATCGCCCTGCCATACAAATGTAGAACCGCACAAATGAAGTCGTCCGTTTCCATCCTGTCAGTCTTTTATGACAGGGAAAATACAAGGGAGAAAAAAAAAAGAAGTAAAATACTTATCACCAAACCCAGAGCTGTGGGGTGAAAAGAAAAAGGAAAAAGAAAAGAAGAAAGATTAACAGTAGGTGGTCATCCCAATAATAAGGAACAAAATAGGATTACACAAGATCTAGCAGTAAGAAACAAGAAATTATAAACAGATAACAATTAAGATAACATTTGGTATCTATCCTAAAGATTGCGCATTAAAAATTTAAAGGGATATTGCCAGTATAACTGCCCTCAAATATGACACTTACCTCAAAACAAGTGAAGTTTAAATATTTTCCGCAGAGCTATTCGTACAATAATGTTGCAATATCTCACTATCCTAATATATTGCATAGGGTGATATGTGTGATATTGCACGGCTCTAGGATATTACACAGTCTAATGTGTGCGATATTGTATGACACTAGGATATCGCAGGAGCACTTTTTTGGGTAATAATTAAACTTCGATAATTCATTAATTCATGGGTGAATGTTAGGTCTAATGAACATTGTACGAGCAACATCCTAAAATTAAATTAGTGGAACACGATAAAAGAAAATAAAGGAGATACAAGAACCAAAAAAGATACTTCGTTAGGAGAACATATTTCTTTTCCGCAGAATTAGAGTAGTAGAAATGAAAGAAGCATTGAAGTAAATGAGGACCAAAAAGGTTACTGGTCCAGATAACATTCCGATAGAAGTTTGGAAATGCTTAGGAGAGGTTGAGGTGATTTGGTTAACTAAACTCTTTAATAAAATATTAATGACAAAGAAAATGCTGGATGAATAGAGAAGAAGTGTTGTAATGCCTATATATAAGATATACAAAATTGTACCAAAAAACATTCAAAAAATCCCAACCTAGAGATCTAATTCATGATCTAAATTGTTTAACATTCTCATACTAATAATAAGCATCAAAACATTTAATCTTTTACTTAAGTAGTCATCGATTTTGAGAAATTTGTGAAAAACTTCCAAAAAGTTCAAATACATCTAAAATCATTGGATGTACTCATGTACTCATGTAAAATATTGATTTTAATTAACATGATAGTGTGTTTCACATATGCAACGCCCATTGTCCAATACTATGAATAAAACGCAAATGGCCCCTAAGTAATTTGATTATTGATAGAATTTTAGGCCGCTGACTTTGAAAAGACCTAAAATAAATTCAGCAGAAATCCGTCGCCCAAGAATGTTATAATTTATACTCAAAAGGGAGGAAAATCTAGACCTCATAAAAGAATCAGCACACAAAACCTCTTTAGTTTCTTTGGAATGACTCAGTTAGATGCCCTCATGTCATGTTAACATCAGGAACAGCTGCATCTGAATTCTGAGTTCAGGTTCAGCAGTTCCTTCATATAGGTATAATAAAATCAACAATCGCTGCCCATACTTCTAACATTTTTTTTTCTTTTTAATGGTGTGCTTAAAACAACAATTATAAGCAGAAAATTTAACAATCCAGAAAAGAAATAGCAGTAACCACCAGATTGCTTTTAGATGCAAAAATAGAGGAGGATAAAAAGGTTGCAGCTGTCAGTTTGCAGAAAAGTGGAGATATCAAATATCACAGCCAGCAGATAAATTGTTTAAGGACAGTTCCAGACTCCAGAGTCAGTCATTAATTAACAGTGATAACTCTCACAGGATACAGAATATCAGTCCCTGTTACGGATTTTCCAACTTGCAATCACAGAAGATTCAAGAAACACAAGGTGGAGAAGGAGCTAATAACAATATAGAACTATTTACTTCAGTCAACTGATTCTTCTCGTTTCTCTGAATTTGGATTGGCAATGATGAATAAGATGTTGTCATCATGTGGTTGACATCTCCATAGGTGCAGCTCTGATGCCCAAAAATGTCAATTCGCTGTTTCAAAACTCATGGTTCAAGTGGGGCATGAGTTATCTTTTCCATGACACACAACAACACAAGCATTTGCATCATCCCTTTTCTTCTTCTATTCAACAATGGCTTCTGATAAATTAATGGGGCATTAGGTCCTTAGGCCATTATCCAACTCAGCACACCACCAGAAATTCACCCCTGCCCCCAATCAGGATTCCATTCCACGGTCAGGATCCATTCAATTACCACAGTCCCTAAGTAATTATAAACTAATTTAACAAATTTTGGAAGTCTAATATGAGCAAGCTATCAACAAAGTGGGTCATATTTTTATATAATTACCCATAAGCATGATGGCTGTGATCAGATATAACAATTGGGGGATCACATACCTTTAAAAAACAACAGAACAGTTGAGGGACTAATCATATGTGGTGTCCGAAGTAACTATATCAAGTACAAATTGTTCATACATGTTAAATGGCAAATAAACAAACATTACTAATGCCCAATAAAAAACAATGCAATGAGTAGCATGCCAAGCAGTCACCTGCAAAAAACTCCAAAAAGAGAGCCATGATCACAGACTATTACTTCATCTTCAGAGTTTTAGCCAAAAAAACAAAAGGCTCTTGATTTGGGTTGGCAATTGGCCAGGCAGGGGGAAAATTTTGAATCTGCCCAGCCCAAAATCCCTGACCTAGCAGCCTAAATAAATGCCTGACCAACCAACTTTTGATGGCCCTAATCTTGGTTCCCTCATTCTGCTAGGAGCCCATCAAAGAATCAGCATTAGCAACATCTGCAAACTCAGCGCTTCTGCAGCAAGCCACCAACTTGGTTCATAAAATCCCAACTCATTTCCAGAGCTATTCAGAGTTCAGCCAGTCACATACATTTGAAAAGGAATGTGGTCATTTTTTCCAGAACTTCCAAAGACTTGAAAAGTGCTCTCTGTGCAAATGAAAAGATTACTCATAATAAGGTTAAGAAACCACCACCCTGAGGCAGTGGCCAAGAATATTACCGAAAATAAGGCACAAGGTCCAGCCTAAAATAACCGTATAATCAACAGTACTAGAGATCTCCTTTTTATAAGCAAGATGGAAATGAATTTATGATCCAAGGTTGGAATGTTTTTAGTTTTTATTTTAGATCCGAGGTTGGAATATGGAGCACCATCCAATTAAGTTATGGGCTGAAAGCCACAGGAGAGACTTATTGGAAGTCCCATAAGATATGTTAGTTTGTCCCAATACCAGATCCCTCAGTTGAAATCAAGGTCAATCCAATAAAACCAGATTCCCTTTGCATTATAATTGCATCCAAACCTGCTTGATCTATATCCGAACTACCTTCAAAACTCTTAAGGAAACAAAATCATGTTCTCCAAGAAACGAATTTGAATGCACCTTACTTGCACCATGGAATTCCAGACATTATTCTTCTTTCAAACTTAAGTTTCCAAACAAGAAAACGTCACTCCGCATGCTGTAAACCCTCAGATGAAGTATGCCACAATCACGCATCTAGTTCCGCCACAGCAACGTCAATCCATCCAACAAAGTCTGATAGGTCCTCGCATCCATAAAATTCCCCTTCTCCCTCAACTCTTCCAGCAGCGCAAACGCCTCACTCTCCCGCCCATCCCTACACAAACCATCCAACAGGGTCCTATAAGTCAAAAGATCCGGAGCCATCGAATTCTCCAACATATCAAACATAACCTCAATTCCATCTCCAAACCTCCGTTCGATCGAAAGACTGCATATCAAAACCATGTAGGCACTGCTACTTGAAACGCAACCCTGCTTCCGCATTTCCTTGAAAAACCCAAAGCCCTGCTCAACCCTTCCCTTCTCACACAGCCCCTTCACAATATACCCATACGTGTACCCGTCAGGCTCGCATCCATACAACCCCATTTCGCGAAAAACCCGAATTGCCTCATCCATTTCCAGACATTTGGAGTAGGCTTTCACGATCAAATTGAGCGTGAAGGTGTCCAGGACGACGCCGGACGCCTTCATCTGTTTGATGAGGGACCGTACGGCGCGCAAATAGACGTAAGAGACATTCAATCTATTGAAACGACGGAGTAGGGAATTCAATAGCATGGAGTAGGTTTCGAGAGAGGGCTTACATCCTGGTGAGCGCTGCATCTTCTTGAAAACGTCGAAGGCGCGGCCGAGGAGGTGGCGGCGGGAGCAGCAGAAGCGGATGATGGAGTTGTAGAGGGGGAGGGAGGCGGGGCAGGCGCCGGCGAGGACCTCGTCGATGAGGGATTCGGCGGCGGAGAAGCGCCTGCCGGAGGCGGCGATGTCGATGATGGCGAGGTAGGCGGAGGGGTCGTGGCGGTAGCCGCGCTGCTGGGCGGTCCAGCGGAAGAGGTCGAGGGCCAGGTCGGGGTCGGATTGGGAGCGGAGGGCGGAGACGACGTCGGAGGGGGTGAAGCCGGGCCGGAGGTGGGCGACCCAGGAGTCGAATTGCTTCTCGAGAGGGGTTCGGGTTCTAGGGTTAAGGTTTGGGTTAGGGTTTGGGGAGGAGGTGGAGAAATGGAAATGGGTGAGAGGAGGAGGAGGGAAAGGGGTTGCTTTGTTGGTGAGGGAAGAAAGGAAAGAGCGGGATATTGTTCTTCTCATCTTCTTTTTGTCCTCCTCCTCCTCCTCCTCCTCCGCCTTTTGTGTTGTATTTTCAGAACATTGGAGAGTTTCAAATGGCAGAGAAGAAGAATTGGGGTAGAGGGGGTTTGGAAATTTGTGAGAGGGATGAGTGCCGGGGGAGCATAGGGTCAATGGATGGCCGGATTTGGTGCAATAGTTTTATTTTATTTTATTTCATTTTTTTTGAAATTTTTGTAAAATGAGGCTCAAGTTTTTGATACATTGTAAGTTATGATAAAATAAAAACCACATTTTTTAAATAGGATTAAAGTTTTCCAAATACATTAAAAAAGAATCCTCGTAGATTTTCATCATGGATTTGAAAAATTCATATTTGACAATTGTAAGTTTCTAATGATTTAGGCAAGTGGAAAAATTCATTTTCTTGTTTAAGAAGAAAGGGAGAGAGAGTAGAAGGAGAAAGAGAGATGTTCTTCTTATTGAATGAGAGATGTGTATATCATGAAGGGAGGAGGATGATCTTATTTATAGAGTAAGATTGCTTCCTCCCCAAGCAAACCAATATAGTAGGATTCTTGCTTTCCATATCTAACGTGAGTCCCAAGGAGGGCATCTACTAATGATAATCTCTTATAACACTCCCCCTTGGATGACCATCATTCAATAACAGTTGCCTCATTAAAACCTTGCAAAGGAAAAACCGAATGGGATAAAAACTTAAGCGAAGGAAAAAGAGTACAACATTTTTACAAAGTTATTGAAATGATGTTTGAACGTGCATAATGCAACCTTATTAAAACCTTAACTAGGAAAACCCAGCGGGATAAAATCTAGAGAAGGAAAAAGAGTACAGCGTACATATGTCCTAATTAGTAGGCTTCAGGATGCCTATCCCTAATCTGTTACTCCCGTGACAACAATACGCTTTACATTGTTTGATGATAAACTCTCTGCATGCCGATCTCATATACAAGCCTTTGGAATGTTGACTTTGATAATGACTTGGTAAACAAATTAGCCAAGTTGTTGTTTAAACGAATTTGCTTGACTTCGATCTCATTGTTCTTCTGAAACTCATGTGTGAAGAAGAACTTTGGTGCAATGTGCTTTGTCTTGTCACCTTTAATGTATCTTTCTTTAATTTGTTGAATGCATGCCTCATTGTCTTCGTAGATAATGCTTGGGGTACCTGTACTAAGAGGCAATTGACAAAAACTACGAATATTCTTAATTAAAGATTTTAGCCATACACATTCCCTACTGGTTTCATAGAAGGCTAAAATCTCAGCATGGTTAGAAGAAGTAGCTACCAAAGTTTATTTAGTAGAGCACCAACAAATAGCAGCATTACCACTAAAAAATACATAACCTGTCTGTAATCGACCCTTATGAGGATCAAAAAGATATCTTGAATCTGCATATCCTACAAACTTGAAATCTTTATAATAAAAAAGTAATAAATCAACTGTACCACGTAAATAGCGTAGGATATGTTTGATACTAGTCCAATACCTTTGCGTTGGCGCAGAACTGTATCTAGCAAGTAAATTCACTGAGAAGGAAATGTCCGGTCTATTGCATTGTGCTAAAAACATTAAAGCACTAATAGCACTCAGGTATGGTACTTCTGCACCCAATACCTTTTCATTATCTTCAACTGGACGATATGATCTTTGTTTATATCTAAAGACTGAACAATCATGGGAGTGCTTAATGGATGTGCTTTGTCCATACCAAAGCGTTTCAGTACATTTTTTGTGTAATTAGATTGATGGACTAATATTCCACTAGAACTTTTCTCGATCTGCAAGCTAAGGCAAAATTTTGTTTTCTCAAGGTCTTTCATCTCAAATTCTTTTTTCAAATAATCAGCAATTATTTCGAGCTCTTCTGGAGTCCCAATTAAATTTATGTCATTAACATAAACTGCCACTATTGCAAATCCTTTTAAGGATTTCTTTGTAAATATACATAAGCAAATGAAATTATTCTCATATCCTTCCTTAGACAAACATTTACTGAGACGATTGTACCACATTCTTCCGGATTGCTTCAATCCATACAATGATCGTCTCAATTGTATTGAGTACGTACTCTTAGGCTTTGCATCAGGCAAAACAAATTCTTCCGGAATTTTCATATGAAGTTCTGTATCTAAGTCCCCATACAGATAAGCGGCCACAACATCCATGAGTCTCATATCCAAATTTTCAGGAACCGCTAAACTTATTAGATATCTGAATGTCGTTATATCCAATAATAGGGGAGTATGTTTCTTCATAATCAATCCCAGGTTTTTGCAGGAAACCTCATGCCACAAGTCTTGCCTTGTATCTAATAATTTCATTCATTTCATTTCTTTTCCTTACAAACACCCACTTATAACCTACAGGGTTAACACCTTTTGGGGTTTGTACTATAGGTTCGAATACACCACATCTATTGGGAGACTCTAATTCAGCTGTAATGGCAATTTCCCATTTTGGCCAATCTTTCCTTTGTCGACATTCATTTTATAGTACGTGGTTCTGTATCTCAATCATGATCCTCATGTTCCATTGATATTTGTGTAGCACCGCATATGCAAATGTGTCATCAATGATAATTCTTTTTCTATCCCATCTCTCTCTTGAATAATTGTAAAATATAGAGATCTCTTTATGATCCGGTACCGGTGCCTCTTCGGGGGCTTTTATAGTCTCATCAATGACTTTCGTTATTCTAGAGAGAGTGGATTTTTCCATAGCTTCTTCGGGAGCATTTTGAACCTCTTCAAGAGAAACCTCTTCAGGAGTGTTAAGTGTATCTTTGGAAGGACATGATGATTGTATATTTTTCCTTTTTCATGGAGTTATATCCTTTGAACCTATAGGTCTGTCGCGCTTCTGGCCTATTATAAACTCTTTTGTCGCCTTTTTTTTACTTTGTCCTACGGAGACATTAAGTCTAATGGTGCATTCATAGCTGGAATATGTAACTTGGTTACCTTTGCTACATCGTTAAATGCATCGGGTAATTTATTTGCAATTTCTTATAAGTGTACAATTCTACAGACTTCATAGTCACATTGTCAAGTACATGGGTCTAAATGAGACAAAGTGGAAGCATTCACGTTAGTTTACGCCGTTCTTCAGAAATGGGTTGTTTTGCAGGAACAATACGTTCTTTATTTCCCCCTACCGGTGGGAATTTTGTCTCATCGAATTAAAAATCACCAAAATGAGCAGTAAAAACATCTCCTGTCACTGGTTCTAAAAAACGAATAATCGAAAGAGAGTTATAGCCGATATATATTCTCAACCTACATTGTGGTCCCATCTTAGTACGCTGAGGGGGTGGTATAGGGACTAGAATAACGCAACTAAACTTGCGCAAATGGGAGATATTAGGTTGATGTCCCGATATAAGCTGTAGGGGAGAGTATGGATGGTAGGTTGTGAGTCGAAGTTTAATGAGCATTAATGCATCTAACATAGCATGTCTCCAAGCACTAAGTGGTAATTTGGACTGTAGCAATAAAGTCCTAGAAATAAGTTGAATGTGCTTAATCAGGGATTCAGGTAAGCCATTCTAGGTATGGACATGAGGGACGGGATATTCAACAACAATGCCAATAGATGAACAGTAATCATCAAAGGCTTGTGATGTAAACTCACCTGCATTATCAAGTTGTATAGACTTAATAGGATTATCAAGGAAATAGGCCCTAAGTTTAATTATCATCATCATCATCAAAGCCTTATCCCAACCGTGTTGGGGTCGGCTACATGAATTCTATTTCTCCATTCCGTTCTATTTTGAGCTAAATCTTTCGATAAGTGCAACTTTTTCAAATCTGAATTAATGACTTCCATCCATGTTTTCTTCGGCCTACCCCTACCTCTTGATGGACCCTCCACCTGTATATCCAAACTTTTTCTCACCGGTGCCATTGCTGGCCTACGCTCAACATGCCCAAACCATCTTAAACGAGTTTCTCTAATCGTATCTCCTATTGGTGCTACCCCTAAATGTTCTCGAAAACGCTCATTTTTAATTTTTTTCTTTCCTAGTTTTACCACACATCCACCTAAGCATTCTCATTTCCGCTACATCTATCTTATGAATATGTGTCTTCTTAATTAGCCAACATTCTGCTCCATATGTCATAGTTGGTCTAACCACTGTCCTGTAAAATTTTTCCTTAAATTTTGTTGGCATTTGTCTATCACAAAGTACTCCTGAAGCTAGTCTCCACTTCAGCCATCCAGCTCTTATCCTATGATCCACATCTTCGTCAATCTCCCCATCCTTATTAATCATCGAGCTTAGGTACCGAAAAGAATCTTTACATGGTATCTCATGGGTTTCAATTTTGACAGTGGTTTCAACACTTTGTATATGTCCACTAAAATTGCAATCCATATATTCTGTCCTTGTACGACTTATTTTAAAGCCTCTAGATTCTAATGCCCTCCGCCATCTCTCAAGCTTTGCATTTACACCCTCTCTTGATTCATCCACTAATACTATATCATCTGCGAATAACATACACCATTGTACTTCTTCTTGAATATGCACAGTTTACTCATCCATAATTAATGCAAAGAGATAAGGGCTTAGAGATGATCCCTGATGTAAGCCTATAGTCACTGGAAATCTGCCCGTTTCTCCCCATGTGGTTTTCACATTTGTTATTGCACCTTCGTACATATCCTTTAAAATTTCAATGTAACATCTTAGGACATTCCTTTTCTTTAAGACTCACCAAATTAAATTCCTCGGTACCCTATCATAGGCTTTTTCCAAATCGATAAAGACCATATGTAGATTTTTCCTCTTTGCTCGGTATTTTTCCATTAATTGCCTAAGTGAAAAGATAGTTTCCATAGTTGATCTCCCTGGCATAAAACCAAATTGATTTTCCGAAATCTTAGTCTTTTTTCTCAGTCTTTACTCTATTATTCTCTCCTATAACTTCATAGTGTGACTCATAAGTTTAATCCCTTGATAGTTGGTACAATTTTGTATATCTCCTTTATTCCTATATATAAGTACTACAATGCTTCTTCTCCATTCATCCGGCATTTTCTTTATCACAAGTATAGGCCCTAAGTTTAATGATTTGTGCTGATAGGCGAGCAAAGTCTATATTCTTAGTTGAAAGTAGGCAAACATCCGACCAATGGGTAGAAGCATCAACCAGAACCATGAAATATGTAAAAGGTCCACTATGTGAATTGATCGGTCCATAGATGTCGCCTTGTATCCTTTGCAGAAAGGATGGGGATTCTAATACAATCTTGTCGAAGGAAGGTCAAGTGATTAGCTTTCCTTGGAAACATGTGACACATAGATACCCATTCGGTCTGGTCAATCATGGTTATCTAAAGAGCGCCCAACAGAGTTATCAATGATTTTCTTTAACATAGTAACTCCGGGGTGCCCTAACCTATCATGCCAAAGCAATAAAGCCTGAGGGTTGTTAAGCTTCGGGGTTGGTTTAAGCTTCGGGCTTAACTGTCTCGTTTTGCTCAAAACCAAATGTAATTCGACGATGAATATTATCATATAATATAACCTAGAAGAAAGTTCACTTAATGTTTATAGTATTTGCTTCTGGGCTTTAATACTAGTAATGATAAAAAAACATTTTCCCGTTATCTTGATTAGCAGTTTCAATAGGGTATCTATTTATTCTGATGTCTTTGAAACTGAGCAAGTTTCTTTGGGAACTTCTAGATAACAAGGTATCTTTAATGAATAAATGAGTACCATTATGTAACGTTATGTGAGTTCTTTCGGAGCCTTCAATTATTTGCATAGGTCTAGTTATGGTGGATACCTTTTGTGGATTGAATACCAATTCTGAGAAAAACTTCTGGTTTTTCAGAATGATATGTGTTGTAGCACTATCTACAAGACAATGAGTATCCCCATTGTTGTGGTCTATACCTTTAAACAAAAGATAATAAAAAAAATGTAACTAAGCAATTACATGATTAAAAAAAATACATAAGAGAAATTTCATCAAATTTATAAGAAGTCATCCATCACAAAAACATCCATAAAAAGGTTCATCAAAATTAAGAAACTGAAAAATAAATCATCTGTCATAACCCGAGCCCAGAAGATCGGGGGTCAAGTTTAAACCTAACCAGTGACACACGTACTCCCGTGCATATCTACTTAGATCCTATTTAAATGCACATGCAAAAGGAAAAGTTTACACGTGCCAATACATGTACGCGGAAGCTATAGGTATAAACCATAACAAAAGAAGACGTACAAGAACAAAATAATATATATACAAAAGATTACATGACGTTAGAGTTTGACACAAGTGAGCAATATACAAATGGTACAGATTACTAACAAAACGAAACAATTGGATCACAACCAAAAGACCTATATGAATGTTTGCCAATGTCGCGCTCCAGTGCAATGATTACAGCTACTCTTCTAACCCTGTCAGGGCATCTGAGGTCTCCCCTGGAGTCTGGTTGACCAATGAGTAGTCAGTCGTGGGATTTGAGCTTGCAACACCAAGGACAACTCATGAATATAACGATTCAACAAAATATAAGCAATAGTAAGTTAACGTATGTTGTATCTAACAGAATAAAGAACAACGGAAAAGTCATAGAATTTCAATTTCGTATACTAGGCAGTTGTGCAGTCAAATGAAGCATGCTATTAGAATCAATGTTTTTATAATACGCACATAACTAGGTAGCTACTATATTTGCCCTATACTCCCTTTCGGGATCATACAAACATACTGAGAACACCATCGACCCGGCTAGGGTACGAATGGGTCTCGTGTTCATGAGGTTCGGAAGCCTCAAAACATAAACTCACTGCAGCGGTGCCATACATATTACGCCAAATTCAACCACATCGGGTATCATAAGGCTGAGGCTGAGTAATGCCTGACTATATGGAATCAAACAAATATTAGACTTGAGTAGATCATGCATCTCATATCATATCGAGCATATATCATACGTGCATACAGTCAATTCATACATACATACAATACTCAAGTTACTGGAAACATATCGAACAAATCAAACAAATCAACTTACCATATCAAAAGGGCATACAAAGACTATACAAACTAACAGAAGAGTGGAGGTCAATAATCGTTCGTACAAGATGTCATGCCATTTACTTTACTTGAATTAAGACTATTTACTAGCTAACTAATCTAGTTGTCCAGTGTTTCTAACTGTGCATGATGATGTAGTTTTAAGGTAGCCAATACATAGTTGTCTAGTGTTGCTTTGTATCGTGAAGGTGTAACGGGGTCCCTTAAGCTAACACCCATGGAGAGGTACTTAACAGTTGGAAAACGTACATGAATGAGTCGCAACCCTCGAGATCATTCATGCAATTCTGTTATATTCCATTGGGCAAGTCAAGGTCACCTACATTCTAATTAAAAGGCTCTACAAGGTCTCATCAAAACCTATTTTTCTTCAGTTTCGCTGGTCTTACAGCCATCCGTGGGTGACCTATGGCTCAGCCGTAGACATCTTACGGCTTAGCGGTAATATGTATTGCGGCTCAACCATGGTTTCCTTTACTGTTCATCCGCATTTCCGGCTTAGCCCTGTTTTTGTTCTATGGCTCAGCTAAAGCAAGTGTACGGTTTAGCCGTAGCACATCTCACGGCTTAGCCGTGGCTGGACCGTAGAAGGTTCTCTCAAATTTCAGCTCTTTAGAAATCAAGCCATAGCTTGACTTACGGTTGGGTCATGGCTAGCTTACGGCTTAGCCGTAGCACATTATACGGCTTAGCCGTAGCCTAACCGTAGAAGAAACCTGGGTTTTGCAGCTCTCTGGAATCTAAGCCGTAGGCAGTTACGGCTTAGCCGTACACTACACGGGGTCATTTTTTGAACATGTTACAGAATCAAACTGTCTATGCAAAAACTTGAAACCACAACATCTCAAAGATTGAATTCAACACAATTGGGCTGTAAAATATATTCCACATACGAGAGTAAGAAGTGTTTTACAATCATACATATACCAACATGAGTTTATCCAAATCATGCTTATACTTGCCTCAAATAAGTTTTAACACATGAATCGTTGTCCTTGGGCTCAAATTCGACGTCCAAACATGATTTTAATGACCATGCATGAAAAAAGAAGAGAGAGAGACAGTGAGCATGTGCAGTAATTGATGAGAAGAATAAGGAGAAGAAGAAGAAGAAAACCAAGAACCCAACTCCTACCTAGAAGACCCAATTAGATGGCGTAGAATCGAAGTGCACAAGAACTTCCCTCCTCCTTTGCTTATATCGTGTAGAAAAAGAAAGAAAAAGAATGGACGTTGACAGAAGAGAAGAGAAGAGAATGAAGGTCGGTGCTTGTATCTTGACTTATATAAGATAAGTATTGAACAATTTGCAAGAAAGTCCCAACGTTTACATGAATTACAGTTCGAGTCAAATAAGGGTCCAACGGAAACAAAAGATGTCTAGTGCATGGGAGGTAGTTAAGGAAATTGACGAACTCGACAAAAGACACGTGTTGATGCCAAAATGATGCATGAATGATAATGTCTTATAAAATCTAAAATGACGAACAAGGGCTCAGTCTGCCTAAACCGGGTTAAACTTAACCCAACTACCTATCCATGATCAGGAACAAAACCAAAACAAAGTCAAAACATCACTAGTAGTAGCTAAATCGGATTAAGTTGGGTCAGAGTGTTACATCCTCCCCCACTTAAGAATCATTCCGTCCTCGGAATGAACACGTACCTGCATGAAAAGATGGGGATATTATCGCGCCATCTGCTCTTCCAATTCCAAGGTGGCTTCGTCAGGACTGTGATGTTCCCATAGCACTTTAACCGATCGTATTGTTCTGGTACACAAGATCTGTTCTCTAGTTCCCACGATACGGAGTGGGCGCTTAACGTATGTCGCATTCGGCTGGATCTACATATCGTCGTATCGAATGACGTGGGTAGGGTCTCGAGCATACCTGCGAAGCATCGACATATAGAACACATCATGCACTAGAAGAGCCAATCTGTTTGCCAAATCTCCAATCCTGCTCTTAATCTCGAACGGACCCACGTATTTCGGAGCTAACTTACCCTTCTGGCCGAAACGGATAGTCCCTTTCATTGGCGAGACTTTCAGAAAAACCCATTCTCTAACTTGAAACTCCAAAGCTCTTCTACAAGTGTCTGCATAACTCTTTTGCCTCGAACAAGTAACCTTCAAATTCTCTATTACCTTCTGTACCCTTTCTATCGTCTCGGCGAAAATCGTCGGTCCATGGAAACTTAGAGTTCCAACTTTTTCCCAGTATGCCGGACTTCGGCATTTGCGTCCATACAAAGCTTCATGAGGGGCCATTCCAATACTCTCATGAAAACTCTTATTATAAGCAAATTCGCATAGCGAGAGATGTAAATCCCATTCTTTCTCGAAATTCAATACACTAGCTCGTAACATGTCCTCTAGCATCTGAATCGTCCATTCCAATTGTCCATCTGTCTGTGGGTGATACGCTGTGCTGAAACTCAACTGGTACCCATAACGTCTTGAAATGCTTTCCAAAATGACAAAATGAAGCGACTATCACGATCGGACACAATCGACACAGGCGTACCATGGAGTCTGACGATTTCATCTACGAATAGAGCATGTTATAATATTCAATTAATAGAAATACTTTACTATGTGGCTACTAAATTTGCCATATCCTCCCTCTAGGGATCTATGCATTAAGAACACCATCGACCGGGCCAAGGTACAAATGAGTTTCTAGTTCTTGGAGTCCGGAAGTGTAACACTCTGACCCAAGCTATACTTGATTAGCCAGTAATTAATTGTGATTATGAACTAATTATGCTGTTTTCTTTTATTTGGTCCTAGTGGGTCAAGTTCAGGCCATGGATAGATAGTTGGGTTTGGTTTACCTTTACCTAAGTAGATAAAGCCTTTTTTGTAATTTTAGCATACTTGTTTTCATGGCATTCATGTATCATCTTGACATCAACATGTGTGTCTTGTTGAGCTCATTAATTTTCATAACTGACTCGAGCGCATTGGACGTCAATTGCTCCGGTTAGACCTTCATTTGACTTGTATTGAAAGTTCAATAAACCTAGAAGGACCTTTTTATAAATTTCAAAATGTTTGACTTATATAAGAAGACATCCATCGACTCATTCACCAACTTCTTCTTCTTCCTATCTCCATCATTTTCTCTCTTCTCCTTCTCTTCTGATCTTAGTCCTCTTATCAGCGAGAGGGATGTTAGTTGGTGCCTCATCGTCTTTTTCTTTATCTTCTTCCTTGAGTCGAACCAGGTATGATGTTATTGGGTTATAGCTCTTTTCTCCTCTTTCTTCTTGTTAGAGTTAAAGTCAATGGTTCTTCATCTTCAAGTTGCTCTCTAGGCATCGTAAAGGTAAGCTCTTTTCTGATTCCTTGAATTCTTGGGTTAGGGGAGTCAAGAAGACTCTCAATTCAGATATGCACTCATCAATTGCTTCATTTTTGGCATGCATGGCATGTAGGTTCAAGACTACCTAAATCGAGCCAAAGTATGGATTAATGTTTGAAGCTTTGAATTGAAGGTAAATATAAGCAAATTTTGGTTTAACGCATGTTGGTATGATGTGATACTTGTGAGTCTATCAATTGCATGTGTCTTATTACGACCCTTTTTGCTTGTTGTCTTCATAGTATAAACAAATCAGTTCAATCATTCTGTAACAAAATTCTGCCACCTGACCAATTGGGTATGGTTTTCGACTGATCGGACACTTCCAGAACCAAAATCCGACCAATTGGGCTTCAGGGCTGACCGATTGGACTTGAAGCATTCTGCCCCTAGGAGATTTAGTTTGAGATTGAACTCTCTTTTTGCTTATTTGTATTTTCCTACATTTGAACACCAAAAGGACCCTATTTATGCTACATTCTCGAGTCCCTCTGCTTGTTAACTAATTAGGGAAAGCCTTTTACGGTCCGGCTACGGTGGCTGAGCCATAGAACAAGCATGGTCAAGTCGTAAAAGGAAACAATCTTGGGAAACCATGGCTGAGCCACAGTGCATAATACGGTTAAGCCGTAAGTCACCTACAGCTAAGTCGTGAGACTACTGAAATTGAGGATGGATAGGTATTGATGTGAGACCTTGTAGGGCCTTAGTTTTTGGACCCTTGTACACCATTAATCAGCCCAAAGGAATAATTGAATAATTGAAAGATCATGAAAAGTCCTGAGGGTTAAGACTTATTCATGTGACGTTGTCCATCTGTTAAGCACCTCCCCATGAGTGTTAGTTTAAGGGACTTCGATATACCTTTCCGACGCAATGTAACACCAAAGAAAAATAACTGTGTATCGAATAACTTAAAACTACAATATCATGCACGGTTGAAACAATGGACAACTAGATTAGGGTTGGCTAGTAAAACTGCTTTGATCCAAGGAAATTGAATTGCATGGCATATTGAATAACGATCATTGTCCTCCACTATTCTGTATGGCTTACATAGTTCTCGTTATGCCTTTTGATAAGGTATTATTTTATTTATTTGATATGTTTCGCTTAACTTAAGTATTGTATAAATTGAACGCACGGTAACATTCTTGATATGATATGCATAGTTTACTCAAGTTCAAGTATATGATTGATTCCATATGGTCAGGCACTACTCAGCTTAGCTTTAAGAAACCCAACGGGGTTGACTTTGGCGTAGTATGTATGGTACTGCTGCAGTGTGTTTATGTCTTGGGGCTTCCAGACCCCAGGAACCCGATACTCATTCGTACCCTGGCCCGGTCGATGGTGTTCTCAGTAAGTACGATCCCTCAAAGGAGTATATGGCAAGTGTAGTAGCCAACTAGTATGTATTTGCTTTGATTGATCCTTATAGCATGCTTATTCAAACGCACGATGTGCCTAGATATGAACTTGAAACTCTATTAATCATATGTCCTTTATTTCTTCTTAAGGCAATGCGTTTGGGCAAGATCAGGTCATAGCCACTTGTGAGTCTAGAGGCAAAGCCGATTAGTAATTGATATATTGCGTGTGCTACCTTGACTTCTGAGGGGTTAAGTTATTGACTCTTTTCGATATAACGTGTGTTACCTTAATATTGCTTATACTTTACTGAATCGTCGTATTCACAAGTTGTTTAATGGTATTACAGGTTCAGGTCCTTGGCCCAGTCTGGCATAGTCCCATGTATCCCCGAAAGGAGACCATAAAGGTTCCTTTAGATGATTTTAGCAGGTAGCAAGGTCTACTGATTGTCTTATTCGGCGAGAGTGGCTCACTATTAACTAAGGATTGTATATATAGTGGGATTTTGGGTCTTTTAGCATTGCATGATGCATTCATGTAGACATTGTGAAACTTGACTTCGTTATGATGACTCCCTCCTCAGTATGTTACACTTGATCTCCTTGCATGCATGAGTACGTCATTTTGGGTTATGTGGGCCACATGCATAATTAAACTATTCATCTCATTCCTAAATATGATTAATGTTTAGACTGTTCACGGTTGTATTTGGGCTTGCTGAACTGCTCAATAATAAGGAAATAATTGTTAAGTGATATTAATAGGATTTCGCACATTGATTGCTTGAACAGATGATTCGTTCAGCACTTCACACGTGTAAGCATGTGAATTTCTATTGTGTAATTCCATTCAGACTCCAGTTCGAGTGCAAATTGTGTGGGAGTACATGTGTCACTAGTTAGGTTTTAACTAACCCCCAATTTCTGGGCTCGGGTCGTGACAGGAAGCCCCAAGAAAAGCACACTGCAGCGGCAACATATATGCTACACCAAAGTCAACCCCACTGGGTATCATAAGGCTGAGGCTAAGTAAAGGCAGAACACTTTGATTTATTCATATACGTAAACTCGAATAATTCATACAATTCCTTTGTTGAGGAAGGACAATGGCATATAGTGTCGATATGAACATCATGCATACAATACGTTCACGGTTGTATTTGGGCTTGCTGAACTGCTCAATAATAAGGAAATAATTGTTAAGTGATATTGATAGGATTTCGCGCATTGATTGCTTGAACAGATGATTCGTTCAGCACTTCACACGTGTAAGCATGTGAATTTCTATTGTGTAATTCTATTCAGACTCCGGTTCGAGTGCGAAATGCGTGGGAGTACATGTGTCACTGGTTAGGTTTTAACTAACTCCCGATTTCTAGGCTTGGGTTGTGACAAGAAGCCCCAAGAAAAGCACACTGCAGCGGCAACATATATGCTACACCAAAGTCAACCCCACTGGGTATCATAAGGCTGAGGCTGAGTAAAGGCAGAACACTTTGATTTATTCATATACGTAAACTCGAATAATTCATACAATTCCTTTGTTGAGGAAGGACAATGATATGAATATCATGCATACAATACGTTCATGCTTAACGGATTCGTATTCAACTCAACATCACAATAAATAAGAAACGTATCATGAATAACACCATAAAATCAATTGAGAAATAATCATTCAATTCAAATTGTGATTGGAAGAATATAGGACAATAACCATAATTCAATTTGCTATGCAATTCAATTTTGTTTCATGGGATCAAGGAGGTTTGTTAGCCAACCTTAGTCTAGTCATCAATTGTTTCTAACTATAGATGTTGATGTAGTTTTAAGTCATCCGATACACAGTTGTCTTTTTCTTAGTAATACATTGTAGGAGGGATGTATATCGAAGTCCCTTAAACCAACACCTATGAGGACGTGATCAACAAATAGATAACACACATGAATGAGTCTTAGCCCTCAAGACCCTTCATGATATTCAATTCTTTTCCATGGGACCAGTTATGAGGTAAAGGGATTCAAATCTAAGGCCCTACAAGGTTCCCTAACCATATTTAATTTAACCTTGGTTTTAAGTGTCCTCACGGCTTAGCCATGGGTGACTTACGGCTTAGCCGCACGGCTAAGCCGTAGTATGTACACAGCTTAGCCATAGTTACACAGATTCTCTCGTATTTATGGTTGAACCATGGTTTGTCTTACGACTTAGCCATATTTACTCTACGGTTAAGCCACAGTTTGGCTACAGCTTAGCCATAACACATTATACCGCTTAACCATGGCTTAGCCGTAGAAGGATTGCAATTTTGCATACTCTTGGGTTTTCAAACTATAAAATCACTTACGGTTGGACCATGGCTAGGTTACGACTTAGTCGTAGTACATCATATGGCTTACCCGTAGTTTAGTCTTAGTGCAAACTTCAAATTTACTGCTCTCTAAAATTTGAGCCTTGGAAGACCTGCGGTGTAACCGTTAGCGTCGAATTTTCTGGAGCAACTTGACTTCATTATAGAACTTGGATTTCTTTACAAAACTTGGTGAATATATGCAATTCCAAACAAGAAAGATAAGAAGACAAAAAAAGGGCTGTAAAACATATGAAAATTGAGCAATTATGCGAATCATAAAAATCAATATATATACCAACATGTATTTATTCCGAATTTGCTTATACTTACCTCACTTAAGCTTTTCAAGTTATTAATCCTTCCTTTGGCTCAGTTTTTGACCTAAGTGCCATGCATGCAAGAATTAAGGAAAGAATTTAGTGCATGCAACGAATTAAGAGTCTATAGTCTTATAGACTCAAGGAAGTTGTAATAGCAAACAACTTTTACCTGAAAGATGGATTAGAAGAAAGAGATGCAGAGGTGCTCAAAGATGTTGGAACATAGAAGAAGAAGAAGAAGATGACAATGAAGAAGATGATGACGACGACTTGGACAAAAGAGAAGGGATTAGCATGCAGGAAGATAAGAATGACTAGTAGGTAAACTTGTTTTATATGATATATATTTTTTAAGGTTTATAAAAATGTCTCTATTTCTTGGGATAATTGCGGTTTAAGTCAAATGGACGACCAACTACTTCAAACGATTTCAGTTGCATTCGAGTCAGTTACGAAAGTTATCAAGCTTAACAAAATACATTGCTAGCGCCAATATCATACATGAATGACATACTTTACATTGCTAGCGCCAATATTATACATGAATGACATACTCTTAGAAAGTCAAAAATTACGAAAAAAAGGGCTCATATCTACCTAATTCATGTTAAACTCAACCCAACTACCTATCCATGACCCGAAACGTGACTCAAGAAAACAAAACAATATTAACTAGACTAATTCTCTAGAAAACTGCTAAGAACACAATCAATTAGTCACTAAAAGTGCTTTCTAGCAATAGGTAACTTGCCTTAATCCAATGCTTTATTTGTAAGATATGATCTTTTTAATCCATATTTTTCTTAGAAAATCACTTCAAAAACTTCAATTTATATTCTTTATTCGATTTCTTCACTTTAGTGCATCCAGCGAGTCATACCATTGTCTATTTTAAAAGAAATAAAAAAATTACAACTCAATAGACTTAGAATTTTGTCTAACTCATGAATTAGCCAACATATAGAAATCTTGGCAGATGCTAATAATACTACGGTGATCAACTTATATATTGTTTTGGTGAGATGAGTGATTATGCATCCACTAGTTTTAGTCAGATTGATTAAAGAGAGATTTGGAATAGTCTGAATATCATATGTATTACTTAGATCGGTGTTGTAGTATGAAGTGAATTTTTTTAGACCTTGCCCTACTCATCTCTTTTATTACAAGGAGAACTTTGAAATCCTCACTAGAAAAGGGTAGGAATTCGAATGATAACTGTTACATAACAATGGAGAAATGATTCACTAAAATAATTATAATTTGAATTCTAAAGTATCAAAATGATGACTTTGCCCTGAGTTTGGAGGGACTTTAGTGTCAAGCCTATCTATGCCTTAGTTTTATATTAGGAAAGATACATATAGTGGCTGCATGATTTAGAAATCCAATGAATCAGAATATAGTGAATTTCCAAAAGAGAGTGAATGCCTTTTTTCTTAAATATTGTTTTAAAATCTACCATTTTATTTAAATTTTATGTCAAGTATGCCTTCTTACCCCTTTTATAAAATCAAAGTATAGGAGTAATGAATCAACCTATATAATGATAATTAATGATTTTGATGATCTAAATAAATTGAATGTAATGTTACTGATGATTAACCACATGAGCTAGTGGTCTAATGTGGCAAAGATCCAGACATTAATTACCAAGTCCTAATTATATTCATAATATGAAACCAATAATATGCCATAGACTTACACTGTTGTAGTGTCCATGTTTCACAACTTGCATAAGAAAACCTAAAAAATTAATTACATACCTTTTATGTACTACCACATACCCATATTAAGGCCACTCCCCTCTTATATCCCATTACCTCACTACTTAGAACATCTTCCAATACTAATTTGCTTTGTATGCTTATTTGGTTGTGTTTGCATAGGGTCTTAGGGTGTTTGGCTATACAGGGACTGTCATATGAAATCATATCTCATTGAAATCTCATCTCATCTACTTTGGATTTTGTGTTTGATGATCTTTTTCAACAAAATGCTACTTAGTTTAACTTAGATCATTGAAAATAACCAAGTATGCTTATGTCACAGACATCCAACCACCAACTACATATCAATTTTGTAAAATATGAAGTTAGTATAATATTTTTCATTTGAAGCTAAATACTATAAGATTAATATTGACTTTATAAAAATAGTGATCACATAAGTCAATGTGCTTATGTGCAAGACTAATATGTTTAAACACCTTACATCTTTTTTACAGTATTTGCAAGAAATTCATTTTATCTCTGTAATATTGAGTGAATAATTGTGATGTGTTTCAGAGTCACTTTATGCAGATCGTTTCAAAATGTCTAAACCCATTTATATTGATAATGAAGAAACTAATGAGGAAGTTACAGCTAAAACAACCTTTTCAAAAATTCGAAAACTTAAATTTATGGTGTAGAAAGATTTTCATAGATTTAGTTGAGATGGAAAAACTACAGAAAAGTATAAACATTGCAAAAAGATAGTGAATAGAAATACTAAGGATAGTGCATTCCATTTGAAAAAAAGAGCTACTAAAACAACACAAAAAATTGCTCAGTTTACGCAATCTTAAAAAAAAAAAAAGAATCCACAAAATACCCCCACCCCTTCTCTCCCTACACATCTCCTCTCTCCATCCCTCACTCTACTCCCCTTCCCCACCTCTCCCTCCAGTTGGTGATGAGCTCCGGTGGTAGAGAAACTATGTGGGAATGGGAAAAAAGGGGGAGGGAGGAGGGAAGGAAGGAGAGGGAAAGAGAAAGAATAGAGGGAGGGGGGAGTCCCCCTCCGCCACTAGAGCTCATCGTTGGCTGGAGGGGGAGGTGGGGAAGGGGATGAAAGAGGAGGGAGGGAGAGAGAAGGTGTTTAGGGAGAGAATGTCACGACCCGGGCCCAAGAAATTTGGGAGAGAAGGTGTTTAGGGAGAGAATGTCACGACCCGAGCCCAAGAAATTTGGGATTAGGGTTATCCCAATTAATGACACACGTACTCCCGTGCAATTTACACTCAGACCCGAGTCTGAATGAAATTACACAAAGGATATTTACATGCTTACATGTGTGAAGTACTGAACAGATCATCTGTTCAAATATTCAATGCGCGGAAGCCTATTAATATTGCCTATAACTTTCCTTTCCTTATCATTGAACAGTTCAGCAACCCCGTTACAACCATGAACAGTCTAAAGATTAATATTCAATAAGAAGGTTAGTAGATTAATTATATACATGACTTGTACAACCCAACCATGATGTGCTCATGCATACAAGGGGATCAAGAATAACATACTAAGGAGGGAATACAAGAAGATATAAATAGAAAGATATAACATGCAATGCTAAAAGACCCAAAAACCCATGGACCACCCCTAACTAATAGTGAGTTGCACTCGCCAAACGAGACAGTCAGCAACTGCGGCTGTCCATCCATTACTATCTAAAAGAACCATTGAGGTCTCCCTTTTATGGCACTTGGGTTTGCGCCAGACCAGGTGTGGGACCTGTACCTGTAACACCATTAAACAACTCGTGAATACGACGATTCAGCAAAGTATAAGCAAGATTAAGGTAACATGCATTGTGTATAAAAGAATTAATAACATACAATTAACCAAGTTCAAGTTTTGTAAACTGGGCATATCATGTATATAAAATAAATTCGCTCCGAGTCAAGGAAACCACACGGCTTTACTTCTGGCCATGGTTTACGACCTCCATGCACCAAAGCACGTTGCCGCAAGGGAATTAAAGACATAAGATTAATGGAGTTTCAAGTTCATAATTAGGCACGTTGTGCAATTGAATTAAACATGCTATAAGAATCAATGAATGCAGTACATGCTAGTTGGCTACTACATTTGCCATATTCTCCCTTAAGGGAGCATGCATTGAGAACACTATCGACCGGGCCAGGGTAAGAATGGGTCTCTGGTTTCCTCGGGTCCTGAAGTCCCAGGACAAGAGCATACTACAGCGGCAACAGGCAAGCTACGCCAAAGTCAACCCCTTCGGGTTTCATAAGGCTGAGGCTGAGTAACACCAGAACATTTCGATTCAGTCATAGACTTGAGTAAAACATGTGATACCAGATCATATATGTTCAATTCAAGCGTGCAATACATTCATACTCAAGTCATTATCAATAGTCGAAGTAATTGTATCGAGAACATATCAACGGTGTAACATACAACAATCTTTAATACCATGCATAAGAGTGGAGGGCAAGAAACATCGTCCAATATGCTATGCAATTCAAATTAAGAGAATCAAGGTAGGTTTATTAGCCAACCCTAATCTAATCGTCCATTATTTCTAATCGTGCATGATAATGTAGTTTTAAGTTATTCGATACACAGTTGTTTTTCTTGGGTGTTACATTGCATAGGGAAGGTGTATCGAAGTCTCTTAAACCAACACCCATAGGGAGGTGTTGTCACAACCCGAGCCCAGAAATCGGGGGTTAGAGAAAACCTAGCCAATGACACACGTACTCCTGTGCATGTACACCTAGACCTCGTCCAAATGTACACACACAAGGGATCAATCACACGTGCAAACAAGTGTACGCGAAAGCTGTAAGTATCAAGGCATACCACAAAATAATCAAAGACACAATGCTTACAAAAGATTAAACTGATTACAACAATGTATAACAAAATAGAGAGACTAGTCCAAAATCAAATTTTAGATGTAAATCAAACCTAAAATACAGTCTACAGAAAATTCCCACAGATAAGCTCAGACACAATGGAGGGAAGAACAAAATGATACACACCGCTCTCAGAAGAATGGATTAAGTCCACTCCTCTAGGCTGGAGGGGGCCTCGCTAGCCTCTCCTGGAGTCGGGTTGACCGACGCAAGATCGGAAGAGGGATTTGAGCCTTCAACACCAAGAACAACGCATAAGTACAATGACTTAGCAAAATATAAACCACAAGAAGATAACACGAATTGTATCTATCAATGAGCAAAAGTAGTAATGCAAATATCCATAGTGAGCATGTTCGTACACTAAGCAAATCGTGCATAGGAATAAGTATGCTGTCAGAATCATCAAGAGAAATACACACTCAAGCTAGCCACTACATTTGCCATATTCTCCCTTTCGAGAGCACACAAATATGGGAACACCATCGACTAGGCTAGGGTACGAATGGGTCTCTAATTCCCAGGGTCCGAAAGCCTAAGACACGAGCACTTTGTAAAGGCGATTACACACACTAAACCAAAGTTAACCCCGTCGGGTATCCTGAAGCTGAGGCTGAGTAGTGCCATATATAGACAATCGCAATCACAATCAAATCAGATGATGCACATCAAGCAATATCACATACAGATCTTATATCACAATCTATCACAATAAATGAACAATAGTAGTGCATCACATACTGATAAGCAATACGGCTCATACTGATAAGCAATACGAATAACAATACGAATAACGAATGAGCATAAGCAAATACGAATCAGCACTGATGAATGAGTCCAAATAACAAATAATCACTGAACTCAAGTACTCCATATGAACCATAACAAATACACAGTAATGAAGTCTCCTTGCCCGGGCTTCGCTCTGGGGCTATAGCTACATTTCCCATAAAATCGAGAGGTCCAGCGCAGAACACATGAGGGCAAAACCGAAATCAATATGCTGTGCAAATTAGATTTTCTATGACGAATCAAGGTCAATTACAAGCCAATTCTAATCTAGTTGTTCAGTGTTTCTAACCATGCATGCTGATGTAGTTTTAAGGTATTCGATACACAGTTGTTCCATCAAGGAGTGTTGCATCTTCTAGTGAAAGTGTACCAAAGTCCCTTAAACCAACACCCATGGGAAAGTGCTAAACAACTGGATAACATACATGAATGAGACACAGCCCTCGAGATTATTCATGTCATCCTTATATTTCATTGGACAGGTTCAGGTTACCTACATTCTAGTATGAGAGTCATATCAGGTCTCTTCCTTAAATCTATTCTTGTTTTATTCATTTCTCAGGGTCACACGGTGTAGCCGTAGGTGAACATACAGCTTAGCCGTAGGCATCTTACGGCGTAGCCGAAATCTGCACTGCGGCGGAGCCGAGGTTCCCCAAACTATTCATCCGCATTTACGGCTCAACCATAATTTATTCTACAACGCAGCCGTATCCTACTCTACGGCTTAGCCGTAACACAATATACGGCTTAGATCTGGCTGGGCCGTAGAAGAGCAGCAAATGTGCTAACTCTCAATAATTTCAAACGTCACCCTGTATTGATCTACGGTCAAGGTCACGGCTAGGTCACAGTGTAGCCGTAATCCATTTCACGGCTCAGCCGTAGCACAATTCATGGTTTAACCGTGAGTGCGCTGAGTCAGTTTCCTGAAACAGTTACAGAAATACAGAAATGGCTAACTCTCGACTGAAGACAGAACGATAATAACAAAGCTTACTCAATAGGGCTGTCTAATAAGGATTGATACAAGAAGAGTAAAATATACACACAATCAAAGCATTACCAATAAGTGTTAAAGCTACTTGTGCTTATACTTGCCTCACAATGGAAACCACACACACTACTTTCGTTGTCTTGGCTCAATCCGTTGGAGACACGAAAATCACGACACATGGCTTCTCTCCTCAAGTAAATAAGACAGCAATAAGAGAATGAGAATGAGAGAAACGAACGAGAGAAATCGTTGTAGAAATGAGAGAGAACGGTGGTAGGTAGGATATTTATAAATCAACTTTGCAAACAAGTCCACCAGTTACCTCTATTTACAGTTCGAGTCAATTAACGATCTAACGAGAGCAAACGAAGTCATTTGGATCTAGAACAATTATGAAGATTAACAAGTTTAACGAAATACACGCGCTGACAGCAAAATGACGCAAAACTAGCAAGATCCAACAAAAGCAGAAATTACGAAAAAGGGCTCGAACTACCTAAACCAGGTCAAACTCAACCAAACTACCTATCCATGACTCCAGACCAAAGAAAAGCAAAACCAAAACACTCTTAGCAACAAAAATGACACTAATTACCCACTAATTCGGCTTAAGTTGGGTCGGAGTGTTACATCCTCCCCCACTTAAGAATCATTCCGTCCTCGGAATGAATGCATACCTGAGCGAAAAGATATGGATACTGACATGCCATCTATTCCTCCAATTCCCACGTAGCTTCATCAGGTCCATGATGTTCCCAGAGTACTTTGACCCATCGGATAGTTCTCGTGCGTAAGATCTGTTCTCTGGTCCCCACAATACGGAGCGGACGCTAAACTATGACGCATTCGGTTACATCTGTATATCATCGTAGCGAATCACATGCGTCGGGTCTCGAACATACTTGCGAAGCATAGACACATGGAAGACATCGTGTACTCCAGAAAACTCCACTGGAAGAGCTAATCTGTACGCCAAGTCTCCATTTCGACTCTTAATCTCAAATGGACCCACATACCTTGGGGCTAACTTGTTTTTTTGACCGAAACGTAACGTACCTTTCATCGGTGAGACCTTCAAAAATACCCAATCACCTACTTGGAATTCTAGAGCTCTTCTTCTCGTATCTGCATAGCTCTTCTGTCTCAACCATGCAATCTTCAAATTATCAATGACCTTCTGTACCTTTTTTGTCGTCTCGGCAATAATCGTCAGTCCGTGGAAACTCTTTGTTCCCACTTCTTCCCAACAAACAGGGCTTCTACATTTACGCTCATATAGAGCCTCATATGGTGCCATACTAATACTCTCATGGAAGCTGTTATTATACGCGAACTCGCACAACGAAAGATGTAAATCCCATTCTTTTCAAAATTGAGTACGCTAGCTCACAACATATCTTCAAGCATCTGAATGGTTCGTTCTGACTGTCCATCAGTTTACAGGTGATACGCCGTACTGAAACTCAACTTTGTTCTCATGGCCTCTTGAAATGCTCTCCAAAAAGAATAAACAAAACGGCTATCTCAATCAGATACAATTGACACAGGTGTACCATGTAATCTGACAATCTCATCAACGAACTTCTTCACCATTTCAGAAAATATCATGCCCTTCTTGAATGGAAGGAAATGAGCTATCTTCGTCAATTTGTCCACAATCACCCAAATGGCACTATTCTTCTTGCTCGTCAGAGGTAGGCTTGAACTGAAATCCATCGTAATGTGCTCCCATTTCCACTAAGGGATATGCAAAGGATGCAGGGAACCCGGAGGTCTCTGATGGTCAGCTTTCACTCTCTGGCAAGTCAGACATCTGGCGACAAACCCAGTAATTTTCCTCTTCATATTGTTCCACCAAAATCTGTCTTTTAGCGCTCGATACATCTTCATGCTTCTCGGGTGCATCACATAACGGGCACAGTGTGCTTCTGTCATCAGACTCTCTTTCAAATCATCTACTGCTGGCACACATAACCTGTTCCTGAAATACAAAACATGCCAAAAGTTTGGTCGTTCACTGACACTATCCCGAATCCACCTCAACATCGCATCTTCAAACTGCTGGTCTTTAATGCGCTGAATGATGTCGGGCTGAAAACTCACTGTACTAGCCAGAGTCAAACTGTCCTCTACCAGTCTCACTTCAACTGGTTGATCATGTCTCACAGAATAAAGACTGTCCAAAGCCTGAAGAATCTCCGACTTCCTACTCAAAGCATCTGCAACAACGTTTCCTTTTCCTAGATGATATTTGATGGGGAAGTCATAATTTTTAATCAATTCAAGCCACCTGCGTTGCCTCATGTTTAACTCGGGTTGCGTGAAGAGATACTGTAAACTGTGATGATCTAAGTGCACTTCAAATTTCACGCCGTACAGATAATGTCGCCACAGTTTCAAGGCAAAAACGATGGCTGCTAACTCCAAATCATGAGCGGCATAATTTTTCTCATGTTCCCTGAGTTGCCTCGAGCCATAGGCAATCACTTTGCCATGTTACATCAGAACACATCCTAAACCGACTCGAGAAGCATCAGAGTAGATCACAAATCCTTCACTCCCATTTGGTAATGTCAAGCCTGGAGCCGAAGTAAGCTTCTCCTTCAATCGACAAAATCGGTGCTCACATTCGTCCGTCCAAAGGAAAGGAACATTCTTCCTGGTCAATTTAGTCAACGGGGCAGAAATCTTGGCGAAATCTTGAATAAATCGACAATAATATCCCGCAAGTCCAAGAAAACTCTGTACCTCTGTCACAGTCCTTGGGCTGGGCCAATTCACCATTGCCTCAACTTTCATCTGATCAATTGCCAACCCATCTCGTGAAATAGTATGACCAAGGAACGCTACCTGCTCGAGCAAAAAATCACACTTCGACAATTTGGCATATAAGCGATGTTCCCTCAACAACTGCAAGGCTCGATGGAGACGTTCTGCATGCTCCTCTGGGGTCTTCGAATGCACCAGAATATCGTCAATAAAAACCACCACAAACCGATCCAAGAAATGAGCAAAGATCCTGTTCATCAAGGCTATAAAGGCAGCAGGTCATTGGTTAATCCAAATGGCATCACGAGGAATTCGTAGTGTCCATACTGTGTCCTGAAGGCAGTTTTCGAGATATCCTCTTCTTTCACCCGAAGCTGGTGATACCTTAATCGTAAATCAATCTTCGAAAAGTAGGCGGCACCTTGAAGCTGGTTAAACAACTCATCAATGCGCGGCAGGGGATATTTATTCTTGATAGTGACTTTATTCAACTGCCGGTAATCAATGCACATCCGTAATGTACCGTCCTTCTTCTTCACAAACAGCATTGGAGCTCCCCACGGTGACACACTCGGCTGTATAAAACCCTTCTCCAACAGATCTTACAATTGCGTCTTCAATTCAAGTAGTTCGGTGGGGGCCATACTATATGGAGCTAAACTAATTGGTGCTGTACCGGGCACTACGTCAATGGCAAATTCCACATCCCTGATAGGGGGTAACTTAGGTCCTCCTCCGGAAATACATCCGGAAACTCACGTACGACGGAAATCTCGCTCAACTGCTTCAACTCCTTTTTCTCTGAGACAAAAACGAGAAAACCTTCGTAACCTCTGCGTATCAATCAATCCGCCTTGCATGCGGAGATGACATGCCTCGGGCATTTTTTCTGATTACCCTCGAAACGAAGCCCCTTTTCGAAATCGAAGTACATCGTCCTGTTGTAATAGTTAACATAGGCACGATACCGCGCTAGCCAGTCCATTCCAAGGATTACATCAAAATCCAATATCGACAACAGGATCAAATTAACTAGCAGCCGACGACCTTCAATACACACGTCACACTGAGGGTAGTACAAAATGCACTCCACTCTCTTGCCCACTGGAGTGGACACCACCAACAAATATGGTAGCGGCTGAGGGGGTTGCGGTAACTGTTCAGTAAAATGAGGTGCGACATACGAACGCGTAGATCCCAAATCAAATAATGCAAGAGCTTCAGCTTGAGCAATAAGAACTTTACCTTCCACCATGTTCGCATCTTCTGCACTATCATGGGAGGCTGTGTACACGCGAGCGGTCTGACGCTGTGTCTTCTGACCTTGGCGAGATGGCTGGGGGTTGCTAGCGACTGCAGAACTAGCAAACTGGATGGCTGAGAAATCTTGAATCTTGGGCACTGAGCTATCTTATGCTCCATGGATCCACAGCCTAAACAAGCACCCATCTTCTTCCAGCACTTATCTGTCGGGTGTCCTTGTCCACAAAACTCATATCTGACCCCACGAAAACTGAAAGTGCTTTGTCTCCCTTTCCATCTCTTCTGCTGCACACTATGGTCGTTGTCTTGGCTCAATCCGTTGGAGACACACTGTAACACTCCGATCCCCTTTGAGCCGGATTAGTGGCTCATTAGTGTGTGTTTTGTTTTGTTTATTTCTTTTGGACTTGTTTTGGGTCATGGATAGGTAGTTGAGTGACCTTTGACCTGGAATAGGTAGTTCTAAGCCCTTTTTCGTAATTTTGCTTTGGCTTTGCTCATCTCATCTTTGCATCATCTTGGTGTCAGCACGCGTATTTCGTTGAGATCGACAATTTCCGTAACTGTGTCAGATCCGTTTGGAGTCAATTGGAGAAGTTAGACCTTCGTGCGACTTAAACTGTAAATTGCTTAAACCTACCGGACCTTGTTTTAAACTTCCCAAACTATATACATAAGTCAGCTTCCAGATGTCTTGCCCATTTGTCTTCATCGACTGCATGCAATCTCCAGAGAAGCCACGTTCTCTCTCCCTCTTCACTTCGGTTCTCTCTCTCTTTCTCTCCTCTTTTCGTTCTTGTTTGGTGTTGGGGAGATTGCACCCATCTTGATTTGGGACTTCCTTCTCATCTCATCTCTGTCTTTGCCTTAGGTAAGTGGGTTCTTTCCCAACTCTTTGTATTTCTTCTCCAAATTACATCTCCCATTCTCTGTTGCTTTGTCTTCATCTCATGCATGTGTGATTGCTTTGATTTGTTTTGATTTTAGTTGCTTGGAGCTTGATTTCAGAGGATTTTGTCAGATTTGAGGCAAGTATAAGTACAGGCTTTGATAACACATATGGGTGTTTGTTTGATGGCTTTGATTCACTCTTATTCTTTGTCTAGCATGTTTTACAGCCACAATTTGTGAATTTGGAACCTCTGTAACTCATTTTATTCAGTTTCTGTATCAAATTTCAGTTTCTGTACTCAGCCCGAATTCATCTCTGTATTGTACGGCTAAGCCGTAAATTTCTACGGTTCGCTTTCCAGAGACTCGAAAATCTGAATTTGTTCTACGGCTAGGCTACGGCTAAGCCGTAATTTGTCCTACGGCTGAGCCGTAAGCTAGCCGTGACCCAACCGTACCCCAGCCGTGAATTAATTCTCTGATCAGTCGAAACTTTTCTGATATCAGTACTCCTACGGTGAGGCTACGGCTAAGCCGTGGATTGGTCTACGGCTAAGCCGTATACTGACTGTAGCTCAGCCGTGAGATGTATCAGATCAGAGGTGGAAAAGCTGACAGTTTAGCCGTGTTCTGAAGGGAACCACGGCTAAGCCGTAGTGCATATTGCGGCTACGCCGTAGGATGCCACGGCTAAGCCGTAGGTCACCCATGGCTAAACCGTAAGACCTGTTAAATATCAGTTCACTTAGGCTAATGGTGTGACCTTGTAGGGCTCAAATACAGGTTAACCATACCCGTAAACCGGCCCAAATGGATTCTTTGGAGCGCATGAATAGTCTGTTAGGCTGTGACTTATTCATGTGAGTGTTGCTCATTGTTAAGCACCTCCCCATGGGTGTTGGTTTAAGGGACTTCGGTGCACATGAGGATTATATTGCAACACTAGGATGGCAACGGTGCATCGAATAACTTAAAACTACATCAACATGCACGGTTAGTGACAGTGATTGCAACTAGATTAGACTTGGCTTGTAATGAACCTTGATTCCGTATTAATCTGAGATGCATTGCATATTGTTTATGGTTTTGCCCTCTGTTCTGTTAATCTATGTTATGCATTCCTCAGTCATTTTGCTTTCGTTCTGTATATCTGTATTATTCTTCGCTCTGTACTATGTTTTGATCTATGCTATGCTTTGTATATTCTCTGGCTTTGTATATCTCTGATTTTTGGGTATTCCCTGGTGGCTCTGCCCAGAGGTTAATACGTGAGGATAAGATCCGGTCCTTGTCATCGGTGAGTCCAAAGCGGATAATCTCCTTTCTTTAGCTTTGATTTGATTGGTATTAGTCTGGCTCTACTCAGCCTCAGCCCTAGGATACCCGACGGGGTTACCTCTGGCGTAGATCTCTGTATCTCTGTTTTAACTGCAGTGTTGCTTTGTCTTGGGACCCCGGAACCCAGGAAACCGAGACCCGCTTGTACCTTTGGCCTGGACAGCGGTGTTCTCCTCTGCTCTGCTCTGCTCTCTATTGGAGAGAACATGGTTAACGTAGTAGCCAACTAGTTCAGTATTCTATGTTTTGATTCACATATCATGTCTTACTTCTATGCACGATTTGCTTAGTTTCCTAATATGGAACTCTGTATTCAATCTTCTGTCATTATTATATCCTCTTTGATACTATGCGTGTTTCACCCCTGTTACTTATATTTGCTGGATCGTTGTATTCATTTGTGTTGTCTGTGGTGTTGCAGGCACAGATACCTTGCCCAGCTCCCCGGCGGTCGAGGAGGCTGCAGGGGCGAGTGTAGAGGCACCCTCCGGTCTGGCAGAGTGGGCCTGATCACTTCTGCCAAGTGCGTGCATGCATACCAGTGGCTTTTATTTTGCGTTTTGGTTTTTGAGAGCTTGTATTTGGACTTTGGACTTTGGACTTGTATTCTGTATATTTTGTGTATTTGATTTTGGTGTGTATTCGGTTTTATCTCAGTGTATTCGTCTTTGTCTTTTCCGTTTCGTATTTGCTTTGGCTTCCGCTATTTTATTTTCCTTTGTTGCTTGCTATGATATGTACAGCTTCCGCGTACGCTTAGTTCGCACGTGTTAGATCCCTTGTGTGCGTGCATCTGGACTGGGTTTGGGTGCACGTGCACGGGAGTACGTGTGTCACCGGTTTAGTTTTTCGCTAACCCCCGAATTCTGGGCTCGGGTCGTGACATACGTATTGTATGGTATCAGAGCATGCTAGTTATAAGCATGTAGGCATCTAAGATCGTGGTGAGATAACGATATCAACTATTTGACTCGAGGTCTCATATGTTGATTTGGGGTTTGACTAACTCAGGGCATGTTATATTTGTGTGTTGTGTTTCTTTTCCTTTTACAGGATGGCATCAGGATCAGGATCTAGGGATGAGAATCAACAGGGCCATAACGGTGATAGTGGATCGGTACCCCCACATATCAGCAGTGAGGAGCGCTTGATGATGATGATGCAGTCTATGCAGTCATTACAGGCGCAGATGGCATCCATGGTAGATAGGCAGAGTCAGGCTGCTGCAGTAGCATCACCTCATGTAGATCAGCAGGTGATTTTCCAGCCTAAGGAATCAGATCCTAATGCGCTTTTCGACAAGTTCCGTAAGCGAGGGGCGACTGAGTTCCATGGGATAGAGGATGCATTGCAGGCTGAGCAATGGTTGGAGCAGACTGAAGAGCTATTTGATACGATTGTGTGCAGCAACAAGCAGAAGGTAGTTCTCACAGCCTCTATGCTTCGGAGTGTAGCTAAGACATGGTGGAGGAGTGTTAAGACCTCATTTCAGACTATGCCCAGTGCCACAGTTTGGGAGACCTTCAAGCAGCAATTCCGTCGTAAGTTCATGCCTCTCCATATTCAGCGAGCCAAGGAAGTGGAATTCTTCAACCTTCAGCAGAGACAGATGTTAGTTGCAGATTATGTACACAGGTTTACAGAGTTGTCTCATTTCGCAGAGGATATGGTGAACACGGAGCATAAGAAGGTGACTCGCTTCGTCAACAGCCTAAATCCGAGACACAAACGCCACGTGGTTGCTTGTATGTGGCCGGCTACCTTGGATGACGCTATTGACAGGGCTTATGATGCAGAGGCCATTTTTGAGGAGGAGCGAACAGAGGCTAAGAGGGCAGCAGGTTTCAGTGGCAGAAGCCAGTTTCAGAAGAAGTTCAAGGGTAAACAGGGCAGTTCGAGCAGTACTCAGGTGGTTTGCAGTCACTGTGGGAAGGACCACCCCACCGACAGATGTTGGAGGAAGAGTGGGGCTTGTTTCGGGTGTGGCTCTACGGACCACAGGCGGGCCCAATGCCCGAAGTTTCAGTCCTCTCCACAGACGAGACAGACAGGACCTACAGCACAGGGCAGATCTCAGCCAGCTCGCCCAGGTCAGAAGCCGAATCGCCAGACAGCCCGAGCTTATGCTGCTACGCATGAGGGCGCGGAGGAGGCCACGGTAGTGGAAGGTAAAATTTTAATTTCCGATGCAGAAGCTTTAGCTTTATTTGACTCCGGGTCTACGCGTTCGTACGTAGCACCCCATTTTGCTGTGCAGCTTCGACAGCGACCCACACCACTTCCATACTTGTTGCTAGTATCCACTCCGGTTGGTAAGCGGGTGGAGTGCAGTGTGTTTTACCCTCAGTGTGATGTGCGGATAGCTGGTCATCAGCTCCCAGTAGACCTCGTGTTGCTCACGACACTGGATTTTGATGTGATTTTTGGTATGGACTGGCTTGCGAGATATCATGCGTGTATCAATTGCTACAGCAAGGCTATTTATTTTGATTTGGGCAGCGGATTCCGATTTGAGGGCAGCCAGACGAAGTGCCCCAGGCGTGTGATATCTGCTTGTAAGGCAGACAGGATGCTTCGTAGGGGATGTGAAGGATTTCTTGCATTCATTTCAGAGAAGAAAGATCAGCGACAGCTCAGCGAGATTCCAGTAGTCAGCGAGTTCCCGGATGTCTTTCCGGAGGATGTGCCAGGGTTACCACCAGCTCGAGAGATAGAGTTTGCGATTGATTTGATGCCAGGTACAGCACCCATCAGTAGAGCTCCATATCGTATGGCACCTGCAGAGTTGTTGGAATTAAAGAAACAGTTGCAGGATTTGTTGGATAAAGGGTTCATACGCCCAAGTGTTTCACCTTGGGGAGCTCCTGTATTGTTTGTCAAGAAGAAGGATGGCAGTTTCCGGATGTGCATTGACTACAGGCAGTTGAACAAAGTGACTATCAAGAACAAATACCCATTGCCTAGGATTGATGAGTTGTTCGATCAACTTCAGGGTGCAGCTTACTTCTCTAAGATTGACTTGAGGTCAGGATATCACCAGCTCAGGGTGAAGGATGAGGATGTTCCTAAGACAGCTTTCAGGACGCGGTATGGACACTACGAGTTCCTTGTCATGCCGTTTGGTTTGACGAACGCACCCGCAGCTTTTATGGCGTTGATGAACAGGGTGTTTACTTCCTTCTTGGACCAGTTCGTTGTGGTTTTTATAGATGACATATTGGTCTATTCGAAGACTGCTGAGGAACATACAGACCATCTGAGGAAGGCATTGCAGCTGCTTCAAGATCACAAGTTGTATGCAAAGTTGGCTAAGTGTGATTTCTGGCTAGAGCAAGTTGCATTTTTGGGACATGTGATTTCTAGAGACGGATTGATGGTGGATCCAGCTAAGATTGAGGCAGTAGTCCATTGGCCCCGTCCTAGATCAGTGACAGAGATTCGGAGTTTTCTGGGATTTGCAGGATATTACCGCAGGTTTGTGCAGGATTTCTCGAAGATCTCAGCCCCGCTGACTCAGTTGACTCGGAAGAAGGTCCCGTATGAGTGGACAGAGAAATGTGAGCGTAGTTTTCAGTTGCTGAAGGAAAAGCTCACTACGGCGCCAGTGTTGACTCTCCCGAATGGTAGTGAGGGATTCATGATTTACTCAGATGCCTCTAGAGTTGGACTAGGCTGTGTACTGATGCAGAATCAGAAGGTGATTGCCTATGGATCCAGACAGTTGAAAGAACATGAGAAGAACTATGCCACACATGACTTGGAGTTAGCAGCCATTGTATTTGCATTGAAGTTGTGGCGACATTACCTGTACGGTGTGAAGTTTGAGGTCCATTCCGATCATCACAGTTTGCAGTACTTGTTTGATCAGCATGACTTGAATATGAGGCAGCGAAGGTGGTTGGAGTTCATCAAAGATTACGACTTTCCGATCAAGTACCACCCAGGCAAAGGCAATGTAGTTGCAGATGCACTCAGCAGGAGGACAGACAGTCTTCAGGTGTTAGCAGGATTCTATATGCTTGTGCATGATCAGCCTGTAGAGGTTCAGATGGTAGGAGACTCGGTGACATTAGCTACTACTGTCGTGTTTCAGCCTGAGGTGATTCAGCAGATCAAGGATCGCCAGTTTGAGGACCCCCTCCTGGTGAAGTTCAGAGATCGGATTGCAGATCGACCGAATTTCAGCTTGGTGGATGGAGTTTTGTACTTCAGGAACAGATTGTGTGTTCCCGCTGTGGATGAGTTGAGAGAGAAATTGATGACAGATGCGCACGATGCCCGATATGCGATGCATCCCGGGAGTACGAAGATGTACCGGAACTTGAAGGATAGATTTTGGTGGAACAACATGAAGCGGGAGATCGCAGGGTTCGTAGCTCGATGTTTGACCTGTCAGAGGGTAAAAGCTGATCATCGGCGACCTCCAGGATCATTGCATCCATTGCACACTCCGCAGTGGAAGTGGGAGCACATTACGATGGATTTCGTCTCCGGTTTTCCGCCGACCAGTAGGAAGAATAATGCGATCTGGGTCATAGTGGACAGATTGACTAAGTCAGCACATTTCCTTCCGTTCAAAAAAGGGATGACATTCACGGAGATGGCCAGGAAGTTTGTTGACGAGATAGTCAGATTGCATGGCACCCCAGTATCGATTGTGTCAGATCGAGACAGTCGTTTTGTATCTTCATTCTGGAGAGCATTTCAGGAAGCTATGGGTACGAAGCTGAGTTTTAGTACGGCATACCACCCCCAGACCGATGGACAGTCGGAGCGTACCATTCAGACGTTGGAGGATATGCTCAGAGCTAGTGTGCTGAACTTTGAGAAGGAATGGGATACACATCTGGCCTTGTGTGAGTTTGCTTACAACAACAGCTTCCATGAGAGTATTGGTATGGCACCTTATGAGGCTCTATACGGACGCAAGTGCAGGACCCCAGTGTGCTGGGAAGAAGTTGGAACTAGAAGTTTCCATGGTCCGACGATCATTGCTGAGACGACAGAGAAAGTGCAGAAAGTGATAGAGAATCTGAAGATTGCTCGGTCCAGGCAGAAGAGCTATGCGGATACGCGGAGGAGACCTTTGGCATTCCAAGTCGGAGATTGGGTATTTCTTAAAGTTTCTCCGATGAAGGGCACAGTTCGATTTGGTCAGAAGGGCAAGTTAGCTCCGAGATATGTAGGACCGTTCGAAGTCAAGAGCCGAGTTGGAGATTTAGCCTATCGGTTGACACTTCCAGTTGAGTTCTCCGGTGTTCACGATGTGTTCCATGTGTCGATGCTCCGTAAGTATGTGCCAGATCCGAGCCATGTGATTCGCTATGATGATATTCAGATTCAGCCTAATGCGACTTACGTTGAGCGTCCGCTTCGCATCGTTGGGACACGAGAGCAGATTCTCCGTACCAGGACTATCAGATGGGTTAAAGTGTTGTGGGAGCATCACGGTCCGGATGAGGCTACTTGGGAGCTAGAGGAGCAGCTAGCGCGCCAGTACCCACATCTCTTTGCGCAGGTAGGTAGTCATTCCGAGGACGGAATGATTCCTAGTGGGGGAGGATGTAACACTCCGATCCCCTTTGAGCCGGATTAGTGGCTCATTAGTGTGTGTTTTGTTTTGTTTATTTCTTTTGGACTTGTTTTGGGTCATGGATAGGTAGTTGAGTGACCTTTGACCTGGAATAGGTAGTTCTAAGCCCTTTTTCGTAATTTTGCTTTGGCTTTGCTCATCTCATCTTTGCATCATCTTGGTGTCAGCACGCGTATTTCGTTGAGATCGACAATTTCCGTAACTGTGTCAGATCCGTTTGGAGTCAATTGGAGAAGTTAGACCTTCGTGCGACTTAAACTGTAAATTGCTTAAACCTACCGGACCTTGTTTTAAACTTCCCAAACTATATACATAAGTCAGCTTCCAGATGTCTTGCCCATTTGTCTTCATCGACTGCATGCAATCTCCAGAGAAGCCACGTTCTCTCTCCCTCTTCACTTCGGTTCTCTCTCTCTTTCTCTCCTCTTTTCGTTCTTGTTTGGTGTTGGGGAGATTGCACCCATCTTGATTTGGGACTTCCTTCTCATCTCATCTCTGTCTTTGCCTTAGGTAAGTGGGTTCTTTCCCAACTCTTTGTATTTCTTCTCCAAATTACATCTCCCATTCTCTGTTGCTTTGTCTTCATCTCATGCATGTGTGATTGCTTTGATTTGTTTTGATTTTAGTTGCTTGGAGCTTGATTTCAGAGGATTTTGTCAGATTTGAGGCAAGTATAAGTACAGGCTTTGATAACACATATGGGTGTTTGTTTGATGGCTTTGATTCACTCTTATTCTTTGTCTAGCATGTTTTACAGCCACAATTTGTGAATTTGGAACCTCTGTAACTCATTTTATTCAGTTTCTGTATCAAATTTCAGTTTCTGTACTCAGCCCGAATTCATCTCTGTATTGTACGGCTAAGCCGTAAATTTCTACGGTTCGCTTTCCAGAGACTCGAAAATCTGAATTTGTTCTACGGCTAGGCTACGGCTAAGCCGTAATTTGTCCTACGGCTGAGCCGTAAGCTAGCCGTGACCCAACCGTACCCCAGCCGTGAATTAATTCTCTGATCAGTCGAAACTTTTCTGATATCAGTACTCCTACGGTGAGGCTACGGCTAAGCCGTGGATTGGTCTACGGCTAAGCCGTATACTGACTGTAGCTCAGCCGTGAGATGTATCAGATCAGAGGTGGAAAAGCTGACAGTTTAGCCGTGTTCTGAAGGGAACCACGGCTAAGCCGTAGTGCATATTGCGGCTACGCCGTAGGATGCCACGGCTAAGCCGTAGGTCACCCATGGCTAAACCGTAAGACCTGTTAAATATCAGTTCACTTAGGCTAATGGTGTGACCTTGTAGGGCTCAAATACAGGTTAACCATACCCGTAAACCGGCCCAAATGGATTCTTTGGAGCGCATGAATAGTCTGTTAGGCTGTGACTTATTCATGTGAGTGTTGCTCATTGTTAAGCACCTCCCCATGGGTGTTGGTTTAAGGGACTTCGGTGCACATGAGGATTATATTGCAACACTAGGATGGCAACGGTGCATCGAATAACTTAAAACTACATCAACATGCACGGTTAGTGACAGTGATTGCAACTAGATTAGACTTGGCTTGTAATGAACCTTGATTCCGTATTAATCTGAGATGCATTGCATATTGTTTATGGTTTTGCCCTCTGTTCTGTTAATCTATGTTATGCATTCCTCAGTCATTTTGCTTTCGTTCTGTATATCTGTATTATTCTTCGCTCTGTACTATGTTTTGATCTATGCTATGCTTTGTATATTCTCTGGCTTTGTATATCTCTGATTTTTGGGTATTCCCTGGTGGCTCTGCCCAGAGGTTAATACGTGAGGATAAGATCCGGTCCTTGTCATCGGTGAGTCCAAAGCGGATAATCTCCTTTCTTTAGCTTTGATTTGATTGGTATTAGTCTGGCTCTACTCAGCCTCAGCCCTAGGATACCCGACGGGGTTACCTCTGGCGTAGATCTCTGTATCTCTGTTTTAACTGCAGTGTTGCTTTGTCTTGGGACCCCGGAACCCAGGAAACCGAGACCCGCTTGTACCTTTGGCCTGGACAGCGGTGTTCTCCTCTGCTCTGCTCTGCTCTCTATTGGAGAGAACATGGTTAACGTAGTAGCCAACTAGTTCAGTATTCTATGTTTTGATTCACATATCATGTCTTACTTCTATGCACGATTTGCTTAGTTTCCTAATATGGAACTCTGTATTCAATCTTCTGTCATTATTATATCCTCTTTGATACTATGCGTGTTTCACCCCTGTTACTTATATTTGCTGGATCGTTGTATTCATTTGTGTTGTCTGTGGTGTTGCAGGCACAGATACCTTGCCCAGCTCCCCGGCGGTCGAGGAGGCTGCAGGGGCGAGTGTAGAGGCACCCTCCGGTCTGGCAGAGTGGGCCTGATCACTTCTGCCAAGTGCGTGCATGCATACCAGTGGCTTTTATTTTGCGTTTTGGTTTTTGAGAGCTTGTATTTGGACTTTGGACTTTGGACTTGTATTCTGTATATTTTGTGTATTTGATTTTGGTGTGTATTCGGTTTTATCTCAGTGTATTCGTCTTTGTCTTTTCCGTTTCGTATTTGCTTTGGCTTCCGCTATTTTATTTTCCTTTGTTGCTTGCTATGATATGTACAGCTTCCGCGTACGCTTAGTTCGCACGTGTTAGATCCCTTGTGTGCGTGCATCTGGACTGGGTTTGGGTGCACGTGCACGGGAGTACGTGTGTCACCGGTTTAGTTTTTCGCTAACCCCCGAATTCTGGGCTCGGGTCCTGACATACGTATTGTATGGTATCAGAGCATGCTAGTTATAAGCATGTAGGCATCTAAGATCGTGGTGAGATAACGATATCAACTATTTGACTCGAGGTCTCATATGTTGATTTGGGGTTTGACTAACTCAGGGCATGTTATATTTGTGTGTTGTGTTTCTTTTCCTTTTACAGGATGGCATCAGGATCAGGATCTAGGGATGAGAATCAACAGGGCCATAACGGTGATAGTGGATCGGTACCCCCACATATCAGCAGTGAGGAGCGCTTGATGATGATGATGCAGTCTATGCAGTCATTACAGGCGCAGATGGCATCCATGGTAGATAGGCAGAGTCAGGCTGCTGCAGTAGCATCACCTCATGTAGATCAGCAGGTGATTTTCCAGCCTAAGGAATCAGATCCTAATGCGCTTTTCGACAAGTTCCGTAAGCGAGGGGCGACTGAGTTCCATGGGATAGAGGATGCATTGCAGGCTGAGCAATGGTTGGAGCAGACTGAAGAGCTATTTGATACGATTGTGTGCAGCAACAAGCAGAAGGTAGTTCTCACAGCCTCTATGCTTCGGAGTGTAGCTAAGACATGGTGGAGGAGTGTTAAGACCTCATTTCAGACTATGCCCAGTGCCACAGTTTGGGAGACCTTCAAGCAGCAATTCCGTCGTAAGTTCATGCCTCTCCATATTCAGCGAGCCAAGGAAGTGGAATTCTTCAACCTTCAGCAGAGACAGATGTTAGTTGCAGATTATGTACACAGGTTTACAGAGTTGTCTCATTTCGCAGAGGATATGGTGAACACGGAGCATAAGAAGGTGACTCGCTTCGTCAACGGCCTAAATCCGAGACACAAACGCCACGTGGTTGCTTGTATGTGGCCGGCTACCTTGGATGACGCTATTGACAGGGCTTATGATGCAGAGGCCATTTTTGAGGAGGAGCGAACAGAGGCTAAGAGGGCAGCAGGTTTCAGTGGCAGAAGCCAGTTTCAGAAGAAGTTCAAGGGTAAACAGGGCAGTTCGAGCAGTACTCAGGTGGTTTGCAGTCACTGTGGGAAGGACCACCCCACCGACAGATGTTGGAGGAAGAGTGGGGCTTGTTTCGGGTGTGGCTCTACGGACCACAGGCGGGCCCAATGCCCGAAGTTTCAGTCCTCTCCACAGACGAGACAGACAGGACCTACAGCACAGGGCAGATCTCAGCCAGCTCGCCCAGGTCAGAAGCCGAATCGCCAGACAGCCCGAGCTTATGCTGCTACGCATGAGGGCGCGGAGGAGGCCACGGTAGTGGAAGGTAAAATTTTAATTTCCGATGCAGAAGCTTTAGCTTTATTTGACTCCGGGTCTACGCGTTCGTACGTAGCACCCCATTTTGCTGTGCAGCTTCGACAGCGACCCACACCACTTCCATACTTGTTGCTAGTATCCACTCCGGTTGGTAAGCGGGTGGAGTGCAGTGTGTTTTACCCTCAGTGTGATGTGCGGATAGCTGGTCATCAGCTCCCAGTAGACCTCGTGTTGCTCACGACACTGGATTTTGATGTGATTTTTGGTATGGACTGGCTTGCGAGATATCATGCGTGTATCAATTGCTACAGCAAGGCTATTTATTTTGATTTGGGCAGCGGATTCCGATTTGAGGGCAGCCAGACGAAGTGCCCCAGGCGTGTGATATCTGCTTGTAAGGCAGACAGGATGCTTCGTAGGGGATGTGAAGGATTTCTTGCATTCATTTCAGAGAAGAAAGATCAGCGACAGCTCAGCGAGATTCCAGTAGTCAGCGAGTTCCCGGATGTCTTTCCGGAGGATGTGCCAGGGTTACCACCAGCTCGAGAGATAGAGTTTGCGATTGATTTGATGCCAGGTACAGCACCCATCAGTAGAGCTCCATATCGTATGGCACCTGCAGAGTTGTTGGAATTAAAGAAACAGTTGCAGGATTTGTTGGATAAAGGGTTCATACGCCCAAGTGTTTCACCTTGGGGAGCTCCTGTATTGTTTGTCAAGAAGAAGGATGGCAGTTTCCGGATGTGCATTGACTACAGGCAGTTGAACAAAGTGACTATCAAGAACAAATACCCATTGCCTAGGATTGATGAGTTGTTCGATCAACTTCAGGGTGCAGCTTACTTCTCTAAGATTGACTTGAGGTCAGGATATCACCAGCTCAGGGTGAAGGATGAGGATGTTCCTAAGACAGCTTTCAGGACGCGGTATGGACACTACGAGTTCCTTGTCATGCCGTTTGGTTTGACGAACGCACCCGCAGCTTTTATGGCGTTGATGAACAGGGTGTTTACTTCCTTCTTGGACCAGTTCGTTGTGGTTTTTATAGATGACATATTGGTCTATTCGAAGACTGCTGAGGAACATACAGACCATCTGAGGAAGGCATTGCAGCTGCTTCAAGATCACAAGTTGTATGCAAAGTTGGCTAAGTGTGATTTCTGGCTAGAGCAAGTTGCATTTTTGGGACATGTGATTTCTAGAGACGGATTGATGGTGGATCCAGCTAAGATTGAGGCAGTAGTCCATTGGCCCCGTCCTAGATCAGTGACAGAGATTCGGAGTTTTCTGGGATTTGCAGGATATTACCGCAGGTTTGTGCAGGATTTCTCGAAGATCTCAGCCCCGCTGACTCAGTTGACTCGGAAGAAGGTCCCGTATGAGTGGACAGAGAAATGTGAGCGTAGTTTTCAGTTGCTGAAGGAAAAGCTCACTACGGCGCCAGTGTTGACTCTCCCGAATGGTAGTGAGGGATTCATGATTTACTCAGATGCCTCTAGAGTTGGACTAGGCTGTGTACTGATGCAGAATCAGAAGGTGATTGCCTATGGATCCAGACAGTTGAAAGAACATGAGAAGAACTATGCCACACATGACTTGGAGTTAGCAGCCATTGTATTTGCATTGAAGTTGTGGCGACATTACCTGTACGGTGTGAAGTTTGAGGTCCATTCCGATCATCACAGTTTGCAGTACTTGTTTGATCAGCATGACTTGAATATGAGGCAGCGAAGGTGGTTGGAGTTCATCAAAGATTACGACTTTCCGATCAAGTACCACCCAGGCAAAGGCAATGTAGTTGCAGATGCACTCAGCAGGAGGACAGACAGTCTTCAGGTGTTAGCAGGATTCTATATGCTTGTGCATGATCAGCCTGTAGAGGTTCAGATGGTAGGAGACTCGGTGACATTAGCTACTACTGTCGTGTTTCAGCCTGAGGTGATTCAGCAGATCAAGGATCGCCAGTTTGAGGACCCCCTCCTGGTGAAGTTCAGAGATCGGATTGCAGATCGACCGGATTTCAGCTTGGTGGATGGAGTTTTGTACTTCAGGAACAGATTGTGTGTTCCCGCTGTGGATGAGTTGAGAGAGAAATTGATGACAGATGCGCACGATGCCCGATATGCGATGCATCCCGGGAGTACGAAGATGTACCGGAACTTGAAGGATAGATTTTGGTGGAACAACATGAAGCGGGAGATCGCAGGGTTCGTAGCTCGATGTTTGACCTGTCAGAGGGTAAAAGCTGATCATCGGCGACCTCCAGGATCATTGCATCCATTGCACACTCCGCAGTGGAAGTGGGAGCACATTACGATGGATTTCGTCTCCGGTTTTCCGCCGACCAGTAGGAAGAATAATGCGATCTGGGTCATAGTGGACAGATTGACTAAGTCAGCACATTTCCTTCCGTTCAAAAAAGGGATGACATTCACGGAGATGGCCAGGAAGTTTGTTGACGAGATAGTCAGATTGCATGGCACCCCAGTATCGATTGTGTCAGATCGAGACAGTCGTTTTGTATCTTCATTCTGGAGAGCATTTCAGGAAGCTATGGGTATGAAGCTGAGTTTTAGTACGGCATACCACCCCCAGACCGATGGACAGTCGGAGCGTACCATTCAGACGTTGGAGGATATGCTCAGAGCTAGTGTGCTGAACTTTGAGAAGGAATGGGATACACATCTGGCCTTGTGTGAGTTTGCTTACAACAACAGCTTCCATGAGAGTATTGGTATGGCACCTTATGAGGCTCTATACGGACGCAAGTGCAGGACCCCAGTGTGCTGGGAAGAAGTTGGAACTAGAAGTTTCCATGGTCCGACGATCATTGCTGAGACGACAGAGAAAGTGCAGAAAGTGATAGAGAATCTGAAGATTGCTCGGTCCAGGCAGAAGAGCTATGCGGATACGCGGAGGAGACCTTTGGCATTCCAAGTCGGAGATTGGGTATTTCTTAAAGTTTCTCCGATGAAGGGCACAGTTCGATTTGGTCAGAAGGGCAAGTTAGCTCCGAGATATGTAGGACCGTTCGAAGTCAAGAGCCGAGTTGGAGATTTAGCCTATCGGTTGACACTTCCAGTTGAGTTCTCCGGTGTTCACGATGTGTTCCATGTGTCGATGCTCCGTAAGTATGTGCCAGATCCGAGCCATGTGATTCGCTATGATGATATTCAGATTCAGCCTAATGCGACTTACGTTGAGCGTCCGCTTCGCATCGTTGGGACACGAGAGCAGATTCTCCGTACCAGGACTATCAGATGGGTTAAAGTGTTGTGGGAGCATCACGGTCCGGATGAGGCTACTTGGGAGCTAGAGGAGCAGCTAGCGCGCCAGTACCCACATCTCTTTGCGCAGGTAGGTAGTCATTCCGAGGACGGAATGATTCCTAGTGGGGGAGGATGTAACACTCCGATCCCCTTTGAGCCGGATTAGTGGCTCATTAGTGTGTGTTTTGTTTTGTTTATTTCTTTTGGACTTGTTTTGGGTCATGGATAGGTAGTTGAGTGACCTTTGACCTGGAATAGGTAGTTCTAAGCCCTTTTTCGTAATTTTGCTTTGGCTTTGCTCATCTCATCTTTGCATCATCTTGGTGTCAGCACGCGTATTTCGTTGAGATCGACAATTTCCGTAACTGTGTCAGATCCGTTTGGAGTCAATTGGAGAAGTTAGACCTTCGTGCGACTTAAACTGTAAATTGCTTAAACCTACCGGACCTTGTTTTAAACTTCCCAAACTATATACATAAGTCAGCTTCCAGATGTCTTGCCCATTTGTCTTCATCGACTGCATGCAATCTCCAGAGAAGCCACGTTCTCTCTCCCTCTTCACTTCGGTTCTCTCTCTCTTTCTCTCCTCTTTTCGTTCTTGTTTGGTGTTGGGGAGATTGCACCCATCTTGATTTGGGACTTCCTTCTCATCTCATCTCTGTCTTTGCCTTAGGTAAGTGGGTTCTTTCCCAACTCTTTGTATTTCTTCTCCAAATTACATCTCCCATTCTCTGTTGCTTTGTCTTCATCTCATGCATGTGTGATTGCTTTGATTTGTTTTGATTTTAGTTGCTTGGAGCTTGATTTCAGAGGATTTTGTCAGATTTGAGGCAAGTATAAGTACAGGCTTTGATAACACATATGGGTGTTTGTTTGATGGCTTTGATTCACTCTTATTCTTTGTCTAGCATGTTTTACAGCCACAATTTGTGAATTTGGAACCTCTGTAACTCATTTTATTCAGTTTCTGTATCAAATTTCAGTTTCTGTACTCAGCCCGAATTCATCTCTGTATTGTACGGCTAAGCCGTAAATTTCTACGGTTCGCTTTCCAGAGACTCGAAAATCTGAATTTGTTCTACGGCTAGGCTACGGCTAAGCCGTAATTTGTCCTACGGCTGAGCCGTAAGCTAGCCGTGACCCAACCGTACCCCAGCCGTGAATTAATTCTCTGATCAGTCGAAACTTTTCTGATATCAGTACTCCTACGGTGAGGCTACGGCTAAGCCGTGGATTGGTCTACGGCTAAGCCGTATACTGACTGTAGCTCAGCCGTGAGATGTATCAGATCAGAGGTGGAAAAGCTGACAGTTTAGCCGTGTTCTGAAGGGAACCACGGCTAAGCCGTAGTGCATATTGCGGCTACGCCGTAGGATGCCACGGCTAAGCCGTAGGTCACCCATGGCTAAACCGTAAGACCTGTTAAATATCAGTTCACTTAGGCTAATGGTGTGACCTTGTAGGGCTCAAATACAGGTTAACCATACCCGTAAACCGGCCCAAATGGATTCTTTGGAGCGCATGAATAGTCTGTTAGGCTGTGACTTATTCATGTGAGTGTTGCTCATTGTTAAGCACCTCCCCATGGGTGTTGGTTTAAGGGACTTCGGTGCACATGAGGATTATATTGCAACACTAGGATGGCAACGGTGCATCGAATAACTTAAAACTACATCAACATGCACGGTTAGTGACAGTGATTGCAACTAGATTAGACTTGGCTTGTAATGAACCTTGATTCCGTATTAATCTGAGATGCATTGCATATTGTTTATGGTTTTGCCCTCTGTTCTGTTAATCTATGTTATGCATTCCTCAGTCATTTTGCTTTCGTTCTGTATATCTGTATTATTCTTCGCTCTGTACTATGTTTTGATCTATGCTATGCTTTGTATATTCTCTGGCTTTGTATATCTCTGATTTTTGGGTATTCCCTGGTGGCTCTGCCCAGAGGTTAATACGTGAGGATAAGATCCGGTCCTTGTCATCGGTGAGTCCAAAGCGGATAATCTCCTTTCTTTAGCTTTGATTTGATTGGTATTAGTCTGGCTCTACTCAGCCTCAGCCCTAGGATACCCGACGGGGTTACCTCTGGCGTAGATCTCTGTATCTCTGTTTTAACTGCAGTGTTGCTTTGTCTTGGGACCCCGGAACCCAGGAAACCGAGACCCGCTTGTACCTTTGGCCTGGACAGCGGTGTTCTCCTCTGCTCTGCTCTGCTCTCTATTGGAGAGAACATGGTTAACGTAGTAGCCAACTAGTTCAGTATTCTATGTTTTGATTCACATATCATGTCTTACTTCTATGCACGATTTGCTTAGTTTCCTAATATGGAACTCTGTATTCAATCTTCTGTCATTATTATATCCTCTTTGATACTATGCGTGTTTCACCCCTGTTACTTATATTTGCTGGATCGTTGTATTCATTTGTGTTGTCTGTGGTGTTGCAGGCACAGATACCTTGCCCAGCTCCCCGGCGGTCGAGGAGGCTGCAGGGGCGAGTGTAGAGGCACCCTCCGGTCTGGCAGAGTGGGCCTGATCACTTCTGCCAAGTGCGTGCATGCATACCAGTGGCTTTTATTTTGCGTTTTGGTTTTTGAGAGCTTGTATTTGGACTTTGGACTTTGGACTTGTATTCTGTATATTTTGTGTATTTGATTTTGGTGTGTATTCGGTTTTATCTCAGTGTATTCGTCTTTGTCTTTTCCGTTTCGTATTTGCTTTGGCTTCCGCTATTTTATTTTCCTTTGTTGCTTGCTATGATATGTACAGCTTCCGCGTACGCTTAGTTCGCACGTGTTAGATCCCTTGTGTGCGTGCATCTGGACTGGGTTTGGGTGCACGTGCACGGGAGTACGTGTGTCACCGGTTTAGTTTTTCGCTAACCCCCGAATTCTGGGCTCGGGTCGTGACACACACGAAAATCACGACACATGGCTTCTCTCCTCATGTAAACAAGACAGCAATAAGAAAAGGAGAATGAGAGAAACGAACGAGAGAAATCGTTGCAGAAATGAGAGAGAACGGTGGTAGGTAGGATATTTATAAATCAACTTTGCAAATAAGTCCACCATTTACCTCTATTTACAGTTCGAGTCAATTAACGATCCAACGAGAGCAAACGAAGTCATTTGGATCCAGAACAATTACGAAGATTAACAAGCTTAACGAAATACACGCGTTGACAGCAAAATGACGCAAAACTGACAAGATCCAACAAAAGCAGAAATTACGAAAAAGGGCTCGAACTACCTAAACCAGGTCAAACTTAACCAAACTACCTATCCATGACTCCAGACCAAAGAAAAGCAAAACCAAAACACTCTTAGCAACAAAGATGACACTAATTACCCACTAATTCAGCTTAAGTTGGGTCAGAGTGTTACTGGTGTTTAACAGATGGACAATGTCACATGAATAAGTTTCAGCCCTCAAGATTTTTCATGATCTTTCCATTATTCCTTTGGGCCGGTTAATGGTATATAAGGATCCAAAAACTAGGGCCCTACAAGGTCTCACATAATACCTATCAAATCCTAGTTTCAGTGAACTCATGGCTTGGCCGTGGGTGACTTACCACTTAGCCATAGGTATCTTACGACTTAGTCATATTATGCACTACGGCTCAACTGTGGTCCCCTAAAATTCCTTCCGCATTTACGGTTAACCACGATTGGATCGTGTATTTTATTACGGCTGGACCGTGATTATTCTACAGTTTAGCCACGGTTTGGTACGGCTTAGCCATACTATACCACACGGCTTAACTGTGGCTGGACCGTAGAAGGTTTCTCCAATTTACTACTCTTTGGATATCAAGCCGTAGCTTATCTTACAGTGGCATCATGGCTAGCCTACGGCTCAGCCGTAGTACATTCTACGGTTTAGCCATAGCCTAACCGTAGTATAAAATCAAGTATGTCTGTTCTCTGAAATCCTAGCTGTACATGATTTACGGCTTAACCATAAGCTTCTGGTCGTGTCAGGCTTTTTAAAGTCAGAATACAAATAGGGTTGTATAAGCACATACAGTTTCATAGACTTATAAGAATTATATAATACCAACATGCATTAAAACCAAATTTGCCTATACTTGCCTTCAATTCAACGTTTCAAGCATTAATCCTTTGTTTGGCTCAGTTTGGGTATTTTGAACATAGATGCCATGCATACTAAAAATAAAGAAATAGATGAGTGCATGTATAAGATAAGAGTTCTCTTGACACTCTTAACTCAAGGAATCCATGAATAAGAAGGGCTCTTACCTTAACAGTGACTAGGGATCAAATTTGAGGATAAAGAACCCATTAGCTGCAAGTCCAACAAGAAAAGGAAATAAAAAGAAGCTAAACTGATAAAGTAGTGGCTTGAAACCCAACCACAAAGCCTCTTTTGCTTGCTTGATGTCAAACAGAAGATGGAGGAGAAGAAAGAAGAAGACGAACAGAGGATAAGCATCATTGGAAGTCAGTGGGTGATCTTATATAAGACAATAGTTTGAAATTTTATAAGAAAGTCCATTTTGTTTTATTTAATTTTCAATACAAGTTAAATGAGGGTCCAACTGAATCAAAAGACGACTAACGCTTTCGAGTCAATTACGAAAGTTAACGAGCTCAATAAGACAAACATGAAGATGTCAATATGATGTGTGTATGACATGAAATCACGTACTAAAAATTACGAAGGGCTTTCATCTACTTAGGTAAAGGTAAACCCAACCCAACTACCTATCTATGACCTGAACTTGACCCACTAGGACCAAATAAAGGAAAACCACATTAATTAGTTCATAATTCCAATTAATTACGTGCTAATCAAGTTTAGCTTAGGTCGGAGTGTTTAGAGAAGGGATAGGGTATTTTGGGGATTCTTTATTTTTTTTTAAGGCTATGTATACTAAGCAATTTTCAATGTTATTTTAGCAACTCTCTTGAAAAAACACTTGGATCGTTGTTTTCCATTTAATTGATTAAAAAGAGGTTAGTTAGATGTAGGACAATAAATGGTAAGGATGGGCGAGGTGAAAGAAGGTGGTAGTTGTGCGGTATAAACTTTAAGTTTGATCAGGAAAAGAGTAGTATTGATCTTACATGGATGATTATTTTGCACGAGCTACCATTTTTCTTTGTTGAGTATGGAGGGTTTACAAAATTTTAAAATGATTTCATGCATTACTGTCAAATCAGATTGTATGAAAGTTTTTATGAGATAAAGCAAAAGTTATATAATTTTTTGGACAATCTAAAGTGTCAAGTTAGTTTGACATCTAATATGTGGAGTTCAAAGCAAAATCAAATTATATTTTTGACATATTACTACACTTACGTTAAGTGAAATCTACAGAAAAGAATCCTTATGTTTAGTTCGCTTAAAGCTTCCCACACTAAAGAAGCGATTAGCAGTGCATTTTGGAAAACTTATATAGTTGAAACATTGATAAGAAATTGTGTCGCATTGATTTGAACAATTGTTCTACAAATGATGTCGTAGTTCATTAGCTCAAGCCAAAGCTCATAATGAAGAGATTTCTTTTGTCAAAGGGAGATTTGTTTTATATGCATTGTTGTGCACATATCCCGAATTTAATAGTTCAAGATGGACTAGCCTCAATCTGCGAGATCATTTTCAAAATTGATGAAAGCGTCAAATATATTAATCACTCACAAGTAAGAGAAAATAAATTTCCATGAGATAACAAGATAGGTACGGGCTCCACCAAAAAAAAAGTATTGATAGTCTAAATAGATGGAACTTCACTTATGCGATTTTGTAAGTTTCCTTATAATTTAAAGATGCATTTGAATGTTTAATTGATCATGACAATTCATACAAATTTGTCCAAATAATGAGAAACAAAAGAATGTAAAATGTATATGCTAATGTTTAAAGAATTTTTTATGAGATCACATATCTTTTTTCTGGGATGAAGTATCTAACATCAAATTTATATTTTCCTCAAGTCTATAGGCTCCATTTATATTGAAAAGATTGGTGTAATAGTCCATAGCCCTTTCTTCAATCTATGGCTTCGAAAATGATGGTCAAGTTTGAAAAATATTGAAATATCACTTGCATAACTCTAGCAATAGTTGCAATATTTGATCTGCAACTTAAATATAAACTACTTCCATATTACTTCCCATTATTACATAGTTATGATTTAGATGTAAGGATTACAGAGGTTAAACAGAGTTTGATAAACATATATTGAATATATGGTTGACTCCACAAATAATCTTTCTGATAAAAGACTTTCTTGGAACGATGAGAGAAACAATACCAATGGGGCTATGAGATCATTGAATGTTATTTCTATAGCTAAAGCTACGATGGAATGGAATATCATAAATCAAATTTGTTTCTTCAAAAAAGTTTATCTTTTAAAATAAAGTCTAATTTAGATTTATATTTGGAGGAAGCAATTCATCCAACTAGAAATGGTGGCGATCTTGACATCTTAGCTTGGTGGAGACTAAATGCACCCAAATATCATAATGTTGCACGGATGGTGTAACACTCCGACCCAGCTTGACCTTGTTTAGCGGCTAGTTAATCTTGTTTTTGTTGCTAATCGTGTTTTGTTTGTGTTTTATTTTCGTTACCGGTCATGGATAGGTAGTTGGGTTGAGTTTGACCTGGATTAAGTAGACTAAGCCCTTTTTCGTAATTTTAGCCTTTCTTAGACATGGTCATTTTTGCATCATCTTGATGTCAACACGTGTCTTTCGTGGAGCTCGTTAACTTTCGTAACTACGTCATCTGCAACCGAGGTCGTGTGATTCGATCGGACCTGGATTTGACTCAAACTGGAATTAGCATTCTAGCTTGGACTTCTTTGTAATGTGGACTTACCTTGAGCTTATATAAACCCATTTCATCGACCAACTCTCATTCCTTCTCTCATTTTCTTCCTCTACTGCACGTGGAGCTCAGCTCTCTCTCTCCTTCACTTGAATTCTCTCCTCCATCGATCAAGAGGAGGTTGGTTCCTTGCATGTGAGGTGAGTGGGACATTCTTCCATCTTTCTCTCATCTCTTCCCTCTAGTTCTTCTCCCTCTTGTTTCTCATGTGCATGGCGTGTCTGTGATCCCAATTCTCATGCATGCATGTTGGTTGTTGGTGTGTTAGGTTGTGTTTGGGCTTGAGGACAACAAGTGTGTCATTGATTTCCAATTAAGGCAAGTATAACCATATCTTTGAGAACCCATGTTGGTATGCTTTTGATTTGGTTGGCTTTACATGAGTTAATATGGAAACATGTGTTTACAGCCCATTTGATACTCATTGACTCAGTACTTGTCTATTCCCATTGAAGGATTGAAATTCTGCTACTTCCCAGACATTCTGTATGTGTTTCAGAAATTTGAATTCATGCAGGTACGGCTAAGCCGTATGGCACTTACGGCTCAAAGTCCAGAGAGGAGAAAAACCCAGTTTTCCTCTACGGCTAGGGCACGGCTAAGCCGTGGATTGCCCTACGGCTAAGCCGAAGCTCAGCCGTGGCCCAGCCGTAGAACAATACAGGGTGCAGTTTCTGGATTTAACTGAGAGTCATCGATTGACAGACCTTCTACGGCCAAGCCATGGCTAAGCCATAGAATACACACGGCTAAGCCGTAGCACACACATGGCCGAGCCGTAGCACACTAGACTAATGAAAGAAAACCAGGATAGGTGTAAGGGAAAGACCGATATGACCTTCATGATAGAATGTAGAGCACCTAAACCGGCCCAACGGAATATGACCCAACGCGTGAATGATCTCGAGGGCTGCGAATCATTCATGTTCATTATCCGGATGTTAAGCACCTCCCCATGGGTGTTGGTTTAAGGGACTTCGTGCACTGCTAGATTCAATGCAACACTAGACGACGGTGCATCGAATAACTTAAAACTACATCATCATGCACGGTTAGAAACACCGGATAATTAGATTAGAATTGGTTTGTAACTTAAGATGATTCGATTTCGCATGATTTGTTGCATAACATATTGCATTCGAGTATTGACCTCTACACTCTGATATGATTACGTGTATTCAGTTACTTTACTTTCACATTGTGATTATTTACCTTGAGTATGCATGTATGATATGTTCACCTACAGATATGTACGTTTGATATGTTGTCACGATCTACTCAGGGTTTTCATGATTGATACTGTATGGTCAGGCACTACTTAGCCTCAGCCTTAGGATCCCGACGGGGTGAATTTGGTATAGTTTATATGGACCTGCTGCAGTATGGATATGTCTTGGGGAACCGGACCCCAGGAAACCGAGACCCATTGTACCCTGGCCCGGACAATGGTGTTTTTTGCATGTTATAAGATCCCTCTTTTGGGAGCATATGGTAATGTAGTAGCCACTAGTCATGTACACAGCATGTATTCATTGATTCACTCAGCATATTTCTTTCTTGCATGACAGCCTAGTATACGAAAATGCCTTCTTTAATCACATGATGTTCTTTATTCTATTAGACACAGCGTGTGTTAACTTGCTATGGTTTATACTTTGCTGAATCTTCGTATTCACAGTTGTTTTTGGTGTTGCAGGCCCAGATACCCCTGCCGAACCCCCGCAGGTCGGCCAGACTCCAGATGAGACCCCCGGGGCCCCATCAGGCCTAGAGGAGTGGATGTGATCACTCCACGGGAGAGCGTCATGGCATGCATATCATTGGAGTCATGTTTTGTGGATTTCAGACTTGTACTTGGCGTGACATGTCATTACTGTATAGGTTATTTTGCTCTTTTTGTAAGACTTTCATATGTGTAATTATGTCAGTCCGTCCTTGGTATCCTCTTTTTGAACTGTTAGTTTAATGTTTCTGATATTTACAGCTTCCGCGTACTTGCTTGGCACGTGTGAATGTTCCCTTGTGCGTGTGCATTTAGACTCGGTCTACGTGTGCATGCACGGGAGTACGTGTGTCATTAGGTTTAGCTTTTGCTAACCCCCGAACCCTGGGCTCGGGTTGTGACAGATGGCTTATGATATTTTGGCTATTCCCATATCTGCCATTATATTAGAGTCTACATTGAGCACAGATGGCACAACAATTGATGATTATCGAAGTAAATTCCTTCTTGAAATAGTGGAGAGTTTGATTTGTACTCAATATTGTTTGAGAAGTGAAAAAAAGGGTAATTATTGATAAGTCCTTAAAAATGCATATTTTCATGGATACTTTTGATCTTTTTAAGGACTTATTGATTCAAAAGATCCTCATTTATATTGAAATTATGGTTTTGTATATTTATACATCATTGTAGTGCATTCCTACACAATTTGCTAAAAAGTCACATTTTTATGATACCTGTCATTTTTAGAAGTTTATTTTTGGAAAGTTTTGCTAAATTATTTTTTGCATGAAATGAAATGATATTTTATCATCATTAGTTTATTTAACTCAAATCATATAAAATGATGTCCATTCATGCTGTCATTTCATATGAATTCGGCCCATGGTCATGCATTCGTGAATTAAGAATAGAAATGTCATTTCACATGGAATTCATTGTTTTTCTTGCAGAAAATTGATGACATGGGTTCCATTTTTAAGATTTGAGGTAAGATAATTATTTTCAAAAGAAAGGAGAGAAGAATTAAAGAGAGGAAAGAAATTAGAAGAAAAAAATGCAAAATTGGCATCATAGTCCCACACACATTCACATGTGTGAGGGCACACTTGTGAGACGACCAAAGATGGGGTTTACCATGCACATAAAAAAAACTCATCTTTGGGGGGCCTAAATTGTGAAGATTTGATAAAGTTATTTTTAGAAAGCTTGTATGGAGAATTTTTAATCAAAGAAACAATCAAGAATCTCTCATATATCTTGTCAAACATTGGAAGACTTGTTGGCCAAGAAAAGGACTAACCAATTAAAGGTGATCTTTACTACAAAGTAGGATTTATGGAGAGAAACAAGGGGCTTTTAACTCTTATAAATTAAATGCATTGGCCACCTGTACTCTTCATGGAAGAATTACCCACCTCCCACCTCTAGATCTCTTACACTCATCTCTCCCCTTCTTGTCCTTACATCTCAAGTCATCAAGGAGGTTTAACCTTAAAGCTATATTACCAACCTTGAGTGCTTAGCTAGAAGGAGGAATTCTCATCCATCCTAGTATGTATTGTGTTTGATTTTAATTTTCAATCTTATGTAAAACAATTTCATGCTAGTAATAAAAGTTTGTTTCTTTTCAATTTTTCTTGTCTTTGATTTTGTGGTGTTCTTAATATTAGTCTTGTGAGCCATTGCAATTGAGTTAATTTTTATTCTTGTTTAAATATTGGATAGAGTTGGAATCACGACTATTAACCCATTTTAATAATATTTTCAATATATTTTGTCTCTTTGGATACACTGTATTTTTGAAAGCAATACAAGATGGAGTTAATGAGGTTTGAGTGAATAAAGATTAGAGGCGAATTTTGAAATTTGTTTTACATTGAACGAGATTTGTTATTTTCACTTAGATTGACAACCTAAGATGAAGAATAAAGCCCTAGGACAACACTTCTAATCTTTTTGAGCCCAAATTGAGATAAGGAATTGAAAGAACAACTTACCATCTTTAATTTCTGTTTCACCAACTTCGAATTTTAGTTTTTACTACCTTTGAATTTTTGTTTACCAGCTTTAATTTACTACAATTTAGTTTTAATAATTGCACTTTTATTTTTCTCGTCATGTTCTTATTATTTTTATTTTGTTGTTTTTTTTATGCATAGTTTGATGGTTGGATTATAGTTAATTGCATTTATTTTCATATCATAGGATTTTGTGTATATCCAAGTTGCTGGAAATTAAGCTTTTAGATTTGAATCTAATGATAAAATTTAGAATCAACTCACAAACAGCATAACTCAATAGTTTCAACATACAGAAATAGTTTTTGGTAACAAATTCGAACTGGGTAGCCAAGTCGAATCATAATATTTTTCTTTAAAACTTGAGAAAATTAAAGTTTAGGATATAGTCTTTCATGTCACAGAATTTCAAGTTAAAATAATTTCAGAAGGTTTGTAAACTAGAAGCTTAAACTTTGACAATCAGTCAACTTGGATAAGAATTTCTACACATAATTTTGCAAAGTTGTCCTATTCATACATTCATAACTTTTTTCATTTTAGATCCCTTTTTACTTGTTTTTTGGTTAGTTTCCTACATTAGTAAAGTTTGAATTCTAGTCATTAAACTTAGATTTATGACACATTAGAAGAGTTCAAATCATGCATAAAATCTGCATTAGCATACTAGTTTTCCAGACTTAGAATTTTTCAGTATCTCATGGCATGCATTGCATTACTAATTTCACTAACTTTTTAATTTTAATTTTTTTTTCTGGTTTTATGTCTTTTATTATTTTTGATAATTTTCACAATTAAAATATCTTTCTAAACTTTTTTTAATTAAATATTTTAAATTGAAAAGTTGTCTAGTTTTGGAAATTCTAACGTAGGAAAGTTTTTAACTTTAAGGTTTTAATTTTAGAAAGTATATTTGTTTTCTAATTTTGATTGTTTGATTCTAACTTTTCTTGATTGGTTGTTACTAATTTTGGCTTGTTTCTAACTTAATCTTACTTAGCTTCTAATTTAGTTGTTAATTTTATTTTTAGTAACTTTCTACTTTGGAAGTTCTAATTCATATTTTTGTTTTGCAACAACTTTAGTTTTATCTTAGGAAATTTTAGATTTAGGCTTTTAGTTTTAGGAAAGTTTCATTTTGTTTGATTGCAATTAATTTAATTTTGGAAAGTAAGAATGGATGTAATTTGTTAGTTTTAAAATTAGGCTAGTTTTAGATTTTATTTAGGACAAGTTACAAGTTAAAAATACCTTAAATCACATTGCTCCCTACGGATCGACTTGGGTCTTACAATTTTTTATTACTACATCGGGGTTTTGTACTTGGAACTCGTGATCAATTATATCCTTATTCTTATTTAATTTCTTCTTGAACTTTATTAAGCCTTTTAATATCTTAGCTGAATTTTCAGATATTCAATCATACCTTTATACTACCAGGAATGCCACCGAATTTGAAGCTAAAGATATGAAAGTGCGACAATAGATTATGTTGAGAATTCAAAATAATATGTGAGCTGTTTGCCTCTTTTGTACGGATATTTTTTTGTTTCTTGTAAATTAAATAAATTTTATATGCACTAAACTCATGTTCCTTATAAATTAGATCTCAAGTTTTATTCTTTTTTTAATCTTCATTTGTATATAATTTAATGAGTTTGTATTTTACAGGCTTCATTGTTCTTGAGTTTATGTTGTATTTTACGGGCTTTTATGGTTCTTGAGTTTATGTATTTTTTCATGCTTGAAGGTTATCCAAATTTACTAATTATAGTTTTGAATTGGCAATCTATATGCATAATTTTACTAAATGATGTGTTCTTTGTTTTCAGTCAATTCATAAGGAAGTGTGGAGAGCTTCAAAGTTGATGAACAAGCAAAAGAATTGATTTGAGTTATTTTTATTCTACGATGTTATTATTGGACATAGTTTATTACTTTTAGGTGAAGAATAAGACATCATAGATTGCTCATTGAATTGAATGACACTTGCATTTTTTACTTATTTTGATATCATAATCAGTGATTTGCTATCTACTAGAAGATTCAACTAGTGGAAGCATTATTTAAATTGAGTTTTTTGTATATACCCCCTTAGAGTTTCTAATATTTGTAAGTGGGTTCCTATGGTTTCAACATTTATAAATAGGCCTCTACTTTAACATTATCATACCTTTCAACTCTATATCGCCACTGTGGTGCCATGTGAATTGAACTAGTAGGATGATCTCATGCCGACGTCATGTTGACAAGGTGCCTTCTACATATTTATAGCTCTGTGTATTTTTCTTAATCCCTATATTGCACATGTCTCACTCAAATTTTGGGATTAGGAGTTATGTATTAAATATATTTTCATTTAAACCATATATAATTTTTCCAAGGGTGCATATAACTCTAAATAAAGTGAAATTTCATTAGCTTTTACATAAGAGGCAATCTGTACTATTATAATCTAACTTTAATCGTGCAAAGATGGGTCATGGCTTTATTTGATAAAATCTGTTCAAATCATGCATGAATTTAAATGCCTCGACAATTGTTCAAGTCCACTCAAGTAGGAGACACGTGCACCATTGATTTGATCACCCGTGAAATATATAAAAATGTTTTCAACAAATGATCAATTGAATGGTGTATGTCTCTTCCCTTGGGATGAAACCTGACTTGCTTCTTGTATGTTTTGTTTGATTTGAATGGCTTAATCAAGAAAATATGGCTACACAGCTATGGAATTAGGTGGTAAAACTCGATCAACACTATAAGCATAAGATCATTTCTCATATATTTTATGAAATAAAAATAGTAAAGAGATATTATTTTGTGCATGCATGCACACCAATGTATGCTGAAGAGAACAGCGTAGGCCACTTATTTTGCATAGCCTAAGTTGTTAAAACAAATTGTTCTACAGTCGAGGTAATGGTTTAGTTGGTTTGGGCCTTGGGTTTGCTCTTTAAGGTCTCAAACTTGACTTTTGCTGCTTGCGTTATTCGAATATTATGTATGTAGCCATATACGTACCTCTAGGAAATAGTCCTTATCATCAGAATTGGATAATTTTTAGATTGGAGGCCAAAGGTTTGAAGGCTGAGTTAACAAAGAATGTCCTATGTTATATCAAGAAAAAATCTTCCACCTATGTTATCTCTAAATATTGCTTTAATCAAAGCTATATTCAACTGCATATTGAATTTATCTTGATGACAAACATTGGAGTAGTAAGCTAGTGGTAAACTGAAACAGATAACTAAATCGACAACCGTGATGATGCTTAGAACGGGGTGGGGACTGCCGGCAAGGGGGGGGGGGGGTGTGGGGAGAGACATAGGTGGGGGTGAGAGAGGGAGAGAGAGGGGGCGACAGTGAGAGAGACAGAATCGGGGAAAGGCAAACCTAAATTGGCGATTGCAATGATGCTTGGAACAAGGAAGGTGGAGGCTTTGTAAATCCCCGCTTTTTAATCATTCTTTCTCCCTCTCTGTCTTGTGCCCTAGCTCTCGGCGTTTTTTGAAAATGAAATTTTAAATTCCCTTTATGTTTTTGGACTATTATATAATGCATTATCAGCAACTATAGGATCTTCACCCGAAATGGACGGTAAAGATGGGAGTTCTCATAGATCTTGTGAGAATTGTTCTCACAAGATCAAATCCCCTATATATATTCCTAAGATCTAAATTACATATCAGCCTTTGATTTAAACACTATCCATAACAATGCTCTATGGATATGTCCTTTAGTTGCTAAGCCCGAATATTATGGCCTATATGCCCCACTTAGGAGGAGCTTCCCTAAAAATATCTCTTTTAAATTGTTATGTAATAAAATTTTAAAACTTTTATATTGTTAATCATTTTCTATTTCAAAATTTTATATATTATTTTTGCATCTTATTTAAGCATTTTTCTTTTGTTCACCCAGGCCTCTTTAGCTTGTTATATATTAAAGCTATAAGAATGGAGGCTTGTGGGAGTGCCACATCAGCACCATTTTTTTCTTTTTTTTCTAGAGCACCACATTAGCTTCTAAGAAAATTACACGTGGCATCAATAATCACTAAGTTTCCTATACTCACTTCCTCTACCACCTCACTTCCCTAAAATCTCTCTTTTCTTTACCACTATTTTAAATTATTTCCTAAAATGTATCCCTCATCCACCCAACTTTCCTAAAATTCCTATGATTTAATAAAAGGCAACTAAATCTCAAGGACCTAACACAAAGCCCAAGAAAACCGTTCAATTTGGAGAAAAAATGGAACATCCATTAAATGAATTTAGAGAGGATCAAATCCTATGGGAGGATAAGGATGATCAATCAAGACTAAAATTAGAGTGATGATGCATTCAATTGGGAACTAAAGCATCTAATTAGAGTCATTATCATGCATAGTTTTTTACATTTTTTAACCATTTAATTTTGGAGAAAAAAATAGGTCATCCATTTGATGAATCTAGAGAGAATCAAATCCCATGGGAGGACAGCGATGATCAATTAGGACTCAAATAAAAGTGATGATGCGTTCAATTGGGTCCTAGAGCATCTATTGAGTGTCATCATCATGTCCAATTTTTACATTTTTTGTATTCAATTAGGTCCTGGAACATCTATTTAGTGTCATCCTCATCAACGCTTTGGAGGGTTGTCCCATGGTATTTATTATCATTGAAACAAGTAGAGAATATGTACTTGGTCTTGTATTTCTGGTCATTGACACTAGTAGAATCACTAAAATCTCTTCATTATACCCCTAAAATCTCTCTCCCACTATAAATCTTTCAACCCTAAAACCTCTCTTTCCACCATTGTCCCACATTAAAGTCTCTTCCTCATACCCTTAAAACCTCTCCCTCACTAACTATCAATCTTTTCCTCATCCTTATCAAAATGTTTTCTTCATCAATTCATCCCAATAATCTCTCCTTCTACCACCATTCCCACTAACCATCGACAACACTCTCCCCTAATATCTTGCCCTCACCAATTAAACCTAATAATATCTAATTTTACCACCATATTTTATTATTCATGTTGAAATTTAAAAATCTTTTCTCTCCACCCCCTAAATCTCTCCCTCATTTTATTCTTCCTAAAATCTTTCTTCGTTATTATAAAAAAAATCTTTCTTATCCTAGCATAAATTCAAAACCACCATTTCTATAATGATTTTCGAAATTACAATAAGAGAGTAGAGATTGCGCACCATTGGATTTCTTTATTAGATTGCCTGTTGCCCTTTATTTCTTTCACTAGTTTACACCATTGGATTTCTTCATTGGATTGCCCCTTGTTCTTTGTTTCTCTTACGAGTTCAATTGTATAGATCATTAGGCAAGTCTCTCTTTTATCGCATCTTTGTTTATTTATTTTTTATTTGTATGCCTAAATTGTTTTTCACCATCTTATTGCATGCCTTTAGATTTTTTTCATTGGATGTTAATGAGATAAAAATCTCAAATAATACATGCACGGGTTTTTAAAATTTTTATTTAAATTGATCAAAAGAATTTAAAAATTCACAACTTGTACACACTCATATTTATAGTACCTAGGGACTTCTAATGATGCGTACATTTAATCACATTATTTGATGTAGATTCTTTGTGATCATTTGAATTTTGTTATTTTAGATAACACCATCAAAATAATTTGGAACAAAAGTTATATGATTCCTTTTTCCACTTTCCATTTAAAACTAAATTTACAATATGTTCTTTTAAGTTTTCTTATCCTGCTATATATTTTCATCATTAATGGTTTTGTCACGGACGTTATTAATAAAGATGAAGTTTATTTCTATCCTCCCTCTTACTTATCTCTTAATTGCATATCTTAATCAATTGTTTGTGGGATAGATTTCACACCTACTTTATTTTATTTTTTATCTATTACAATGCTTTTTATTATTTTAATTTCTTATTAATAATAATACCATTATTAGCTTTAAAAAGAATGTCTTGTTTTTACAACAAATTTTTGAGCTCCTTTTCATCTTATTGTCTTCTAGCATTTATTAAAAATAACTATAGTGAATTCTTTTTTACAGTTTTAACTATTATTTTAATTTTATATAATTTTTATTTTAGCCTCGGTGGGCTTTTGTTGCTAGAGTGTGTATATATATATAAAGAGAGAGAGAGGGGGAGAGAATCGAATATGATCAGAGCTCGTGCAAACAAAGCGTATCATTTATTGGATGAGACTTGAGTGATAATAAAATTTTAGATTTTTAAGTTTTTTTTATATATACCTCTCCTAAGGTTTATAATGTTTGTAAATAGATTCTTGTAGTTCCAATATTTGAAATAGAGCAATGCCTTGCCATTTTTATTCCTTTTATAACCCTAATTAAGTGGATTTGACAATAAAGAGAAGAGATAATTATGTTTGTGTTGATTTTGAATCTTTTGCCTATTCTTTATTTATCATTAAAAAAATCCTTCTCCTCCATCTGAATTCTTTTTACCCATTTCACTTTAGCTTTCTTTGTTTCAACTAAGCCCACAGAATTCTTCACGATAGGCAGTCTTAGATATCTTCTCTTTTAACATTAAGATAGTTTTTTTAGTTTTTTTTCTTTTTCACATTGTTTGCTTTTTTGAAATCTGAGGGCCTGTTTGGCATTATTTTTTTAAAAATAGTTCTCCTAACAGGGGAGACTAGAAATTGGTTTGGATGTTGCTGTCATGAGGCCTCTCTTTCCCCCTCTTTATATATATATATATATATCTCTCTCTTTGTGTAATGGTTTTAATGGCTGAGAAGGTGTGCATCATGAATTTTAGGAATTCATGTTGGTCATCTCTTTGCATAATTGTTCTTATAAATTCATATCTTTACAGTTTATTTTTGTATTGGCTATTTCCTATGAAGCATGGGTACTCCAAAAATGTACACGTACCCGTACTGGATATCTACATGGGTATGGCTAAATATGTACCGTGTATGGTCAAATGTACCTGGTACGTATTGTTTTTGAATTTGACTTTTGGGTAAGGCATGGGTAGGCGTTTGGGACCTTACCAGGTACTACATGGGTATGTGTTTGCTCTACTTTTTTTTTATTGCAGCTATTCTGCTACTCTTTTTATTTTTATTCTTTTGAATTGTTGCTGCTATTGCCTCCATGCTACTGCTATTTCTTTTTTTTTATTGATGCCGCTCTGCTGCTTTTTTTGTTTTTTTAATTACTGCTATGTTGTTCTTTTTCCTTGTGATTTCTGATGCTTTAGTAAAACTATTCTCTGTTATGTGTTAGCACATGATGCAGCTGTGTAATCAGTCATGTGTATTTAACGTGTTTCTATCTTCTGCTTAGCATGTTTCATTACCCTAATTGTGTGAATTTATTTTGTTGAAACTATCTGATATTTAGACTAATGATTCAATGGCTAAAACTCCAGTCGGCCCATTTGTGCTACGAGTGAGGATCTTTTATAACTTTTAGAATTCTTCTAATATTCCTTGCCTTTTTGTAATAAGTTGAATTTATAATGGTATTAAGTAATTGTTGGCTTGTTACATCTACGGATTCTAACCTATATTACTTATTAGCTTATTGTATTATTAAGATTTTAAAAAATATAATATTTAATGGAAGTACCCTAGCCATACCCATATCTTTTTTTTTTAGAAATTTGTTGTAACAGCGTACCCGTACCGATACCATTACTAGTACTTGTGCTTCATAGGTTATCTCCAATTTTAAGCATTTGAAAAGGTGTTTTGGAGAGCATTTTTTTGCTAAAAGGAAAAAATTATATTAATATGGGAGACAATGATTTTAAAAAATAGTTTTAAGGGGCCTTACTCTTGAGCCACCTAATTAGATGAAAATGATTTTTTAGTAGACATGTTAGATTAAATGGAACATTACTTAATTACTTGTTCTGCTAAAATGATCCAAAATATAATTAATTAAAAGTATAGTTTACACTAGTGCTATTGATAGGGAATAGATTAAAAACATCAATCAAAATTGAAAAAAAATAAAAGAGGAAAACGTAACAATTTTATAGTATTGAGGCAATTTAACAAATCTATTATTCAACCTACATTGGTTTTCTATTAATAAATATTAAAACCTTATGAGAGGTGTATACCAAAATGGTTGTAAGGGCAAAAGTGTTATTTTGATAAAAATTGAACAAAACTGTCATGGTGTTTGCTCATTACCATCAAATTCACATGTTTTGGGATATAAAAGGTATTAAAATGCCAAAATAGGGGGCCTGTTTACAAATCTTGAAACCAAAGGGACCTATTTTCAAATATTAAAAACCTTAGGGGTATATATGCAAAAACTCAAGATTTTTTTGTTCTGTTTAAAATTCAAAAGAAAGATTATGATCCCTTTATTGTAAAGAAGATAGTAAAATTTATATTTATTTCACATGAGAGTGGCAATAGAAAAGGAAAATGGAGAATAATTAGGATACATTTATGAGGTGCTAAGAAATAACATTCCTCTTTATTTGTTAGATTAATGATTGTGAGAAAAGTTAAGAAGAGAGGATTTTGAGGGGACAATGACTTTCAATACAAAATCTCAATGTTTTTTTTTGAATCATATTGTGGCATGACAAGAAGTGGGCCCACTTGATGGTCCATCAAAATGGGCCACACAACACCCTACAGAATTGGACTCGTCCCTTGAGTTTGGGTTGCAGCAGAGTAAACTAGATTGTTGGATCAACTGCACACTCATCCGAACGGGTTATACATTGTTGGAACATGTGAGGCTCTGATGAAGATGATAGAGGTAAGAGATAGTTTTACAAAGAAGAGGGGCCCCCAGGGAGATCTTTTAATCCCCTTGGTCTCAATCCTAAGTGAAGGCCCCATGTGGGCCCCACGTTGAAGTATGCCAATCCTTCATGCTCACGATAAGGTGAGCACCACGTGTAAAAACACTAATAGAGGCCAACTTACCATCCATCCAAGTAGATTATAAAACAAGTACTTCCGTAATAGTCACCTATTTCAAGTTTGGCATACATCTAAATAGATTAGACCGTTGGATCAACTTACACTTATTTTCAATGGTAAAAACTTGTTGGCCATTAATCAAAGAATCAACACTTGAATTAGCTAATCACACACACCCAAAGAAGAGACCTATGAACTCCTTGCTCAGCTAATACATCCTACGTAGAATTGGCGGACCTAACATGGCAAAAGGAATCGGAGTCCAATTAATTGACAACTCCTATATATTAAAACAATAAAAAAGACCATCCAACCAACTGTCAATGTTCCCTCTCTTATGAAAAAAAATAAATAGATAAAGAAAAATTCTCATTAATAAGGACATTAATTAAATCAATAAAATAAGGTGAACTCTAGTGGGCCAACCGAAAATTTATTTATGCAATCCATTGTATTAAGCTTTGCTGAACAACATTCCGCCAGCCATGGTACAAAATAAACCTTTTTTTGGTAAACGATACAAAATAAACCTAGTTACAAGTTGTTGGCGTCATTGTGGGGTCCCCTTAACGGTATCACCATTACAGTTTGAGGTATGAAAGAGCTCATCAAAAATTGGATAAACGCTCATCCATGTTAAATGATAATGGCCATAGATTCAAGCCCCAAATGATATAGATTGGGACCACGGTGATGTGCTCTCAGATTGTTTTTCAGCATCTTGGGTTGGCGCCATCATTTGTGTGGGGTGAATCATGATCCTATCATTTGACTAGCCACCACCAGGACATCTAACATATGGATCAAGGTCCATGATGAATAGCATCTCTGAATAGGTAGGACCAAATTAGTTTTTCATAATTGGATGGCTCCATAATGTTAGTACCATCACTGGTAGATAATATTACTCCAATTTTATCATTAGACGAGTGAAGTTCACCATAATTATACCATATATATATTTAATGAACTTCTGTCGTACTCCCACTCTACACGTGCAGCAACGTCACTAACACGTTTGCTACGTGCACTTACAACCTTTGACACTGAGTTTGGCCCCATATCCATCATCTGCTGGGTGGGTGCACAATGGAAAGAATCTAATTGGAGAGGCTATGTACATGGGATCCCTGCCGAATCAAAGCAAATAATGCCGGATGCAGAGGACACACATATCGAGTTGCTTTATATAGATATTTTCAGAAAATATGTTAAAAATGGATAAATTCCATTCTTATTCTTCACACCCACGCCTGTTTATCTACTTCCATTGACTCCTCTCCTCTCTCTTCTTTGGTAGAAAACGAATACACCATCCATATCCATGTCTGGGAGCTCTCTGAGTTTCCATGTCAATGGGAAAAGGGTCTGTGTTAAGAAGCCAGACCCCAAGACCCTACTGGGGGACTTCCTGAGAGAAGAGATGGGTCTGAAGGGCCTTCAGATGCCATGCAGACAAGGTGGCTGTGGGGCATGCACTGTTCTCATTTCTTCTGATGCTGCTGCCCATGCAACTGTGTGCTCTTGTTTGATGCCTCTCTGTTCTGTGGATGGAATGCACCTCACAACTATTGAAGGAGTTGGGAGCTTGAAGACCGGGCTCTCTTCTGTCCAGCAAGCTATTGTGGACCATAATGGTTCCCAGTGTGGATTCTGCACTCCTGGGATGGTGAGTGAAGTTGATCTGCCTGTTTCTCTTGAATTTTTTTTATAGTTTATATACTCTTGGTAAAATCTTCATGATTATTATTATTATTATTTTCTTTGTCTGGAGAGAGGTTTGCTCCTCCTTTTTTATAAATATTTTGTTTAGTTTTGATGAATTGCTCCTGTTTCAAAATGATACTAGTTGCGCAGATGTTCATGGTGGGTTTTTATTTTTATTTTTATTAGTTTTGGGGGTTTTGTTTATCATTATGCTCTCTTTTTAACTGAAGATGTTTCATTTTGAAGTGGTTGGAATTGTGATGTAGATGTTCATGGTAGTTTTTGATGGTTACTTGTGAGTGTTGCCTTTTTTTTTTCCCAAAAAATTTTGCCCTCCCTCTCTCTGGGGCGTTTTGGATTCATGTTGTGTTTGTTGAGATGGGTTTTCTCTGCTTCTTCTTGGATTGCTTTGGTTGAAGTTAAATGTGATGTTTATGTTGGTGTCAAATATGGTTTAATATGGGTGTTGTTTGCCTGTGTTTCTGGTTGTTAACTGTTATTGCTGTAAATTAATTTTTCTCTTTCTTGAGGTGTTTTTCCTCTTTTTGCCCTGCTTGCTCATGCCTGCACTTACAAGGGTTTGGATTTTGGATTGGTGTTGTTGTTGTTTATATTGGGATTTTAGTTTGTTGATGACTTCTGCTTCTCATTCATGTTTGTTGTGGGGCAGGTGCGGACTATTGAACTGATGTATCCCAAATATTGTGGGTTTTTTACAGAAATCGTCATATAGGAAGGTGATAACCTTTGATCTCGGCCTCGAAATATGTGTTTAAAAAGAATATAAAACCCTTAAACTGACATTCCAGATATCCTCTGTAGCAAGCCATTGAGATGGAACTCGTCAACCAATGTTTTGAGTTCAGTGGAATTTCTGAGCATAAGAAAGCTGGTTAAGTGATTCCTTTCTTGGGATTTTCTGCTTTTTCAATGCATCATTTCAGACTGTGAGAGGCAACAAAGTTGACGGTAAGAGAGTGCAAGGTAGGACAAAACATCAGCAAAGTGATGCTTATAGGTGTGGTGGTAGGGAATTTGCTTCTCCTCCTTTATCTTTCATTTTACTCAACTTCGACATCTTTGTGCATCCCTCAAGATGGAAGTACAATCGGATCAGGGGAATAGGTATTTGAAGGATAGACCACATTAATACAAAGTGGGTGCATCGGTAGCTCCTATTACGACCCAAGAATCTGGAGCTCTTCAGATTCTTAAGATGTTCTCGATTTTTATAATAACACCACATAAAATCAAATTCCCATGAGCATCAAGGTCTAAAACATTCAAATTCCATTGTATTTAAATCATAAAGTATATTAAAATTCATGATAGAGACTACTGAGTAAAAGATAAGTCTCTATTTGCAATAGAATAAACAGCTAAGTGTTGGGCTAATCCCATCTATGAGTCTATTCTTTTGCTTCTCGCGTTCTGGATCAACTACGCATGCCAAAATCCATCGGCTGATCTCCGTTACTCTCTGCAACCTCTACAACTCCATTACCTAGAGTGGGGCGAACCACTGGTCAGTAACACTAGTGAATAAAATAATTAAGTATAAAGGTATAACATATATTCAAACATTCATATGATTATTCATAGATTCAATAATAGTGGTAAACACAATATCTTAATCTATTCTTTTCTGAGTATTTTTTCACCGCAAGCATCAAATGATTCCGATACCCCATATGGGTATATCTACGTTTGCGTCAATAATCTGGCTTGTCATCTACCCTGGTTGTTGAGCCTGTTCCGATACTCTCATATTGGAGTATCTACATTTCTATCGACAACATGGTCTGTCTTAAACCATGATTGTTGAAACTACTTCCCTCGACCAACATCCACGAGAGAAATATTATACTTAGTGCTAGCGGTTGGAGTTACTCTATTCCAAACATCAATTTCAATTCCATATTCAATAAGCTTTATTGCATAATCAACATAATTGTTTATATCTTCTTAATCTTTTCTTTGACCAGTACCACATAACACTGGTTAATCCTTGCCCCATTCCTAGTCGGAATTGGTACCAGGCTGTGGCATTGTCCATATCTTAGGGAAGGAGTTAATTATTCATCGTAAAATCATTCACATGAATCAGGACATAATTATTGAATCCATATAGAATCATATTCCATTATATTGGAATACCTAGTAAAAATTCCATATAAATTTACACCATTTGCTAGTTACATAGTATATATGATCATTTCCATCTAAAAGATTCAAAACTAATATTTGTTAAGGATAGGTCTTCACTTTTAGTCTAAACGAAACATCTGAACACTAAGCCTCACTAGTTGGGAATCCAAATAATATTAAGTTTATAACATGTCAATCTGTATTTACACCATGAGGCCTTAGGGGAGTTCTTAAAATATAGCTACCACAATAGGGGCCAATTTGTAATTTGTTATAAGTTTATAATCTCACATGTCGATTGACAGAGTCCATTTCCTCATTACAGAAGAAATAGATTGGATGCTCGGTAGAAAAAGTTCTCGCCTAGCTATTTTTGAAGCCTTGAGATGGAGGAACTCAACGGTCCAAATCACAAGGGACCAACACCTTTGGAGTCGCCCTAGGGTCCACTAGCAAATGTGGGGATGTGATCTTTGATCAGGTGGCCCACTTGGGCTTCGTACCGTCCAATAAGAAGCACGGACACTTCTAAGAAAGTGACGTGTCCGTGTCGGACACGTGTCGGACACCGACACTCCTCGGACACTCTCGGACACGTGTCCGATACTATTTAGCCATGTCCATAATTAAAAACTAAAAATTTTAATTTCGGACACTTGTTCGACACTCTTTTTGCAACGTGTCCCACAATTCCTAACCTGTGTTTATGACTAAAAAATAAATATGTGGCTAATATCTTTTAGACACTTTGTTAACATGTGGTTATTAAAACTTGTAAACTTGATATATGACAATTTTGTACCATGGAAAAATATATGATTGTAAATATTAATCCTATCACAAGCAAAAGACAAATGAATATTTCAGTAAAGAATAGGCCTCAAGATTGGCTTCTTTTTTGCTTTTTGTTTTTTTCTTTTTTTAGGGAGGGGAAAGAGGTGATGCGTCCTTTTCTTTATATGGATTTCATGGAATTATGGATATTTCATATTTAATGATTATAAGTTATGTTTTAGTGTTGTATTGATATTTGATAATTTGATATGTTTGTTAGTTGGTACTTGAATTTTTATTTTTTGATTGCTAAATTGATTAAAAAAGTTAAAATTATATTATTTTTTTAGTAGATGATTATATATATATAAATTAATATATATTATTAACGTGTCCCCTGACGTGTCCGTGTCTTACTTTTTTGAGAAATGCCGTGTCGGCGTGTCCGTGTCGTGTCGTATCTGTGTCCCGTGTCCGTGTCCGTGCTTGTTACTCCAACGTCAATCAGTCCCAAAAGGACCTGATCTACAACAAACTCCTCTCCGGTTCTAATTTCTTCCAGATTTGGAACTTGATGTGCAAGGAACATTAGTTAGGGGTCTTATCTACCGTAGGATCTTCATTAGCAAATCATTAGGGTTTGATCGAAGGGTTTTTTCTACTGATCAATTGACCAGAGCATGCCGACAGTGACGACAACTTTTTGTAGCCGTAACATGGTTGACAAAATCATCTTTTTGGGTGATCAATTTCATCCCAGTTTTTCATTATATCACAAAATCCCGACGCCACGGTTCTTCAAATTCCAATTTTTATTGATCGGTGAAGAATTCTACTCACTTGGTATAGACGTGTGTTGCTCGAGCAGAGATTGGCCTCGAACCGGACATCCGATACGCGTCCCGTCGTCGATCTTCCTCGTCCTCTTCGTGATCTTCTTCTTCTATAAATTTCAACTAAGGTCAGTCCCTCCTTCTCTCTCTCTCTCTCTCTCTCTTTTTCTCTGCCGTCGATGGGTAGATAAAATAGGCTTCCCATGTACATATATATATACTAGTGTTTCATACAATCTTGTACTAGGAGTCCTGTTTGGGTCTACAAAGGAGTCCTTCTCAGAGAGTATTAGTGTGAGAGAGTCTTGTTAACATTCTTAGTCTTCTATTGACCCCCCCCCCCCCCCCCCCCCCCCCCGCTCCTTCCTTCGCCCCCTTTTTTCTTTTTTTAAATACAATTCTAATAAGAGTCTTAGTAGGGATATTACAGCTCCTTTGGCATCAGCAATTAGTAGCTTTTTGCTCTCTCTGTTGTGGGTTTGTAATTGTCTTACGATGGGTTTCTGTTCTTTCTTTCCTCTTTTTAACACTTTTTTTTTCTCTCTTTCTCTATCTATGCACACACACATGTATCTTTACTGACTTTTGGCGTGTCACCTTGCACAATGTCTGCCCTTGTGTATTCAAGGGTGCATTTAAATCTGCCCAAAAGACACTCGGTTTGGCCTTTTGTGGTAGAAAGATCTAGGTGCGTTACTGTTTTCTTATTTTTCCTGTCCCAAACACAAAATGTAATTAAATAATAATCATCTGTCTGCCAGGACAATGATGTGTGCATCCATGTATACTATTCTACATTTATAATTATCCTACTCCATGAGAGAGCTAATACTTGCAAGAAATGACTTCTAAGTTCTAAATCTAAATGACTTCTAAGCTCTTTTAACCATATTTTCATTCTACATGTTTAATCTCCAGTTTCCTTTTCTTTATTTTTCCACAGATAATGAGCATGTGTGGACTGATGTTTGATAAGTCAAAACCAACTGCCGAAGAAATTGAAGACCAGATTGATGGTAATCTTTGCAGGTACAGTTTATGATATCTTGCTTCCTACACACAAGTATATCTTTTGTGAGTTCTCTCAAATGTTTTGTCTTTGAGTTGCAGATGTACAGGATATCGACCTATATTCAATGCTTTCCATTCTCCATCCTGTGCTGGCAGCCAATTTATATGCCACATAAGCAGAACAAACTCTTGTAGGGCCCGTGACATGGATGTTGAAGACATCTCTAGGAGCTTGCCTATCAGGCTGGTGATTAGCGAGGAAGATGTGGTGTGGGTCAGAGCACTTGTCTTGCAAGATGTGTATGATATTTTGAGGACAAACAGTGGTAAAAGGAAAGTAAGACTTGTTAGGGGAAACACTTCGATAGGCATATATCCACGAGTAGATAATGATGTGCTCGTTGATATATCTCATATACCTTCTTTGTTGGGGTCTTCCGTCAACAACAATGGAATTGCTATCGGAGGGGCGGTTACTATCTCTGATCTTATGCTTCTTCTGAAGAAACATAGTAACTTATCTAAAAGTTATATGCCTATCTTTGATCATCTTAAACGTGTGAGTATTCATTTGACTTACTATTGAATATCCAATTAAAAGGCTGCAGTTTTTAGAGAGATGATAATTTGTTTATATCTGTGAATGGTGGATGCACCAGATGAACAATTTGGATAATTGAAAGGTACAACAATTGTATGGATTATATAGCCCTAATGTTGAAGCTGTGGTGACGTGGAGCTTTGTATAGTGTAACTCATTTATTTATCTCTTTGACTTTAACTAAAACCTACTTATCTTGGACTGATAACCATTTAACATTCAAAATACATTCAAGATTGAAGTTTCATTTTTGAAGCAACCTGCGAGGTTCTGACATTATGTGCTGAAATACAGATCTTCTTATTTTCTGCTGTACTAAATATGTCATGATCATTTATTTGTAAGTATCCAAAACTGGTGCTAAAGCAGGGAAAATACTTAAATGTCATCATCTTCCTTTTCATGGCCTCAATTGGATGCCTCAGTCTCGCCTTGGTGCTACTCAGTGTTTTCTCACTGGTTGTAATTAGATGGTTAAGAAAGAAATAGAGAACGTAGTTGAGTTATTGCAATGAAATTATTTTCTAAGCTAGAGGAATTTGGGGCATAGGCTGTCCATGATGTGGACCAAGAAATTAACAGCATAAATCATTGGAACAGGATTTTTTTAATAGCCTAGGTATCCCTAGCGGCACATGCAAACCCTCCCATCCACATGCACCGGGCAAAACTATGGGAGGTGGCCAATGAGGGTCATTGTCATCCACCAGACCTTTCCACTTCCTGAGGCACAGAGCCCTTGGCCAACTTTGCTGCCACTGGTTGGTCAGGTAACGGGATTTATACTTTCACCTTTTTTTCTTTTTAATTCTGTGGCTTTATAGGATTGTTGATTCTTGTAAGGGGTTTTGTTTACTTAAGCACAATGTTTAAACTTTAACGGGAGAAAACGTTAAAAAGAAATTGTTACCATAACAAACATGAAAAATGGACATATATCAACAAATAAGTTCAAAGTTTATACTGTTGCACAGATAAAAAGAGTGAACTTCTTTATGTCCAATTCTAAACTGAGTAGATTTTAGAAAAATTCCAAAACTTCCTTTCCTTTTTCATGTGACTTTGATTGCGTATTGAACACCAAATCGAGAATATGGAGTTGTAGCCATTGGATGGGACTACAATTCTAGGATTTTGATTACCACTTTTCTACATTTCGCAGGTTGCCACTCCTCAAGTACGCAACGTTGGTTCTGTTGCTGGAAACTTGATGATAGCACACCAACATGGAGATTTTATTTCAGATGTTGCTACTATTCTGATGGCTGCAGAGTCACGACTCACAGTATGTTCGGCATGCTTAAACTCATCAGAAGTAACTATCAGCTTGGAAGAGTTCTTTAGAATGACAATGGAAAACAAAGTCATCACACAGATATTTATCCCTTCTTTGCCTGCAAATTCTCATTTCATAGCAAAGAAAGTAGCATTGAGGAGAGTAAATTCTCATCCTATTGTGAATGCTGCATTCAAAATTCAAGTGGATCATGAAACAGGTGTGCTTTTATCTCTTTACAAACAAGAAATGACTTTACTCTCCATTTCTTATGACAAATTCTCTAATATTTCTGAGGATACTTATCTATGCAAAAAATTTGTGGGCTACTCTTACTATAATTATTCCCTCTTATTCATTAAAGATCATACATTAGGTCCATTTGAAAAATAGAAATTTCCTCTCCAATATTCTGTTGCATCTTATGATTTCCTGTTTCTGTTAGCCACACATTGTCATTAACTCTGCTAATTGCAGCAGATGTGCTGTTTCATGTCAGGCCTTTACCACAGGTTTAGATTTGATCCGGGATTAGGGTCTCTCAGAGGACAGTTTTCTTGGAGAAGAGTCAATTAATTTATTAAGTCTAATGAGTTAATTTATTGAAACTTTATGGAAGACTGAAATGAGCTGGTTGTTGACTAGGGAGATGAATTAAGTACTCTGTAAATGGTTTTTTACTGTCCTAACATTCATTTTCAGCCAGCTGTTTATGAATTAGTGTCCATTTGAAGTTTTAAGGATGATCAACGTGGACCCCAAGTGCAAGGTCTCGATGTAGTTTTACCCGGTGAGTCCGGAATCGTATCCACAAGGAACTAGTATTGTCACGACCCAAATTCGGAGGCCCTGTCGGAATCTGAGTTATAACACACTGGCATATAGTTCATACATATAAATCAAATAAACACATAAGGCATAAGCATCATTTATTAAAATAAATCCTTCCATATAAATCAACCAATAAGGTTTTCAATATCTAGAATTCCAAAATATATCCAACAAATAATTATTAAATGTCCAATACTAATTAACTCCCTAAAACTTCTAAATTTTTTGGATGTAAATGCTCTCCTCAGCCACACATGCCAAACACTACGGGCTGATCTTCGCAAGACTCTGGTCCGCCCGCAACTCTGTTACCTGGAAGGGGCAGCCAACGTCAGTATGAATTGGTGAATGAATTTCTACCATACATATAAGCACTATTAACATAACGATGTCATTAAGAAAATAGAATAGTAATAAACAATAAATAATCCAATCAATGAGTGAATCTCACTCCATGACACATCTCTGAACTACATCCTTGCACACTATACACATCGTTGTATATCTTGATATATTCCCCCTTTTGAGATGCTACTCACACATCTCCTTATTTGGCGTCCCATATGACCCACTACCACTGGACCTCAATGTCCTATCATTCACATTACCAAACAATATAAACAATTTCAAATTGAACCCCGTGGTTCATCAATCTCACACCCACAACCAATTCGTACCGTGCTAGTAGTTCAGAGCATGGTCATTCCCACTAAAAAAATCAGGCACAACAGAATTCATAAATCAAAATATTTTCCTGTCTAATAATTTACTACATACCCGCGCCTCATATATTGAGACTATACAATTATTACCCATTGTTTGTCAATATAGATAAATTTAGGTATATAAATAACTACCATCCATTTTCATTATATTCCATAAAATTCCATGTGACATAGCCTAATTTATCCAAGAATGCATTTTTTTTTACCCTTAAGCAGACTTTACCCCTTACAAATAAGTTAATAATTTGCAGCAGGGCTCTCATGTAATTTCAGTGATAATAGTGAGGGCCTTTTCATAATTTCTAAACTTAATATACATCTCACAATAGGTCATCGTCAACAGACCCCTTTCTTTCTTGTAGTTGTTTGCCTCACGCCTCATGCCTCACGCCTCACGCCTCTGCTTGTACAAAGCGTCAGATGGAGGGACATCTGTGGTCCCTTCCTCCATAGTCCATCGTGGTTATGGTCGCCCATGGATCTAGATCCATGGGGTGGATCATCCATCAGATGGCCCACTTGGGCCCACAACTCCTGACAGCCAAGAAGTCCCAGTCGCCCTATTCTAGGAAAAATCTGGGATTCCACCCTGGATTTCTATTCTACAAGGATCAATCGGTGTTGGAAAGGCTTCATCAACATTTCAAATAGCATAAATCAGTCCGGACATAGATTGGGTTCCCAACTCCCATCATACAAGGTTGTCATTTGCTGTTTACTTCTCTCTTATCGGAGAAGAATAGATCTATCATCCTAATAGACCTCTTGGAGGTGGCTCAAAGTAGTTGACAAAGTCGATCACGGTTAATCATCCATTCTAGACATATAACTTCGTGATTCAATCTACAACATTAACATCTACTGGGGTAAGTAATACTATATCTGATGCTCTAATCAGATCTATTATTGATTTGGCTGTCAATCATCGTAACCCCTTAAACAGATTTTAAAGTTGTAGAAAATCCACTCACCTTTTGTAGACATTCACATTATGTGGCCGGGAGGACATTCGTCGACTGCTATACGACTGATCACCTCCTCCTTTTCCTTTTTCTTTTTCTCCTATGCTCCCTTCTCTCTGATTTTTCCCTACGGTTTTAGAAAATAAGGTGAGATGAATAAGAGACTCCCTATATATATATATATAGCACATCCCTATCCATTCTTAGTAGAGGTCACGTACAGGACTCCTTTCCTTCATGAGTCCTGTATAGCCAGGTTTCCTTCCATAGTCCCTTTTCTTTTGGAAGGATGTGTCAAACAATACTGGAATCCTTTTCATCTCCTGACTGTCATATCTTACCAGGATATTTCCTCAAGAGATTTAAATCTAAATAATCATAGGACCCACTAATCTCAATCATCTAAATTAGGCTCAAAGGTAGGTCTAAAATTCTTAATTATGAATCTAATTACACTGCAAGGTCTGTGAGAACCTTGGGTATGACAAGTATTCGCAGAAAACCTATCCTAATTAAAAAAAACTAAAGATATCCTAATAAAATCTACAAAAATACACACTACTACTTCTGAGAATTAAAATTAAATTACAATTCCAAATCTGAAAAAAAAAATCACAAATTAAATTTAACCTAAAAATCCTAAACTAAAACAATCCTAGAACTATAAACTGCAAAACAATAAAGTATATCAAACTACCAATGTAAAGGAATAAATAACCATGCACTAAATTAAAATCAGAAATAAAACATTCAGATATAATAAAATTAAAATAATAAAAAGAATGCTATTTTCTCTTATTTTTGAAAATTAAAATACTGTATTGGCAAAATTAATAAAAACTCACAAAAACACCGCACCAAGTGCGTGCTGTCACCTCATTCAAATACACGGTGCCGATCCAAGGCGGAACACCTTGACATCACTAATTGTGTATTTTAAATTAAACGAACCAATATACCCAATAATACCCAAAAAATAGTTAAAACTAGAAAAAGAAAATCTACTCTTACCTTAGATTAAGACATCAAAAAGAGGGAACTTAGCGCACAATCCATGCCCTATTCTTCAATCTTCACACCAAGGAGGAGTAGATGACAGGAGAAGATGTGAATGGATCCAAAAGTGGGCTTGACCAAACCCCACTTTTGCTAGAAATTTTGATGGAGAGGAGAGATGGAATGTGTTAGAAATTGGTGTGGTAATGAAGAGTATGGAAAAGAAAGAGAGAGAAAAAGGTGATGGGTTAGTGGTGTTTGGGCATGAGATGTGTATGGGTATGGGGGGTATGAATGGTGGCGTAGTATATGTGGTATGGATTTTATGTACTTCATCCTCTTTGTGATATATATATATATATGAATATATAAGAGATGAAGGGAGGAAGTTTTGGACGTACAGGAGTGAGATGGAGAAAAAAGTGGTGTGGAGAGATAGGAATAGTAAGTGTACTTGTTATAGAAGAGTGATGAGTTGGCATGCTGGGTGGGCCATGTGAATAATCTTTGACTTTGAAATAGAAAGAGAATCTGGAGGTGAGTTGGTGTGGTGGCATGGTGTTGCACGTTTTTTTCTCCTCTTGCTTTTTTTTTTTTTTTTTTTGGTTTCTTCTCCTTCTAAATTTGAGAAATCTTCTCTCTCTTGGAAGGGATCTTCCACCTTAGACTTTTTAATTTCCAATTCTAATCTCAACTTCTTACAATAGCATGCAACAATGTAGCACATGAGACCCCCTTCTTGGTGTGACTTAGCTTCAAGTTTTGATTGTGGGACATTCTCTCCAATTTTCCCTACAAATAAAAGTGATTTTCAATTAATTTAATAATTTTGAATAAAAATTGCATATGTACTAATGCTAGCCCAATTTACATAAAGTGACACAATGAATCCACATCAGTAATCATGATTTATCTTTAATTAATTATTGATGATGAGAGATTTTATCATTTCATGTAAAATCATGAATTTGAAAAAATCTTCTAAAAATAGAAATCCAAAATGGAAAATTTTATGATTTCATGGAAAATTGTGATTTTTGATGAATTTTTGCAAGAAAACTCAATAATGATTTCTAAAATCATAAAAACATAAATTCCAACTAAATGAAGATATTTTTAATGAATAAGTCCTTAAAGTTCCTGAAAATACATATAAAATGATGCATTTTTAAGGACTTATCAAAGGACTGGCTCTTAACATTAGAAAAAATGACTTATAGGAAGGGTTAGTTCCCAGTCATACTTGAACCTTCTGCAAACTGGCTCTCAGAGTGTTGCATCCAATCTACATTTTTGTAACATATAGTAATATCTTTTCTGGTCGTTGCCTGTGAGCTCTAATGCTTTATGTATGTAGGATACCTCTAACCGGTGCATAGATTAGTATAGTCTTACGATAGTTTATTTAGGGGCTTGGTGATGACAAGTTGCAGTTCATTTTACTATTTTCTGACATTGTGGCTATTATAATGAAGTCATATGATACTATACCACTTGTTACAGTTTTGTAATAACCTAACCTACTTTTGTAGGCCAACCCTTTGCCAGGTGGGCCATGATAGTCCAAACCATGTTTGGAGCCTAACAGGGAGTCCTAATTTGATCGGAATGTTTTTAGGACTTTTGGTAAGTCCATAGTGGGCTAAAAGAGGATTATTAGGAGAATAAGGAGTCCTAACAGACTTTCCTCTCTCAGAATAAGTTTCCAATAAGATTACCATGTAGTTTCCAAACAGGACTTCCCTCCAAACACTATATATATATTAGACAATAGGCTTCCTCTATCGCATGCACAGCAACGACAGAAATTACCTATGAAGCACAGACACTCCAAGATGGCCCCCATGTCCGTGTCGGACACGGACACGGCTTGGACACGCCGGGACACATGTCCGACACGCTGAAAACGTGTCCTGGAATTTTTTTTTATTTTTTAAATTTCGGACACGGCTTGGACATGGGGTGGACACGGCTCGGACATGGGGTGGACACGGCTCGGACACGGCAGGACACGGGTGTAAATGTAGGGTGTAAATGTAATAGAATAAGAAAAACAGAAGGGTGTATATGTAAAATTTGTAAACTTTAAAAGCAGCGATGCCCTAATCCTCATTTGTTGCAACGAAAAAAAGGGGGAGCGAGCGGGGGGAAAGGGGAAAACAAAAGAGAAGAAAGAAGAAGCAGCAGCAGCAGCTCCCGTCCGGTGAAGGATCTCGTCCGGCAGTCCACGTCAAAGTTGCATCCCACATCCGGCGAGGTATGTCTTGTTTTTTTTTCAGCAACCGTCCGGCGAGACTGTTTTCTTCTTTTTCTTTTTTGTGTTTTCATTTTTTCTTTCTGTTTTGTTGCTGCTCTTTGTTTTGTTTTCTGTAGTTTCTTTGTCGCTGCTGCTGCTTTTTTCTATTTGCTTTTCTGTTTTTTTTTCCATGCCTGTTTGCTGCTGCCTTTGCTTTTGCTTCTTTTTGTTTCTGCTGTGTTCTTTTGTCCATGCCTTTTTGCTGCTGCTATCTGTTGCTGTGTTCTTATTTTTCCTGCTGTTATCTGCTGCTGTTACTTTTTTTTTTTTTTTTTTTTTTGCTGCCCACTATCTGCTTTTTTTTTTTTTTTTGCTGTCTGCTATCTTCTGCTACTGCTGCTGCTGCCATCTTTTGTTGTCTACTATCCAGCTGCTGCTGCTTTTCTGTTTCTTTTTTTTTTTTTGTTTATGCCCCTTGTTTTCTGCTGCGTTATTTTTTTTCATGTTTTTTTCTGCTGCTGATATCTGCATTTTTCTTCCTGTTTTGCATGCTTTTTGCTGCTGTTTTTTTTTACTGCTGTTGCTGTTTGTTTTTTTGCTGCTGCTGCTGTTTGTTTTCTCATCTCTGGATATTCATTTGGTGTTGATAATGCATTTGTCCGTGCATACTGACTGCCATGATGATTATTGCCTTTTTGGTATCAAAATATGTTTGCTGGGCTGGATTTTACTTTGCCAATGTTAATTTTAAATTATTTATCTATGACAAAATATCTATTTTTTTATCTATAATGTGCGCCTCGCTTCAATGAAGCCCGCGCCTCGCCTTGCGCTTAAGCCCCAGGATACCTTTGGCGCCTCGATACGCCTTGCGCCTTCAATGTGATAGGAAATTGATTCGATTATGATGTAATTGTGACATGTAATGTTGATGATGATTGATGTACTATGGGCTTATGGCCTACTATTACATTACATTATGCATTATAGATTTTATTTTTTATTTTTCCAGTATCAGTTATGTTTTTTTCTTTATTAATTGTGACATTATACTTTTTAATTTGGCTAAAAATATAACTATTCTTTAACTTTATGATTATATATAAATATATATATATAATTTGCCGTGTCCTAGCCGTGTCCGTGTCCTACATTTTTAGGATTTGCCGTATCGCCGTGTCCGTGTCGTGTCGTATCCGTGTCCCGTGTCCGTATCCGTGCTTCATAGAAATTACAAGAGAGAGAGAGAGAGAGAGAGAGAGAAGAAGAAGAAGAAGAAGAAGAAGAAGACTGATTTGGCTGTGGAATTGTTAGGAGGAGAAGAAGATTAATAGTGGGACGCGCGGCGGATGTTTGACGAGAGACCGATCACTGGCCGAGCAACTTACTTCTATCGAAGGTGAGTGAAATCTCTGAACTTATTACTGAAAAGTTTAGATTTGAGAAAGTGTAGAGATATGATCAATTGATGGACTATTCCTGAATGTATAATAATACCATCGTTACTGTCGACATAGCAAAGTAGTAGATATTCTCCAGAAATCCATAAATCGTGAACAAACTTGTCTAACTGAGTTTCCAAGATTTGTAGGGATGATAAACAAGGAAGTAGATAGCAGAGATCCATGGTTATTGATGATCAAAATCGATTTTTTTGGAAATTTCTACTTACAGGTTTTCCAGAACCCAATTTTGTCGAATCGGGTTGTGGGTCCCATGGCCCACCAAATGGGGGATCAAGACCCCACATTTGAAGGAGGTCTGTTGGGCGACCACAGGTGTGGTGGTCCCGTGGGATGGGACCATTGGGGGTTCACCATCCAATTTGTGTTTGAAAGCCCTGATGAACAATGTTCTGACGAGAGAAATTTCTGCAATTTGGGCTCCTATGACGATCGACATCCTTGGAAACTTGATAAAATTGATTCTCTATGGCTAATAAACTTCTAAACTCTGGTTTTGGAAGGAAGAGTATTAGATCTGCAAAGAGATTCAAACATTGTATAAGTTTTTGTGAAACTGGGTCGTCAAAACCAGTCTTGATTAACAGCGATAGTGGAACCACGTGGGCCACCTAATTAGAAATCAAGTCCCCACATCTGCTAGCACATCTTAGGGTGACCCCACTTGTGGTGGTCCCATGTGATTTGGACCGTTGGGCCCCACTATCCACAGGTTTCAAAGTACCCAGGCGAAAACAATAGTCTAACGATAACTGGGTTCTGTATAATAGTCGAGTGGCACAAAACGTAAATTTAAGACTCTAGAAATTGCAGAATAGTCCTTGATCAAAATATATTTTTATTAATAGTCCTTGTTACTAATATTTTGTAGGGACAAGTAAGGAACAGTAACTAGGGACAAGTTACTAGAGTAAAATTAAATATGATGCTCAGTGTAACGATTACTAAAACTTTATCATCACCTCTAAATTGGAGATAGATGTGATGAAAACTAATATGGAATGTTTATTGAATATTCAACTATACTGGAAAATATTCGAATATGAGTTTGTTAAATTTAAAAATTTATTCATGTGATTAAATTATGGTAAACTATTTAATTTCTCAATAAGACATGGGTAATGCCACAGGCTGGTACTAACTCCGACTCGGAGTGGGGCGGGGATTGACCAGTGTTATGTGGTACTGGTCAAAGAAAAGAATAAGATGATGTAGTCAATTATGGGGAGATGAATCTATAATAAATTTATTGGAATGAACTTGCCATTGATGATTGAAATAGAGTAATATCAACTGCTGGCACTAAGTATAGAACTTCTCTTGTGGATGTTGGTCGTGGGAAGTATGTTCAACAATAATGGTGGCGAGACAGGCCATGTTGTTGATAGAAATGTAGATACTCCAGGTGGGAGTATCGGAACAGGCTCAACATTTATGGTGGATGACAAGCCATGTTGTTGACAGAAACGTAGATACACCGTATGGGGTATCAGAACCATTTGATGCTGCAGTGGGAAATTACTCAAGAAAGAAATTGATTAAGATGTTATTGTAATACTTTCATTGAATATATATAAATATTCTTTGAATGATTGAAAATATGCTTTATTTTAATGTTTTCTTATTTTACTCACCAGTGTTATTGACCAGTGGTTCGCCCCACTTCAGGTAATGCAGTCTTGGCTGTTGCGGGGAGTGACGGAGATCAGTCGGTGGATTTTAGCATGCGTGGATGATCTAGAGCGCGAAAAGCAAAGAATAGATTTGTAGTTGGGATTAGCCCAAGACTTAGATATTTTTCTTTTCTACATATAGAGATTGTCTTATTCAGTAGTGTTATTGTGACATCCTAGAATCCCACATCGACTATAGAGAGGAAAATGAATGGGTTTATATATAGAGCTTGCACCTTTACCTTGCATGAGGCCTTTTGGTGGGTTAAGGCCCACCAGAAACAAAAACCGTGAGGCCCATGGGCCAAAGCGGACAATATCATGCGTGTGTGAAGGGTGGGGCATTACAAATGGTATCAGAGCCGACTCTTGACTAGTTCGAGTGTGGGTCCCTGCCGTGGTCTGGTGCAAGTGGGCCGGTTCTTATGTGGGCGGGCCAAGAAGGCTGGCAGGCTACAGGAACCGGCAGGCTACTGCACAGGGATGTGCAGCCCTAAGGGGGGTGGATTGTGACATCCTGGAATCCCACATCGACTATAGAGAGGAAAAGTGAATGGGTTTATATAAAGAGCTTGCACCCTTACTTTGCATGAGGCCTTTTGGTGGGTTGAGGCCCACCAGAAACAAAACCGTGAAGCCCGTGGGCCAAAGCGGACAATATCATGCATGTGTGAAAGGTGGGGCGTTACAAATGGTATCAGAACCGACTCTCGACTAGTTCGAGTGTGGGTCCCTGCCGTGGTCTGGTGCAAGTGAGCGGGTTCTTATGTGGGCGGGTCAAGAAGGCTGGTAAGCTACAAAAACTGGTAGGCTACTGCACATGGATGTGCAGCCCTAAGGGGGGTGGATTGTGACATCCTGGAGTCCCACATCGACTATAGAGAGGAAAAGTAAATGGGTTTATATAGAGAGCTTGCACACTTACCTTGCATGAGGCATTTTGGTGGGTTAAGGCCCACCAGAAACAAAACCGTGAGGCCCATGGGCCAAAGTGGACAATATCATGCATGCGTGTGGGGGTGGGGCGCGACAAATGGTATCAGAGCCGACTCTTGACTAGTTCAAGTCTGGGTCCCTGCCGTGGCCTGGTGCAAGTGGGCGGGTTCATATGTGGGCGGGCCAAGAGGGCTGGCAGGTTACAGGAACTGGCAGGCTACTGCATAGGGACGTGCAACCCTAATGGGGGTGGATTGTGACATCCTGGAATTCCACATCGATTATAGAGAGGAAAGTGAATGGGTTTATATATAGAGCTTGCACCCTTACCTTGCATGAGGCCTTTTGGTGGGTTAAGGCCCACTAGAAACAAAAACCGTGAGGCCCATGGGCCAAGGCGGACAATATCGTGCATGTGTGAAGGGTGGGGCGTTACAGTTATCAAGATTTCTAATATTTACATACTATTTGAAATACAATGAAATTTGATTGTTTATGACCCCGATGCTCATGAGAATTTGATTTATGTGGTGTTGTTATAAAAATTTAAGTACGGCTTAAGAATCTAAAGAGCTCCAGATTCTTGGGTCGTTACAAGTTTTGCAATTGGCTCCTTGCCTATTCAGTAACTATTTCATTTTAGTCTGTGCCACTATTAGCAATCATTGTTATTGTTGTTGTCGTCATTGTCATCATCATGATCTTAACTTTATCTCATTTATCTGGGAGTGGAGAGAATTCCATTCTTAGTAGTGTTATATCAGAAATCTTGAAAGTGGGATCTTTTTTGATTCCCAAAAATACCAATGAACGAAATGAAACCTTAGAAATACAGGTCATGACAGTTACATTATATGCCATATTGTAGTATAAATGTGCAATATAGTTATGAAATTATGAAAATTCAGCCATGCTCCTACCTATGGAGATTTCTGGTTTCACATTCCTTTAGACTATGGAGATTTCTGGTTTCACATTCTTTCTCCTTGTGATTTATTTATCAACTAATCCAACTTACTTGGTTTGGAGTTTGGATGCACCATAACAAGAGCGAATAGTATTATGTATCAGTTTGTAAATAATACTAGGCTAAACATAACTTGTGGGAGATGAGCCGAATGAAGAAATTTCTTGGAGGCAAAATTCTAGAGCAATTTGGTTGAAAGAGGGTGATAAGAATACTAAAGTTTTCCGAATGGCTAGCTCTAGAAAAAGGATTAACTACATTGGGAAGATCAGAAGAGCAAATAGATTCCTAGTGGAACTAACAGTGGTAAAGGGAGAAATTGCCCATTTCCTTTGAAGAATTGTATTCTAGTGAGGGTATTACCTTCCTGCCAATTCAGGAGGACCTTAAGATATGGTTGGAAGGACGCTTTGAGGAAGAGGAAGTGAGTAAGGCTCTAGCAAATTGTGTAGGAGACAAAGCATCGGGCCTAGATGGCTTTAATTTTACCTTTATTAAAGTTGCTTGGGATGTTTTAAAGGAGGCTTTTTTTTTCCAATTTTTATCAGAATTTCATAACAGGGGAAGGTTAAACAAAGAGATTAATGTTCCTTTCTTGTGTCTTATTCTCAAATTGCCGAATCAGGTGTCTTTGAAAGATTTCAACCAATAAGCTTGGTGGGATGCATTTATAAACTCTTATCAAAGATTTTGGCAAATAGATTACAAAAGGTCCTTCCCATCATTATTAGTTCTACTCAAGGTGCTTTTGTTCACAAAAGACACTCTTGACAGGATTTTGATTGCGAATGAACTCACTGGCTTGAGGAAGAGGGCACACAAGGAAGGAGCAATTTTTAAAATTAACTTGGAAAAGGCAAATGATCATCTAGATTGGAAGTTTGTTGATTGTATGTTAGAAAGATTTTGGTTCGGCAATAGGTGGTGAGGTTGGATCAAAGAATGCATCTCATCTATTGCATTCTCAGTTCTTGTCAATGGCTTTCCTTCTTGGCTTTTTAAAGCATCAAGAGGATTGAGATAGGGAGATCCCTATTCACTATAGTGGCTGGAGCGATGGGGGCCACTCCTCTTAAAGGCGAAAGAGATTGATTTAATTTTTGGATTTGAAGCAAGAAGTGATGGCGAAGTTGTAACTCACCTCCAATTCACATATGATATGATTCTATTCACATTAAAAAATTTGGGAGGAAACTGCAACTCTTAAGATGATTCTAAGATGTTTTCAGATCATCGGGTGTGAAGATAAACCTATCAAAATGCTTCTTCGTAGGGGTTGGTTGTTCAGAGGAGAATATTTGGAGCTTGGCTAATAAGTTTCATTGCAGAATGAGCTATCTTCCTTTTCAGTATCTTGGTTTGACCATTGGTTCAAATCCAAGGTCTATAGCAATATGGGATTCAGTGGTGGAAAAGTTTGAAAAAAAGTTCTCAGCTTGGAAGTGGAAGTATCTCTCTTTTTGGGGTAGAATCACTCTTCTCAAATCATCATTGTCCAATCTGTTGGTATACTTCATGTCTTTATACTGAATGCAAGTGAATGAGGAACAAATTGGACCGTATTTGGAGAAACTTTCTATGGGATGGCAATATTGATAAAAAAGGTTGTATTTGATGAATTGGAATGAGGTGATTATACCAAAATTTGCAGGAGGCTTGGGTTTGGGAATGTAGAGTTTAGAAATTGCGCTTTGTTAGCTAAATGGTGTTGGAGATATGGGGAAGAAAAATATTCATTCTGGATGAAGGTGATAGTTTCCAAGTATAGAGAGGATGAGTTGGTGTGAAATTCCAAAAAAGTCCTTAGATATTAGTTGTCAGGGTTGTGGGGCGTCATTTATACTTTTGGGGATGTGTCCAATGTGAAGGGATTTGTTTTCTTTTAAGGGGATAGGCTTTAAAGTGGGTAAGGGGGATAAAGTTCATTTTTGGCTTGATGATTGGGTGGCAGCGAGTCTTTTCTGTCATTTGTTCCTTTGAGTGTTTAGAGTATTCTCTAATAAAGATTCTTCAATTAAGGATTATTTTGTTTGGGATGGGGGAAAGGTGTCTTGGGAAGTGAGTGTTAGGAGGGCCTTCTGTCTGTTGAAATTGGTGGGGTTAGAGTCCTTGTTGAGTCTTATTTCTAATGGTTTCATATGCAGGGACAAAGAGGACTACCAAATTTGGAAGCTAGACACTACAGGTTATTTTCTTCCAAGTCCTTCTATAAGGAGTTAAAACTTTGTAAAGGGGAGCAATTTTCTTGTGCGTTGGTTTGGTTAGGTCTTGCACTAAAATTGTTGGTTGGCAATTGTAGGGAAAATCTCAACATCAGATAATTTAAGGAGGGGCATGATGCCGGATTCCATATCGGACATGTGTTGTTTCTGTGGGAGGGAGAGGGAGTCAATAGATCACATATTCCTTCACTTTGGACTTGCTTCATCCATTTGGGAGTATTTTCTCAAAAAATGCAGTGTAGCTTGGTGTACCCCACTATCATTCGGTGAGCTAATGGAGGCCTGGAGTGTAATATCCCTACCAGGACTCTTGGTAAAATTGTAATTAGACTAACGTAAGGTTATTAAAAAAATAAGAATTTTGAACAAGACTCTCTCTTAAAGTGAACGGGACTCTCTCATAAGGAGGAAAATAGACTCCTAGAAGGACTCCCATCCCTGCACTAATATAAAATAGAGAAGAGGCTAGTCTTGTCCTACACATATCAACGATAGAGAGAAAGAGAGAAGGGGGGGGGGGGGGGGGGGACTGATATCAATTACAAAAAAATTGTAGAAGAAGAAGATTGCAAAAAGGAAGAGGAAGATCAACAGCGGGACGCGTAGTGGATGTCTGACGAAAGACCGATCGTTGCTCGAGCAGCACATGTCTATTCCAGGTGAGTAGAAACTAACTTAAATGTTGATGTATTTGAATAAGGTAGGAAATTAGACCTATTTGATCCTCCGATGAACTGTGGCTATTATATACTAGTGCTACAGTGATTGTTAACACATTGTGTCGGCTAGATTTGGTTTTGAGCCTAAGTCGATCATCAAAACAATGATCAGATCTGATGATATGCAGTATGACGCATGATCAACACCTTTTAGCCTTGTTTGGGTTGGAAATCAAATCACCTGAACCTTTAACTAAAAGATGAAGTTCTCTTCTAAGATTGTCGACTCGGCACAGATGGGAAACATCATAAAAAATCCCATTCCTTAGATGGGAACTTGCTGAGTTAACATCCTCTGATTAGCACACCTCTGGGACTTCGATTTAGGATGAGAAGAGGGTTGATTACTTTGTAGTCTCAGATCTGAACTGAGATTTGAAATTTCCAGACCATCAGAGGTGGTTTTGGACGTCAGTGGTTGTGGGCCCACCTGGGTCCCCTAATCAAGGATCAGGTCCACACATCTTGGAGTGGACCCCTGGGCGATCACTAAGGTGTTGGTCCCATGTGCATTGGACTGTTGGGCCCCACCCTACAACTGCCTCTAGCCAAGCTTGGCCATACCCCTTTCTTGATGGACGATACAGGTGAGGACTGTGTGGTGTTAACAACTTGAGGAGATACTTTATAATCTTCTTAAATTTACAAATTGGCCCTTGTTATTTTAGTTATATCATAAGAACCCCGCTAAGGCTTTATGATAAATATACATCATTATAAGTTATGAAGCCAATATTGTCTAATTACCTAAACTAGTGGGGATCAATTATTTGGATGTTTATGTGGGCCCTTTTCATATTAATTAATTATTCCTTATGTCTTGATTTCCGTAGTAAATTTTATGATGAATAATTAACTCCTTTAAGATATTTCCATCTGAATTTATTAATTATATCTTGATTTTTGTGGATAATTTTATGATGAACAATTGATTTGCTTAATAAGATATGGGTAATGCCACAGCCTGGTACCAACTCTGACTCGGAGTGGGGTGAGGATTAACCAATGTTATGTGGTACTGGCCAAAGAAATGAATAAGATGATGTAGCCAATTATAGTGGAGATGAATCTATAATAAATTTATTGAAATGAGTTTGCCATTGATGATTGAAATAGAGTAACAGAATTTATGTAGCCGACCCCAATATGGTTGGGATAAGACTTTGATGATGATTGAAATAGAGTAATACCAACTGCTGGCATTGAGTATAGAACTTCTCTCGTGGATGTTGGTCTAGGGAAGTAGGTTCAACAATCATGGTGGTAAGACAGGCCATGTTGTTGATAGTAATGTAGATGCTCCAGTGTGGGAGTATCGGAACAGGCTCAACAATCATGGTAGAGGACAAGCCATGTTGTTGACAGAAACGTAGATACACCGCATGGGATATCAGAATCATTTGATGCTACAGTGGGAAATTACTCAAGAAAGAAATTGATTAAGATGTTATTTTCATACTATTATTGAATATATAAATATTCATTGAATGATTGAAAATATGATAAAACTTAATGTTTTCTTATTCTACTCATCAGTGTTACTGATCAGTGGTTCGCCCCACTTTAGGTAATGCATTTGTAGAGGTTGCGGAAAGTGACAGAGATCAGCCGGTAGATTTTGGCATGCGTGGTTGATCCAGAGCGCGAGAAGCAAAAGAATAGATTCGTAAATGGGATTAGCCCAACACTTAGTTGATTATTCTATTACTAATAGAGATTTGTCTTTTAGTTAGTAGTCTTTATCATGAATTCTAATATACTTTATGATTTAAATACAATGGAATTCGAATGTTTTAGACCTTGATGCTCATGGGAATTTGATTTATGTGGTGTTATTATAAAATTTGAGAACGTCTTAAGAATCTGAAGAGCTCCAGATTCTTGGGTGGTTACATGGAGGGGATCTCCTTTGTTTGGATACGGGCGGATTTTGTGGAAGATCATTTCTTTCTCTATACTTTGGTCCATTTGGAAAGAAAGGAATGAGAGAATTTTTAGCAGGAAAGAATCGTCTTGGAGGATATTCTGTCTAAAGTGTCTATGAGAATTGCTCATTGGGCCCGTAGAATTTTCTAATGTCAACATAAATAATATCATGTATAATTGGGGAGCTTGTTTGTTGATGAAAGAAGCAAAGAAGAGGAAGAAAGTGACTTGGAGTCCTCTACCATCCGGATTTCGAAAGTTTATTGTAGATGGAGCTGCTCGTGGTAAACTAGGGCTTGCTGGCATTGGCGGTGTTCTTAGATGTCACAAAGGACAGGTGTTGTACGTTTTTTCAAAAAATATAGGGGTTAAAGACTCCAACGAAGCAGAAGTTCTGGCCATTTTGGAAGCTCTTTGCATCTACCATCGTTGCTTCCAGCTTAGCCTCATTTTAGAAAGTGATTCTTTCAATGCAATATCTTATGCAAAGGCTTTTAAGGGAAGATGCAGTTCTATTTTAATGAGATTAAACATCTATTATTGGAGTCTTGTGTTTTGTTTTAGTATATTTGTAGGTCTGTGAATGGTATGGTAGACACTTTAGCTAACCAAGGAATTGATCGTGGATGTAATTTAAGTGCTGCCATTGGGTAGGTGTCAAGGGTGGTGCCTGGTACATCTCTTTTACCAACACTGCTTTGTTTCTGGTTTTCAGTGTTCTTTTTTGTACCAACTCTTCATTTTTAATATATATCATTGTTACTTCCTTAAAAAAAAATAATACTAGATTGTCATTACATGCAGTAGGTTCATATTTATGTGAAAATGGCATCAGTTGATGGTATTAGTTCATCTTGCTTTTCGAAAGTCAGGAGGTCCAAATTGGAGGTTGAGGTTGGACGCATTGTTGGGTGTTATGGTTAATTTATCAATGACATTAACACCATTTCTCAATAGGTACTCACCTTGGTTTTCTTTTTCAGGTTTAATATTGCCTGGACCAATCATTGTGTATGGAGGTATTAGGCCATATCCACAACGTGCTCAGAATACAGAAAACGAACTTGTTGGAAAGTCTAGTATGGATCAAAAAGTGAGTACATTCTCCTTTGTTGTAGTTGCAAAGACGATTGTTTGATGTTTAAGGCTGATTTTATCAGATATTTTGTTGCATTGATGTTGTATTTTATAGCCTTTTCTTTTGGTGTTGTTAACTTGTTATCATTATACAATCTAACAAGTCATGTGTTTCTTACATTGTTTACCCTCATCTCAGTTCACTTTTTATCTTTCTCGATTTTCTATTTGTGAATCTGAGCCCTTCTCGGCTCTTACACTTAATTGGAAAGATGCTAAGCTCTTATGAGCAACAAGGTGTGGAAAGCTGGAAACTGCTCATGTTTCCTGTTAAGAGAAGATTTGGACTTACATCTATATTTATGTAAAAATATGAACTGAGTTGTAAACATAGGAAACGGGAGTTTCTTTTTGTTTTGTTTTTTTTTTCCAGAAACATAATATATGCAAATTGTGGTCGTCTAGCCGCACCACAACCTCATGAGAGTTTCCTCTCAATTCATCCTTCGACTCTCTTTTCTCTTATCTTTCTTTCTTGGGTTTTTCAACTCTTTAGGGAGAAAAACCCTAGGAGTCATCTTATCAGAAATTTTAACATGGTATCAAAGCCTCTTTAGCTCTACAGAAGACTTGTTTGACAAAATAGTGGAGGTTACTATAGCAGCAACATTGTAGCATAGCAGTGTAGTGATACTGTAGCAGTTAAAGAGGCTTTCTACAATGAGAGATTCTTCTCAATTCAGCCTCCATCTCTCTATTCTCTTATCTTTATTCTCTTAGGGTTTTTCAGCCCTTTAGGAAGAAAGCCACTAGGAATCATCTTAGCAGGAGTGTTAACATTTCCTAGGTTGCAAATGTCTATGCAAATTGCATCAAGTGTCCCGCTAGATATAACAAATACAATTTTCCTTGAGGAAGCAGACTGCAGAATGCACAATGGTTGATTGTGAATTTGAGTGAGAGAATGGAATAAGCAAATGACCGTAAGTTTACAGTTCACGCATTAGTGGTGAAAAACAAGCTGCAAATATCTTCCTGGAAGCTACTAGAAAGGAAGGGCTTCGTGTTCTTACAGGCGGATCAGGAGTGTTTTACTTGCAATGCCCTGCATTTAAGTGAGGTTTGAAGTATTAGTCTTGTGTTTTGTGTTTTCTTTGGTTGTGATAGAGTTCTATTTGCTATTAAATAGGAAGAATGATTTTGGAATTTATGACAATTGCTATGTTCTGGTCATTTCTATCTTCTGTTTGAGGGATACGCTAATACCATTTTTTGATTGCATAGATACCAATTCATTGTTGAAGCTGAAAACTTCTTTTGTTTGCAGGTTTTTGGGAAGTGCTTATCTGAACTGCAGAAGGAATTGGTTGTTGATCCTTCTTTTAGGCAAACTAAGTACCGTACTTTGTTGATGAATCACTTCTTCTACTGTTTTTTACTTTCTACCTACCCCAAGGATGCGATGCCTCATAATTATTTGTCAGGATTTACTCAGGCATGTATTATTTGATATTCTTTCCCTTTATTGTTTTGCACAAACCAGTTTTAATGACTTAAGATGATACAGGTTCCTCGGCCTATCTCATCTGGGACAGAAAGTTATGGTCTGGTAAGGACATTTTCCCTATGATCGGTGAAAAAAGGGAGAAAACATGTTAACCATGACATTTTGATACTCAAGCATTTTCCTGATTCCCCATTTCTTGGCCTGATACTGTTTTTCCTTGGGTTCATAACTGTTGGGAATGAAAACAGGGTGACCCTTCGGAGTACCCGGTCTCATTGCCACTTCCCAAATTATCTGCACCATCTCAAGTAAGTTTTGACATGTCATATGAACCCCTTTTCCCATTTTATTTGTTTTTGGCGGTCTACATTTTAAGATCGAATGTCAGATAATTTGGTATGGAATGTACAAAACCTCACATTGTCTTCTTTTTGGTACATCATTTCATCGCGGTTCATTTATTTCCTCTTTGTTCTTACACATCTTATATGTTTGGCATCCCACAAATTGACGATGTGAAACTTAGTCTAAGTTAAAAAAAAGAGAGTAATGCTCAATATACAATGGTTGTGGAGTACAAAAAGAAATATGAAATGTTTATGGAATGGAAACAGTAAATAACTATGATCCACCACAACAGGTTACCAGTCAGAATGCCTTTGTCATGCGCACACATTTAAATACCAATCAGAACCATAAAATTTTGTAATCATGGATAAATCTATTCAGTTCTCTTACCATTATTTCTGATCACATTGAGCTTCCATAATTATGGTTATTCAACTATTCATAGAAATTTCAATCTGAAACTCCTCTATGTGTTGATACTTCTTGTACCTGTCCCCATCCTGGGTGAAGGATGGGTGCATTAGATCTATAGTTGGCTGTTAAAACTTCGAACCTTTTAAGTTAATTATAGCTTATGACTGGAAAATTTTATCTCACAATGCTAATCCCATCTAGATGGGATAACACTTCTGATCTAGGATAGACCTATGGTCCACATTGGTCGACCAACCAATGGGCCAATCCCATCTATCTCAACCAAGCCTTTGGGCCTATTGTAATAACCTGACTTACATTTGATGGGCCAACCTATATAAGGTGGGCCATACCCGTCCAACCCATACTCAGATTTTGACTAGGATTTTGGCAAATTGTTGTCCTAATTCAGTTGGGAATTTGATTAGTGTATAATTCTTTGAAAACTCATTAATTGTATTGCTACTTGGATTAGTAATTGGGACTCAAAAAGAATTGTTAGGATTCTGGCTAGGCTATTAAGAGAGTAAGAGTTCTAATCAAGACACTCTCTCTAGGTGTTTAATTGAAATAGAGCAAATCTGTGTAGTATCCTATTAGAACTCCTAGTGTAGGACTGTCCAAGCACTAGTATCTATAAGGGAGCTAGCTCTTTCTTTCTTCTTCACAGAGTTGAGAGAGAGAGAGAGAGAGAGAGAGAGAGAGAGAGAGAGAGAGAGAGAGAGAGAGAGAGCTCTACTGTAGCATTGTTACAGCGGAAGGGGAGGATCGCAAAGGGGACGAGGAAGATCGGCAGTGGGACGCGTAGCGGATGTTCGGTTCAAGACCACTTATTGCTCGGGCAGAAAATTTCTACACCAGGGGAGTAGAACTCTCCACTTTTAGATGAGAAATTGAATTCGAGGAACCATGGCCTAAGGATTCTGTTATATAATGAAACCAAGATGGAATTGACCATCCAAAGTGATGATTCCTGTCAAATTCATAATTGCTACAGTGACTGTTACATGATTTATTGGTCAAATTGATCTGTGGGGCCCATATGAACCATCCAATGATGAATCAAATATGATAATCTGAAGTAGAATTAGTGTTCGACCTTAATAACCCTATACAAGTCTGGAAAATAACTCAAATAGGCCATCGGTTGTGGAGAAGAAGACTCCTCATTAATGTGACAACTTTACAAGAGGGCAAATAGTCATTGAGACTTACCTTCAGATGCGGGAACTTGAGTAGGTGGCTGCCTTAGTCTTGCTTTAACCTTCAATTAAGGCTTTATTTCCATAAAAACAGATTCCATTGAAATTCGGGCCAAGATCTGAGTTTTTTCACAGTTTGTACTCATCAAAACAACCGTGAATGTATTTAGGTTAGAAATCCTTATGGGCTACCTGATCAGAAATCAGGCCCCCACATCTGTTAGTGGACCCTAGGGCGACGCCAAGGGTGATGGTCCCATGTGATTTGGACCAATGAGTCCCACAATGTAATTGCTCCAAGTCAGGCCTGGCGAGACCCCTCCCTTGACGGAAGAAACATGTGGGGATTCTGTGGGTTTTGTCGACTTCTACAGGCACTTAAATTTATGAAATTTACAATGGGCCCCCGTGGTTTTTAGTTATAGTTAAGAACCCCATTGAACCTTAGGATATATGCAGCATGATAATGTTATAAATCCAACACTTCCAAAAATATTAGACTAGTGGGACCAATACTCAGATATTCCCATGGGCTAGAAGTGAGCCCTCTAAATAGTAGTTCCTGAATTTTTCAAATTGAAATTACCACATACATAAGGTAACTTTGAATATGGTATAAACTAATATGGAATCTTTACTGGATATTCAAATATAATGGAATATGATCCCATATGCATTCATTATTTATATCTTGATTCCTATGGTTAATTTTACGATGAATAATTAGTTTCCTCAATAAGATATGCGCGATGTCACAACCTGGTACCAATTTCAATTTGGAGTAGGGCGAGGACTAACTTAGTGTTGTGTGGTACTGGCCAAAGAAAAAGTAAGATAATGTTACCTATTATGATAGAGATGAAACTCTAATAAGCTTTATTGTCACGACCCAAATTCCGGAGCCCTGTTGGAATTTGAGTTATAACACGTTGGCGTACAATTTATACACATAAATCAAATAAGCACATAAGGCATAAGCATCATTTATTAAAATAAATCCTTTCATATAAATCAACCAATGAAGTTTTCAATGTCTAAAATTCCAAAATAAAATCGATCAAATAATAATTAAATGCCAAGACTAAAATTTCCCTAAACTACTGAATATGGAAGTATCGCTCTCCTCGGCCACGTATGCCAAACACTATGGGTTGATCTTTGCCAATATTCGGTCCCACCGTAACTCTGTTACCTGAAGGGGATAAACAACATCAGTATATACTGGTGAATGAATTCTTACTCTAATATACGTACACAATTAACATAGTGACATCATCAAAACAAATAAATATAAACAATGATTAATTAAGTCAAATAATTAAATCAATGAATAGAACTCATATTACGGTACATTTCTGAACCACATCCTTGCTCCTAGTCCACATCATTGGACCATTTAAATATACCAAAATTCTTCGAGATGCCACTCCTGCATCTCCTCAACCGGCGTCCCATAGGACCTTTCACATTAGGACCTCAATGTCCTAATCTCCACATCCACAGACAACATAATCAATCTACCAATCGAATCCAATGATTCCGAAATCACACAATCACAATAAATACTTCCGTGTTAGTGGTTCAGATTACGTCCCCTTCCAATTAAATTATTCATGACAGAATTTATAATGTATAATATATTTTCATTTATTAACTAACTTTTGCCACAATTTCATTCTTAACTTTTAGAGCTCATATAATAATGACTTTTTCAAACACAGGTTTAGATATTATAAGTATCATCACAGCCCAAACCTCCTTTTAATCATTAATTATTAAATATAAAAGAAAAGGGGCTCTTAAGTAATTATGATATTAATAAAGGACCTTTTTACAACTGTTACACATTATATATTCACCCAGGGGAGCTTTCGTTACTTGTCACAGAACCGACCCCCTTGCTCGACACCCCTCACGCCAGGCTCCAGCTAGATCATCAGATGGTGGGCCATCTGGGACCTCCTCCCCATGGGTCCTACATGACTGGGATCACCCATGGGTCTCCTCCAAGATCCCTGAAGCTGATCTCCCATCAGGTGTTCCTCCCGAGCCCACCACTCTGGACGACAAATCCTTTCCCAGACAGCTTGCTGTGAGGAAATCTGGATTTCCAACTCGGTTTTTTTCTCAAATCCAAAAGGATCAGGTCACAAAGAATACTTATGCAGGTATTTATTAATGATACAACGATCTAGTAGAAATCAGATTACAAGATACAGGATTTGCCCTAATCTAACGTGGGTTTGGTGTCGTCAGTACTGTAGCATCCACCCTCATAGGCAAAATCCTCTACAATCAAGCTTGATCTTTCCAACAGTAATGCAAGAATCAATAGAACAATTCAGAACAATTCATCTATGCAAGGTACATCCCATCATACTTATCTGATACTCTTTCTTATTGATGTTTGATCACATAATAAATAACCGTAGAGAATCCACTCACCTTTTGTAAACTCTTGTGATCTGTGGTCGGGAATGGGACATCAACCACGTCCTGGTTGATTACTTTATTCTTCCTCTTGATGTCTCACTGAGTGCTCTTCCTCCTTCTCTTGGATCTCTCCCCTTTTCTGGCTCTTTAGAAGGAACGAAGGTGAGTCAATAAGCAACTTTCTTAGTATATATATATACATCTCCAATCCCTACCTTCTAATAAAAGCTGTGTACAAAGATCCTTATCTCATTCAAGGATTTGCTTTCTCAAAGGTGAAGGTGTCGTGATCCTTACTTTCTAATAAAAGCTGTGTACAGGGTTCCTTATCCCTGTGACATCCTGGAGTCCCACATCGACTATAGAGAGGAAAAGTGAATGGGTTTATATAGAGAGCTTGCACCCTTACTATGCATGAGGCCTTTTGGTGGGTTGAAGCCCACCAGAAACAAAACCGTGAGGCCCATGGGCCAAAGCGGACAATATCATGCATGTGTATAGGGTGGGGCGTTACAATCCCATTCATGGATTTGCTTCCTTAAGGGTGAAGGTGTCGTGCACAAGAGTCCTTCTCCCTCGGTTAGCATATTATAAGTAAAACATGGGTCCTAAGTAAAGCATGGGTCCCATCACTCTTATATGCAAAAATTAAAATCATATAATTTATTAATTTAAACCAAGCTTAGAACTTCCACCCTTGGGTATTACATTTATTGAATTTGATGTTTGAATTGGAGTAACAACAACCGTTGGCGATGCATATAGAATTTCTTTCGTGGATGTTGGTTGAAGTTGGTTGAGGGAAGTAGGTTCAACAATCATGGTGAAAGGACTAGCATGTTGTTGATAAAAATGTAGATACTCTTGTGTGACTAGCTATGTTGTTGATAAAAAATATAGATAAACCTTTTGGTTTTTGGGGGTGGGAATAGGCTCGACAATCATGGTTGAAGGACAAGCCATGTTGTTGATGGAATCGTAGATACAACCGTATGGGGTATCAAAACCATTTATTGCTTGCGGTGGGAGAAAAATACTCAGGAAAAAAATTGATTAAATATTGTTTCAGCACCATTATTTAATATATATATTCATATGAATGAGTGAGAATATGTTATATGTTAGTGTTTACTTGATTTAGAAATTCTGTTCATTGGTGTTATTGACCAGTGGTTCGCCCTACTTCAGGTAATGCATTTGTAGAGGTTACGGGGAATGACGGAGACTAGCCGGTGGGTTTTGGCATGCGTGGCTGATCTAGAGCGTGATGAACAATGATTAAATTTATAGATGGGATTAAGTCCAAACATTTAGACATTTTCTCCACTTGATTTAGAGACTTGTCTTTTACTCAATAGCTTTTTATTATGACTTCTAATACATTTAATGATTTAAGTAAAAATTGAGTATGTATGTTTTTGGACCATTATGCTCATTGCAATTTGATTTCTGTTATGTTGTTATAAATTTGAGTACATCTTCAGAATCTGAAGAGCTCCAGATTCTTGGGTCTTTACACTTATCCCATTCATTTTATCTTATTTTATATTAGTAAAAGTTATTTTGAGTTTGGTGTTTTAATCTAAACCATCAAGGTGTTTGGATGGTCCAGGTTAGATCTAGGTTTAGTTTTCTCCTATTTAAAGCATTTTAATGCCTTTTTTGAGGGTTAGACAAGATTATGATTAATGAAATTGAAGATTTTGTGGGTCTTCCCCACGTTTTCTTCAAGTTCTCTTTGCTTCTTTTTTAAACTTTATGGTAACTTTATGTTCTCTTTGCCTGCTCAATTGGAGTTTGATGTGAGGCCAATTTTTAGGTAATCCCTGATTTCTCTATCCCTTCCATCCTTGCCCAACCTGCATCTTCCCTTTGTTTCATATTATTTTTAACAGGATAGGCCCATGATTCCCATGGGTCGACGGGCCAATGGGCCTAACCCATCTATCTCGACCAAGCCTTTGGGCCTGTCCTATTCATTTTATGTTATTTTTTTATTACTAGGAGTTATTTTGAGTTGGGTGCTTTAATCTAGGCCATCAATGTGTTTGGATGGTCAAGATTAGATCTAGTTTTGGTTTAGATCTAGGTTTAGTTTTCTCCTATTTAAAGCATTGTAATGTCGCTTTTGAGGTTAGACAAGATTATGATTAATGAAACTGAAGCTTTTGGGGATCTTCCTCAAGTCTTCTTTGAGTTCTTTCTGTTTCTTAGATTGGAGTTTGACATAAGGCCAATTTTTTAATAATACTTGATTTATTTATCCCTCCATCTCTTCCACCGTTGCCCATCTCGCGTCTTCTCTTCATTCTGCATTATTTAGTAGGCAGGATAGGCCCATGGTCCCCATGGGTTGACTAACCAATGGGCCACCACATATCTCAACCAAGCCTTTGGGCCCAACCCATTCATTTTATGTTATTTTATATTATTAAGAGTTGTTTTTAGTTGGATGCTTTAATCCAGGCCATCAATGTGTTTGGATGGTCCATATTAGGTCTAGGTTAAGTTTTCTCCTATATGAAGCATTGTAATGCCTCTGTTGATGGTTAGAATAGATTATGATTAATGAAGCTAAAACTTTTGGGATCTTCCCCAAGTTTTCTTGTAGTTCTCTCTTCGAGTTTTGTTTGCCTCCTAGATTGGAGTTTTCCGTGAGGCCAATTTTTAGGTTATCCCTGATTTCCATATCGCTTCCATCTCTTCTGCCCCTGCCCTTCGCATCTCCCCTCCGTTCCGCACTAACTTCTATGAGGAAGATGATGATAAAATTCAAATCTTGAAGTTGGTGTTGATTTTTAGGTAAAGATGAACAAATCTCCTTTCAGATATGTAGGAAGAGAGTAAGGACAAACAAAAAGGTGGAGATGACAAGTGTTAAGTATATTGTTTGCCGCAACTCGTAACACCTTGGCATTTTGGTTGCAATGGTTAGCAACTCTTAACGTGGTATTAGAGTTACCACAGGTCCCGGGTTAAAATCCACGCTGCTGTGTCCTTTGTATTATGTTGGGGGCGCAGGTATGCAGGGCAGAAGGCCCCATACCCGCTCTATGACGGACACATGCTGTGAGTCCGGGTGGTATCCCGTCCGAGGGGTGTGTTAAGTATATTGTTTACTGTAACTCTAACACCTAGGTATTTTGGTTGCAATGGTTAGCAACTCTCGACAACAAGGTCATCAAATTGATGTATTGGTCAATAACTGCCGTAGACTTTATTTATATAATAACGAATCAGAACAGTGGATGCTAGGAACTGTTTAAGTTGCAAGGTGCTAGAGTATTAACTAAGGGGGACTTATGATCTGTAATTAAATGGGCTTCAGTGATGGGGAATTTCCCTGGCAGTTGGCAGATTAAATTTGGGGACAAAATGTCCTACAGTGCATTCTTTGAGATGCTAATGGGATTGCTAATAATTTGACTAGGAATAATTCATCTTCTACAATCCTTATGCATGATGTTTAATGTGGCTATGTTCTTGTATTGTTCTTTTGAGTAATAAATTTTATTTAACAATACAGCACTTCATGAGGGTACATAAATTGCAAATTGTAAGGCTCACAACACCTAATCACTATTGTATGGCGTACTAATAAAAAGGTGGAGGTGACAAGGTCATCAAATTGATGTTATTGGTCAATAACTATCATCTACTTTATTAATATAATAGTGAACGAGAACAGTGAATGCTGGGAACTGTTTAAGTTCCAATGTGCTTGAGCATTAATTAAGGGGGTCTTGTGATCTGTAATGAAATGGTCATTATGTCTTTCAGTACATTCATCTTTTACCATCCTTATGCATGATGTTTAACGTGGCTGTGGTCTTGTATTCTTCTTTTGAGTAATAAATTTATTTACCAATACAAGACTTCATGAGAGTACATATATTGCAAATTGTAAGGGTCACAACACCTAATCACCATTGTATAACAGACTACTACTAGGAAACATGTTTTCATTGAAACGAGCATTAGGCTTTATGTAAAATTTTTCCATAGAGCTAATTGTAAATAACCAGAAACACCAAAAGCTTGAGCTTATAGTGAACGACATAACAATGTACATCGACACCCCCTCTCGAATGGAAAGCCGTTCAAATTCGAAACCCAAAAGATCGACAAAACTGATAGACTAGATAGGCAAATAGTGGTAACATGCTTTCCAGGGGTTTCAAACTCATGATATCCGGCTCTGATATCATGTTAATAATTAGAAGCACGAAAAGCTTAAGCTGTTAGTGAACAACATAACAATATATATCAACAGCCCCACTTGAATGGGAAGCCACTAGAATTCGAAACCTGGGGTTTTGAACTTCTGACCTTTGGCTCTGATATCATGTTAATAACCAGAACCACCAAAAGCTCGAGCTTATATTGAACAACTTAGCAATGTATATCAACAGTAATGAAATACTGTAACTAGGAACATTTCCTTAAAAATATCCATCACTAAGCAACATGCATATTAAGAAGGCAAACTATTGGAATTTGATCATACGCCCCTTTTTCTGCTGTGCAATATGAATGTGTAATATATTAATACCATACATTTATCATTCCTGGTTAGCGAAACAGTTTCTCTTCCTTTTAAACCCATATTTCAAGGTAACTTCATTTCAAACTGAATTTCTATGGATTTAGTACTCCATCAAGGATTAATTTTTTGCAGTGCATGGAACTGTTTCCATAAAAGGGATGTCAATGAAAAATGGAAAACAGATATTTGCATTCACATCTCTGTAGGTTATATGCATCACACATGAATGTCTCATATACCTGGACACCAATATATGTGAGAGGCTGGGTGTTGTACCAGAAAAGGCCCAAACGGAACAGTAAAAGAAGCCACCTGTGTTGTAAATAGAGCCTTTCATGACATGGTGTAGTTTGCAATGCAACAAGAAGCAACCAACCATGTCTGCTTTTCAATGCTGTCACAGAACAGGAGGCTCTGCAATGTTGCCATTCAGATGTCAGCAGTGTCATGAGATGTTGGTCTGTGCACAAGAAGACAGATTGGCATGACTTGCAGGAATTGATGTAGATTTGGGTAGCTTCCCGTTGCTTCTCTGGAGAGCAAACAATAACCATTGAATGTTGTTGTTTTCTCCTTTTGTTTGATTGGATTCTAACTTTATAGTTGCTCCCATCAAAACTTATATATTAGAAAGAAGAGGTTATGAAGACAGTTTAGTCCTAAATCAATTTGGTTCTTCATCGATTTCATGGCCTTTTGACTCGCCTCCTTTCTCCTTTGTTCATTGCTCGTGACCTTTAATCGTATTTTAGTGTGCCAATCAGAACTTCTCATTTCAGAGAAAGGATATATCATGGCAATATCTTAGAAGATCTATGATGCCCAGATCCGGCATGGATACAATAGGGACACGGCATAGATACAGAAGGGACATGGATTTTACACATTAAAAGTAAAGTATCGAATACGATACAACACGATAAGTTGCCCATTTTAAAGTATCCGTTCATCATAGTAGAAGATATAATATTGACAATATCAGTTGCACAATATACAATCAGTGTCTTGGTGTGCTTGTAATGTTGATTCGCATCATTTTGTTTCCTAAAGAAAACATTAAATTGTGGACTTGTTTCCTACAACTAGTTTACTATTTTTCCTAAAAAAAGTTTTTTATTGAAGGGCTGGAAAGCTTGAAGTGGCCTACTAACTTTCTTAGGACTTTGCAGGCAACAGGTGAAGCTGAATACTTGGATGATTTGAAGTTCAGTAGTCTACATGCAGCATACGTGCTCTCATCGGTATCAAATGCTATTATTGAGGAAATTGATCCTTCAAAGGCTCTTGAAGTTAAAGGCGTCATCTCTTTTCTTTCAGCAGATACCATTTCTGCTAATGGATACTGCAATTTTATTAGGTAAGCTAGCTCGAGCCTAAATTTACTTTATTTACCTTGTTTTCTTAATATTGTCAGTCTATTAAATTTTGACAAATGAGTCATTGAATCTCCAATGTGAATTGAATTTATGTAATACAGAGGAATAGAGAAATATCTTTTGTAAGGTGCAAAAATGGTAGTGCTGCTACAATCCAACTTTATATTGTTCATATTTAGCTCAATTGGTAATGTTTATCTTTTACTTTGCTGCTGTCTATGAGAATGGCATTCACATTTTCTAGCTAGTGGAGTTGGATTGTGTGAGACCTCAATCCACCTAGGTAATCCTTTGAGGCAAGACCAGGTCAAGTGCTCCTGTGAGCCAAGAAAGGGGAATCTGCAGGGGTATAATCCTTTGAGGCAAGACCAGGTCAAGTGCTCCTATGTGCCAAGAAAGGGGAATCTACAGAGGTAAGGGTAGAGTGCTTCGGTTAGGACCGTGGGACTTTGTTCAAGTCCTACATCGGAAATATCCAAGTCCTGACCCTGGGCTTATGAGTCAAACTCTATTTTAACTTAACATGATGCGTTTTAAAGCCGTGCGGGCTCAGATCTCATAAGAACTCTGAAGTTAAAGTGTTTTTAGGTGGGAGTAGTACTAGGATGGGTGACTGCCTGGGAAGTCTCTACGTGTGCATGTAGGCCAAAGCGGACAATATCATGCTGAATTGGGCGATGCTGTGATAGATGGTATCAGAGTAAAGTACGACTATTTTTCGGTGAGGGAGTATGTCATGCTTGTGGCCCTATGCAAAAGTATGTCACGACTGTGGCCACCCTGTAGGACGTTGGGTGTGGCGAGCATCTGCCTAGAGAAAAAGAGAAAGGGTGGGAGAAACTTTTAGGTATGGGGTATGTAGTGGTGCAAAAGTCACACATTGGAATTATCCAAGTCTTGGACCCAGGTATATGTGTGTGACCCCACATGAGGCCTTTTAAAACCCGTGTAGCAAGATTGAGTGGGTGGTGGGTCCAGGTTGTTACAAATGCTATTGGAGCTAAGGACTCCTCTGTTTTTGTGTGGGAGAGTATGTGGCAGGGGAAACTTGTGAGCATCTTTGCCTAGAGAGAGATGGCATGGGAAACTCTCAAGGACTAGGTGTGCAGAGACCTAGTCTTTAACCCCACACAAGGCCTTTTACAGCCGTGTGGCAAGAATGGGTTAAAATCCCATTAGCCAAAGTGGACAATATCATGTGGGTGGTGGGCTCGGGTCGTTGCAAAATGGTATCAGAGCTATGATGCTAAGATTCGGCAAGGACCCGCTATGGGCATGGCAAGGACACAGTGTAACAACCCTAACCTGACCTCATGGGCCAATCTGTCCTAGATGGGCCACATTTGGGATCATAAGTGTGAGGCCACTTTTTAAATGCTAAAGGATAAGTTGACTTTAGCACCAATATTAGCCTTAACCTCGGGCAGTGGTGGTTTTGTTATATTCTACAATGCGTCACTTTAGGGGTTAGGGTGCATACTCATGCAGCATGGTAGAGTAATTGCCTACGCATCTAGACAGCTGAAGACGCATGAGCATAATTATGCAACCCATGATTTAGAATTGACTGCAGTAGTCTTTGCACTTAAAATTTGGGGCACTACCTCTATGGGGAGGAATTCGAAGGATAAATGGACTATAAGAGTCTGAAGTATATTTTCTCCCAGCAAGAGTTGAATTTGAGGCAGCGTTGGTGGTTGGAATTTTCTGAAAGACTATGAATTCTCCATGTATTATCATCTTGGTAAAGCCAATGTTGTGGTTGACGCGTTGAGCAGAAAATCAGTTCAATTGGCACGCATGACAGCAGAATGCAGCTTACTTGAGGAAATTAGAGATTTGGATGTGAACATATGGTCCATTGGTGATAAGGTTTTATTGGGAAGTTTGAAGGCTTAATCGGAGATCATTCGACGAATCAAGGATCACCAAAGGAATGATGAAGCATTATTGGAAATCATCAGCAAGATGGATAATAAACCGTTCTTTTCATTTGCTTATGGTACCTTGGATTACAGACATAGGTTATGTTTTCCTAAAGTTCGTGAAATCAAGGATACGAGAAGCTCACCACACTCGATATACCATTCATTTAGGAAATACCAAGATGTATCATAACCTCAAGAAGCGATTTTGGTGGATTGGTATGAAGCATGACATTGTAGAATTTGTGGGAAGGTGCCTCCCACGTCAGCTAGTTAAGGCAGATAATAAAAAACTAGGAGGATTGTTACAACCATTGGCCTTACCAGAATGGAAATGGGAGCACATTACTATGGATTTTGTGTCGGGATTTCCAAGGACTTTTAGGAGCAATGAAGTAATTTGGGTAATCATAGACCGTTTGACTAAGCTTGCACACTTTTAAGAGTAGGACTTTGATGGAAGAGTTGGCAAGAAAGTATGTTAAAGAAATTGTTTGTCTACATGGAATTCCAGTTTCTATTTTTTCAGACAGAGATTCAAAGTTTGTGTCCAACTTCTGTAGGAAATTATAGTTTGTTATTGGCATTCAATTACGTTTTAGTACAGCATACCATCTCCAGACAGATGGTCAGACTCAAAGGACCAACCAAACTATTGAAGACATGTTGCGAGCACGTGCCTTGGATTTCAAAGATAGTTGGGATGAACAACCCTCTCTTGTAGAATTTGCCTAGAATAACAGTTACCATTCGTGCATACAAATGGCACCTTTTGAAGCATTATACAGACGAAATTGTCGATCTCCTATTTGTTGGGGAAAGGTTAGTGATCGGATAATCCTTGGGCTAGACTAGGAATAATCAACGATAGACACTATCAAGAAAATCCGAACCGGACTTACAGCTGCCTAGAGTAGACAAAAAAGCTATGCAAAAGACCTTAGAAAAGAAAATCCTATAACAGTTCATCATTACTGTCCCTTACATATTCTTACAAGAATAATAGTGAAAAAGAGTCATCTGAAAATTATTATAAACTTCAGGGACCTATAAGCAAATTTGGCAAACTATTTTATAAAATAGAAGTGGACAGAACCTAGGCTTCATGTTCGTCACAAAAGGGGGTCTTGCTTGGCTGCTTGGGTGATCTTTAGATGGTGGGCCTAATGGTCCAAATCACAAGGGGACTCACCTCTAGTGTCGCCCAGGGGTCCTCTACAAGATGGGTGGACCTGATCTTTGATTAGGTGGCCCATTTGGTTCCATAACCATTGTTGATCAAGGCATGATTTGATGCCCTAAAATCCAAAGAAATCCAAATCTGTTTGAATCTTCTTGTTTATCATTCAACTTTGCTTCCTAAATTAAAGTTCTAAAGGTATGTTATTCATAAATGCTAATTGGCTAATTTTCCCATCCCTGTACCAAGCCTTTTAAGATCAAACTGTTACACAACAGGGTTGTTTGGTTTGTTCTTGCATGACAAGGTACTTCAAACATCAGATCTGTGGGCCCAACTGGGTTGGTTCCCACAAGGCCAAGTTTATTAGGGTTGACCATGAGTCTATTGTTAGATTTCTGGTTTAGATCTGTGATCAGATGGCCTCTCTAGGCCTCACATTGCAAATCGACAAAAGCTATATTGTTGGCTAGAATACTGTAATTTTGTTAAAATGAGATACTACCCCAAATAGGGGTCAGCAGTCATTGTAGCAGTAATATAGGGTAGAGAACAGCCTATCGAATGATCGGATATCTCTAAGTTTTATCAAATTTAGACCTTACATCATTGAGTTTAGAAGTTCTACTCACCTGGTGTAGTGTCACTCAAACAATGAGTGGTCTTGAACCGGATATTTGTTACATGTTCCGCTGTTGATCTTCCTTGCCCCCTTCGTGATCTTCTTCTTATTCTAACAATTTCATAGCTGAGATCAGTTTTTCACTCTCTCTCTCTCTATTGTTGATGTGTAGGAGAACATGAAAACCTAGTTTCTAATATATATACTAGTGCTTAAATAGTCATGCACTAGGAGTCCTGTTTAGAAACTCGAGGGAAGTCCTATTGGAAAAAGCATTCTTGAGAGCGAGGTTTGTTTGGGACTCTCATTCTCCTAATGACCTTGATCTAGCCAAACTATAGACTCACTAGGAGTCCTGATCCATAACATGTAGATATTCTGATCAAATTAAGAGTTCCACTAATTAAATTTCCAACTTAATTAGGACAACAATTTTGCCAAGAATTCCAGTCTAACTCTAAGCATGGTTTGGACAAGTATGGCCCACCTTACATAGGTTGGCCCACCAAATGTAAGTCAAGTTATTGCATTTGTGTCCAACTTCTGGAGGAACTTATAGTCTGCTATTGTCATTCAATTACGTTTTAGTATGACATACCATCTCTAGATAGATGGTTAGACTCAAATGACTAACCAAACTCTTGAAGACATGTTCTAAGCATGTGCCTTGGATTTCAAGGATAGTTGGGATGAACAACTTTCTCTTGTAGAATTTGCTTAGAATAACAGTCACCATTTGAGCATATGAGTGGCACCTTTTGAAGCATTGTATGGACAGATTTGTCGATCTCCTATTTGTTGAGAAAAGGTTGGTGATCGGAGAATCCTTGGGCTAGTCTAGGTACAATCAACGATAGACACTATCAAAAAATCAGATACTGACTTAAAGCTTCCTAGAGTAGACATAAAAGTTATGTGGACAACCTCAGAAAGGAGTTGGAGTTCACAATGAGTGATCATGTCTTCCTCAACGTCTCCCTAACCGAGGGCATTATACGGTTTGGGAAGAAAGGAAAATTGAGTCTGTGCTATATCGGGCCGTTTGAAATAACAAGTCGTGTTAGTGATGGTAATGCTTATAAGCTGGCACTGCCCCCTCAGCTCGTAGGTGTGCACAATATGTTTCATGTATCCATGTTAAAGAAATATGAACTAGACTCATCACATTATAAACTTCGAACAGCTTTGGATATAGAAAGATTTGTCATATAGAGAGGACCCTATGGAACAAAACTATACGTCTGGTCAAAGTACTATGGAAGCATCATAATCAATTGGAAGCCACATGGGAAACAAAGGAGGGTGTCCACGAAAAGTATCCTCAACTTTTTCATTAAGGTATGAATTAAATTTGGAAGACCAAATTTCCTTAAGGGGGGGAGTATGTAACAACCCAGACTTGACTTGGTGGGCCAATCTATCCTAGATGGGCCATAATTGGTCAGCCCAGTTTGAGGCTAGATTGGGACGATGGGCCAAGTTTTATCGGGTTTAATTAAGTAATGCTTAGGGCCCAAAGATATAAGGAGCCTAGGTCAAACTCCCATTATGTCTTTGGGCCCTAAGTATCACTTAATTGAACCTAGAAAGTTGGCCTATTGTCCCAATCCAACCTTAAGGTGGGCTAGCCAATTGTGGCCCATCTAGGACGGATTGGCCCACCAAGTCAAGTTAGGGTTGTTACACATGGATTTTACACATAAAACGTGAAGTATCAGATATGATACGACATGATATATTGGCTATTTTGAAGTATTCGTTCATCATAGTATCAGAGTCGAGGATGACTCTGATTTTTGTAAAGGAGTATGTCATGCTTGTGACCCTCTGTAGAAGGGCATTAGGTGTGGCGAGCATTCGCCTATAGAGAGGGCGGGGAAAACTTTTTAGGACGGGGTATGTAGTAGTGCATAAGTCCCACATCGTAAACATCCAACTCTTGATCCTTAGTATATGTGTGTGACCCCACATGAGGTTTTTTAATATCATGTGTCAATATCGGGTTGAAATCCCATGAGTCAATGTAAACAATATTATGTGGGTAGTGAGTCTGGGTTGTTACAAATGCTATTAGAGCCGAGGACTGCTCTATTTTTTGGTAGGGGAGTATGTGGTGGGGGAAACTAGCGAGCATCTGCCTAGAGAGAGGATGAGGGAAACTCTTAATGACTGGGTATACAAAGACCTAGTCTTAACCCCACATGAGACCTTTTAAAACCGTGTGACAAGAGTGGGTTGAAATCCCATGAGCCAAAACGTACAATATCATGTTGGTAGTGGGCCTAGGTCATTACTAATTGATTCTAGCCATTATTCAAACAGGGATTCATTGTTGTGGTTGCATTTACTCTTGGGAAAAAACTCACGTCCCACATCACCTAAGTACTAGGTTTTACATGACTTCATATACCTATTTAGGCCTTCCACCCATCTGCTTAAGCTTTTGGTATCAGAGCAGGTATCGTTCTTGTGTAACTCACGTGGTAGGCCTATTCATGAAATCTATTGGGCCTGCACGTGAGGGGGAGTGTTGGGAAAGAGACCCACATCCCATATCGCCTAAGTACTAGTTTTGACATAACTTTATATACCAGTTTGGGCCTTCCACTCATCAGCTTAAGCTTTTGGGTTGGTACGTGGTTTTTTACATTTACCACCCGGACTTTTCTTGTCATTAAGTGTGAAAATAAACTTATGCATGAAATATTAATTTACATTGAATCTGCACATGTTTGATTCATTGTACAAAGAGAATAAGTATTATATTGCATAAACAATTTGGAATGTGAAGTTGAGTCATTTGTAACGCCCCACCCTACACACATGCATGATATTGTCCGCTTTGGCACACGGGCCTCACGGTTTTGTTTTTGGTGGGCCTCAACCCACCAAAAGGCCTTATGTAAGGTAAGGGTGTAAACTCTATATATAAACCCATTCACTTTCCTTTCTATAGTCGATGTGGGACTCCAGGATGTCACAATCCACCCCACTTAGGGCTGCACGTCCCTGTACAGTAGCCTGCCAGTCCATGTAGCCTGCCAGCCCTCTTGGCTCGCCCACATAAGAACTCGCCCACTTGCACCAGACCACGGCAGGGGCCCACACTCGAACTGGTCGAGAGTCGGCTCTGATACCATTTGTAACGCCCCACCCTTCACACATGCATGATATTGTCCGTTTAGGCCCACGGGCCTCAGGGTTTTGTTTCTGGTGGGCCTCAACCCACCAAAAGGCCTCATGCAAGGTAAGGGTGTAAGCTTTCTATATAAATCCATTCACTTTCCTCTCTATAGTCGATGTGGGACTCCAGGATGTCACAATCCACCCCCTTAGGGCTGCACGTCCCTGTGCAGTAGCCTGCCAGTCCATGTAGCTTGCCAGCCTTCTTGGCCCGCCCACATGAAAACCCGCTCACTTGCACCAGACCACGGCAGGGGCCCACACTCGAACTAGTCGAGAGTCGACTCGGATACCATTTGTAACGCCCCACCCTTCACACATGCATGATATTGTCCGCTTTGGCCCACGGGCCTCAGGGTTTTGTTTCTGGAGGGCCTCAACCCACCAAAAGGCCTTATGCAAGATAAGGGTGTAAACTCTCTATATAAACCCATTCACTTTCCTCTCTATAGTCGATGTGGGACTCCAGGATGTCACAATCCACCCCCTTTAGGGCTGCACGTCCCTGTGCAGTAGCCTGCCAGTTCCTGTAGCCTGCCAGCCCTCTTGGCCCGCCCATATGAAAACCCGCCTACTTGCACCAGACCACGGCAGGGGCCCACACTCGAACTAGTCGAGAGTCGGCTCTGATACCATTTGTAACGTCCCACCCTTCACACACGCATGATATTGTCCGCTTTGGCCCATGGGCCTCACAGTTTGGTTTCTGGTGGGCCTCAACCCACCAAAAGGCCTCATGCAAGGTAAGGGTGTAAACTCTATATATAAACCCATTCACTTTCCTCTCTATAGTCGATGTGGGACTTCAGGATGTCACAATCCACCCCCTTTAGGGCTGCACGTCCCTGTGCAGTAGCCTGCCAGTTCCTGTAGCTTGCCTGCCCTCTTAGCCCGCCCACATGAAAACCCGCCCACTTGCACCAGACCATGGCAGGGGCCCACACTCGAACTAGTCGAGAGTCGGCTTTGATACCATTTGTCACGCCCCACCCTTCACACATGCATGATATTGTCCGTTTTGGCCCACGGGCCTTAGGGTTTTGTTTCTGGTGGGCCTCAACCCACCAAAGTAAGGGTGCAAGCTCTATATATAAACCAATTCACTTTCCTCTCTATAGTCGATGTGGGACTCCAGGATGTCACATCATTTGAGTTTCCATAAGGAGCGTAAAGTTGAGATATTAAATATCTAGTATGCACCTATGTGAGTTCTCTTAGATACTAGTATGCTGTTCGGCATAGAAACTGTTTTTCTGGGGGATCAAAACAAGTATACTTTTGCTACTCTCTTTGTGAAACTGCATGGAGGATTAGGTGGCAGCCTCCAACTGGAATGATATACAGTTGGGGCTTGGGAGTGTGAAGTCCCACTATGGTGAAGTGGGGAGATTTCATAAGGCAACAAGTGGCGGCATGGAATTTATCACACTGCCATGGTGTGAATATGATACTTAGGCATGCACGGTTCTTTAGTGTGGGGTTTTCTTCAGGATGTACTGGTTTTGGTCTCGCCTCAACCAATAATGTCTGGGTTTGGTCTACCTGAACCTATGATTGTACTCCTTACAAAAAATAATAACTGAAATTTTGTGGAGAAATAGTTGAAAAATAGTCGTGCATATTGTAATATGGAGAAATAGTTGAAAAGTAGTAGTGTGTATTGTAGTCTACTAATGGTATATACCTTAGGTCCTATTGTTTAGCAGAAGTAGTAAGGGACGAGTAAAAGTAGGCCATGATGTGGCTTTTTTGTACTTCATTGTTGTTCGCATGGAGAAAGTGAATTGAGTAGTAAAGTGGTGATGTGATGTGTTTTTTTTCTTCATTGCTGTTTGGATGTGACAACACTGGCCCTTTTACACGCCCTTTGACCTTTTTTTTTTTTTTTGATACAACCAAGTGTGATAACTTGGAGAGAAGTAAACTTTGTGAAAAAGTAGTTTTTCCTTTAACCCCCTTTATTTTTTAATTATTCATGATTTAACATTTTGACCTCACTTTATTTTTACTACTCCACACATGTAAACAAACAGGCCTAGTGGGTGAAAAAATATTGGACCATGAAGGCCGAGAGAGGGGCTTCATTTATAGGAAGGGAAAAAGAAAAATATGCCTTCATCAAATTGAGAGCAGTGTCTCTGAAGAGCTGATTTTGGACTCCAATATGCTTCCTTCCTAAATTCACTTTTTAAACAAAACTATAAACAAGCATTTATTAAATCTTTGGATTGAGTGCATATATGAAGTTTCTTTGAGGATAATCAAATGTATAGATTCCTTATAAAGTGTGTGTTTTCAAAATTCACACAATCTCTTTTTTTTTTTTTTTGGGTAAAATTTTCATCACAAACTTGAAAGATAAAAGAGACTGCAAAAAATAAAAAATAAAAAAAATAAGGGACAGCAAACTATGATAAGGGATTTCCCAAGTTCATTAGGAAAGTTGAGGAATAGTTCATTGATGCCTTTGAGGAGCAAGTATGATACTTTCTTGTTATTGAAGTCCTCATCTCTCAACATAAGTAGTCGCATGCCTTTTAAATGCGGCATTGAGCTTGGTGGAAAGCCCATTGATATTCCCATGTCATTGATTGTAACTAAATAGTGTATGCTACTCAATGATCATATAATGCGCTAGTGTTTGAAGTCAAAATTATCTATCCCACTATAACATGTTTAGAATTACATATAATGTAGGTGCTCTTTTCAATATATTCATGCACCTTGGAAGTTTCACTTTGAGAAACTATATTGGGATATTGCCTATTGTGATATTTAAAGAGCTGTGTGGATATTTTGGATAATATTCTAGATTTTTATAATAGGAAAATATTCAAGTGAGAACTAGTTCTCACCGTGCTTCTGTGAGAACTATTGGTGGGGCCCGCCTAGTATCCCATCCAAACCATGCACAAATAGGGACTTTTTTTGATAATCACTAATCTCAACGTTTGGCACTCATCCGAATGTATTAACCATTGGATGATTGGTTGAATTTTCTTTTCGAATATGAAGCCATTAAACTTGTGGGCCACTGATGAAGGGGTTAGGGCGTGGGATTGGGACCAAACTTGATAGTTGTGGTGTTCCCATATAGATCTTTCCATCCTCAGTTCCATCCCCAGATGGGGACCCATAAGTGGGGCGCCATAAAAAGTTTTCATGGTAACTCCATGAGAATTGTTCTTATTAGAACAAAGTCCTTTATAATATTCTAGCATTTGATAATATTTTTAGAATTTTTTGGGGTAAAATAAAAATTTGCAACATGATCTGCGTCAGAACGGTTTTCAAGGTCAACCGCGATGGCAACTGTGGCCGTGATTTTGAACCATTATCCTTTTGGTGTCCTCTAAATTTATGTTTGGGTTGTGATAAAGTTTTATGATGGCTGTCAACCTACCTAACTCAATCCTCCTCCTTTACCTGGGCTTGTGATGGGCAGTAATGAAAATTGAAACCCATGAGATATCATATAGAGATTCTTTTCGGTATTTGGGCTTGATGATTAGTAAGGATGGGGAGATTGACGAAGATGTTGAGTATAGGATAAAAGCTGGATGGCTAAAGTGGAGACTAGCTTCTAAGTGCTTTGTGACAAGTAAATGCCAACGAAATTGAAAGGTAAATTTTACAGGACAGTGGTTAAATTAGCTATGACATATGTGTAACGACCCAAGAATCTGTGTAATAACCGAGCCTACTTTTGTAGGCCAGCCCTCTTCCAGGTGGGCCAATGTAGTCCCAAACTATGTTTGGAGCCTGACTGGGAGTCTCCTAATTGATCGGAATGTTTTAGGACTTTTGGCAAGTCCATTGTAGGAGTCCCGGTAGAATTTCTCTCTCAGATTTTGTTTCCCAATAGACTTCATCTCTCAGAATAGCAGTTTCCAAACAGGACTCCCCACCAAACAATATATATATAGATTGGCAGAATCCATCGGAGGTACTGCAACAGTAAAGAGTTCAGAGAGAGAGAGAGAGAGAGAGAGAGAGGACTGAAATTGGTTTCAGAAATTGCAGAAGAAGAGAAAGATCGCCATTGGATGACTGACGAGCGACCGACCACTGCCCGATCAACACGCGTTTACACCAGGTGAGTAGAATCTGACTTGATTATTTGAATAGAATAAGAGATTGAACCTATTTGATTCCCTGTTAAACCGCGGCCAATATATATTGTACTATTACGGTGATTATCGGCCAGATTTGATTATTGGCCAGATTTGATTTAGAACCCAACCCGATCATCAAAGCAATGATCAGACCTGCAGTTGTGCTGAATGATGTTAAATTGAAACCCTTTAACCTTGTCTGGGTTAGAGACCAACTCACCTGAAGCTCTGATTAAAGGATGAAGTCCTCTGCTACGATCGGCGACCCGGCACAGACATGGAACATCCCCAATAATCCCCCACAGTAGATGGAAACTCGTTGGGACAATATCTTCTGATTAGCACGCCTCGAGGACTTTGATTTAGGCTGAAAAAGGGATTGATTACACTGTAATCTCAGCTCTGAACTGAGACTTGGAATTTCCAGACTACCGGAAAGGGGTTTTGGTCGCCAAAGGTTGTGGGCCCACCTGGAATCCCTGATCGTAGATCACATGCACACATCTTATGGTAGACCCCTGGGCGACCACCGTGGTGAAGATTTCCGGCGCATCGGACCGTTGAACCCCACCTTGCAATCTCCTCCAGACGAGCTTGGCGGTGCCACCCTCTGACGGACGAAACAAACAGAACACGAGAATGGGAGAGGAAAGAGAGGGGAATGCGTGGGTCGACTACGGGCATACGTTATAACTTATTGGGAATTTTACAAATGGGCCCCTGATTTCATTGTTATATCCACAGAACCCCGCTAATGTAGTGATTAACTTTTAGCATGATATTATATGATCCAATATTATTAATTCCCTAAGCTTGTAGGGGGAATAATTATTTACATGTATGTGGGCCTCTTATAACCACTAATTATTCCCTGTGACTTGATTTCTATAATGAGTTTTATAACTAGCCCTTTAATGTGATATTTTTACCTGGACTTATTAATTGTATCTTGATTGAAATAAGTGTGATATCAACTGTTGGCACTGAGTATAGAACCTCCCTCGTGGATGTTGGTCGAGGGGAAGAGGTTCAGCAAACATGGTGGCATGATAAGCCATGTTGTTGATGGAAATGTAGATACTCCAGTTGTGAGTATCGGAACAGGCTCAACATTCATGGTGGATGACAAACCATGTTGTTGACAGAAATGTAGATACACCGTATGGGGTATCGGAATTGTTTGATGCCACAGTGGGAAATCACTTAAGAAAGAAATTGATTAGAATGTGACTGAAATCATATCATTGAATATATATGTTTTCCGAATAATTGAAATATGCTTTATCTTAATGATTTCCTATTCTACTCACCAGTTTTACTGATTAGTGGTTCGCCTCACTTCAGGTAATGCAGTCATGGAGGTGGCGGGAAGTGACGGGGATCAGCCAGTGGATTTTGGCATGCGTAGCTGATCCGGAGTGCGGAGAAAACAAAAGAACATATTTATAGCTGGGATTAGCCCAAGACTTAGATGTTATTATTATCTTTCTTTTTCAATTAGGAATGGTTTTATTCAGTAGTGTTGTCAAGACATATAATTTTTACATACTGGTTGAAATAAAGTAAAATTTGATTGTTTATGACCTTGATGCTCATGAGAATTTGATTTATGTGATGTTGTTATAATAATCTGAGTACGGCTTAAGAATCTGAAGAGCTCCAGATTCTTGGGTCGTTACAATCTGGAGTTCTTCAGATTCTTAAGCCGTACTCAGATTATTATAACAACATCACATAAATCAAATTCTTATGAGCATCAAGGTCATAAACAATCAAATTTAATTGTATTTCAACTACTATGTAGTTATTAGGAATTTGGATAACACTACTGAATATGATAATCTTTGTTTGTAGAAAAGAAAAATATCTAAGTCTTGGGCTAATCCCTACTACAAATATATTCTTTGTTTTTCCGCGCTCTGGATCAGCCACGCATGCCAAAATCCACCGGCTGATCCCCGTCACTCCCTGCAACCTCCACAACTGCATTACCTGAAGTGGGGCGAACCACTAATCAGTAAAACTGGTGAGTAGAATAAGGACAATAAGATAAAGCGTATTTCAATCATTCAGAGAACATATATATATTCAATGATATAATTTCAGTAACATTCTAATCAATTTCTTTCTTGAGTAAGTTCCCACTGTGGCATTAAATAGTTCCGATACCCCATACGGTATATCTACGTTTCTGTCAACAACATGGCTTATCATCCACCATGAATGTTGAGCCTGTTCCGATACTCCAAACTGGAATATCTACATTTCTATCAACAACATGGCCTATTGTACCACCAGGATTGCTGAACCTCCTCCCCTCGACCAACATCCATGAGGGAAGTTTTATACTCAATGCCAGCAGTTAGTATTATGCTTATTTCGGTCATCAATGGTGAATTCATTTCAATAATTTTGGTATAGATTCATCTACACTAAAATTGGCTACATCATCTTACTCTTTTTTTTTGCCAGTACCACACAACACTGGTTAATCCTCGCCCCACTCCGAATCGGAGTTGGTACCAGGTGGTGGTATTACCCATGTCTTATTACGGTAATCAATTATTTATCATAAAGTTATCCATAGGAATCAAGACACAATTAATAAATCCAAGTGAAAATATCACATTGAAGGAACTAGTTATTCTAGAATTTATCATGGAAAATTAAGTCATAAAGAATAGTTAATTATGATGAAAGGGCCCACTTAACATTCAATCAACCGAACACATGTTAATTTAAGTAATAGAAAAATATGGGACTTATAATTTATCATGCCATAAATTTATCATAAGCCTTAAAAAGGGATTTTAGGATATAATGAAAATAGTAAGGGCAATTTCGTAATTTCCAAAGGTCTATAAAATATCTCTCCCAATTCGTCGATTGCATAATACCCGCCTGTGTCTTCTTCACTGGTTTCGTTCGTCAGAGAAGAACACCGCTTGGCTCGACTAGCGGCAGTTGCAGGGTGGGGCCCAACGGTCCGATGCACATGGGATCTACACCATAGTGGTCGCCCAGGGGTCCTCTCCAAGATGTGTGGACGTGATCTTGGATCAGGTGGCCCCACGTGGCCCACAACCTCAGTCGGCCAAGCGAATTCTTGACGGTCTGGGAGTTTAGAAATCTCTGTTCCGATTTGAATTTGTAGGATAATCCATCATCTTCTCAGCTGAAATCAAAGTTTCAAAGGTATGTGAATCACCAGATTTTAATTTGCCTCATTCCCATCTACGAATTAGGTTTTTGAAGGAAGTTTCTACCAGTACACTGTCGATAGATTTGGGTACTCCTTTAAATCTTCACTCAAGGTCCAGTTTCGTTGATTCCCATTCCAAACCAGGGCCAAAAAGGGGTCGACTAACAGTCCCACTCGTTACCATCAGATCAGATCATTGATTTGATGATTTTTTTTTTTGGATTTAAAATCAAATCTGGCCGATACCCTATGCTGACAATCACTATGGCGTCGGAACAAAATAATCACAGTTCATCAGAGGTTGATGATTGATTCTACTCACCTGGTATAATATTGTATTGCTCCGACGGTGAGTGGTCTCGCATCAGACATCCACCGTTGTCCCGCTGGGGTCTTCTTCTCCTCCTAGCAATTTCACAGCCAAGTCAGTCTTCTCTCTCTCTCTCTCTCTCTCTCTCTCTCTCTCGTAATTTCTATTGTTGCTGTGTGCAAACGATGGATTCTGCCTACTGTCTAATATATATATGTATTTAGTGTTTGGAGGGTAGTCCTGTTTGGAAACTACAGGGAGTCTTATAGGAAACATATTCTGAAAGAGGAAGTCTATTGGGACTCCGACAATGGACTTACCAAAAGTCCTGATTCGATGACTTACAAATATTCTGATCAAATTAGGACTCCAAACATGGTTTGGACCATCATGGCCCACCCTATCAGGCTGGGTTATTACAATATGGAGCAGAATGTTGGCTAATTAAGAAGACGTATATACATAAGATGGGTGTAGTGGAGATAAGAATGCTTAGGTGGATATGTAGTAAAACTAGGAAAGATAAAATTAGAAATGAGCTCTTTTGAGGGCATTTAGGGATATCACCAATAGGGGATAAGATTAGAGAAATCCGTTTAAGATGGTTTGAGTATGTTAAGCATAGGCCGGTTATGACATCGGTGAGGAAAAGTTTGGCTACCCAGGTAGATAGCCCATTAAGAGGTAAGGGTAGGCCGAAGAAAACATTGATGAAGGTCATCAAATTAGATTTGAAGAAGTTTAACTTATCTAAGGATTTGGTTCAAAATAAAATGGAATGGAGAAACAGAATTCATGTAGCTGACCCTAATATGGTTGGGATAAGGCTTTGATGATGATGATCGTTTTGGTGTCCTCCGCTTTTGGTTTTATGAGGCTGAATTTTGATGGTAGCATGGAGGGAAATCTAGTACTTATGGGAGTGGGAGGTTTCTGTCTAGATAGTGCTAATTCTTCTATTTTGTCTTTTTTAGGTCCTTTGGGTGTGCTCTGTAAATGGAGGAGATGGAAGCTTTGTGACTGGCCCTTTCCAACCCTTCATTTAATTTTGCAGAGCATCTTGGTGGAAGGCGATTCAACTTGCGCTATCAAATAGACTTAAAGAATGTGTAGAGGTCCTTGGGCAATGGCCAATGCTGTGGAGGAGGTGCAGGATTTGCCTATGCCGTTGGACGCTTCTTTCTTCATTTCAAGAGAAGTGCAAATTTGGCGGCTAATCTTTGGCTAAAGGGGGTGTATTGTCTCATATAGGTCAATCATTTTGGTTTGCCTTAGTTGGAGGTGCTGTTCATGTTTTTTCCTTCTTTGGATGGCCTTGTGGCCATCTGGTATATTCCTCTTGTACTACAATTGAGTGCATTGAATAAGATTTTGTAACCATTCACAAAAAAATAAATAAATAAAATAAAATAAAAAAGAGAAAAAGGAAAAGAAAAGGTTTTTCCTCTTAGTGGTAGTGTGCCACTGGCTTTTTACTTCTATTGGAGGGAATCTTTCCACATGCAAAAATTAGATGGTATCTGTAGCAAGTTCTAGTGAATGATGAACTGAGAGGTGAGATGACTATTAGGTTCAAGTTACAAGTTTAATGGCACATCCAGTTATTTTTGACAATCAAGTGGCTATCCATGTCTGCTAATCCAGTTTTTCGAAAGAGCATAAAGCTCCAAAAACTTGATCGTGATTTGTGAGCTACAATGTAGTAATAAAAACTGGTAAGACTAAATCGATCCACGGAGAGTACTATATTTTAAGGCCTTTCCAACTTGTACCAAAAATCTAAAACTAGCATAATTTAAAAAACTAACAAATACAATCATCTTACTTTAATTAAAAGAATTGATTACAAACCAATAAAAAGAAAATTTCCTAAATCTAAAACCCTAATTAAAGTTTCTGTAAAACTAAAACACAAGTTAGAACTTCAAAAAATAGAAAGTTACTAAAAATAATAACTTAAAAATAAGACAAACAACTAAACGTAGAAACTAAGTAAAACTAAGTTAGAAGCAGTCATTCTGTTAGGAGTTAGTCATTGAAACAAGATTAGAAACAAATCAAAACAAAGAAAACAACCCACCTTCTAAAATTAAAAGCCCTAAATTAGTAACTTCCTTAAATTAGAACCTAAGTTAAATTAGTAACTTGCTTACGTCATTTGCTTTACTGAGTTAGTGGATTATCTAAGTTAATTTTTCCTAAAGCTAGGGACTTTCCAAACATAAAGATTTACAAATCATAACAAGTTGAGAATGTGTTTTCAGTTAGTAAGAAACTATCCTCTGTTAGAATTTCCAAGTTTTGAAGAACTTTCCAATTTTAAAAAATATCACATGAATCTCTTTTTAGAAAAGATCTTGATTCTGGAAATTACCTAAAGCAATCAAAGACCTAAAACTAGAAATGAATTTAAAATTAGGAAGTTAGTAAAGTTAGTAATGCAAAACATGCCATGATATGCTGGAAAAATTCTAATGCCATGATATGCTGAAAAAATTTCTGAAAAAATTCTTAGTCTGGAAACTAGTATGCTGGTGCAATCTTTATGCTTGATTTGTCCTAATCTAGCATACCGTAAATCTGAGTTTAATGGCTGGAATTGAAACTAGAATGCTGTAGAAAACTAACCAAAAAAAAAAAAAGCGAAAAAGGTTTTAAACGAAGAAGTTATGTGTGAATGAATATGGATGAAAAACTGATTCCGTGCTGAAAACTCTGCACGCAGGTGGCCTTACGTGCCATGTTTAAGCCACTGGTTTACGTACTTTCCAACATTATTTTTCTTTAAAATTCTGGGGAATGAAAGACCACATTCTGAACTTTAATTTCCCTAAGTTCACAGAAATATAACATGATTTAATAGGGCTACCCACTTCGAACTTTTTACCAAAATCTGTTTCTGCACTGCTGAAACTGTGTGCAGTGTATACTGTTTGGTTGCTGGAATCTGAGTTACAGCACTACTTCAGTCCGAGCTTCTTCATTCAAATCATGATTTTCTTGATCCAAATCTGTACCAAACGTTCCTTTGAATTAATCACAACTGTTCTAACTTTTACAAACTGATTTCATTCCTTAATACTGCACCGATTTATCAACATGTTTGGACTGTTTGAACATTCAAAATGGAACCACTAAATCTGATTTTCTTAACTTTGATTTCAAATCTCGAAGGTTGGTTTCCAGCCACCTTAAACATGTAAAAACTTTGTCAAACAATAATGCATGCTATGAACCTAATTCCAACCATAAACTATTCACAAAATAAAACATAAAAACAATAGAACATTAAAGGAAAAGAAAAGCAAAAATATTGCAGGAATTTGACTGTATGGATTGTAAGAAACTAAATGTGTGGAATAACAAGAAATTTCAATCTGTGGATTGTGTATAAATTTAAATGTGTGGAAATTGCAATGAGAATAAATGTGTGGAAGTGTATTCTTCTTCTTCAAAAATCTTTTCTACGTGGGTTCATAATTTCAATCATGCTCTTAAGGTCTTTGGGTCGTCAATCTATAAGGGTTTTAGTATGTTGCTAAATTCATGGATTGGACAAAACTGTAATAACCCAACCAGGACTCTTGGTAAAATTGTAATTAGATTAACTTAAGGTTATCAGGAAACTAAGAATTTTAAACAAAACTCTCTCTCCAAGGTGAACGGGACTTTCTCTTAAGGAGGAAAGTAGACCCCTAGTAGGACTCCCCTCCCTGCACTAATATAAAAGATAGGTAAGAGGCTAGTTTGGCCTAAACACACCAACGTCAGAGAGAGAGAGAGAGAGGACTGAAATTGATTTTAAAATTGCAGAAGAAGAGGAAGATCGCCATCGGATGCCTGACAAGAGACCAACTACTGCCCGATCAACACGCGTCTACACCAGGTGAGTAGAATCTAAACTGAATATTGATGCCCTGGATTTAGTATAAAATTTGATCTATGTGATCCGTCGATGAACTGTTGCTATCGTACACTTGCGCTACAGTAATCGCTGGCATAGCGTATCAGCCAGATTTGGTTTTGAACCCAGACGACCCATCCAGTCCTAAATCAGATCTAATAATCTGATGCAGAATTAGTGTTCGACCCTAATGACCCTATACAAGTTGAGAACTATCTCAATTACACCATTGATTGTGGAAAAAAGGATTTCTCTCGACTGTGACGACATTGTAAGAAAGCAAAAAGTCATTGAAACTTACCTTCCAAATGGAGAAATTGGAGAAAATAGTTGCTTTGGTCCTGCTTTAATCTTCAATTAAGGTCTCCTTCCCACAGAAACCAAATTCGAATGAAACTCAGGCTTGGATCTGAGATCGTCACAGTCGGCAGTCGTCAAAGCATCCTGTACGTGATTGAGTTAGGAATCTTCGTGGAGCACTTGATCAAGGATTAGGTCCACACATCTTGGAGTGGACCCTTGGGCGACCACTATGGTGTGGGTCCCAGATGCATCGGACCGTTGGGCCCCACCCTGCAACTGCCTCAAACCAGGTCAGGCGATACCCCTTTGACAGTCGAACCAGGCAAACAAAAGAGGAGCGACTTATATGGGAAACTGACGACTTGGAAGATATTTATAAACTTATTCAACTTTTACAAATTAGCCCCTGTTATTCTAGCTATACCCAAAGAACCCCGTTAATGCTTTTTGATTAACTTATAGCATGATAAGTTATAATCCAATATTGTCTAATTACCTACACTTGTGGGAATCAATTATTTGAATGTTATGTGGGCCTTTTCATAACAATTACTATTCCTTATGACTTAATTTTCCATAGTAAATTTTATAATAATTAGTTCTTTCAATGTGATACTTTCACTCGGATTTATTAATTGTGTCTTGAATCCTATGGATAACTTTAAGATAAATAATTGATTACCTCAATAAGACATGGGCAATGCTACAGCCTGGTACCAACTCCGACTTGGAGTGGGGCGAGGATTAACCAGTGTTATGTGGTACTGGCCAAAGAAAAGAATAAAACAATGAAGCCAATTATGGTGGAGATGATCTATACTAAAATTATTGAAATGAATTTACCATTGATGATTGAAATAAGCGCGATACCAACTGCTGGCACTGAGTATAGAACTTTTCTCGTGGATGTTGGTCGAGGGGAAGAGGTTCAGCAATCATGGTGGCATGATAAGCCATGTTGTTGATAGAAATGTAGATACTCTGGTTGGGGTATCGAAACAGGCTCAACATTCATGGTGAATGACAAACCATGTTGTTGACAGAAATGTAGATACACCATATGGGGTATCGGAACTATTTGATGCCACAGTGGGAAATTTCTCAAGAAAGAAATTGATTGGAATGTTATTGTAATTATATCATTTATATATATGTTTCTCTGAATGATTGAAATATGCTTTACCTTAATGTTCTTATTCTACTCACCAGTGTTACTGACTAGTGGTTCGCCTCACTTCAGGTAATGCAGTTGGGGAGGTTACGGGAAGTGACGGGGATCAGCCGGTGGATTTTGGCATGCGTGGTTGATCCAGAGCGCGGAAAAGCAAAAGAATAGATTGATAGTCGGGAGTAGCCCAAGATTTAGACATTATTATTATTTTCCTTTTCTCAAATAGAAATTGTCTTATTCAGTAGTGTTATCAAGACTTACAATATTTACATAATAGTTGAAATACAATGAAATTTGATTGTTTATGACCTTGATGCTCATGAGAATTTGATTTAAGTGGTGTTGTTATTAAAATCTGAGTGCGGCTTAAGAATCTGAACAGCTCCAGATTCTTGGGTCGTTACAAAAACTCTAGTTCTAGTCAAAGTTGTATCTCTATTTGCTTTAGATTAGGAGTTTGAAGAGGTTAAAGAGTCCCAAAAGAGCTGGAATGAAGGTATTTGGATTAAAAGGTTATATCTCACAAACCAAATGTTGGATATGGGCAAGCGATTTACCTTTGGAAAGTTCGTTTTGAGTAGATACTCGTAGGTTCTAAGATTGCGTTAATTGGAGCTAAAACGATACAGTTATTGCATTTGGAAGTTTACAGAAATTATGCTGTCCAAAATGACGAAACTGCCATTGCTCGAATTTCTATTTCTATTTTAAGTGGAACTTTCTTGTTTTGTGCCAATTCCTATTCTGGTTGGATTACCATTGTGAGGCACGAAATTGGGGCTATGAAAAGGAGTTCTCTCTCAACTCTAAGATAGAGATCTCATTGTTTTAAGTGGAGAATATATTTTGGAGATCATCTTGTCCAGAACTTTCATTGGAGAGTTGAAGGGCTGAAGTTTTGCTCTAAAGATCCTTGTCTTCTATATCTCTTTGTAAAAGATCATCTTCTAAGCGTAGAAGATCTGAGGAGTCAAGCTAAGATCTAGAAGGCATTTAGTTGATCGGATTTGTAGCGGGCAATGACAGGCGGTTGTTGTAGAGTGACTCTTTACAAGAGCTTGACGTTACAAAGTCATGCGGATGTCAATAAGTGGCTTGTAATTGCATGATAATTTATAGTGCTTGATTGTTGGTCCAGTACAGACTCATAGTTTTTTCCTGGGTTGGGTTTCCACATAAAAAATCATTTCTTATGGTGTGTGTTTTTATTTTGATTTGCTTATTTTATTTTTGTTGCGTAGTTGGTTATTTGCACACATATTGTTAAGGTTAATTGCGTTGATCCATTATAGAGGCCTTTCCAAAACCTTTACAATTCAAACACAAACAAGAAAAAAACACAAATCAAGCACCAATCACCCAAGTACAAGAAATAAAATTGAAAAAAGAAAGCAACAATTTTACTAGAATGGAATATTCTTACATAGAGAATAATATATTAAGGACAAGAGATATTACATGCTAGGATGAGAAGCCTTTTTTAGAGAAAAAAACCTAAGGCTGTAGCTTGATTTCTGGGCCAAATCTCCTTGAGGACTTCAATGGAGAGAGAAAGAGAGAGAAGATTGAGTGTAATAGTAATTCTAGAGTGAGGTGGTTTTATCTTCCCATGGTTTGGACATTCAAGGGTGCTTGTATTTATAGATTTTTCATGCAAAAACTTCCTTTCTCTGTTCCCTTGATCATTGCTTGTAATCTACATTATTTGGAAAGATCCTCCTTGACCACCAAGTTTGTAAAGAATAAGGGATTTAGGAGAAAATCTTGTTCTCTCTCCTTGGAAACCCACTCTCTACACTACTTTACATGTATAGATCTTGTGCAAATGTCCTCATCATGGGCCCACCATTTTTTGAAAAATCATCACACATGATGTGCCCCACCTTGAACTTCAATGTGCGACACTTAGAGAGAGATAGAACCCACAAAAACTTAGTGCCCATGGGGTCCATAGGGCTGGCTGGGCTGGACAGCCAGCCATGTGCGTCTTCCTTATGTTTTCTCTTCCTTATATGCCTTGTAGTTCAACTTTCTATTCTTGTATTGATTGCCTTTTACTTGGAATGTGTGAGAGAGTTTAGGAATGAATTTCTCCAAATTCTTTGGGAGAATCTTAGCTCAAACCCAGCTGAGGTGGACAATCAACGTCTATGATACCCGGATACTTATACAGGCCCAATGTATTCGTATCGGACCGATACGATACTTGTACTGGTACCTAATACTGCACCGACACTTCCGGGGTATAAGTTTAGTATATCCTACTTAGCAAGTCCACTATTTCATTTATTTCTTTAAGTTTTCTTACTTTTCAACGTAGAAAATTTTATAATTGAACATAAACAATGATAATTTCATCAATTAAAACGTAATTTAAAGAAAAATTTAGAACACCCATATCCATATCTGTGTCCTAAAATTTCCAAAGTGCAGAGTCGTATCCCCGATCCCTGTAGTATCTGGGCATCATAGATCAACATGGGTTATACACTTTCCATCTCTGACTTTTTATCATGTCTTGCCTTTTTTCATCTTTCATACACCTTCCATTCAACTTCTTGGATTTTTCTTTGCTAACTTCTTCAAGACCTTCTTTGAATTATTCAAATTGACGCAAGCTAATATGGTGGAACCCCTCTTGGACGATCTACATGGGTGAACTCAGACATGTGCATGTGTGTGGGTCCCTTTAAGCCAATCTTGCAATTTTCTTCAAAATTCTTTCCTCTCTCTTTTTCTTTCTTTCATTTCTTCTAATTTTTTTTCTTTCATCATTTCTTGGTTGTGGGACCCATTTCTTCATTTTTCCACAAGCAAAAATGACAATTAATGTGAAAAGTCAAAGTTACCCCTAAAGTCACAAATGCCTGAATGCGGGACCACCACAAATGAAATGATAGCATGAATGCACATCATTTTGCATGATCTTACGTAAATTAACAAATGGTGATTAAAAATTTAATCATTTCATGAGAAAATAAATTTTCACAAAACTTTAAAATATAAAATCCTAAAAATGGTAGGCTTCATGAATTTATGCAAAAATGATAATTTTTGAGAAAATTATGCTTGAATGCACTACAATGAATCCAAAATGCATAAAATTATGATTTTTAACTCAATGTGGCTCTTTTGAATCAATTAGTCCTTAATATGGTCCAAAATATTCATGATAGTATGCATTTTTGACGACTTATCACATATAAATGCTGAGTATTATTTTGTTGAGGAGAAAGCATATAAAGGTTGAACATCACTTTGTTCATGAGAATAGCAAAACATGATGTAACAACCCGCCCCGCACCATCGAGGTATTGTCCGCTTTGGACTTTCCAGGAGGTCACCCATCCTGAAATTGCTCTGACTCGAGCACGCTTAACTTTATAGTTTTTATGGAAGTCCTCACGGTTTTGTCCCCAAAAGGCGCCTCCACAGGTAGACCCTGTGCGAGGTATTGTTCCACCTAACTGGACTATCAGAGTACGCAGCGGGGATTTTGTCCCTGGGGGGACTCGAACCTGGACAAGGCCGTACGGCTTCACCGCTCCTGCTCCTTGCCAGTGAGCCACGCCAAGGCGCCTCGACAGTTTAGGACGGATTATTACTTATATTCTTTCATTTAGATGTACTTTTTAGGACTGGGTCGTTACACATGACACCATTAGTTAGTTTAGGTCAGAAGATTGGTTTGGAGACGTCTTTATTTAAGTAGTTCATCGGGCTCATCTAAGTCATCTTATTAGCAATTTTGGAATGAATGATATCCATTCTCCAGCTTGAGGGGGAGTGCTGAGGTACAGTGGAATGTTGATCTAGATGTGGAATCCTTGTGTGCTTGACTCATCTGAGAAATGGTAGTCATGAGATGCATTATAAGAAAAGATGAGATGAGCATTCTTTAATTTACTCTTTTTGTACCATACCATGTATTTTACTTGCTTGGATTTTTTCATAACTGAAGAGGATTGCAGAAGAATGTGACATCCAAATCTTAGACTGTAATACCCAAATGCTGGGCATAAATCAAGGCGATATAATATATGTATGGATTTTTACTTGCATTCTGGACATCCAATTTTCTCCAATTGCGTTGATTATTTGTTATAGGCAGTATTGTTTAGTAACTGTATGGAATGTAAGAGTTGTACACATACTTGTCATCAGTAAAAAATCCCTAAATAGAATGGGGACTGCCTCCTTGGTCAATCATACTAAGTCATCCGCGTGATACTTGTATCATCTTTACTTCCTGTTTTCTTTTTCATCTCAACACCATCCTCCTTTACCCCAAAACTCTAGATTTCCGACAAATCTATTTATATTGCTGAGTTTTGAGTACTCATCAATATATTAACAAATAGCCATTGTTGGTGTATGATGCAGTGATTATGAAACTGTTTTTGCCTCTAAAAGGGTGCAGTATCATGGCCAAGCAGTTGGCTTAGTTGTGGCTACTACTAAGGTATTCCATTATCCTTGATCTTATTGGTTTTTAAATTCTAATGCTGAGCTGTGAGAGTGTTCTCCCTTTTGTGCTTGCTTTTTCATTTTTGAGTTGCTGATGCAAGTCCTTTAGATTATTTTTTTGTTCTATATTTATATATATACATGCAACATGACTTTTGACAAGCCTGAATTATTACTTATATGCCGCAGTAAGTTTCTGATACAAAATTAGGTTTTTAAACTACACCCATGACATAATCCTTTTACCTCAAAGACTAACCAGCAGATAACTAGTAGATAGATGCATAGATTGCTTCAAAGCTTGTTTTTTCATAACATGCCCAACAGTTTTTCCAAAAAAAAAAAAAAAAAACCAGCACGTATGCTACAATTGGAGCAAATTAACCTTGCAATTATCAGTCAAAAACTTTTAATTCCAGAGTGTAGATTCAACTCTGCATGAACATTTATGATGTTTAGTTACATTTATGTCAGCTTGATGCTAGACTGTTCATATGCCCAATGTCAATTTGCGCCCAGGACCTCCAAATCAATTGAATCAATTTTGCAGCATTAAATCAATTAATCTAACCATGAATCATTGCTGCAACCATGAGTTGCAGATTCGAGTCATGTTATATATTGGGGAAAAAAATTCTAATGTTGAACCGTAATCTGTAGAGGCATGACCTGTTAGTGCCACAGTATGATTCACCGATCTCTGTTGTCAATTCCGTGCCCCAAGTTAACTCTAAATCAAATATGTATCAAGACTGGTCATCAACAAAGATTAAGTAATATCAACGAAGATCAAGCAAGATCAAGGAAGATTAAGATCAATCAAGTCCATTATCCGGAAGATCTTCAATGAGTGCTAAGGTAATATTGACCCTTAGTAACATATTAGAATGACCCTAGAAAAAGGTTGGAAAATGCTTCTCAAATTCCTTTTGTACATAACTATAGCTTGGAACGGCTGAGCCCAAAAAAAAAAAAAAAAAAAACTCACAGCTCACAATCCAGAGAACACATTTTTGAGTTTTTGACCTACGGCTTAGCCGAAAGGTGCTTATGGTTAAGCTGTAGCATGATTTATGGTGAAGCCGTAGAGTTTACGGGCCATCTTTCAGAGAGGAAATTTCTGGCCATTTTACCTACGGTTAATCTTACGGCTAAGTCGTAAGATCCACACGGCTAAGCCGTAGAAGGATTCATGGCTAAGCCGTAAGCATAACCGTAATAAGGAAAACGGTGAATTTGGGTCAAAGTAGCCGTTGTATTTTGTCTGAGCATACAGCTAAGCCTTAAACCAACTTTTTCCTAGTTGTAGATCCGACAATTGGAATTTCTCTCTATTTAAGAGGACGACTTTCCCTCCTGTACTGTCTTCTGCTCTGTAAAAAAAAATCCTCACACCAACTGAGCTTCAAATCTGCAGTCAAATCTGTTCTAAGCACCAAACTCAATCTTCTCTTTAAATTGAAACTAACATCTATATTCAGAGGAGAGGAGGTAATCATCGAGGAAAGCCCTGAACTCAATATAGGAAAACCCTAGCTTTCTTAAAACCAAAAACCTCTTCCCTTGGCTGTGCACTCATTGGGAGATCATCATCACAAAGGAGAAGGCTCAAGAGGTCAAAGCTTGGAGGTCCTTTTCTTTTCAAGCTTCAAGGGCACCATTCAAAGCTAAGGTAATTAGATTTGTGTTTGAGTGCTCTCTTCATTTTCATTTCTTGGTTGTATATGGTGGAAGACAAACCACCGCATCAAAAAACGGTGTGGTTGGTGGAATATATCTGGGATCAACCACCCAATCAAAAATTTTATTGGTGGAAGACAAACCACCGGATCAAAAATTGTTGTAGGATGTGTACTTGTGTAGTTACCTCATCTTTAGTGGAACCAAGAGTGTTTGCTCTTGAGAGTGGACGTAGGTCTGGGACCGAACCACTATATATTCTTTGTCGTGTGGATTACTTTATTTTTGTGATGAATGTTTGATGATCTTATTCTCATGTGTTGATCATCTCTCTTGTGCTAAGTCATCTTTGTTCAATTAGAATATCTACATACTGTAAGCACACACATTCTGAGCATCTTACTAGACCAAACTTTTGCCTTTATAATACTGATTGAATCTTTGGTTTGGACTCTAAATTAGTCTTATAATTGGAACAAATTTTAAATAGTCCTATTCACCCCCCCCTTTAGGACTTGGTGAGATCTAGTTATTGCATTTTCAATTGATATTAAAGCGGGTTACTTCTTAAGGTGTAACAGCCAGAAGTAGATCCTACAGCTAGATTCACCATGAATCTTGATGGGAGCTCAGTTACCCGACCTCCTCTCTTTGATGGAACAAACTAAACCTTCTGAAAAACCTGCATGACTACTTTTTTGAAATCAATAGACTAGGCTATCTGGGAGGCTATAGAGCATGGTTGGACAGAACCCACTGAAGAAGTGACTGTAGATGGTGTCAAAACCACTAGACTATTGGATCTACCAAAATGGTTTGCTGATCATAAAACCCTTAGGCAAAACAATGCCAGGACTTACAATGCTATTGTATGTGCCATGAATCAAGAAGAGTTCAAAAAGATCATGACAACCACTATAGCAAAACAGGCCTGGAGAATTCTTGAAGTTACTTATGAGGGTACTAGCAAAATGGTTTGCTGATCACACAACCCTTAGGCAAAGTAATGCTAGGGCTTACAATGCTATTATGTGTGCCATGAATCAAGAAGAGTTCAAAAAGATCATGACAACCACTACAGCAAAATAGCCCTGGAAAATTCTTGAAGTTACTTATGAGGGTACCTCTGTAGTAAAAAGATCTAAACTTCAATTGCTCATAAGTCAGTTTGAAAATATTTGTATGGAAGAAAATGAGATGTTTACAGACTTTCATATGAAGCACATGAAAATAGTGAATGAAATGTGGATTATGGGTGAAACTCTCCCAGAAGGAAAAGTTTGTAGTAAAATCTCGAGATCACTTGTTAAAAAGATTCTATCCCAAGGTAACCTCAATAGAAGAACACAAGGATTCTGAACAAATGAAAAAAAAAATAGTGGGATCCCTTCAGGCTTTTGAACCAAAATTCAATAATGATAAAAAGAAATCAATTGCTCTAATCACTTCTCACACCACCTCTTTTTCTAAAAATGAAATTGAACTAACCAGTGATGATGATAATGAAGATGTGGCTCTTTTAGCTAAAAGATTTTTGAAACAATTTAAGAAAAGGTGAGTCAAAGATTACAAAAATGAGTTTAATAATAATAAACATAAAGGTAGATCAAGTTCCTTTCCTAGAAGCAAATCTAAGGAGCTCATGTGTTATAAGTGTAAGAAATATGGACACATATCCACAGACTGTCCACAGAAAGGGAAACGCAAAAAGAAGAATCTAGTAGCCACTCGGGATGATTCGTCTGAATCAGATTCAGACTTGGATGAATTACGTCAACATGAATTGGACAAATATATAGTTTTGATGGCTACTATTGTTATATTCAACTAACAGGTCATGCCTCTACAGATTATGCTAATGGCTTGGCCAAAGATAATCTACAATCTGTTTGTGGAAATCAACTAACAGGTCACTTTCCTTTATTGCTCTTACTTATTGTAATAGATTGTACTTAGGCCCCTAATTGGGGATTTACACATTATATAATGAAAGTCAACCTTCCACTGGGACACAACCAATTCTCCAAACTTCTTAGTTTCAGTTCAGCTCTATCTTAAAGGATACTTGAATCCTCAGATGATCCACTACCAGAATTAGATTCAGCAGACAAAGAAACTGCAAGACAACCAATTTATTCCTTTAGTAGCAAACAAGAACTAGCAGAACTTTAACGTGCAATCGGAACTTGAGATTACTGCCAAATTGTAATAACCCAACCTGTCTTAGTGGGCCAGTCTTATAGGGTGGGCCATGTTAGTTTTGCATAGCTAAAAATCCGAAGAAGAGTCATGGATTAGGATTCATTGAAAATTCAAAATAGGCAAGAACAGGGAGTCCTGAACCGATCCTTCTCTAAGAATCGTATTGCCAAAAGACTTCTTTGTAGTTTCTAAATTGGACTTTCCTCTAAACTGGACTTCCCTTCAAATACAGTATATATATATGTAAAGTCCCTATCTCAGAGATGAACGAAAATAAAAATTTCTGAGAGAGAAGAAAACTGACTTGGCTGTGAAATTGTTAGGAGGAGAAGAAGATCAATAGCGGGACGCGCGGCGGATGACTAACGAGAGACCGACCACTGCCCGATCAACACGCATCTACACCAGGTGTGTAACGACCCAAGAATCTGGAGCTCTTCAGATTCTTAAGTCGCACTCAAATTGTAATAACATTACCACATAAATCAAATTTTCATGAGCATCAAGGTCATAAACAATCAAATTTCCTTGTATTTCAACTATTATGTAAATATATAAGTCTTGATAACACTACTGAATAAGACAATTTCTATTTGAAAAAAAAATAAATAAATAAAATAATAATGTCCAAATCTTGGGCTACTTCCGACTATAAATCTATTCTTTTGCTTTTTCGCGCTCTGGATCAACCACACATGCCAAAGTCTACCGGCTGATCCCTGTCACTTCCCGTAACCTCCACAACTGCATTACTTGAAGTGGGGCGAACCACTAATCAGTAAAACTGGTGAGTAGAATAAGAACATTAAGATAAAGCATATTTCAATCATTCGGGGAACATATATATATTCAATGATATGAGTTCAGTCACATTCTAATCAATTTCTTTCTTGAGTGATTTCCCACTGTGGCATCAAATAGTTCCGATACCCCATACGGTGTATTTACATTTCTGTTAACAACATGGTTTGTCATTCACCATGAATGTTGAGCTTGTTCCGATACTCCCAACTGGAGTATCTACATCTCTATCAACAACATGGCTTATCATGCCACCATGATTGCTGAACCTCTTCCCCTCGACCAACATCCACGAGGGAAGTTCTATACTCAGTGCCAGCAGCTGGTATCACACTTATTTCAATCATCAATGATAAATTCATTCCAATAATTTTAGTATAGATTCATCTCCACCATAATTGGCTTCATTGTTTTATTCTGTTCTTTGGCCAGTACTACATAACACTGGTTAATCCTCGGCCCACTCCGAGCCGGAGTTGGTACCAGGCTGTGGCATTGCCCATGTCTTACTATGGAAATAAGTGTTCATCTTAAAATTTTCCACAACTAATTCAAAATATAAATAATAATTTCAATTGGAAATATCTTATTGGAATGGGCTAAATATTCATTATAATTTTATCAAAGCGTAAGAAATAATTAATTGATATGGAGAGCCCACATAACATTCAAATAATTAATCACCCACTAATTCAGTAGTTAGTTAATATTGGATCCATAACTTACCATGCTGTGAATTTATCATAAAGCCTTAATAGGGTTTGTAACGACCTAAGACTCTGGAGCTCTTCAGATTCTTAAGTCGTTAACGTATTCAACATTCATAAAGTAAATTCAAGAGCGAGTCCAAGCGAAGATGTAGGCAAAATCATAACATTAATATCTTAACAAAGTCTTTACAATTATTGCTAGGAACAGACAATAAATTTAAAATATTCCAAAATAGGGTTGACTCCATCTAATGGTCTAGGTAGTTTTTGAACTCTCTATCAGCGTTGCATGCCAAAATCTATATGCTGATTTCCGCCGCTCTCAGATCCCGCTACAAATACATTACCTGTAGTGGGGCGAATCACTAGTCAGTAACACTGGTGAGTAGAAATTTCATATTCAAAATAAACTACATCATCCCATAATTCAAGTATTCATAGACTCTCTTAAGAAAGTTCATAAGCTTCTTTGGAAGAAAAATTCACAATCATATTTAATAACATAAAGTAATGAATCACCATATTTACTGGTTTACACAATCATATGGATTCATGTCGTGACAAGACTGTCACCCATTTGATTCTTAAGAGGAATTCGTATTCATGTCGTGACAAGGTTGTCACCCATTTGATTCTTAAAGGGATTCATATTCATGTCGTGACAAGGTTGTCACCCATTTGATTCTTAAAGGGATTCATATTCATGTCGTGACAAGGCTGTCACCCATTTGATTCTTAAAGGGATTCATATTTATGTCGTGACAAGAATGTCACCCATTTGATTCTTAAAAGGGATTCATGTCGTGACAAGATTGTCACCCATTTGATTCTTAAAAGGGATTCTTGTCGTGACAAGATTGTCACCCATTTGATTGTTTGAAGATTTAATCCAATACCAGCATAAAATCAAATACTCAAATTCTGATTTCCAATTTTAGGTTATATAATAATACCATCACCATTAACCAATCCCACATACTTCATATTGAAGTTTCGCCCCACTCAGAATCAATATTGGTCACAAGTATGTGGCATTGATTGTATCTTTTATTCAGTCGAATAAATATTTTATTCATGATTCATTAGTCATAGAATCAACACTTTACTCACATTTCATCAGCCATAGTATTAACATTCTAATCATAATTTGTCATTAATCTTAGATCAAATATTATGAGTAGGCATCCCAAAAGTACTTTATTAACTGTTCTTTCTATACTCATGTTCAAAGGATGATATCCATTCAGAAAGTTTAGAAATAGTGGAGAATATTACACAACAAAAATAGATAATGATAGTCCATGATTAGGTCTGAAACTAACAACAACATTGTTCCCATATTGTACTCAGGTTCTTGGTAGTTTTTGCAAAATAAAAGATCTTTCTCAAGTGAAAGGCATATGGGTTTTAGAACTCAGAGGCTTCTTCATAAATCTCTAGTATTTGTGGTGTGTGAATAACAACAAAAACATTTTACAGAACCAATAACAAACAGAATATTCAATTCCCCAATTTTGTTGTGCCTGAAAACTGGAATTAATCACTAAATATTCATACAGGAAATGTTGACAATTCTAATATGGTGACTGTTCAGTTCCATTATTGGACGATTGACTAACATTAGTCCAAATTCAGTAGAAATTCTTGGCTTATCATGTTGATAGCAATTTTTTTTCAGTTGCTGTCTTATGAAAACAGCAATATAAAGAATACAGATTTATCATGTTGACAGTGCATACTTATCTTATATTTATGACTACTGAAATATTACAAAAGAATACAGATTTATCCCATTGGCAGTATGTAAACAGCAATATAAAGACATAGATTATCATGTTGATAGTGCATACTTGTCTCATATATATAACTACTGAAATATTACAAAAGAATGCAGATTTATCATGTTGACAGTGCATGCTTGTCTTGTATATATAACTACTGAAATATTACAAAAGAATACAGATTTTATACTATGTATGTAGAGCTTTAGTGACTGTCGATCAATTATATTCAAAAAGATTCCCAATTCATACAAGTCAAGGGAAAAATCTACTCACTTGGTATATGTAACGAAGGACCTCAAATTGGACATTCACTAGGCTAAATGTTCCTTGGAATCTCCTTGCTTCTATATTCAAATATCACTATATTGGAATCCTACTCTTTTTTCATGAGAACCATGAGAAAGTGAACAAAGATGAGAGGAGATCTCTTCTTATATAGTGCTGGAATCCTAAAGGATTTCCCTTGAAAGGTCACCTAAGAAGACTAAAAGTCACAATTTAAGGTCATTATTTTGGGAGTTACACAGTTATAATTTTTGGAAATTTAAGTTTGGGGAATTTAAGTGTGGGAGTTTCACATTCATAATTTTGGGAAGCTATAGAGTCACAATTAAGTGAGTTTGGATCATTTATGGACCTGAGAAATTTGACCCAATAGCCCAATCCAGTCATGAATTGGACTGATCGAAACTGGGCCTCTCTAAGCCCATTTAGCCCATTTAATAATTTAGGTTTGGCCCATTTATCATTCAGGGTTCTTACAGGGTTCTTAGGATATAATCTAAATAATAGGGGCAAATTGGTAATTTCGAGAAGTTTATAAAACATCTCCTTCTGGTCGTCATCCCCACAAATCCCATTCGATTTGCCTGTTTCGTTCGTCAGAGGGGATTGACGCCAAGCTCGGCTTGAGGCAGTTGCAGGGGTGGGCCCATCGGTCGGATGCACATGGGATCTACACCATGGTGGTCGCCCAGGGGTCCACTCCAAGATGTGTGGACCTGATCCTTGATCGGGGAACCCAGGTGGACCCACAACCACTGACGACCCAAACCCATCTCCGACGGTCTGGAATCCCAAGTCTCCCTTTAGATCTGAAATTCCAGAGTAAACAGCCCTCTTCCCACCTTAAATCGAAGGCTCAGGGGTGTGCTAATCAGAAGATGAGGTCACAGTGAGTTTCCATCTACAGAATGGGCTTTCTCGACTATGTTTCCGATTTGTGCCAAGTCGACAACTACCGAAAGGCTTCATCTTGTCATCAAGGTTCCAGGTGAGTTGATTTCTAACCCATATAAGATTAAAGGATGTCGATTAGGCGTCATCATGCATATCAGCGGGTCTGATTATTATTTTGGATGATCGATGTGGGCTCTAAATCCAATCTGGCCGATATCACTGTAGCAGTACAATACATAATAGCTAATGTTTAACGGGGAATCAATAGGTCTAATCTTCTACTCTTATTCATATAATCAAGTTAGATTCTACTCACCTGGTGTAGACGCGTGTTGATCGCGCAGTGATCGGTCTCTCGTCAGGCATCCGATGGCGATCTTCCTCTTCTTCTGCAGTTTTGAAATTAATTTCAGTCTTCTCTCTCTCTCTCTCTGTGTCGTTGGTGTGTTCAGGCCGAAACTAGCCTCTGGTTTATCTTTTATACTAGTGCAGGGAGGGGAGTCCTACTAGGGGTATACTTTCCTCCTTAAGAGAAAGTCCCGTTCACCTTGAGAGAGAGTTTTGTTCAAAATTCTTAGTTTTCTGGTAACCTTAAGTTAATCTAATTACAATTTTACCAAGAGTCCTAGTTGGGTTATTACATACTCCCCTCCTTTAGGAAATTTGGTCCTTCAAATTTAAATCATACCTGATGGAAAAAGTTGCGGATATTTGTCACGGACCTCCTCCTCTGACTCCCATGTGGCTTCGAGTTGATTATGATGCTGCCATAGGACCTTAACTAATCGAATAGTCTTGTTCCGCAGGGCTCTTTCCTTTGTCTCTAGAATAGCCACAGGCTTCTCTTCATAGGATAAATCTTGTTGTAACTGGAGAGGCTCGAAGTCAATAACATGCGAGGGATCTGGGTTGTATTTCTTTAACATCGACACATGAAAGACATTGTGGAGGCCTGACAATTGAGGTGGTAGTGCGAGTTCATAAGCATTCCCATCACTTACTCGTCCTGTCACTTCGAATGGTCCAATATAACGCGGACTCAACTTACCCTTTTTCTCGAATCGCATAACTCCCTTGGTTGGAGATACTTTGAGAAAAACATGGTCTCCTACAGCGAATTCCAATTCTCTCCTGCGGTGGTCAGCATAACTTTTCTGTCTGCTTTGAGCAGTCTTTAGCCTATCTCGGATTTTCTTGATATTGTCCGTTGAAGTCTGCACCCAGTCTGGTCCAAGTATTCTTCGGTCGCCTACCTCCTCCCAGCAGATAGGAGTCCGACAATTTCGTCCATACAACGCCTCAAAAGGTGCCATCTGAATGCTTGAATGATAACTATTATTATAGGCAAACTCCACAAGTGGTAATTGCTCATCCCAACTGTCTTTGAAGTCCAAAGCACATGCTCACAACATATCTTCAAGAGTTTGGTTAGTCCTTTCAGTCTGGCCGTCAGTTTGGGGATGGTATGCCGTACTAAAGCGCAATTGTGTTCCCATAGCCATCTGTAGTTTCCTCCAAAAATTAGACACAAACCTGGAATCCCTGCCCGAAACAATGGAAACCGGAATGCCATGTAACCGAACAATTTCCTTGACATATTTTTGAGCCAATTCTTTCATCGACGTTTTATTCTTGAGAGGAATAAAATGTGTGGATTTAGTCAAACGATCCACAATAACCCAAATAACTTCGTTGTTCCGAAAGGTTCGTGGAAATCCCGACACAAAATCCATAGTGATATGTTCCTATTTCCATTCAGGAATAGGAAGTGGTTGTAGCAATCCTCCTGGCTTCTGATGATCTGCCTTTATTTGTTGACATGTGAGACACCTCCCTACGAATTCAGAAATGTCATTTTTCATTCCAATCCACCAAAATCGTTTTCTGAGGTTTTGGTACATCTTGGTATTCCCTGGGTGTATGGTGTACCGAGTATGGTGTGCTTCTCGTAATATCTTATCCCTGATCTCTCGAATATTAGGAACACATAGCCGATCTCGGAAATATAAGGTACCATTGGCGAGTGAAAATTCTGGCTTGTTATCCATCTTGTTGAAAATTTCCAAAAGTGCCGTATCATCCCTTTGGTGATCCTTGATTCGCTGTATGAGTTCTGGCTGCACCTTGGAATTTCCCAATAGAATCTTATCACTTATAGGCCAAAGAGTTACTTCTAGATCCTTGATCTCTTCTAATAATCTCCATTCTGCTGTCAAACAGGCTAATTGAATTGATTTTCGACTCAAAGCATCGGCTACTACGTTTGCTTTACCAGGGTGGTAGGAAATAGAGAAATCATAATCTTTTAGAAATTCCAACCATCGCCTCTGTCTCAAGTTCAAGTCTTTCTGAGAGAAAACATATTTCAGGCTCTTATGATTTGTATATACTTGGAATTCTTCTCCATATAGATAGTGTCGCCAAATCTTGAGAGCAAAGACAACTGCAGCTAATTCTAAATCATGTGTCGCATAATTTTGTTCATGAGCCTTCAGTTGTCTAGAAGCATAAGCAATCACTTTACCATTCTGCATGAGTACACATCTCAGTCCATGAAAAGACGCATCGCAAAATATCACAAAACCACCACTGCCAGATGGTAGGGCTAGGATTGGTGCTGAGGTTAGCTTGTCCTTTAATGTCTGAAAACTAGACTCACATTTATTATCCCAGTTGAACTGGACATTCTTCCTAGTGAGCCGAGTCAAAGGTCCCGCAAGAGAAGAAAAACCTTTCACAAACCGTCTGTAATATCCTGCGAGTCCTAAGAAACTTCGGATTTCTGCCACCGTGGTTGGTCGTTTCCAATTAGTGATAGCTTCGATTTTTGCAGGATCCACCGACAAGCCTTCGCCTGAAATGAAGTGGCCTAAGAAATTCACCTGTGCTAACCAAAAGTCGCATTTACTTAACTTTGCATACAACTGATTATCTCTTAGCAATTGTAGTGTAGTGCACAAGTGATTCCCATGTTCTGCTTCCGTTTTTGAATAAATTAGGATGTCATCAATGAATACGACTACGAACTGATCCAAATATGGCTTGAAAATTTGATTCATGAGTGCCATGAACACTGCTGGTGCATTTGTTAGCCCGAACGGCATTACTAGGAACTCGTAATGTCCATACCGTGTCCGGAAAGCTGTCTTTGGTATATCCTCATTCTTCACCCTTAGCTGATGGCATCCAGACCGTAAATCGATCTTTGAGAAGCATCTTGCACCTTGGAGCTGATCAAATAATTCATCTATCCGCGGCAGAGGATACTTATTCTTAATAGTGACCTGGTTTAGTTGCCGATAATAAATGCACATGCGCAAGGTTCCATCTTTCTTCTTAACAAATAATACAGGTGTCCCCACGGTGAGACACTAGGTCTAATGAACCCTTTATCCATCAATTCCTGCAACTGTTCTTTCAGTTCTCTTAGTTCAGCAGGCGCCATGCTGTAGGGTGCCTTAGAGATTGGGGCTGTTTCTGGCATCAATTCAATAGTGAAATCGATCTCCCGTACCGACGGTAAACCGGGTAAGTCATCTTGGAATACATCGGAAAATTCTCTCACTACCTATATATCCTCCAACTCAGGCTTTTGTTTCTCCTCAGTGACGAATGCAAGGTATCCCCTGCACCAATTTCTCAGTAATTGGCTGGCTTTAATTGCAAATATTACCCTAGACTCCATGGGTCTCCTGGTTCCCACTATCTGTACCTCCTTATATCCTTTTGATTTGAAGCGAACTATCTTATTGAAACAGTCTAACACAACCCTATACTTTGTTAACCAGTCCATTCCCAAAATAATGTCAAAATCATGCATTGGTAATACTTTTAGATTTGCGGGCATGACAACTTTATCATGATTCAGGGGGCAATCATAGAATATTATTCTAGTGTTCACTTGTCCTCCAGTGGGGGTTGATACAATTAAAGCTTGGGAAAGTTTAGAAGATTGCATGTTTAGTTTTGGGGCAAACACATGTGAAACAAAGCTGTGTGTAGAACCAGAATCAAATAGTGTAATGGCTTTAATACCGAGGATAAAAAGCGTACCCTCAACTACGTTGTTTGCCATGTCTGCCTCCTGCTGTGTGATTGCATAAGCCCTAGCACTGGTTTGCTGTCTCTGCTGATTTCCGCTTTGATTGTTCCTTTCCTGGTTATAATTTTGCCCCTGTGGTGGATTCTGTGGATATCCCCTCTGCTGGTACTGACCGTTCTGTTGGTTCCTCTGTGGTGGCTGATTCTGTTGATTACTCTGCTGTGGGTTTCCTTGATTCCGAGGAGGGTAATTTTGGTGGTTCTGGCGTGACTGTGAGAAATTTTGTTGGTCCTGCTGCGACTGCTGTCCTTGTCGTTGTGTCTAATTTTTCTTTTGCCATTTTGGACATTCCTTACGCCTATGACCCACCTGGCCACATGTAAAGCACGCACCGCGCTGCCATGGGCACTGCGCCAATTCATGGTTCTTGCCGCAGTGACTGCATTCAACCCGAGAATTCACCTTTTGCTTCTTCCGGGATGGATGGTTTTCTCGTTTTCTCTTTCCATTTTCTGTCGTTGTTGGTGGAGTCACCCCATTGATCTCATCGGTAGCTTCTTTTGATACATATGCCCTTTTTAAAGCATCCGCATAAGTTGCTGGCTGTCCCAGCCGTACATCCTTTTTAATATCCGGACGCAACCCTTCAATGAACTTATTACGTTTCATCTCCTCTGTTGCTATCAAGCACTCCGCAAAATGGGACAGCTCAGTAAATTTATTATTATACTTTGTCACTGAAATGTCTCCTTGCGCTAGATTCTGGAATTCTCTTCTCTTCCTTTCCTTAATATGCTCCGGTATAAACTTCATAATGAATTCCTTTTTAAAGAAAGCCCAAGTAATCTCGTCCTCCGGACCTGGATAGGTTTTCTTTGCAGATTTCCACCACTCTTTTGCATCTCCTTCCAGTTTAAATGCTGCCAATAGGGCTTTCTGGTGATCCGTGCAGCCCATCACTTCAAAGATTGCCTCCATGTTTTCTATCCATTTGTTCGCCTCCCATGGATTTATGGTGTTATCAAAATATCGAGGACAAAACTCATTGAACCTCTTGTATAACGAGTCTCGCTCTCTGTCTCTGCCTCCCCCAGCATGGACCCCACCTTGTGGTCGATCATTGTCATTTGGTCGCTGCGCCAAGGTCTGTATCTGCTCTTGCACCTGATTATATGCTCTCATGAAAGTATCAAACATAGTTTTCACGTATTCAGGCACCTGAGTCTGTCCTTCGTTCAGATTCGAGGTACCACTTTCAGTTCCATTCTGATTGGAGTTACGGATGGGGTTTCTTTGGAAAGTCATGTTCTTTCTCCTACAGTGGAAGTACAGTTGTTAGTATGTAGTAAATAAATTCCTTATCTAAATACCCAATCCACGTCCTCACCATGTTGCCTAGTGGTTTCTAAGTATTTTAAAGTTTGCCCAAGACCTTACTCTGATACCACTTTGTAACGACCCAAGAATCTGGAGCTCTTCAGATTTTTAAGTCGCACTCAAATTGTAATAACATTACCACATAAATCAAATTTTCATGAGCATCAAGGTCATAAACAATCAAATTTCCTTGTATTTCAACTATTATGTAAATATTATAAGTCTTGACAACACTACTGAATAAGACAATTTCTATTTAAAAAAATAAATAAATAAAAAAAAAAAAAATAATGTCTAAATCTTGGGCTACTCCCGACTATAAATCTATTCTTTTGCTTTTTCGCGCTCTGGATCAACCACACATGCCAATGTCTACCGGCTGATCCCCGTCACTTCCCGTAACCTCCACAACTGCATTACCTGAAGTGGGGCGAACCACTAATCAGTAAAACTGGTGAGTAGAATAAGAACATTAAGATAAAGCATATTTCAATCATTCGGGGAACATATATATATATATTCAATGATATGAGTTCAGTCACATTCTAATCAATTTCTTTCTTGAGTGATTTCCCACTGTGGCATCAAATAGTTCTGATACCCCATACGGTGTATCTACATTTCTGTCAACAACATGGTTTGTCATTCATCATGAATGTTGAGCCTGTTCCGATACTCCCAACTAGAGTATCTACATCTCTATCAACAACATGGCTTATCATGCCACCATGATTGCTGAACCTCTTCCCCTCGACCAACATCCACGAGGGAAGTTCTAGAATCAGTGCCAGCAGTTGGTATCACGCTTATTTCAATCATCAATGATAAATTCATTCCAATAATTTTAGTATAGATTCATCTCCACCATAATTGGCTTCATTGTTTTATTCTGTTCTTTGGCCAGTACTACATAACACTGGTTAATCCTCGCCCCACTCCGAGTCGGAGTTGGTACCAGGCTGTGGCATTGCCCATGTCTTACTATGGAAATAAGTGTTCATCATAAAATTTTCCACAACTAATTCAAAATATAAATAATAATTTCAATTGGAAATATCTTATTGGAATGGGCTAAATATTCATTATAATTTTATCAAAGCGTAAGAAATAATTAATTGATACGGAGAGCCCACATAACATTCAAATAATTAATCACCCACTAATTCAGTAGTTAGTTAATATTGGATCTATAACTTACCATGCTGTGAATTTATCATAAAGCCTTAATAGGGTTCTTAGGATATAATCTAAATAATAGGGGCAAATTGGTAATTTCGAGAAGTTTATAAAACATCTCCTCCAGGTCGTCATCCCCACAAATCCCATTCGATTTGCCTGTTTCGTTCGTCAGAGGGGATTGACGCCAAGCTCGGCTTGAGGCAGTTGCAGGGGTGGGCCCATCGGTCGGATGCACATGGGATCTACACCATGGTGGTCGCCCAGGGGTCCACTCCAAGATGTGTGGACCTGATCCTTGATCGGGGAACCCAGGTGGACCCACAACCACTGACGACCCAAACCCATCTCCGACGGTCTGGAATCCCAAGTCTCCCTTTAGATCTGAAATTCCAGAGTAAACAGCCCTCTTCCCACCTTAAATCGAAGGCTCAGGGGTGTGCTAATCAGAAGATGAGGTCACAGTGAGTTTCCATCTACAGAATGGGCTTTCTCGACTATGTTTCCGATTTGTGCCAAGTCGACAACTACCGAAAGGCTTCATCTTGTCATCAAGGTTCCAGGTGAGTTGATTTCTAACCCATATAAGATTAAAGGATGTCGATTAGGCGTCATCATGCATATCAGCGGGTCTGATTATTATTTTGGATGATCGATGTGGGCTCTAAATCCAATCTGGCCGATAATCACTGTAGCAGTACAATACATAATAGCTAATGTTTAACGGGGAATCAATAGGTCTAATCTTCTACTCTTATTCATATAATCAAGTTAGATTCTACTCACCTGGTGTAGACGCGTGTTGATCGCGCAGTGATCGGTCTCTCGTCAGGCATCCGATGGCGATCTTCCTTTTCTTCTGCAGTTTTGAAATTAATTTCAGTCTTCTCTCTCTCTCTCTCTCTCTCTGTCGTTGGTGTGTTCAGGCCGAAACTAGCCTCTGGTTTATCTTTTATACTAGTGCAGGGAGGGGAGTCCTACTAGGGGTATACTTTCCTCCTTAAGAGAAAGTCCCGTTCACCTTGAGAGAGAGTTTTGTTCAAAATTCTTAGTTTTCTGGTAACCTTAAGTTAATCTAATTACAATTTTACCAAGAATCCTAGTTGGGTTATTACAAGGTGAGTAGAATTCTTACCTGTTCAATGAGATTTGAAATTGACTGTGATGAAATTGAACATCCCGAATGATGATTTTGTCATCTATGTTACAGTTGCAACACTTTTCCTTCACTGTCGACATGCTCTGGCCAAGTAAATAGTAGAAAAGCCCTTCGATCAGACCCTAATGAACTGCCAGTGGAAACCATAAGGTGGATTAGACCCTTAACTACTATCCCATGTACATCGAGTCCCAGATCTGGAAGAAATCTAAGCCGGAGAGGAGTTGTTGCAGATCGGGGCGTGTAGGGATATATTTACGTTGAAGGCTACGAAACTCCCATGGCCCACCTGATCGAAGATCAAACCCACACATCTTCTAGTGGACCCTAGGGCGACCCCACTGGTGGTGGACCCATGCGATTTGAACCGTTGGAGTCCCTCCATCTTTAAGCTCCATTGTCGTTGGACGGAAACCCAAAAACCCAGCGAGGCTTTCTGTTTTGTTGCAGAGGGAGAGAGAGAGCTTCTGTCGAGTGGGATTATAAGGAGAACAGTTTTATTAAAATTTCAAATAAGCCCATGATGTTAGTGATATTATTATAAACTTACTAAAGCCTTTGATGTTTACATGGTTGATATATTATGAACCCACCCAACATTATTTATGAATCTAACTCGTGGCCAGTGTTCGTATGTTTCCCTAAATTGGAGTAAGACTCATCGTTACAAAAATATTAGTTGTAACCTTTTTAGATGGAAATAATCCTTTATAATATATAATTTGGAAGTGGTGTAAATTACATGAAATTTTGCTGGATACTTGAATATAGTGGAATATAATTCAATAGTATGTTTAATTCCGGTGGTTGATTCTATGATGTATGATTAATTTCCTCAATAAAATATAGACAATGCCACAGCCTGGTACCAATTCTGAGTAAGACTGGGGCGAGATTTAACCAGTGTTATGTGGTATTAGCCAAAGTAAAGAATACGGTGATGGAATCAATTATAATAGAATTGGATCTATAATAAGTTATTGATTTAACATGCCATCGATGATTTAAGTAAGCGTAATACCAACTGCTGGCACTGAGTAAAGAACTTCCCTCGTGGATATTGGTCGAGGGGAAGAGGTTCAGCAATCATGGTGGCATAATAGGCCATGTTGTTGACAGAAATGTAGATACTCCAGTGGGGAGTATCGGAACAGACTCAACATTCATGGTGGATAATAGGCCATGTTGTTGACAGAAACGTAGATACATCGTATGGGGTATCGGAACTATTTGATGCCACAGTGGGAAATTACTCAAGAAAGAAATTGATTAGAATGTTACTGAAATTATATCATTGAATATATATATGTTCTCTGAATGATTGAAATATGCTTTATCTTAATATTTCTTATTCTACTCACTAGTGTTACTGATCAGTGGTTCGCCCCACTTCAAGTAATGTAGTTATGGAGGTTGCGGGGAGTGGTGGAGATCAGCCGGTGGATTTTGGCATGCGTGGCTGATTCAGAGCGCGGAAAAGCAAAAGAATAGATTTATAGTTGGGATTAGCCCAAGACTTAAACATTATTATTATTTTTAAATAGAAATTGTCTTAGTCGGTAGTGTTATCAAGACTTATACTATTTACATAATAGTTGAAATACAAGGAAATTTGATTGTTTATGACCTTGATGCTCATGAGAATTTGATTTAAGTGGTGTTGTTATTAAAATCTGAGTGCGGCTTAAGAATCTGGAGAGCTCTAGATTCTTGGGTCGTTACAAAGTGGTATCAGAGCAAGGTCTTGGGCAAACCTTAAAATACTTAGAAACCACTAGGCAACGTGGTGAGGTCGTGGATTGGGTATTTAGATAAGGAATTTGTTTACTACATACTAACAACTGTACTTCCACTGTAGGAGGAAGAACATGACTTCCAAAGGAAACTCCATCCGTAATTCCAATCAGAATGGAACTGGAAGTGGTACCTCGAATCTAAACGAGGGACAGACTCAGGTGCCTGAATACGTGAAAACTATGTTTGATACTTTCATGAGAGCATATAATCAGGTGCAAGAACAGATACAGACTTTGGCGCAGCGACCAAATGACAATGATCGACCACAAGGTGGGGTCAATGCTGAGGGAGGCAGAGACAGAGAGCGAGACTCGTTATACAAGAGGTTCAATGAGTTTCGTCCTTGATACTTTGATGACACTATAAATCCATGGGAGGCGAACAAATGGATAGAAAACATGGAGGCAATCTTTGAAGTGATGGGCTGCACGGATCACCAGAAAGCCCTATTGGCAGCCTTTAAACTGGAAGGAGATGCAAAAGAATGGTGAAAATCTGCAAAGAAAACCTATCCAGGTCCGGAGGGTGAGATTACTTGGGCTTTCTTTAAAAAGGAATTCATTATGAAGTTTAGACCGGAGCATACTAAGGAAAGGAAGAGAAGAGAATTCCAGAATATAGTACAAGGAGACATGACAGTGACAAAATATAATAATAAATTTACTGAGCTGTCTCATTTTGCGGAGTGCTTGATAGCGACAGAGGAGATGAAGCGAAATAAGTTCATTGAAGGGTTGTGCCCGGATATTAAAAGGGATGTACGGCTGGGACAGCCAGTAACTTATGCTGATGCTTTAAAAAGGGCATATGTATCAGAAGAAGCTACCGATGAGATCAATGGGGTGACTCCACCAACAATGACAGAAAATGGAAAGAGAAAACGAGAAAACCACCCACCCCGGAGGAAGCAAAAGGTGGAATCTCAGGTTGAGTGCAGTCGTTGTGGGAAGAACCATGAATTGGCGCAGTGCCCATGGCAGCGCGGTGCATGCTTTACATGTGGTCAGGCGGGTCATAGGCGTAAGGACTGTCCAAAATGGCAAAAGAAAAATCAGACACAGCGACAGGGATAACAGTTGCAGCAGGACCAACAAAATCTCTCACAGTCACGCCAAAACCACCAAAATTACCCTCCTCGGAATCAAGGAAACCCACAGTAGAGTAATCAACAGAATCAGCCACCACAGAGGAACCAACAGAACAGTCAGTACCAGCAGAGGGGATATCCACAAAATCCGCCACGGGCAGAATTATAACCAGGGAAGGAACAATCAAGGCGGAAATCAGCAGAGACAGCAACCCACTGCTAGGGCTTATGCAATCACACAGCAGGAGGCAGACATGGCAAACAATGTAGTTGAGGGTACGCTTTTTATCCTTGGTATTAAAGCCACTACACTATTTGATTCCGGTTCTACACACAGCTTTGTTTCACATGTGTTTGCCGCAAAACTAAACATGCAACCTTCTAAACTTTCTCAAGCTTTAATTGTATCAACTCCCACTGGAGGACAAGTGAACACTAGAACAATATTCTTTGATTGCCCTCTTAATCATGATAAAGTTGTCATGCCCGCAAATCTAATTGTATTACCAATGTATGACTTTGACATTATTTTGGGAATGGACTGGTTAGCAAAGTATAGGGCTGTGTTAGATTGCTTCAATAAGATAGTTCGCTTCAAATCAAAAGGATATAAGGAGGTACAGATAGTGGGAACCAGGAGATCCATGGAGTCTAGGGTAATTTTGGCAATTAAAGCTAGCCAATTACTAAGAAATGGGTGCAGGGGATACCTTGCATTCGTCACTGAGGAGAAACAAAAGCCTAAGTTGGAGGATATACCAGTAGTGAGAGAATTTCCCGATGTCTTCCAAGATGATTTACCCGGTTTACCGCCAATACGGGAGATCGATTTCACTATTGAATTGATGCCAGGAACAGCCCCAATCTCTAAGGCACCCTACCGCATGGCGCCTGCTGAACTAAGGGAACTGAAAGAACAGTTACAGGAATTAATGGATAAGGGATTCATTAGACCTAGTGTCTCACCATGGGGAGCACCTGTACTATTTGTTAAGAAGAAAGATGGAACCTTGCGCATGTGCATCGATTATCGGCAATTAAACCAGGTCACTATTAAGAATAAGTATCCACTGCTACATATAGATGAATTATTTGACCAACTCCAAGGTGCAAGATGCTTCTCAAAGATTAATTTACGGTCTGGATAGCATCAGCTAAGGGTGAGAAATGAAGATATACCAAAGACAGCTTTCCGGACACGGTATGGACATTACGAGTTCCTAGTAATGCCGTTCGGGCTAACAAATGCACCAGCGGTGTTCATGGCACTCATGAATCAAATTTTCAAGCCTTATTTGGATCAGTTTGTAGTGGTATTCATTGATGACATCCTAATTTATTCAAAGACGGAAGCGGAACATGGGAATCACTTGCGCACTGCACTGCAATTGCTTAGAGATAATCAGTTGTATGCAAAGTTTAGTAAATGCGACTTTTGGCTAGCGCAGGTAAATTTCTTAGGCCACATCATTTCAGGCGAAGGCTTGTCAGTAGATCCTGCAAAAATCGAAGCTATCACTAATTGGAAACGACCAACCACGGTGGTAGAAATCCGAAGTTTCTTAGGACTCGCAGGATATTACAAACGGTTTGTGAAAGGATTTTCTTCTCTTGCGGGACCTTTGACTCGGCTCACTAGGAAGAATGTCCAGTTCAACTGGGATGATAAATGTGAGTCTAGTTTTCAGACATTAAAGGACAAGCTAACCTCAGCACCAATCCTAGCCCTACCATCTGGCAATGGTGGTTTTGTGATATTTTGCGATGCGTCTCTTCATGGACTGGGATGTGCACTCATGCAAAATGGTAAAGTGATTGCTTATGCTTCCAGACAACTGAAGACTCATGAACAGAATTATGCGACACACGATTTAGAATTGGCTGCAGTCGTCTTTGCTCTCAAGATTTGGCGACACTATCTTTATGGAGAAGAATTCCAAGTATATACAGATCATAAGAGCCTGAAATATGTTTTCTCTCAGAAAGACTTGAACTTGAACTGAGGCGATGATTGGAATTTCTAAAAGATTATGATTTCTCTATTTCCTACCACCCTGGTAAAGCAAATGTAGTAGCCGATGTTTTGAGTCGGAAATCAATTCAATTAGCCTGTTTGACCGCAGAATGGAGATTATTAGAAGAGATCAAGGATCTAGAAGTAACTCTTTGGCCCATAAGTGATAAGATTTTATTGGGTAATTTTAAGGTGCAGCCAGAACTCATACAGCGAATCAAGGATCACCAAAGGAATGATGCAGCACTTTTGGAAATTTTCAACAAGATGGATAACAAGCCAGAATTTTCACTCGCCAATGGTACCTTATATTTCCGAGATCGGCTATGTGTTCCTAATATTCGAGAGATCAAGGATGAGATATTACGGGAAGCACACCATACTCGATATACCATTCACCCGGGGAATACCAAGATGTACCAAAACCTCAGGAAACGATTTTGGTGGATCGGGATGAAAAATGAAAATTTTGAATTTGTAGGAAGGTGTCTAACATGTCAACAAATAAAGGCGGATCACCAGAAGCCAGGAGGATTGTTACAACCACTTCCTATTCCTGAATGGAAATGGGAACATGTCACTATGGATTTTGTGTCGGGATTTTCACGAACCTTTCGGAACAACGAAGTTATTTGGGTTATTGTGGATCGTTTGACTAAATCCGCACATTTTATTCCTCTCAAGAATAAGACTTCGATGAAGGAATTGGCTCAAAAATATGTCAAGGAAATTATTCGGTTACATGGCATTCCGGTTTCCATTGTTTCGGACAGGGATTCCAGGTTTGTGTCTAATTTTTGGAGAAAACTACAGATGGCTATGGGAACACAATTGCGCTTTAGTACGGCATACTATCCCCAAACTTACGGCCAGACTGAAAGGACTAACCAAACTCTTGAAGATATGTTGCGAGCATGTGCCTTAGACTTCAAAGACAGTTGGGATGAGCAATTACCACTTATTGAGTTTGCTTATAATAACAGTTATCATTCAAGCATTCAAATGGCACCTTTTGAGGCGTTGTATGGATGAAATTGTCGAACTCCTATTTGCTGGGAGGAGGTAGGTGACCGAAGAATACTTGGACCAGATTGGGTACAGACTTCGACGGACAATATCAAGAAAATCCGAGATAGGCTAAAGACTGCTCAAAGTAGACAGAAAAGTTATGCTGACCATTGTAAGAGAGAATTGGAATTCGCCGTAGGAGACCATGTTTTTCTCAAAGTATCCTCGACTAAGGGAGTAATGCGATTTGGGAAAAAGGGTAAGTTAAGTCCGCATTATATTGGACCTTTCGAAGTAACGGGACGAGTCAGTGATGGGAATGCTTATGAGCTTGCACTACCACCTCAATTGTCAAGTGTTCACAATGTCTTTCATGTGTCTATGCTAAAGAAATACAACTCAGATCCCTCGCATGTTATTGACTTCGAACCTCTCCAGTTGCAATAAGATTTGTCCTATGAAGAGAAGCCGGTGGCTATTCTAGAGACAAAGGAAAGAGCTCTGCGGAACAAGACTATTCGATTAGTTAAGGTCCTATGGTAGCATCATAATAAACTCGAAGCCACCTGGGAGTCAGTGAAGGAGGTCCGTGACAAATATCCGCAACTTTTTCCGTCAGGTATGATTTAAATTTGGAGGACCAAATTTCCTAAAGGAGGGGAGTATGTAATAACCTAACCTGTCTTGGTGGGCCATGTTAGTTTTGCATAGCTAAAAATCCGAAGAAGAGTCATGGATTAGGATTCATTGAAAATTCAAAATAGGCAAGAACAGGGAGTCCTGAACCGATCCTTCTCTAAGAATCGTATTGCCAAAAGACGTCCTTGTAGTTTCTAAATTGGACTTTCCTCTAAACTGGACTTCCCTTCAAACACAGTATATATGTAAAGTCCCTATCTCAGAGATCAACGAAAATAAAAATTTCTGAGAGAGAAGAAAACTGACTTGGCTGTGAAATCGTTAGGAGGAGAAGAAGATCAATAGCGGGACGCGCGGCGGATGACTAACGAGAGACCGACCACTGCCCGATCAACACGCGTCTACACCAGGTGAGTAGAATTCTTACCTGTTCAATGAGATTTGAAATTGACTGTGATGAAATTGAACATCCCGAATGATGATTTTGTCATCTATGTTACAGTTGCAACACTTTTCCTTTACTGTCGACATGCTCTGGCCAAGTAAATCGTAGAAAAGCCCTTCGATCAGACCCTAATGAACTGCCAGTGGAAACCATAAGGTGGATTAGACCCTTAACTACTATCCCATGTACATCGAGTCCCAGATCTGGAAGAAATCTAAGCCGGAGAGGAGTTGTTGCAGATCGGGGCGTGTAGGGATATATTTACGTTGAAGGCTACGAAACTCCCATGGCCCACCTGATCGAAGATCAAACCCACACATCTTCTAGTGGACCCTAGGGCGACCCCACTGGTGGTGGACCCATGCGATTTGAACCGTTGGAGTCCCTCCATCTTCAAGCTCCATTGTCGTTGGACGAAAACCCAAAAACCCAGCGAGGCTTTCTGTTTTGTTGCAGAGGGAGAGAGAGAGCTTCTGTCGAGTGGGATTATAAGGAGAACAGTTTTATTAAAATTTCAAATAAGCCCCTGATGTTAGTGATATTATTATAAACTTACTAAAGCCTTTGATGTTTACATGGTTGATATATTATGAACCCACCCAACATTATTTATGAATCTAACTCGTGGCCAGTGTTCGTATGTTTCCCTAAATTGGAGTAAGACTCATCGTTACAAAAATATTAGTTGTAACCTTTTTAGATGGAAATAATCCTTTATAATATATAATTTGGAAGTGGTGTAAATTACATGAAATTTTGCTGGATACTTGAATATAGTGGAATATAATTCAATAGTATGTTTAATTCCGGTGGTTGATTCTATGATGTATGATTAATTTCCTCAATAAAATATAGACAATGCCACAGCCTGGTACCAATTCTGAATAAGAATGGGGCGAGATTTAACCAGTGTTATGTGGTATAGGCCAAAGTAAAGAATACGGTGATGGAATCAATTATAATAGAATTGGATCTATTATAAGTTGTTGATTTAACATGCCATCGATGATTTAAGTAAGCGTAATACCAACTGCTGGCACTGAATAAAGAACTTCCCTCGTGGATGTTGGTCGAGGGAAAGTAGTTCAGCAATCATGGTGGCATAATAGGCCATGTTGTTGACAGAAATGTAGATACTCCAGTGGGGAGTATCGGAACAGACTCAACATTCATGGTGGATAATAGGCCATGTTGTTGACAGAAACGTAGATACATCGTATGGGGTATTGGAACTATTTGATGCCATAGTGGGAAATTACTCAAGAAAGAAATTGATTAGAATGTTACTGAAATTATATCATTGAATATATATATGTTCTCTGAATGATTGAAATATGCTTTATCTTAATATTTCTTATTCTACTCACTAGTGTTACTGATCAGTGGTTCGCCCCACTTTAGGTAATGCAGTTGTGGAGGTTGCGGGGAGTGACGGAGATCAATCGGTGGATTTTGGCATGCGTGGCTGATCCAGAGCGCGGAAAAGCAAAAGAATAGATTTATAGTTGGGATTAGCCCAAGACTTAGACATTATTATTAATTTTTTTTAAATAGAAATTGTCTTAGTCAGTAGTGTTATCAAGACTTATACTATTTACATAATAGTTGAAATACAAGGAAATTTGATTGTTTATGACCTTGATGCTCATGAGAATTTGATTTAAGTGGTGTTGTTATTAAAATCTGAGTGCGGCTTAAGAATCTGAAGAGCTCCAGATTCTTGGGTCGTTACACAAATAGAATCAAAGTATAATTGCAGTCAAATGAAGCTTAAGCACCATAGGAAACACGGGCTCCACCCAATCCAATGTAAATCACACATTGAAAATACCACAAGATTTTACGTTGAATAAGAGTATCATAACCAAAATGTTACTTATTTTAAAGTACAATCAATGAAAACCCTTCCAAAATACGACAAGACTTTACATTGAACCAGAGTAGCGTACTTACTTATTTTAAAGCACAATCAACAAAAGCCAGTAAAACATCAAGTGCACAACTAAGAAGTTTTTGTTTCACCTTCGCCTCTTAATAAAACATAAACTGACTGGCAACTTTTTTGTTTAATAACTCAAGACAAGACTAAAATAATGAAATAATGCAAACTTATGACGGGTTGTCCCACTTATGTGGACTATGGGCCAATTCTAGTGGGGTTTCCATCAGATGTGTATCCAAAACGTTAATAGCAAAAGATCATTCTGAATTTCAGAATTCAAAGAAGTCAGCTGGAGGTGACTTTCCACTTGGTCAGCCTAGCAAATTCTAACCACGTAAATCCAATCAAACAGGAAATTGTGGATTCCCAGATACAACCTCTGCATTTCTGCTGTGAATTCCCAATAAGAGGAATTCTTGTCAGATACTATCCTTAATTCTTTAATAATAACCTGTATGAATTAGGGGAAGCTGCTAATGGCTTGGCCAAAGATAATCTACAATCTGTTTGTGGAAATCACTCCATGCAAGTGGGGCCCATTTTTAGTGTTGTAGTTCATTCATTTGGTTAGGTCCGTTCTGGATTTGTAATGCAGGAAAGAGCTTTTCCACCATACAATGGAGGCCTTCTGATCATTTCTTCTAAAGGATGGTCAATATTCAACTTAAGAAAGGTCAAATGATTGTCATTTTTTGGATGGGAAATTTTGTCTATTGCCTGTCCATGGTGTCTCCACTAGATGAGTGATTGACTTGAATAAGACGTACACTCTTGAACCATGCATTGGGTAATGCCTTTTTTCAATAAAATGAATTCTCTATTGCCATGAAATGGGGCATTTTTCTATATTATTGGCTTTTTGTCTGAGAATTTGCGTCTGTTAGTCTAGACAGCTATGAATAAGAACTCTTATTATTTTTCTTCTTCTAGGATGTCGCAATTGCAGCTGCTGAGATGGTTATAGTAAAATATGAAGACTTGATGGAGCCTCTCCTTACAATTGAAGATGCAATCAGGGCTAAATCGTTCTTTGATACTAGGGGCATTAATTTCATGAAAGGTATTTCCAATTTCAATGTATTTTTCCATTAACTATTCTGTCAGTGATGATTATGTTTTGCAATTTCATTGGTTATTCAGATCATTGTCCCTAACCTGCTGACCGACAACTCAGGAGCATCTCTTTTGTCCTTTAAATAATGAAATCGTTCTCTGTGGCCATTTGATCTCTTGCAATGATAAACTTTGAGTTAAGGTTTTTAGAGACAGTTGCTCTTTAGAATGCGTTAATGTTGTGTTACTGTTTTGTTTAATCGAAGTATAATTTTTTTTTCTTCTGGTTGCTAAATTGAGTCAATGGTACGGTGCTCATGGGACACGCTGCCTGCCCAGGCATTGATTCGTGGGTAGCTGTGTGAGATGAGACCCCCTTTCCACTGGACTGTCTCATGTTTCTCGAAGTATTAGTTTTCTATTAGAGGAGAGAGATGTTATGGATAAAGGAAAAAAAGATGTTTTGGGTAGACGTCAAGAGGAAAGCTTCCAATGGAGATATTTACTCTCTGTTCTAAGAATGTTCTGCATGAGGTTTAAGCAGTGGGATGTGTCCAATATACCTCTCCTGACAGATAAGTTGTGGATTTTGGAAGAGTTTCCAAATTTTTGTTAGGTACATAAGTGGGGATAAACTAATTAAGCAGTTAATTAGCTGAATGTGGCTTTTGTGAATGGGAGACCAGTATGGATTCAAAGTGGATGTAGCATAGTTCTAAGAAGTCTGGAGGACAGAGGGATACTAAAAGCGAGTCAGCACCTAATGGTTTGGAGAAATGTGGAGTTAATTGGCATGCCCTACCCATTCGATTCAGAAGCATATTGATGCAGACAAGGAGGCTTAGGTTGAACTTGTGGGAAAGTAAAGGGTGATCAAGGTATAAAAAAATATGTTTGTCACTCTTGAGATGCCATTTCTATCTACTTATGTTGGTTCTGTTTCAAGGATAGATGTTTCTGAGAGCATGATTGATTAGAGCTTTAATGTTGAATCGTTAGTGTTGTTGCTATTGTGTCGAAGAGATTCCTGGTTCCCTCCCAGAATATTCCTAATTTGGCAGAAGTGCCAAGGGCATGTGATGATGGTTCTGCTGAAGATGGCGGAGGAAGGAGGAAATGTTGAGATTGAGGACATGCAATCCGATGTTCTTAGATTGCTCATGAATTAGGAACACCTCTTGAAAATGGACCGTGTTAAAATCTGGCGAATGCTTTTGATTTTATAGCTGAAGGTCGATTTTCTGTTGCTGATGAAGCTGCTTTTTGTTTGCACACGTTGGAAAATCCCCGGCCTTCTTCATTCAATTGCAAAAGTTTTACAAGGCCTTTTGCAGAAGGGCTCTCCAAGTCTACTGTTTTGTGGGATGAGAGATATTCGAATGAGTATGAGAGGAATGCCTTTAGGCAACTGATATTTCCAAAAGCATGTGATCTCTACATTCTGGTCATCAAATGAGGGGGCCACATTTCATCAACTCTATTGCAGTATAGGGCCAATTCCAGCTGTTGTTTTCTCAACAAAAGAGGCCTAACTTGTGGCATTTTCTTGGTGTTTAGTCTAACTAATGGCTTAAATGTAAATGCAGAAGAATGGGATAACTAGGAGAAGACATGGGATGGTGAAAGTTGGTGAACTTTAATTGTGGGGTTGTATCCCTTTTGTATACCCTTATGCATGCTTGATTACAACCCTGAAATAGGGTGATTAAAATCAGCGATTGAGATGATACAATTTAAAATCATCCTAATACTTAAGTGGTCGTTAGTTGACACACATTTACAAATGTAAATGTGTAACATTTATGCCTACTTAATGTTTGTTTGCACTCATTCTCTCATCACATGCGTAAATTAGATGTGAAAATGGTGACTAAATAAGGTTGTTCTCTATAAAAATTTCATACCCAAAAAGGTGTGAAATGATTACACACCTCTCTGGTTAAAAGTTGCAGTGGCTCAATACAATGGATCCCTGGGACCGGTCATGGTATCAAATTCCTTAACCAACATTTGTTTTCACAACTCCTGTGGGCCTCAAATTCTTAATCTAAACTATCAAAAATTTTGTATTGACCCATTAGACCCTAGAACATTAAGTTTCATGTCTTTGACATTCACAAAATTTGAGATATATTAGGATTTTACTTATGTAATCCAAACCAAACACCCATGAAGTAAAACTTTGTCACAACAGTCACTTTTTGCACTCTCCTACTCCTACTAAACAAACAGGCTCATCTTTTGGAAACGATAATTCTACTCGGCTTTGTGATGGGGTTTCTTATTTGAAATCACAAATTTCTCTATCTATGTACCATGCTAGTTCGAATGTGTATGATCAACGCAACATTGTTAGAACATCTCAATAAATTGATGCAGATGCAGTTCATGTGCAAGCTGACCATCCTCTGGGTGCTGTTGTTAGGGGCTTGCTGATGAGGCAAACATTCAACATGCAAAATTAGAAGTTTTTTGAGATTGGAAGAATTTTATGGGTTTCTTTGAAGCATAAGGTGGTTACTATTCAGTTATCAGTGAATTTGTGAAAGACAAGTGGATGCAATCAAAAGAGAGTACTAACGTTATTTTTGAATTTTGATGGAATAATCATGCGCATGATGGGGATACTGAGACTCAATTCAATTACACTTTTTTGTTAGAAGACATTCTAACCCTAAATAAATAGGATAAGGTTGGGTCCATGATGATGATGATTTTCTTGATGGCATGGGGTACATGTCAAAGGTGTTCATTAGGAAAGATACTTCTTCTAATGTTCACGAAGTAAGTGTTGAATCACATCAGTAAGGTAGTGATGTTTTTATCTTTTGGTAGTAATGAGTGCAACATGCTATTCTTTTGTATAAGGATTTCTGGAGAAGAATGAAACAAAAGAATGCTGAAGGATAAGAGGCGCATGAATGCCATAATCTCTAGAATTTCATCCATTATGATAGTCCTGTATTTTCTAAAGAAAATTTCACTTTTTTTTGCTTTCATAATCTGTTTAAGATGGTGTATTGTGCATCTGGGTTGAACGATTTCTTTTTTTATTTTTTATTTTCTTGCTTTGGTTGTTATAGCAAAGTGTTTTTTTTTTAATAATTGCTTTGGGTGGTTTCTTGTGTTTTTGTAGGCCTTTTGTGGCCATCTTCTGTTAATGATGAAATTTAACCATTTGATATATTTATGTGTCTATGGATTGCAACTTCAATGGACACATACAAAGTGTTGAAATCATTGTCAAAATTAAAACCCCTGAGATACCACGTAGAGATTCTTTTCGGTATCTGGGCTTGATGATTCATAAGGATGGGGAGATTGACGAAAATGTTGAGCATAGGATAAAAGTTGGATGACTGGAGTGGAGATTGGCTTTTGGAGTGCTTTGTGACAAACGAATGCCAATAAAATTGAAGGAAAAATTTTACAGGACAGTAGTTAGACCAGCTGTGACATACAGAGCAGAATGTTGGCCAATTAAAAAGACGCATTTACATAAGATGGATGTGGGGGAGATGAGAATGCTTAGGTAGATGTGTAGTAAAAATAGGAAAGATAAAATTAAAAATGGGCTCTTTCGAGAGTATTTAGGAGGTGCACCAATAGAGGATAAGACTAGAGAAATCCGTTTAAGATGGTTTGGGCATGTTGAGCGTAGGCCGGTTATGACATTGAAGAGAAAAAGTTTGGCTATCCAGGTAGATGGCCCATCAAGAGGTAAGGGTAGGCCGAAGAAAACATTGATGGAGGTCGTTAAATCAGATTTGAAGAAGTTTAACTTATCTAAGGATTTGGCTCAAAATAGAACAGAATGGAGAAACAAAATTTATGTAGCCGACCCCAACATGGTTCGGATAAGGCTTTGATGATGATGATGATGATATGTGTCTATAGTTTTGAGCTTTTAATGTACATTATGAAACAAACCTCCTAATTGTTTTAGCACTTCTTTCAGGCCCATACATACCTTGCATCAAAACAAAAAACTAACTTTGATATGCTTGTTGCTGATCTTCTAAGTATCTGTTCACTTGAGAGTAGTTCTTTTTGGAAATTCCGTCGTATGCTTATTGTCATTGAGTTATGTAAATTGAATCATTGTGTGCAGGTAATGTTGAAAGGTCCTTAGGAGTTGCAGATTTTATTGTTGAAGGGGAGGTAACAATTAATGGCTGTAGTTGTAGCTCTTAAATCAGTACACCATAAGCATTTTTGCAAATACGTTTAAAAATTAATAATTTTGCTTTATAATAGGTGGATGTACATTATTGTCATACCATGGTGATGCCAGTACCAAGAATGACACTTCATGGATGCTTGCAAGAATGAAAAATTGAAAAATTTCCTGTTACTGGTGCAATTAATATTTCACCAAGATTTTTGTCTCGCCTATGGAGAATCTTAGATAAATGGCATTACGGACAACTAGAATAGAGCTCAATAGTGTTTGCTTGGAAGTTATCAATTTAAACAAATGAAGAAACCCAAAGATAAATTATTGAGATTTTTACGAAATAATTAAGCTTATATTATGATTAAATGATTTTAATTAAAAGGACAACAAAACTACAAGTAAATGTTTGTACTTATTTTTTGACGAAAATACCCCAATTAACTATATAGTCAAGTGGGTTGACGATATCATCAAGCGCTTATACTAAAATCCCACTATGAAACTTGAATTCTTAATTGCATTTCATCTTCTTCATGAAGATCTTAATTTTTTTGTTCTTTTTCTTCATTCTTGTTGGTTATTTTCTTTCATTAATTTTTCTTAAATCTAGTTTGCAAAGCAAATCTCCAACATGTATATTTATTTTTTATTCTTTATTTTTTTTTGTTCTTTCCATATCTCTTAGGCAAAATGTTAACTTCCTTGTTTTACTCTCATCAAAATCAGTTCACATTCATCATCCAAACTCACACAAGCTAGCATACACCATCTTCAACTTTCACTCAACATCACCTTCATCACCATTAAAGTCAAAACAACACACTCATCCACCAAATGAATCATTTATTTACCCATTTCACACTTCCACATCACTGCCTTCATTCAAATCCTCTTCATGGCTCAAGGTTGATTCAGACATTTCATTGAACATGTTGTATCTAAGTTAACACATTCCACATTTTTTCTCCATTTCGCTCAAATAAGATAAACAAAAGAATATGGAAAATAAAGGGAATGAAATAAATAATAGGATGGCTTACATGTGATCCAAAGTCCCTATTCTCTCTTTCTCTCTCGTTAAAGGGGAGGAAGGACAAGATGGGGTTTGAAATCAGTGGACTTGCAGTGTTTTCCATAAGAGCAAGTTGCCAATATCATCAATAGTTGAGGATATCATCAGTTGGGGTATTTTCGTCAAAAAGATAGGTATTAACTACTAACCAGTGATTTTATCATCTTTCTTCGTAATATGGTTTAATTAGAGTTTAAGATTAATTATTTCATAAAAATCCCAAGAAAGAATGAATGGAGGAAATAGATTTTATTGATATTCAAATCTAGGTATAATGACAACAAGCAACTAGTGGATACCTAATCAAATGGTTGCACCTAATCAAATGGTTGCACAGTTCCTCTGCAACGGCACAAAGCTGTCTTCCTTGATTTTCTTCATGTAAGGTTTTCAACTTGAAGGTCTTCTAATTTTTGAAAACTCTAGAGCTCTTGGGAAGGGCTCTTAAGCCCCTTGGTAGGAGTTAGTGTGATTTCGGCTTGGTCATTCTCCCTTCCCAATTTATAGAATGGTCCACTAGGATGAGTGGCTTAAGAGGCAAAAAAAGAGTTTGGGAAGGGTTTTCACCCAAAATAGGAATTATAATTGCAATAGGTGCTACCCTTTTTGAGTAGTGGACACTAAGTTGTGCCTCGAGGGACCTCCATAACTAGGCCGAAAGGGTTGCTAGTTTTCAGCCACAAAGCACCCCTATTAAACCTTGTTAGCTTCATTAAGCCGTACCTTTCGATCTTTCTATTGGATTTTCAATTATTAGATACTGTTGCAAAGCACTCAAAGAGGAGATCGATATAGTAAATAACTCTCGCAATTACTTTATTTTTTTGGGTTTGAATCTTGAACCACTCTCTCATTACTTTATTTTAGCAATTCGTGAATTTTTTTGTGGTTTCCAAGGAAAATGCAACTAACTAGTGTCGAGCACTGAAGTGAGAGAATAAAAAACAAATCTCATTGAAGACCTGATCTTCAACTAGTATTCAAACATTATTCATTTAAAGGGTTCAGTGTTCAGTTTGAGATGTTATTGCTAGGCATAGACATTAAACTTATGCTATGAATCGGACCAAACAATCTTCAAGCTGAGGCGGGCTGCTTCTAAAAAATTCCCATACCATCAGTTCTAATTAAGCTAGGTCAAGATGGAGGTTTTAGCTATCCACTTCAACTTCTACATGCATAAGGTAGGCAACTGGAAGTGCTAATGTGAAAGACTATCCCATTAAAGGAAACCCATTCCAAAGGTGGCAATATAGAAGGATAGCCTCGATGGGGTTCCTTCTATGAGGTAATTGGCATAGGTTCACTGTGACTATGGTTGTTCTTTTCCTTGGAGGTTGTTACCTTTCCTTTATCTGGAAAAAGGACAAATCCTATGAAAGACCAAATAGGTAGGACCGAGGTTCTTATTCCATTGATTATTAGAAGGCTCAGTCAAGGTGCGATTGGCTATTAATAATGTGAAACTATCTAGACAGAATTCCTACCTGTTAAAAGGCTATCTTGTCCAAATATGCGGGTCCATAATTTTTTATCAAGTAGCGTAGCACAATCAAGGTTCTTGCTTACCCCATAGAAGGATTTCTTCAATCTATAAATTGTCTTTTCCTCTATGATAAGCATTGGTGGGTATTCAACTTACGTTTCCACTTTAGGACTCTGTTTGGAAATGCCAATTTCTCATCAAGCTAATAGATAAGCTACTTCCTTTGAAATACTAGTCCTATGTGTAGTCTGGAAAAATCTGAGTCGACCCTTCTCCGCCTGAAATTTGATCCATATAATCCGACTTGTATTTTATATGGGTTGATCATGGCCTGATGGGTTAGGAAAAAGCGACCCGCAGTAAAATGGGTAGGGTTAGGGTTGACCTGCACAACCTCTCTGACCAATATCTTATATAAGGAATTCCTTTTTTAGGTGTGTTGCAAACTCACACCATCTGCCACACTTGATGATAAATATCCTTTGAGAGAGGAGAGAGAGAGAGGTATCCAATCATGGAACCCTTAGTGTCAAAACCCAATTCCTCTTCTCTCTCCTTAATGTACGCACAGTTACTACAAAACTCTTCCTCTGCAGCTCCTTTCTCTCCTTTTTATATGCACACTGAACAAATGCTAGGCTCCTTTGCCTTGGCTGTTCATTTCTCTTATTCTTGTACCCATAGCACCAAAAAGGCCTTGCCAAGTACAAGAAGAAGAAGAGCATCTTTCCTCCATTCATGAATGATGATTCGATCGTCAAAGATGCTAAGGACAACGACGATGATGATGTTAGGGGTGAAGATAAGATCATGGATTGGTTTTGTTGCGGTATTGTGCAACCCTACAAGAGAGATGCCAGTAAATCACCGATGAAGATGGGGATATGGATAGAAATTTTTGCTTGAAGACTTGCTTCTTAACTAAGAATCTTGAATGTTACTTTCTTTTCTTTAGATAATTTAAGTATCAGACTTCCAATTGCTGAGGTGTATTATTTAGCCAATAAATGGTTCTCTTTAATTTGTATGCTTCATCTTCTTTTTCTTTTTTTTAGGATTTGTGATTGTTCAACATAACTATCCTCACCTTGACCTTCATTTAGAAATTATGATTTCAAATTGAGCTGATAGATAAGTCACTTATTAGAGCTTCCATCGAGACACTGTAATTGTGGTTTAAACGATTGGGGCTAATCAGGTATCAGCCGTTACTGATGCATTATTTTGATTATACCTCAGTATTGGTCTGTAACCGCATTATCAGTCGCAACTACCTCGAGATTATTATTATCATTATTGTTGTTGTCGTTGTTATTATTATTATTATTTCGCACCTTTTTGTTTTATAGATAATGAATTCTTAGTATTTGTAAACAATGCCTCATGTCAAAGGGGCTTAAAAAGAAGGATTAAACATGAAAATCGTCAAGGGGCCATCAAATGATCTCTCTTTTGTTATGAAATGATTACCCAACCATCACCTTAGTAAATTAAAGGCTAGGGAAGCGATGGTCCCATCTAAACACCCTAGATGATCACCTTAGCAAACCCTTCACTCCTTCACATCTTTAATACTCATTTTATGAATCCCCTTTAATACACCTAGAATTCAATAAAACGCTCTTAACCTAATATACTACATACTAATTATAGTGTGATTCTTTTTGTGGGACTTTCTTTGTGGGGCCTACTTGCAACTATAACCAATCATAGTACATCATGGAATGGGGATGATTCTTCATGGATGGAAGGAAGAGAACGCAGAGATCGATGTATTAAAGATCAGAAAATACCTAAAAAAGTCATGCATAGATGGCTGTTCCAAATAAAAGAGATAGTGATAGAATGATACTTAATTCCTTGAAAAATATTTGATTTAATCATCTAACTTCAACGGAGTCAACAATTTACAATAAATATGGATACACTTTTACTGTGCCCTAATGATGAAAAAAATAGACACCAGATTCTTACATTTCTGATTTTTTAAAAAGTATTTTTGTTGATTTTTGGGACCATAAATATTTATGCTGCAATTGGTATGAATCCTATGTATTGTCATGACGTATTGCTTTTCCGGGTCGACTGCAACGCCCTCCAAAATGACTGTGACATCCTCCACAACTGTAATTTCTTTAGACATCATCACCAAAATCCTATCATTCTTCTCGTAGAACTGAAGTAAATGATGTATACCATGCCCATATTCTTGCGCTTTCATGATTTGATATCCATATCTATATCTCAGCATCATAGTCTTTTTGTCTTTGCAAAGTGGCATACTTTCCATAATTCTTGTCCAAGCATATTTTCATCATCTCTTGCAGAGATTTTACATAAAGATTGTTCAAATTTTAAATTAGAAGGCAGAAGACTCTAGTTCTAGATTTCGGACCCATTCATTGTGTGGCGGTGTTGAATCATGCATGCACCACACGATATGTGGTACGTGAAATGTGAGATTCGGATGGATGACATCATAAAAGTTGGGCTGACTAGATTAGTATTCACCATTCAAACAATTCTCATCAATGAGAAACATGAGGGCTCATGTTCATCTAGGCACTCAGATGGCTAGGATTGTTTTATCTAGAGTAATTTTTTGACTCAACTATATCCAAGGCCAATGTCCTGGATAGTATGGATTAAAGTGCTAAATGCCGCATGTAGGGATGGAAAATTCACTTCCAAGGTTTGTTGTGTAGCATACTACTAACAAGAGGCTGCTTCCCAAAAAAAAAAAAAAAACAATGATGATGTTTACATGGGTGTCATGCAAAAGTTTCTTGAACTGCGAAATCTTCTATTTTCAGGTCCATGTTGGGCATCAGTATCATTTTCACCTGGAAACACACAGGGCTTTGTGCATTCCTGGTGAAGAAGGTTGCATGGTCATCTATTCCTCGACACAAAATCCTTCTCTGGTACATGACTAGTTAACTTTTCCTAAGACTCCTTACATCAATTATGCTAATAGACAATACCTTTCTATCATGCTCTGGTGTATTTAGGTTCAACGATGTGTATCTGTAGCATTGAATCGTCCACAGCACAAGATAACAGTAGGTTCACCAATCCCTCTGAATTTCTTCCCCTTTTTTTCCCTCTCCTTCCAAATTTCAGGAGGTATTCATGGAACTTCTAAAAAACTCAATATGCAATTTCACGAAAGGTAAATGTCAAGCGTGTTGGAGGTGCATATGGTGCAAAGCTGAATAGAACGCCCCCCATTGCCATGGCTTGTGCTATGGCTGCTGATATGCTACAAAAACCTGTTCGTCTTGTACTGGACCTACGTACAAACATGCAGGTATAGTTCACCCATAGTTACAGACTTCCATCTTGATAGCTCTCGCATTTAATTTTCTTTGAGGTGCTAGAGTTTATCTGTTTCTCATTAAAAGGCGCATGCTTGTGTAACGTGGCTACCATAGTTTTTATTACTAGACATACTTTTTTTGGTTAAAAATTTTACAGTATTTCATTCATCCAAGAAAAGGAAAAAAGTTATAAAGGGAAGGACTTCCAACATTTGAGGAAGTCTGTAAGCATCACTTCCTTAGCATGATTATCTACACAAATGACATAAATGTTGTTCTCTGAGCATCCATATCTGGCTAACTGTGAAGGAAAGACTTCCAACCCTGAAGTCCTTGAAAAACATTAGAAATTTGGTTTCTTCTTTTGTTTATTTTATCATTTCATTTTAGTTTCCAACCTTTGAGAAATTAGGTTTGTGTACAGCCCTGGGTGTTGGCTCTTCGCCTTAAAGCAGGGGTTTGCTTCCCGGGCTCGTGTGTTCGAATGCCTCCAGATTTACCCTGTGCACGTGTGGTAGTCTTGACGGGTTCATACCACAGGGACACCTGCATTCCAAAAAAATAAAAAAAGGAGTTAGAATTTGAGTATATTGCAGTTGAAAAGGCACGGCTGTTTCTCCTTAGGGAGTAGGAACTCCATCTTTGATCTCTTTTTAGACTGAGAAAGAAACTACTTCCACTTTCTACACCTTAACTGTGTTATTTTAGTGACTAGAAGAATTGGAAATTGGAGATGATGCTAGTGTGATGAATATGGGTTTGCCACATGTGCCTGCATCTTGTAGAACTCATTATATACAAATCTATTCTCTCACTGCATTGTACAATCTTCTATTTCTACAGCTTGTGGGTGGACGCAGTCCTTATTTATGTCGATATAAGGCTGGAGCAGAAAATAATGGCCAAATCACAGCAATTGAAATGCACATTTTCAACAACCAGGTTACTTATATCTGTGATTTTCATTGTGATTTAAAGCATTCGATGGATAAAAATGTTGGTTGTAGATCTATTTACTAGATATCAAATTCACAAGGGCCTGTTTGTTTGTGTAAAATACATAGGAATTGAATTCATGAAAATTCACGATCAATATGAGCTCCACCAAAGGATTATTATCAGAAGTTTAACTCATATGTGAATTTGGCTCAGGATAGATCGGAATGGAGAAACATAATTCATGTAACTGACCCCATTATAATTTGGACAAGGCCTTGATGATGATAATGATGATGGTGGCGATGACGTGAGGTGAGGGTGAAGGATATAAGGATCTATGTAGATGGGACCTTTACTTTCATTTCTTAGGATTTGAATTACTAAGGTGATGGTTCGGTAATCATTCCCATCCTCCCTTGATTTAATTTCCATTAAAGGGGAGGCTATTTGATGGCCATTTTTGGATATTCATTATTCACGTTTGATTGTTCATTTTTAACTACTTCTAGAAATAAAAAGTCTTTGAATTCCTAGGAATTCAATTACATTAACAAACATGCCCTAAATTCCTGGAACATATATGTATTGATGGTTTGATAGTTTAAATATTGAACTATATTCATTACTCAACTTTGATTCTTCTTTTTGTCCCCTCTTAAGTTGGATCAATAGCACAGTACATGTGGGGCAACTTGCCCACCCAGGAATCGATCCCTTGGTGGCTATGTGAGATGAGACACCCTTTCCACTCAGGCATCTCATGTATCTCAATTCTTCATTTTTAACCAATTATAGAAATACAAAGTCTTAGAATTCCTATGAATTCAATTACATGAATAAAGAAGTCCTACATTCATGAAATGTAAATGTTTATGATGGTTTGATAGTTTACATATCAAACTCCCCAACTCCAATTTAAATACTTTTCCCAAATTTTCACAGGGCTCTCACTTCGATTTTGAATATCCAAATCTCAGTAACCTTCCCATGTTCATCGATGGAGTGTATAACATTGAAAACTGGAAAATTGAAGGAAAAGTTGTGAAGACCAACCTGCCAGCATGTACTTATATGAGGGGACCAGGTATAAATTCTTTGTTGGCACATACTCACTACAGATCTCTTCATGCATGATGGTAATATGAAAAAGTATTGATCAGAAAAATAGAGTGTGAAGCAATCTCTGTTCTAACCAGAATGATATACAATGACCAGACTTGTTAGAAATTTACTGTTTGTTGGGGCCTAGCATTCCATACAGGTTAGACAAGTTATTAGTGATCCAGGTTGTTTTATCTGGTTGGACTCACTGTGATGGGCAATAAAGCACAGTGTTCTTCACAGAGACAATAAAAATGGAGAATAAAATGGAGGCACTAGTCCATTTTCAGGGTAAAAAATTCTGCTAGTTAAATAATTAAGCTTGTTCAACTAGGGGATATCTATTTTATTTTCATCCATAGAGGGTGTGGTTATCATCATCGTTAACAGCTTGGGGTAGGCTAAAAGAGATTTACTTTAACTTAACACTAAAAAAACTCCACCAAAACCGAAACCAGAAAGCCCTCCTAAAAACTGTGAATTAGGAAGTACTCTCTCTCTCTCTCTCTCTCTCTCTCTCTCTCTCACACGCACACACACACACACTGCGTGCATGAGTGTACATGAATTAGATCTTGCCCTCCAAATATGATACATGCTAAATAATGAAACCTTCTTACCACAAAAGGATGAGCCTACACATCTAGTCCATGTACTTTGGGGCCTCATTTGTGAGTTCTATTCTTCCACTCCATCCTATTCAATGCCATGTCTGAGTTACTCCTCATAATGATGTTTCTTTGATCACCACTTTGCCGAAGGTCTTGATTGGCCTTTTTTTCATACAGGCAGTTTCAGGGCTTCTGTAAACGTGCCCAAACTGTTTCAAGCAATATTATTTTCTCTTTGATCAGATGAATGTGGCCTTAGTAAAAGATGGAACCCACTTTTTATGGGATGCGTGGCCAAGACAAACTCTAGATTCTCTTGGGATTTACATTCATAATTTTTCATCCTTACAAACCTAAGGAGGTTTAGTTACATTAGTACATTACGCATAATTTGTGATTGCTAACTTTGCTAACTTTTCCATGAATGTCAATAGTATTTGTGGAGACTGCGGTCATGATTGAAACAATTCTAGAACATGTATCTCATGAAGTTCATTTAGAAGCTGATGTTGTTCGAGATCTCAACATGTATGAAAAGGGAGATATCACAATCTGTGGTCAACATCTTGCCGATAGTAATGCAAAAAATGTCTTTCATCATCTCCGGGTACTCTTCCCACTTCATGTTTTTTCCTTTTTTTCCCTTGATATTTTGCTGAGGTAAATTTTAGGTAGCATTCTGTTGTGTGTTGGTTTTTTTTTTCCTGATTTATTTAAAATTTTTTTTAATGGTAACTCAAATTAATTGAAAAAACCAAGCAGTGTAAGAGATATATAGTGAAAAGTGAAAAGTGAAAAGAAAGAAACCAAGCCAAAAAAAGGGTGAACAACAACTAAGAAAATGGAGATTCCCACAAAACTTAGACCCAAAAAACTAGGGAGGAAATATATCCACAAGAAGGTTTTGACGATTGATGCCCTCCTTGGCTAGGGAATGTGCTTCCTTATTTGCTCTACACAAGGCATGACTAGAGGAGATATTCCGCTTCCTTGCAAGCTACAGCATCTCTTTAACTGTGTTGGCCAAACACCAAAGAAAGGAGGAAGATCCCAAAGCCCAATGAATGACACGAAAGAGTCCCCCTTTACTATGAAAGAGTGAAAAACCATTTTGCCTACTTTTTGAAGACCTATCCTGAGAGCAATCAATTCCACTTCATTGATTTGGCAAACACCAACCGATTCTGAAAAAGAAAGTAAGCACATAGCTGAGCTATCTTTGAAAAGGCCACCAATCCTAGACTGCTCGAGATTACCCACCACCATGAATAGCGGCCGCAATATTGGCCGTAGCGGCCACTAGTGCCACTACGTTATAAAGGTGCTAGCGCCATGGCTACTGTGACATACTCATAGCGGCCGCTACGTAGCGGCTGGGTTTTTTTTTTTTTTTCTTTTCTGAAGCTCTTTCTCTCCTTTGTGTCCCTTTTTCCCCCTTCTTGCTGTTCATGCGTCCAGTTTCTTGAAATCAAGTCAAAGAAACACAAAAAACACATAGAGATCAAGAAATCAAGATCATTCCTCTTCCTTGGAGTGAAAGGCATTTTTTATGTTTTTTTTTTTAGATCTATGGTTCTATTCCTCTTTTCTCCTTCATTAATCTGTTGGAAATGGATTTTGAGTGATGGATCTATGTTTCCCATAGATCAAACCCCCATTTTTTATGGGTTATTTATTTGTTGTTCTTGAATTTTTTTACTTTTTGAAGAAACAAACTATTGTTTCTTTTAAGAAACACTAACCAAATCACTTCAAAATCACTCCCAAGTGTTGGATATATGAATCCCACAGATGAATCACACTTTATTTCTTGTATATTTGAATTTATTTAATTTTTTATGTTCATATTATTAGGATTTTTTGAAAAAAAAATATATTTTTTAAATGTGCTCAACTAAATCACTTTTATTAACTCTTAGGTCTCAACTATTTAAGTACAATGCTATTTATGAAGTTATTATTTATTATGTCATTTATTGTGTCGAATATTGATTGTTGAGTCACTCTAAGTCTTAAACTCTTAATGCATTATTCATGTTGATGATATCTTCATGGCATACATTGCTTTTTATTTGCATTTCATTAATTTATAAGTTAGTGGAAGTAATCAAAATGAATACATGTGGAAAATAAGATTAATACTATTATTTTCTAATTATACAATGATATAGGACAAAATGCATTGAGGGGACTGCTAAACCCCCCCTTATTTTAGTTACTTTTGCAAAACAAATACATATTCTAGGTCTTTACAATTTTTTAGATTTTCTGGAATGTTTTCGATTTTTTTTACGACTTTTTGAATCATGCCTCTACGTAGCCCTGTTATGGCTACGGAGCCTGCTACATAGCGTTTTGGCGACCAGCCACGATGCCTTCCACTACCGCTGTTTTGATCCTTGCCCACCACACTTACATCAAAATTAAACTTAAGGAGACCTGTAGTGGGAGGAGACCACACAGGGAGAGAAGAAATCCTAAAGGCAGAGGAGGAATGCCATTCGAACCAACTTCCCATATTGGAATCTATAGAGATACCTTTTAACACTGAAGTTCGGGTTCTTCAACAACTTGGCTTCTCTTACCACCATAATTGTTCTCTATAGTTCTACAAGGGAAGTTCTTATTCTTCTTCAACAACATGGCTTGTCTTACCACCATGATTGTTATCTTTACTTCCATGAGGGAAGTTCTTATTGTTTGTCAACAACTTAGATAAAATCAAAATACTCATGAAGGTTCTATATCAATTTTCACATTATATCCTGCAAATGTAGTGTACAATGGACAAATAATTCTCAGAATCTTCAACTAGCAAGTAATACAATAGAAAATAAAATAAGAATACTAAGAATTTGCCACATAGGATGTCTATATCATTAGCTACCATCCGACCATCCTTTCTTCCATGTTTTAAAAGAATAATCTTAAAAAGGGTCTTATTTTAATCACTTTAGAACTACAGGGGGGTTTTTCAAAATTTCAGAAATTATAATAAAAATTCACATTAACTTAGGAAGTCATGGACATGCGCCTAAGGTCCCCGTGTCCATGCCCGGCATGGACACGGCCGGACACTGTTCGACAGGTCACAAAATGTGTCTAGTATTTTTTTTTTTTAAATTTGGACATGGCAGCGACATAGTAGGACACTGCGGGTTATTTTAATTTTTTAAATACCTCTTTTTTTTCTTTTTTCTTTTCTTTTCTTTTCTTTTTTTTTTTTTAATCATTGAGTGTGACCAAAGCATGTTATCAAAAACAAAAAAAGAGTGTCAAATGAAGTTTCAAAAGTTCAAAAATAATTTAGGAACAATTTCAGACCAAATATGAAACTTCCAAAACAATCTCTTTTTTTTTTTCTTGGCTACCCTCTATTCTAACTCATTCTTTTTCTTTTTTCCTACTCATCTTTTTTGACTTTTCTATTATTAACTATGTTTTTCTTTTCTATTAATTGTGACAGTATGCTTCTTAATTTGGCTAAAAATATAACTATTCTTTAATTTTATGATTATATATAAAAATATATATTTATTATTTGCGGTGTTCGTATCCTACATTTTTAGGATTGGCCGTATTGCCATGTCCGTGTCCGTGTTGTGTCATATCTGTGTCTCGCTTCTGTATCTGTGCTTCTTAGACATTAACAAACAGGTCGTCTAGAACATGTTTCACATCTGGCCTTCTTTGCTCAACAAGATAGTGGGCACTCACAGGTGGAAACCCTAAGGAACTTGTCCCCTAAGGTTGCCCATCAGCTCTCCACCTGATGGTCGGTGTGGATCATTGATCAAGTGGGCTATGGGGTCCCACAAGGACTAATGACCCTTATTGACTACAATCATCCCGATTTGAAAGAAACTCAAATTTCTGGTTATTTACAACGCTAAATGTCACGCCCCACCCTTCACACATGTATGATATTGTCCGCTTTGGCCCATGGGCCTCACGGTTTTGTTTCTGGTGGGCCTCAACCCACCAAAAGGCCTCATGCAAGGTAAGGGTGTAAGCTCTATATATAAATCCATTCACTTTTCCTCTCTATAGTCGATGTGGGACTCCAGGATGTCACAATCCACCCCCCTTAGGGCTGCACGTCCCTGTGCAGTAGCCTGCCAGTTCTTGTAGCCTGCCAGTCCTCTTGGCTCGCCCACATATGAACCCGCCCACTTGCACCAGGCTACGGCAGGCATTTGTCACCCCTCACCCTTCACACATGCATGATATTGTCCGCTTTGGCTCATGGGCCTCACGGTTTTGTTTTTGGTGGGCCTCAACCCACCAAAAGGCCTCATGCAAGGTAAGGGTGTAAGCTCTATATATAAATCCATTCACTTTTCCTCTCTATAGTCGATGTGGGACTCCAGGATGTCACAATCCACCCCCCTTAGGGCTGCACGTCCCTGTGCAGTAGCTTGCCAGTTCTTGTAGCCTGCCAGCCCTCTTGGCCCGCCCACATATGAACACGCCCACTTGCACCAGGCTACGGCAGGGGCCCATACTCGAACTAGTCGAGAGTCGGCTCTGATACCATTTGTCACGCCCCACCCTTCACACATGCATGATATTGTCCGTTTTGGCCCATGGGCCGCACGGTTTTGTTTCTGGTGGGCCTCAACCCACCAAAAGGCCTCATGCAAGGTAAGGGTGTAAGCTTTATATATAAATCCATTCACTTTTCCTCTCTATAGTCGATGTGGGACTTCAGGATGTCACAATCCACCCCCCTTAGGGCTGCACGTCCCTGTGCAGTAGCCTGCCAGTCCTCTTGGCCCGCCCACATATGAACCCGCCCACTTGCACCAGGCTACGGCAGGCATTTGTCACCCCTCACCCTTCACACATGCATGATATTGTCCGCTTTGGCTCATGGGCCTCACGGTTTTGTTTTTGGTGGGCCTCAACCCACCAAAAGGCCTCATGCAAGGTAAGGGTGTAAGCTCTATATATAAATCCATTCACTTTTCCTCTCTATAGTCGATGTGGGACTCCAGGATGTCACAATCCACCCCCCTTAGGGCTGCACGTCCCTGTGCAGTAGCTTGCCAGTTCTTGTAGCCTGCCAGCCCTCTTGGCCCGCCCACATATGAACACGCCCACTTGCACCAGGCTACGGCAGGGGCCCATACTCGAACTAGTCGAGAGTCGGCTCTGATACCATTTGTCACGCCCCACCCTTCACACATGCATGATATTGTCCGTTTTGGCCCATGGGCCGCACGGTTTTGTTTCTGGTGGGCCTCAACCCACCAAAAGGCCTCATGCAAGGTAAGGGTGTAAGCTTTATATATAAATCCATTCACTTTTCCTCTCTATAGTCGATGTGGGACTCCAGGATGTCACAATCCACCCCCCTTAGGGCTGCACGTCCCTGTGCAGTAGCCTGCCAGTCCTCTTGGCCCGCCCACATATGAACCCGCCCACTTGCACCAGGCTACGGCAGGCATTTGTCACCCCTCACCCTTCACACATGCATGATATTGTCCGCTTTGGCTCATGGGCCTCACGGTTTTGTTTTTGGTGGGCCTCAACCCACCAAAAGGCCTCATGCAAGGTAAGGGTGTAAGCTCTATATATAAATCCATTCACTTTTCCTCTCTATAGTCGATGTGGGACTCCAGGATGTCACAATCCACCCCCCTTAGGGCTGCACGTCCCTGTGCAGTAGCTTGCCAGTTCTTGTAGCCTGCCAGCCCTCTTGGCCCGCCCACATATGAACACGCCCACTTGCACCAGGCTACGGCAGGGGCCCATACTCGAACTAGTCGAGAGTCGGCTCTGATACCATTTGTCACGCCCCACCCTTCACACATGCATGATATTGTCCGTTTTGGCCCATGGGCCGCACGGTTTTGTTTCTGGTGGGCCTCAACCCACCAAAAGGCCTCATGCAAGGTAAGGGTGTAAGCTTTATATATAAATCCATTCACTTTTCCTCTCTATAGTCGATGTGGGACTTCAGGATGTCACAATCCACCCCCCTTAGGGCTGCACGTCCCTGTGCAGTAGCCTGCCAGTTCTTGTAGCCTGCCAGCCCTCTTGGCCCGCCCACATATGAACCCGCCCACTTGCACCAGGCTACGGCAGGCATTTGTCACCCCTCACCCTTCACACATGCATGATATTATCCGCTTTGGCCCATGGGCCTCACTGTTTTGTTTCTGGTGGGCCTCAACCCACCAAAAGGCCTCATGCAAGGTAAGGGTGTAAGCTCTATATATAAATCCATTCACTTTTCCTCTCTATAGTCGATGTGGGACTCCAGGATGTCACAATCCACCCCCCTTAGGGTTGCACGTCCTTGTGCAGTAGCCTGCCAGTTCTTGTAGCCTGCCAGCGCTCTTGACCCACCCATATATGAACCCACCCACTTGCACCAGGCTACGGCAGGGGCCCATACTCGAACTAGTCGAGAGTCGGCTCTGATACCATTTGTCATGCCCCACCCTTCACACATGCGTGATATTGTCCGTTTTGGCTCATGGGCCTCACGGTTTTGTTTCTGGTGGGCCTCAACCCACCAAAAGGTCTCATGCAAGGTAAGGGTGTAAGCTCTTTATATAAATCCATTCACTTTTCCTCTCTATAGTCGATGTGGGACTCCGGGATGTCACAATCCACCCCTCTTAGGGCTGCACGTCCCTGTGCAGTAGCCTGCCAGTTCTTGTAGTTTGCCAACCCTCTTGGCCCGCCCACATATGAACCCGCCCACTTGCACCAGGCTGTGGTAGGCATTTGTCACCCCTCACCCTTCACACATGCATGATATTGTCCGCTTTGGCCCATGAGCCTCACGGTTTTGTTTCTGGTGGGCCTCAACCCACCAAAAGGCCTCATGCAAGGTAAGGGTGTAAGCTCTATATATAAATCCATTCACTTTTCCTCTCTATAGTCGATGTGGGACTCCAGGATGTCACACTAAACGTCAACCAGTCCATCAGGAATTCACTATTGGGTTCCTTTATTACTCCATAAAACTTTTCCAAAATATTTTACCAAAGGAAAATTAGGTTTTTATCATCAATTTTACAAACATGGCTATTGTGCCTAACTTCACCTCATGTGGACAGAATTCAGGGCTTGGATCTGTGGGCCTAGTTAGGTTGGTCCAAAACGGAATGGTTCCACTAGGGTCGCCCAAGGGTCCCTTTTCAGATCATCGAATCTGATCATTCATCAAGTGTGATGGGCCAAAATGTAAAAAGCTCTTTGGGGCGTCCTGGTTTCTAAGGTTCTCACTTTTTGATTCAGTTTTACACCAGGATAATGATGGATTTGAATTGAATAGGTTGCCTAGCCATCCTATAAATATTGCCATTTGACATTGCAAGATTTGTAAGTAAGAAGGAGGATTTTCCCAATTCAATTAAAGAGTCTCTTGGTCGACAGTCACTTTGGCATAACTCAGAACAAAGAAAAATCAATCCAATCAATTTTAGACATCAATTTTCATCATACAATTGCCGTAGGAAGAAGGTCCAAAGAAAAAATTCTTTCTTTTTTTTTTGATGGCATATTCAGATAAATTGAGAATTCTACTCACCTTTTATAGCTGATCGTTGTGCATCCAATGTGAGGCCGCGATATGTCATTGACCGTGCTCCACATGATTGATTTCTCCTTATCCTTCGTGACCTTCTTCCTACTCGTTGCAACAGAAATCAGATGTGGCTTGAGGCTTAAAGCTCTCTCTCTCTCTCTCTCTCTCTCTCTCTCTATTTCTACTATGAAAGAGAAGAAGGGACTTGGTCTTCTTTATATAATATTCATTGGCTGACCAGATTTTTGAGTTCTAATGGGAGCTGAACACCACAAGAGTCCTAATCGAAACTCTTACAATACTTACCAGGTCTGGCCAAACTGTAAGGGTCATAAATAATAATTCATGAACAAAATGGCTCCCTACAGAAGCTATAAAACCTCTTATTGGTCCCACAATTGGGCCCACTTGGGTCCAAGTCTTGGATATTACAATGGGTCTCCATGATCTTTCAACATGGAAGATTCTGGGGCCAGTCCCATTTATAGTTGAATTCATCAAATCAATGATCTCAATCAACAAACAAGGGCACCAATCCATTCCAACTTGCTCAGATTTGAATAGATAAATCCAATATTTTCTCTTCTTGAAATTGGTTAGGCACACAATTAATAATTGCAATCAAGGCATGTCAATGATTTTGTATTTTTAATTGTTACTTATGGTAGAATTGCTCTCTCTTGTCTTTTGCCTCAAAAAATTTTTTTTGTCGCATCTATATTACTTCCTTCTAGTAGTCTAATATACTTTCTTTTGTCAATGTAATACATAATCATGCAAGTCACATCATCAGCATGTCTTTATTTATTTATTTTTCCATGGTGCAGGAATCTAGTGAGTATATCAAGCGCTGTGAAGACATAAAAGCTTTTAATGAACACAACAAATGGGTAAAACGCGGAATAAGTCTAATACCTGTGAAATTTGGTGCATTCTGGGAAGGGCAGCAGATGCTGTCCCTCGTCAACATACATACAGATGCTAGTATTAGCATTTACCAGTCTGGTATTGAGATGGGGCAAGGGTTGGACGTAAAAATTGCTCAAGTGAGAAACCTCTTCTTTAAATTGTGAATGTGTTCTTGTTTTAAGCTCTTTTTGTCTCTTTGCTGTTTTAGAATTTAGAACCCCAGAATAGTTCTATCATGGATGTAAAAGTAGCAGAAGTAAGAAAACTGAGAACTGTCTATCAAACTGTGAATACTTGGACTTTCTGATTGCTTTTGCCTCTCTGCTGTTTTAGTACCTGATAAAATTTCCTCTATATATATATATATTTGAACTGCACCTTTATTTTGAAATACAAAAACCCTAGAAAACATGGGAAATATTTAAAGTTTGAATTGAAATTAGCAAGGAGCCAAACATAAAATGGCACATCCATTTAGAGTACTTGATAGAGTCTGGATGGTTTAGGGGCACTTAGGATCAACATAGATGTTTGGCTGGACCAGCCTCGATCCTTTTCATAATGATGTCTTATACTCATTCATTATTCAGATCAGTGTTGTTAAAGGCGCATCAAGGTGCTAAGGTCTCCTAGGGCCTAGGCGCGAGGTGCGGGCTTCATTGAAGCGAGGCACACATTGTAGATAAGAAAATAAATATTTTAGCATAGACATTTTGTTCAAAATTAAACATAGGCAAAGTGAAAATAATTCACAAATTATATTAGAAGAATTCGCGACTCTACACGAGGCGCCCTCCTCGCATGCTTTTTCGCATCGACTGTGGGGTGCTGAGGCACGCAGGTGCGCCTTGTTGCACCAAGCGCCTAGGTGTGCCTTTAACAACCCTGATCCAGATTGCACTAAATGAGAATGGATCATCCTTGATTATGCATGTTGACGAAGTCTATCTTGCAACGGTGCCCAACTTACACTTTCTGTTAGTTTTGCGTGCATGTTGCGAACATGGCTTTGAATAGCCAATGCATGAGGAGCTAATGGAATTTTAAGATACAACCCAAGAAGCATGCTGCAAACAAAGCTGTGGATAGTGAATGCATCTAGAACAAATGGGATTTTAAGATACAACCCAAGAAGCCTAGAAACATCGACCCGCCCCATCCACACAAATGTTTAATATTGTGCATGTTTGCTGTATTTGTATGGGCTGTCACAACCCAAATTCCGGGGCCCTGTCGAAATTTGAGTTATAACACATTGGCATACAATTCATACACATAAATCAAATAAGCACATAAGGCATAAGCATCATTTATTAAAATAAATCCTTTCATATAAATCAACCAATAGCGTTTTCAATGTCTAAAATTCCAAAATAAAATCTATCAAATAATAATTAAATGTCCAAACTAAAATCTCCCTAAACTACTGAATATGGATGTATCGCTCTCTTCAACCACGCATGCCAAACACTACGAGCTGATCTTCGCCATTCTCTGATCCAACCGCAACTCGATTACCTGAAGGGGGTAACCAACATCAGTAAAAACTGGTGAATGAATCCCTATTGTAGCATACATCCACAATCAATATATTAACATTATTAAAAGCAATTAAATATTAAGTAATAAATGATTTAATCAATAAACAAAACTCTTGCCATAGCACTTCTCTGAACTGCATCATTGCACCTAATCTGCATCTTTATGCCACCTTAATGTCACAATTATCGAGATGCCACTTTGCATCTCCTCATTTGGTGTCCCATAAGATTCACTACTTCCGGACCTCCGTGTCCTATCATCCATATTCATGGGCAGCATACCCAATTTCAAGTCGAACCCAACGGTCCAAAAATCTCACAACCATAACAAAACATAACCGTGCCCGTAGTTCAGATCATATTTCCATTCCAAATTAAATCATACACAACAGGACTTATAGAAACAGAATACTTTCTTGTTTATTATTTAATATATGCCTAGCCCCTTTTTATCACATTACACACATATTTCAAGGATTCTATAATACAATCTTAATCAAACACCGTCGGTTTATCATTAGACATCTTTGATAATAGGCTTTATTCCAATTAAAATTACTTAGAATATGAAAGGACTTCTATGTAATTATATTAACAATATGGCTGTTTTTATAACTTCCAATGAGAAATCTTTACAGCAGATATATACTAATAGCAGTGGTAGCCGTCAGCAATAGACTTCATTAGAAGACTCAGGACCGAGTTTGGTGAAAGCCTTCCTGACGCCATGTCCTATTCAGATCGTCAGATGTTGGAGGTCAATGGTTCAAACCGATTGAGATCACCACTGCAAGGTTTGCACAAGGGTCCACTACCAAATCTGCGGATCAGATCTGGCATTAGGTGGGTCATGTGGACGCATAGCCCATGTAGACATCAAATGACTTTTAACGGCTAGAAATTTGAAAAACCCTTTTTCTGTTTTAAATCTCATCACTATCATCTTTCTTTGTTTGCTTAAATCTACAATCAAGAGTATATAATCACAAGGAAATCACCATCTTTCTCTTTCAGATCAATTTATTATGTGTTCAGTGATCATCTTGCCCAAACAGGGGTCGTTAGACGCTGTAGCACTCAAACGAGAAAGGAAAATCTAACAGCCCAAGGTTAGAAACATCCCAATAGAATTAAGTAACTTATTTAAACAATTATGAAAAGCCCTTTAATCACCCTTGCAATTTATCACGATGTTAACCAACAGATCCAAGTTCAGAAACTGAATCCAGAGCAATACCCAATAGATGATTCTTAGAATTTCATCGTCAAACTGAAACAAATGTAGGAAATCACTCACCTCTTGTAGACTCTGGTAGTATTTGGTTGAGAGCGGGACATCAACTGGTTGCTTGCCTCCTTCTTCTTTCTCTTGATATCTCCCTTATCTTTAAGTCTCTTTCCCTTTCTTTGATTCTTTGAACGAAGAAAAGATGAGACCATAAACAACCCCATACATCATCATTATCATCATCATCAAAGCCTTATCCCAACCATGTTGGGGTTGGCTACATGAATTCTATTTCTTCATTTCGTTCTATTTTGAGCTAAATCTTTCGATAAGTGCAACTTCTTCAAATCTGAATTAATGACTTCCATCCATGTTTTCTTCGGCCTACCCCTACCTCTTGATGGACCCTCCACCTGTATATCCAAACTTTTCTCACCGGTGCCATTATTGGCCTACGCTCAACATGCCCAAACCATCTTAAACGAGTTTCTCTAATCTTATCTCCTATTGGTGCTACCCCTAAATGTTCTCGAAAGCGCTCATTTCTAATTTTATCTTTCCTAGTTTTACCACACATCCACCTAAGCATTCTCATTTCCGTTACATCCATCTTATGAATATGTGTCTTCTTAATTGGCTAACATTCTGCTCCATATGTCATAACTGGTCTAACCACTGTCCTGTAAAATTTTCCCTTCAATTTTGTTGGCATTTGTCTATCACAAAGTACTCCCGAAGTTAGTCTCCACTTCAGCCATCCAGCTCTTATCCTATGCTCTACATCTTCGTCAATCTCCCCATCCTTACTAATCATCGAGCCTAGGTACCGAAAAGAATCTTTACGTGGTATCTCATGGGTTTCAATTTTGACAGTTGTTTCAACACTTTGTATATGTCCACTGAAATTGCAATCTATATATTCTGTCTTTGTACGACTTATTTTAAAGCCTCTAGATTCTAATGCTCTCCTCCATCTCTTAAGCTTTGCATTTACACCCTCTCTTGATTCATCCACCAATACTATATCATCTGCGAACAACATACACCATGGTACTTTTTCTTGAATATGCACAGTTAACTCATCCATAATTAATGCAAAGAGATAAGGGCTTAAGGATGATTCCTGATGTAAGCCTATAGTGACGGGAAATCCGTTCGTTTCTCCACATGTGGTTTTCACATTTGTTATTGCACCTTCGTACATATTCTTTAAAATTTCAATGTAACCTTTTGGGATATTCCTTTTCTTTAAGACCCACCAAATTAAATTCCTCGGTACCCTATCATAGGCTTTTTCCAAATCGATAAAGACCATATGTAGATTTTTCCTCTTTGCTCGGTATTTTTCCATTAATTGCCTAAGTGAAAAGATAGCTTCCATAGTTGATCTCTCTGGCATAAAACCAAATTGATTTTTCGAAATCTTAGTCTTTTTTCTCAGTCTTTGCTCTATTATTCTCTCCCATAACTTCATAGTGTGACTCATAAGTTTAATCCCTCGATAGTTGGTACAATTTTGTATATCTCATTTATTCTTATATATAGGTACTACAACTCCATTCATCCGGCATTTTCTTTGTCACAAGTATCTTATTGAATAGTCTACATAACCAACTTACTCCAACCTCTCCTAAGCATTTTCATACCTCTATCGGAATACCATCTGTGCCTGTTGCCTTTCCTGTCTTCATTCGCTTCAATGCTTCCTTCACTTCCACCCTTCTAATTCTACGGAGAAAAGTATACTCTTGTAATGAAGTATCCTCCTCCACTCTTGTATCGCCCAAATATTCTTCATTTAAAAGTTTACTAAAATATTCTTTCCACCTTTCTATAATATCGTTGTCCTTCACCAAAATATTTTCCTCATTGTCTTTGATACATTTGACGTGATCTAAGTCCATACTTTTCTTTTCTCTTATTTTTGCAAGCTTAAAAATATCCTTTTCTGCTTCTCTTGTTCCCAACCTATTATAGAGGTCATCGTATGCTTTAAACTTTGCACTACTTACTACTTTCTTAGCTTCTTTCTTTGCCTTCTTATACAACTCAAAATTTTCTATACTCTTAGTCCCTTGCCAAACTTTGTAGCAATGTTTTTTTTGTCGAATAACTTCCCGAACCTCCATACTCCACCACCATGTTTCTTTATTAATATGTCTCTTCCCTTTTGATTCTCCAAGTTCTTCCTTTGCAACATTCCTAATGCAATTAGCCATTTGATTCCACATTACTGTAGTTTCTCCTTCAATATTCCATTCTCCTTTCTCAATCATTTTGTCCTTAAATATATTTGCTCTTTCCCCCTTCAAATCTCTCCACCTTGTTTTAGGGTCCATTTTGTTTACTACTGCTCTCTTTTTACTTCTAATGCAAATATCTAAAACTCCAAGCCTATGTTGCGTAGTCAAACTCTCTCCTGGGATAATCTTACAATCTTTACAAGCCAATTGGTCCTGTTTTCTAACTAGAAAAAAGTTTATCTGACTCCTATTACTCCCACTTTTATATGTAATTAAATGCTCATCTCTCTTTTTAAAGTAAGTATTTGCTACTATAAGATCAAATGCCACTGCAAAGTCCAATATAGTATTTCCGAATACATTCTTTTCTTCAAATCCATGCCCTCCATGCACTCTCTCATATCCTCTATTATCTCTTCCTATATGCCCGTTTAAATCCCCTCTAAGGAAAATTTTATCACTATTTGGGATTTCTCGCATTAAATCATCCATCTCTTTCCAAAATTGTCTTTTCACACTTTCTTCTAGTCCTACTTGGGGAGCATATGCACTAATGATATGAATTATGTCTTCCTCTAGTACTAGTTTAATTGCTATAATTCTATCACCAAACCTCTTTACCCCAACAATTTTCTCTTTTAAATCCTTATCTATAATTATACCCACTCCATTTCTTGTATTACTCTTTCCTGCATAGAAAAGCTTATACCCATCCATGAGCTCCTTAGTTTTATTCCCTTTCCACCTTGTCTCCTGTATACAAGCCACACTAATTCTTCTTCTTTTCATTACCTCAACTAACTCCATGCTCTTGCCTGTCAAGGTTCCTATATTCCAAGTAGCAAGTCTAATTTTCGTATTTCTCTTCTTCTCATGGACTAACTTCTTTAACCGCATTAGCCCAAAGTCATGCGGTAGCCCTTGCACACTTTTCACTGCAGCCGGGCGATGCTGCAATGTGTTGCTTAAAGCGGGGAACGCCCTAGCCTTATCGTAAAATATCATTTGTTCAGAATTCATGTTTGGGTTGTGACAAAGTTTTACGCTGGCTGTCACCTACCTAACGCAACCCTCCTCCTTTACCCGGACTTGGGACCGGCAGCAAAACTAGCGGAGTTAAACAACCCCATACATCCATATATATATCCAATCCTTATTACTTCCTAATGCAGGCTGTGTAAAGAATTCCTTATTCTATTCAAGATTTATTTCCATAAAGAATAATGGTGATTTATATACCCAATCCCAACTTTCCTAATAGAGGCTGTGTACAGGATTTGTAATCTCATTCAAAGTTTACTTCCTATTGGGGTTGAAGATGTCGTGAGGTTTCCTCCCTCTTAAGTAGACTAATTCAAGTAGTAATGGAATGGGTCCCATCACTTAAATATTTAACCTACATCTGGCCCCACAATAACTAATTAGCAATAGGGCTCACCATCTACACCCTTGGGTATTACATGTGCATTTTTGAAATTTGAATACCCATGAAAGATTTCGGAAGCATTTAGGGGTGTCAATAGGTGATTAAATCTGAAAGACACATTTGAGATGGTTTGGACATATCCAATGCAAGCTAGCAACAATGCCGATGAGAAAAGAGTTTTGTTTTTCAGTCTAGTGGCCCACCAATGAGAAAGGGTAAGCTGAAGAGGATGTGGATAGAACTTGGGAGTAGTAATAATAGATTAGAAGAAATGCAAATTGTTGGAGGATATGGCTCAAGATAGATCGGAATGAAAAAAATAGAGTTTATGTAGCCAACACCAACATAGTTAGGAAAAAGGCTTTGATGGTAATGATGATGATTTTATTTCTTAATGAGTTGTAATTAGGATTAACTTTCCAATTCTAGCAGGAGTTCTCAATTAGTTCCTTAGTTTTGTTAGGAGTCTTGGATTCTAGGTTTTGTTTTCCTATATGTAAGCATTGTAAGACATTAGAATTAATTTTGAGATTAATAACGTTATGCTTGTTGATTGAGTTTTACTTTTGAGGTTCGTTCCTCTTTGTGAGTCTCTTGAAGACATCTTTTTCGTGCTTTGCCACTTCAATCCTAAGCCTTTTAAAGGTTTGCATCAATTTGTTATTAGAGCCCTAGGTTTTGGGATTGATGGGATGGGATGGGATTTGGAAGCAGCTTGTGATCATTGGATTAAGGAAAAAAAAGACTTCCATTGAGAGAGAGAGAGAGAAAGAGTCACCTGAGTCGGTCCCTCATTCAGATTTGATGTTTCAGTTTCTATTCCATTTTGGTTGGTATTAAGGACTGGTAGGCTACTGCACAGGGATGTGCAGCCCTAAGAGGGGTGCATTGTAACGTCCTCGAGTCCCACATCAACTAAAGAGAGAAAAGTGACTAGGGTTATATATAGAGCTTGCATCCTTACCTTGCATGAGGCCTTTTGGTGGGTTGAGCCCACCAGAAGCAAAACCGTGAGGCCCATGGACCAAAGCGGACACTATCGTGCATACGTATAGGGTGGGGTGTTACACAATTCCCCACCTTAAACCATAACCTCTTGTTCACAACTTCATAGCATTACCATTTTCCACATCTATCTAGGGTGCAATTGGTGAGTTATACTATTTACACAAATAAAATCTATTACCATATCTTCTTTGTTTCCAATTTTGGTGCATGAAAGTGACTCTCTCTCTCTCTCTCTCCATTCAATTAGAAGTTCAAAAGTCTATCCATGAACTCCTTCATTGTCTAGGTACACAAGTATTTGTCCGTGTTGTAGCGCTCCACTTACGATTTTAAGTTATTGACTTTTAAACTGCTGATAGTCATTTGGGTACAATTGGCTTTGTGGTCTCTACAATGCATCATACTCTGACAAAACATAAAATAATTGTGGGGACCACAATTAATAGTATACACATGATTATCAATGGGTCCCGAAATGATATGATTTTATTTATCCCACTATTTGATGATCTTGTGGGTACAATTGCCTTTGTGATTAGAATGGTGGTTGAATTTTTCTAGGACAGGGGACCATAATTGTCAAGTGTGGTTTGGTTTGGGGTCAAACAATTTCAGTTTGGCACACTGGCAGAACTGAAACACCCCTCAAAAGATTTCGATCAAGATTTCAGACCATTTCAGCCGAAATCTGGAATTTTGGTTCGAAGTTCCAAATTTTTATTTCAATTTCATCTTTTTTCAAAAAAAGAAAAAAAACTAAATTATAGTAAGAGGAGAGGGGGCTGCAATGTCACAACCTGAAATCCGAGGCCCTTGAATTCCGCATCGCGAGTCTGCTTTGTATCTCATCAAATTCATATATCAAATAGAAAATTCCAAGAATTCAGGGCATTCATTAAATAAATCCAAGTGTATTTAAAGTCTGAAATCATTGTTAAATACCTAAACAAAAATAACTGTTCTTGAATGAGAGTAACTACAATATTCGCAAAAGTTTAATGAGGATAGACTAAACAAATCTGTTGGGGCTAATCCTGTGTCTTGTGAGTTCGTCTCTCAGATGCAAGCTGTATCTATTTCTTCTTGATCAACTGTATCATCATTCAACACCGCATTCTAGTTATACCTGGCTGGGGCAAACCAACAATCATTTCAACTGAGTGAATAGATATTCTAATCCAATTGTGCTCACAACAACAGATTAGATAAAATTACATGGCAATTTAAAGTAACATCCAAAGGTCTCTCACCCAGTTTAAAGTAACAATCAGTCTATCATGTTTTCCCTCAATATTTCATGATCGGTCTGTATCCTTTTCTACATGATACTCAAATCATGAAACTTCCAACCCTAAGTTCCCAAGAAAAGCATATAAGTGTAATTCCACATTTCTGCAATCCCGAAGTATATGGGTGTGCATGTTCTTCTATCTTATGCTTAGGTCTGGAAAAGAGAAAACCTGGCCATTGATACAGTGGGGCTTTCACTAGTACTTTTATATGGAGCCTTTGAATCTTAAAAATGTAGAGAACTTTCTCAGATGGTGTTGACCTTCCTCTTTCCTTTTCAAATATCTTATGTAAACCTAAAAAGGCTACTTTCAGTATCCATTTCACTTCTTGTAAATATTTTTTTTGAATAAGATGAATTCTGTCGACCGGTGATTCCTTCTTGGCAAAGACTCAGAAAAGTATGTGGGAATCTGACATTGTAGTGTGGGATCCACACTGCAGAAATCTGTTGGTGACTTGTTTTGTGTTTCAATGCATTTGCTAAATGGGTGCTTAATCAAACTTGGTTCTTCATCTGTTGTTTTTTTTTTTTTTTTTTTATGAGCATCACTCAATGGAATAAAAAATTCATTGGTTTTCTTGTCAAGTCAGGTTGCTGCCATGACGTTAGGAACTATAGTTAGTGATGAAATTCTTCTGGAAGATATTTATGTTCACACAACCACAACAATTGTTGCAAACAATGTGGCAGAAAGTGGTGGCTCCGTAACATCAGAGCTGTGTGCAAAGTCCGTCCGGGTAAGCTTTAATTTATTCAATCATTGCATTACTTCTTTTCTTTCTTTTTTAGGACTTCTATCCAATTATGTGGAGTGAAGAATCCCTTACTCCTACAGCCAATGGCAGAGCCAGGAGTTTCTTCTAGAGGGGACAAGTGTTGCTTGATGTGCATAAAGTTTAATTATTTCATTATATGCATTTATAATCTAATAGTGGATGCCATTACAATGAAGGCCAAATTAAAGCTGCAAAAATTTGAGAGGGTTGGATTGATCATTTGGTTGGCCTTACATGAAAAGTACACATGGAGTGTTTGTAGAATTAAAAATCTTAGAAAAAAAAGAGGGCCAAACTGATTAAGCCTCATTTTGTTCAATGTCACATTAAAAGCTACATTGGTCAAGGTAAGAAAAATTGGCAAGTTGACTCTTGACTCAGCCGACTCACCTCATTTTTTTATGAAGGACTGAGTCAAATACACAAGAAACTGGGTCAAGTCACCTCATTTTCATAATGTGTGCATTTTGAACCATAATAGATTTGATCTAAAACAATTGCTATTTATTCTTAAGTAATATATGTTTAAGGTTTGGAGTTAGTAATTTGAAAATGATGTTTTAAATGTAATTTGAGACTTACATTTGAACTTTAGTATTTGATGTCTAGACTTATAACTATGTGATATGCTCGATTTGACCAATTGTGAGTGGGAGTGTGACTAGGTATAGGTTTGTGTGAAACTGAGGCGCAACCCATTTACAGCACTAGATTTGGGTGTCCTTGTCTTTATTATTATTAATCATCATCATCATCAAAAAGTGTTGTCCTAACTATGTAGGGTCAGTTCTAAGAATTATGTTTCTCCATTCCAGTACATCTTGGGCCAAAATCCTCGGATAGGTTGTACTTCTTCAGATCTAATCCTATTAAATCCATTCATGTCTTCATCGGTCCTCACACTTTCCTTGGGAGGCCATCAACATTCATGGAGTAACTTTTCTTCACTATTGTCGTTGCTGGCCTATGTTAGACCTGTGTGCCATCTCAGTGAGTGTCTTAATTTCGTCACCTATTGATGCTATCATCTATATATGTTTGAAACAATTAAATTCCTTCTTCATTAGGAAGACACCAGTTCAAAAGATGCACAGGTCATGGTATTGAATCCCTAAAGCCTTCTATTTTAAACTTGTCAGTTGTTGTAAATGTAGATTGCAAGTTCAACTGATGGTGATGCAGTCTTGATTTGATGCAGTCAGACTGTCTAGAGCCCAAATAAATCAAATCTAGAAATATCCAGTGATAACTACCAATTCTAGTAAATGACAAAAATTTCAGAATTGATAAAAGCAAGGAACAATGCAGAGAACCCAAAAATATGACTTGTATGAGCCTTCCTTAATCCCTAGATACACATAAGATCAAGAGAGAGGGTAGAATTAAGCAAAAACTCTGCTAACAGCAAGACTGCAGAGCGTAAAACTGCATTTACAGTTCACAGTACTGTAGCATATATGCTACTGTCGAACCTAACATGGCATATATAATGCATAAAATCATTTGAAACCCCTAATAAACCTATTATTTTTAATCTGTACCACCAATAGAAGTCTTGAGCAAAGTTTCTAAACATATTTTAATAAGAAAATCCTAAGAAAAATAAGAGAAATAGTAGATTTCCAGATCTGAAGTCGACTTGGATACTTCTGGCTAGAATCCCTGTGGACCCCACGTGGTCTGTTTTGATCACAAGACCTGCACAATTTGAAATTGCTCCCTTGCTCAACCCTTGTGGTGCAAATTTTGTTTGAGTTTGGTCAGCTTTGATCCATCAAACAGTAGTTCAAAACAGATGCATGTGAGTTGTTTTCTTCATGTCTGAAACTTCTGAAAAATTGCAAAAAAGACCCTGTAATTCTGTATATTACCAAAACAGTCCCCTGATAGTCAAATTTAAATAGACATTGGACTGTTTGGGTCCAAGCTCTCCATCAAAACTTGTCAGGACCCTTGCTCAATTTGCTGCATATAGGCTTCAGCCATAACAAAAATTAGGTCTTCACCAATTTCTACATCAAAAGTATAAGGCTTGCATCAGGAAGGTTGACAATCGGCCTACTTTTGTCCCAACACCAATATGAATTTTGAGAACATATTGTTCTTTTATTATTAATAATATTATTAATTTAGTTTTCATTTAGTTCTCTAAAAGTATGATTGAAACGTCACACCATTGTTATATGCACGGTTCAAAAAAATGGTCACTACATAGCATAAGAGTTGCATTTTCGGCAGTAGCAATTGAGTCTGCTACACTATTTTCAAAATAACAGCGCTACGGTCTAAAACCTACTAGAGCAAAATAGATATAATTTAGAACACTATTATTTCTTCTCCTCAATAGCTTTCTTAAAGTAGTCTTTATCCTCATATTCTTCCAAATTACTAAAAAAAGATACAGGATTGACTGCTACAGAAGTTCTGAATTTTTTACCACTTAAAAATTCACACTGCTACACAGTATCACCGCAATCGTTACGTGTCGTCTGCTGTGCAGTATTTTGACCATTGGCCGCTGCCCCTGCTGCAGTTGCTATTTTGACCCTGGGTTATATGTATGCTCTCAAAATGGAAATGTAGTTTGAGCTTTATAGACTAAAAAGTTTTGGTCTATAGATCTTGAAACATATCTTTCTTAGCACATGGCTGTAGTCAGTTCCATGTCCAGATCCTGGGTTGGAATGCTTAAAGATTTGAATCTTTTCACATAGATCCTGATCAGGATCTGAAGCTCTCCTGGATTAAAAATAGGTTACATAATTCTTTTTTTAATATTAGACGTCAGATAATTTAATATTTGGATAAACATTGACATGCCTTAGAAAATCCATACCTGTATTGTTTTCTGAGTTGCTGCCTTGAACTTGCAGAATGCTTGTAAAAAGTTAGTGAGCCGTCTTGAAGGCATTGCAATGCTCATTTCATCATCTGAAGGGAAACCAACATGGCATGAGCTCATTTCTATGGCTCTTGATGCTGGAGTAGACCTTCAATCAAGAGGACGTGTGTATCCCACAGCTGCACCTCTTGGTCCTTTCCAGTATGTTTTAGTTTCTTGCTTATTGTCTCAGAGGGTGACTTTATGTTGCTCTTTTTGTTTAATGAATTAAACTTATGATTTGAGAGTGACATAAACTTTCAAAATGGCTGCTTTTGGTTGCATGTACACATTATAGAACATGATGCCAACTTGTGATCTTAAAAACTTGATGAACTTAGTGTTGATAGTTTCAAGTTTTGATTAAATAACCACAACTAGTAACATTGGTTTAAGAATTAAGTGTTGCTGCACTTGCTATCCATCAAGAAGTGTACTAATCTTTCTTGTTTTTAATAGGAAATGGATAAATGTTATGTAATAGTAAAACAGAGACAGAAATTTGTTCTTTGATATATTACTAATATTTTTTTTAATTATTGGGCATATCAGATATCTCTCATTTGCGGCTGCTGTTTCTGAAGCAGAGGTCAACATTTTAACTGGTAATGCCATGACATACTGTTGCACCCTTTTGAAAGGCCTGGCAGCATTCATACATTATTTTATAATGTGGCATAGTTTTAAAATTTTCCCTTGTTTTTTATCAGTGTCATAATTCAATATTTGATTAAAAGAAGAACTTTAGTTCAGATAAATGATTTGATGTCTATATTTCAATAAACACTTTAGTGCAGGGTTCTGCTCTTGAAATTATCATGTATTATTATCACCATTTCCAATGATTAGATGTATCATGTCTAGCAACAGCATGCCAAAATCAATTTTTTGGGTCATATGATTCTTCAGTAAATCTTTAGCTTGTTCCTTTGAAGAAATTGATGTGATTCAAAAAATAAAAAATAATAAAATGTTTCCTGATCAAACTGATTAAAAATCAACGGAAGCGAGAGGGTGGCTGTTGCATCTATAAATCAAGAATCTGATGATCGCACCATATAAGCATGCTAAAGAGCACATGTTGATGTGGTACGGAGCAGGCCCAATAAATCAACTGAGCCCACAGGTTGACCTAGAGGTTAACCTGATCCATTGGGTTCAGCCCATAGGCTCAATTGTAACCAACAAGTACTATGGGAATCTAAACTTACCCTATTTCTATTTTTATTCAGTTAAGAGGCTATTTCTAAATTCTATTTCTTGTTTGATTAGGATTAGGCAGTTTCCTATTTTATTTAGGAAGTTTTGTTTGCTAAGAAGCAATTCTACACCTCTATATATAGTTGAGTCCCCCTTTGTAGTTGCATATGATTATTTCAATTAATAGAAGAGTTATCTGAGTTTTCTTCAATTATGGTGTGTTTTATGGTTGTGTGTGTTCGTTAGAGCTGTTGGAGTCCATCTTTGGATTTGATCAGTCCTTTCGGTAATTGGCCTATTTTCCCGATCATAGATCTGGCCTGTGCCATATGTTCTCAAATCATGTCAACTGCTGTGTATTTTGGATGGCTAGATGATGACATGGCCCTCTTTGTTCAATCCCCCTCATGGTAGATCCTTTTCTAAGACATAATGGAGTTCCCAAATGTTAGAATGGTGAATGGTTTCTTGCATGCGATAAGCTTTAGAGTATTGGAGCAGTGAGCCCCATGGGCAGTCAACTTCTCCACTGGGTCACTTGAAATTAAAAGTGGATGGGGACATCCTGTGGGAATCTGGAGCCATCTTATTTAAATGAATTTTTAAGAGATGAAAGGGTTTTCATCTGATTCTAGAAACCAAGAAAGGAAGAAGAAATAAGAAACTTCAAAAGACAAAAAATTGTATCTTCCACTTTTAACTAAATCCTTATCCAACTCAAACTCAATGCTTTTGTACATTGTACATCCTTTTGGAAATATATACACACTTATCTTTCCATAAGTTTTAAAAAAATTCAAACCCAAAGGCCTAAGAACCAAATGAACTAGAATATAAGGTTTCAAAACCAAGAAATCACCAAGTACCTAATTTACTGGTGACAAATTCATGATCACAAAAAGAGTTTGAATATACTCTTGAGAATACAATAATTTGTGTGTGTTTTTCTATGGAGATTGTACATCATTATATAGGTATTTACATGCCTATAATCTAGGCTCTAAGAAAGGAAAACCATCTAATTGTATCAATCACTAATCTAAATTAAGAAAGCAACTAATTACAACAATTGTTATTTTAAGAAAGGAAAGCTAAAGCTGTCTCAATATTGACCAAATCAATTCCAGCTGCCTCAATATTGACCAAATCAATTCCATTTGACCAAATCAATTCCAGCTGTCTCAATATTGACCAAATCAATTCCAGCTGCCTCAATATTGACCAAATCAATTCCATTTGACCAAATCAATTCCAGCTGTCTCAATATTGACCAAATCAATTCCACGTGAGATATAACATTGATGGACTTTGGGCCTTGGGCCTGTTTAACACCCCCCTTCAAATTGATGCGGGAGAATCAACAAGCATCAATTTGTCAACCAAGAACTGATGGCGTGGTCGCGAAAGGCCTTTGGTGAGAATATCAGCAAGTTGAAGGTCAGTGGAGACATGTGGCAGGCTGATGACATCACGTTTAAGCTCATCACGAATGAAGTGACAATCAACCTCGATGTGTTTAGTACGTTCATGAAAAATCGGATTTTCAGTAATCCGAGTAGCACTGGTATTATCCGCATAGAGGGGGGTAGCTCCTGCTGCTAGAAAACCAATGTCAGAAAGCAAACCACGGAGCCAAAGAATTTCGGAGCATGCAGCAGACATGGCGCGGTACTCTGCCTCGGTAGAGGATTTGGAAACTTTATCATGTTTCTTGCATTTCCAAGAAATGAGACTATCACCCAAAAACATGCACCATCCAGTCGTCGATCTGCGAGTATCCGGACAACCAGCCCAATCAGCATCTGAATAAGCATTGAGAGTCAAAGGATTGTTGGATGGAGAAAACAACCCACAAGTCGGTGTGCGAATAAGGTACCGAATTATGCGACGAACAGCAGCCAGATGAAGGTGACGAGGAGCATTCATGAACTGACTCATCAGGTCGATCGCATAAGAGATATCGGGGCGAGTGATCGTGAGGTAGATCAAGTTGCCAACCAACTGGCGATACGCAGTAGGATCGGAAAGAAGATCACCTTCTTCGCGACTGAGTTTGACATTCAGTTCGACTGGCGTATCAACAAGAGCAGAAGCAGTAAGACCAGCCAAGGCGATGAGATCAATAGTGTATTTGTGCTGATTGAGAACTATATCTGTAGGCGATTGATGAACTTCAAGACCGAGGAAATAGTGGAGAGGGCCAAGATCCTTCATTTGAAATGACTCACGAAGAGACGCTTGGAACTTCTGAATCATTATGGCATTAGGACCGGTAATGACGATGTCATCAACATAGACAAGGAGTACAGTGATCCCGGATGGAGCATGATGTAAAATCATAGAAGGATCATATGCGCTTGGATGAAAATCCAAGCGGAGAAGAGCAGCTTGAAATTTCTCAAACCATGCGCGAGGAGCTTGTTTCATACCATAGAGGGAGCGACGAAGTTTAGCAACCATACCGGTGCCGGATGAGCATCCCTGAGGCAAACGCATATAAACATCTTCTTTGAGATTACCATGGAGAAACGCATTTTTTACATCCATTTGATAGAGAGGCCAAGATTGAGATGCAGCAACAGCAAGAATAGTGCGGACGGTGGTCATCTTGGCAACCGGAGCAAAAGTCTCATCATAATTAATGCTATATTCCTGCCAATTTCCAAGAGCAACAAGACGTACCTTATATTGATCTAAAGAGCCATCAGATTGCAACTTGAGAGAAAAAACCCACTTACAGCCAATAGGTTTGACACCCACAGGAGATGGTACAATATCCCACGTATGATTGTGCGCTAACGCATCTAATTCATCTTGCATAGCTTTGTTCTAGCACGGATCCTGCACAGCCTGAGAATATGATTGTGGAATGGAAGAAGAAGACAAAGTGGCCATTAAGGAAGTATGTGAGAACCTATAATGGTTTGGCGGTACTGAAATCCGAGTGGAGCGACGCAGTGAAGTATGGCCGAAACCGGATGCCGGAGGAAGATCAGGAGGGGGATCACTAGTGGGCGCTGTGCTGTGTCGTCTGTGATACACAAAGGTAGGATTAAAATGAACAACTAACGAATCTTCAGAAAAACCAGGTAATGACACAAAAGAGGAGTCAGGAGGATCAATGTGTGTTTGAAAAAAATACTGATCTTCAAAGAAGACGACATTCGTAGAGGTACGGAAACGACAAATGTGAGGCTTATAGCAAAGGAACCCTTTCTGAAAGGGTGCATAACCTAAAAACACACACTGAGCTGATTGTGCCGTGAGTTTTGTCCTCTCAGAAAGAGGCAAGTGCACAAAACAAATGGAGCCAAAAACATGAAGATCATCATAAGATGGAGCGGTTTTATACAAACGGTAATATGGGCTTTGATTTTCAATGGAGGTGGATGGCATACGATTGATAAGATGAGCAACCGTAGCCAGTGCCTCAACCCAAAAACGAGTAGGAACCGATGATTCCAGAAGAAGGGAATGAATGACATCAAGGAGATGTCTATTTTTTCTTTCAGCGATTCCATTCTGTTGGGGAGTATAAGGACAAGATCTTTGAGAAATAATGCCTTTGTTTTGCAAAAGCTGCTGAAACTCAGACGACATATATTCCCCGCCTAAATCAAATCTCAAAATTTTAATGCAGGTGGAAAATTAATTTTCAACATAAGCCAGAAATATTTTAAAAACATTAAAAACATCAAATTTTGAATTCAAAAAGTAGACCCATGTGAACCGACTGAAATCATCAATAAAGGTCACAAAATATTTATAGTGAGCGTGGGAAAGAGTTGGGGCAATTCCCCATACATCACTATAAACTAACTCAAAACACTGAGAAGTGTGTGAAGTGGAATGAGGAAACGGAAGAGTTTTGCTCTTTCCCATTTTACAAGTAGCACAATCAAAAGGCACACAAGAAGATAAACCAAGAGATTTATGTAATAAGCCAGAATTTAACATAAGGGACAAAGCCTTGGAATTAGGATGTCCAAGTCTATTATGCCACAACCGGTGGTTATCTCTAAGAGAAAAACAAAGCACATTATTGTCAAATTGATTCCTAGAAATTTGAGAAAGATCCAGCAGAAACAAGCGTCCACACTTAGGCCCCCTCGCGATCTCTTTCCCGGACATCTGGTCCTGCACAACACAACCAGAATAAGAAAAAGAAATGTTACAATTATTTTCAACAAGTTGTCCAACTGACAATAGATTGGAAGTTAAATTAGGACAGAGGTAAACATTTATGAATGGGATGGGACTAGGGATATCTCCAATAGCAATAATGGGAACATGGCCGCCGTCAGCAGTTTGTATTTGAAGATGGCCATTGTAACTTGTCAGATTGGAGAAAGGGGTGTGGGAATACGTCATATGATTAGACGTCCCGGAATCAAGGAACCAAGTAGAAGATGAAGGTGACTTACCGGAGAGACCAAAGGCAGAGAGGGCATTGATAATTATTTGTTGAACTAATTCAGGAGTGAGAGATGATGAGGGCCCAGGCTGTGTGGGTGCAGATGTAGGAAAAGGCATAACCGAGGAAGCCACATATGCATGTCGAATCTGAGACTATGAATTCTGATACTGCGGAGCCGGATATTGTGGAGTCTGATACTGTGTTGACGGACGTGGTGGACGGCGGCGATATTCAGAGATGATATGTCTTGACTTTTTACAGTAACTACAGACTTTCTGTTTGCATTGAGATGCAAGATGCCCAAATTTCTGACAACTGTAGCATTGGGTATTGCTCAAGTCTCGAGGCGGAGGCTGAGAAGTTTTATTGGCCGAGAACACAACTGAATAGGTTTCAGTCTTTTGTTGAGCAATATGAGCCGAGGTCGTAAGGCGTTGTTCCTCTCGTAAGAGTTCATTCAAGCAGCATCCAATGAAGGTAAGGGCATCCGATTCATTAGGGCAGAGCGGACACTTTCATATTCATTACGCAGTTTCATAAAAAATTGATTTCGCTGACTAGAAGCCTGAAGGTCTTGGATTACTGTCACATCATTGTCATCATCCACATCAGCATACTTTATTCCGACCACAGTGTATGGAATCTAGAATAATAATCTTTTACTGACAAAGTCCCTTGTGTATATTCAGCAATTGCACATTCAAGATGGAATTGACGTGCAGAGTTATCTTGATGATATACTTTCTTCAAATAGCCCCACATGGCTTTAGAAGTAGAGTAAGGCTTGAGATTCATTATCAGATGGGGCTTAACGGATCCCAGAATCAATGATTTGATTTTGGCATCTTTAGTATGCCAAGAAGAGATCTTTTTCTCATCCTCAGTGGGTTTAGGTTTCGTGCCAGAACCAAATCCCCACAATTCCTTGGCTTCGAGGTATGTTTGAAATTGGAAAGATCAAGCAGGGTAATTCTTTCCCGTAAATTTAATCAACGTGACCTCAGATTTTTTCATTGCAACGGTCCTGATGAAAACAATATAAATTTCTAGTAAATCTTGAGAATGAGTAAAATACCAACCTTGAGTCTCTGAAAAATTCTTGAAAAATCACTAATATCCTTAGAAATATGAGGCGACCATGAGTGGGTGATTTTTGAAATTGATCTGATTGATCAACAGTGGGCCACTAACAGAATATCTTTGACGCAGGAAGAAGGTATCGCTAGCACTGTGTTGCTGGAAAATTCTTGAAAATAGATCCTGAATCTATTTGTTGCACGAGAGAGACTTATTCTCTCTATCCCTATTCCCTCAAGGCTTTGGAAGATGTCTAAGATCAAGACTGCCTTGATCCTTGCTCTGATACCCTGACAAATTCACGATCACAAAAAGAGTTTGAATATACTCTTGAGAATGCAATAATTTTTGTGTGTTTTTCTATGGAGATTGTACATCATTATATAGGTATTTACATGCCTATAATCTAGGCTCTAAGAAAGGAAAACCATCTAATTGTATCAATCACTAATCTAAGTTAAGAAATCAACTAATTACAACAATTGTTATTCTAAGAAAGGAAAGCTAAAGCTGTCTCAATATTGACCAAATCAATTCCAGCTATCTCAATTTTGACCAAATCAATTCTACTTGACCAAATCAATTCCAGCTGCCTCAATATTGACCAAATTAATTCCATGTGAGATATAACATTGATGGGCTTTGGGCCTTGGGCCTTGGGCCTGTTTAACAACTGGCAAATCATATTTTGGACATCTTGATCTGATCATCAAATTGTGGAACCATTTATTTCGCTTGATCCATATCAACAATATGAATTGACCTCTCTTTTTATATGATCATATTGCATTTACGCTCCAAATTCATCCCTGCCAAATGCAAGCTAACTCGCTTGTGTCTTGTAAATCAATCCAAGCCATCCAAAAAATGACCCTGAAAAAGGCTTTACTCTTTCCACTCTCCAGTTACCTTTCTACAATTTTGATTGCATTAGTAATAATTTTAAGAAATGGACAACAGATTTGAGAAAAAAAGTTGCATTTGACACTTTAGTATTTCAAGGGCTAGGAAGGGCAAAATTCATCTTTTAATACGGCATTCCAACAGTGTTGATATGATGGTTTAAAATATTGGTCAGTATGTTACATATTGATCATAACTGATATGCTATCCTAAAAATGTCTCGGTATTGGCCTGTATTGCCAATAGCAACCACAGGCATAAAAAAAAAGGTCTCAGTATTGGCCTGTATTGCCAATAGCAAAACAGGCATAAAAAAAAAAAAGAGGGAGAGGAGCAATGTAATACCCAAGGGTGGAAGTTCTAAGCTTGGTTTAAATTAATGAATTATATAATTTTACTTTTATATATAAAAGTGATGGAACCCATGTTTTACTTATAATATGCTAACAAAGGGAGGGAGAAGGATCCTGTGCACGACACTTCCACTCTTAAGGAAGTAAATCCTTGAATGGGATCAAGATCCCTGTACACAGCCTTTATTAGAAAGTGAGGATCACGACACCTTCACCCTTGAGGAAACAAATCCTTGAATGAGATAAGGATCTGGATACACAGCTGTTATTAGAAGATAGGGATTTGAGACATACATATATACTGAGAGACTTGCTTATTGACTCACTGTCGTTTCTTCTAAGAGCCAGAAAAGGGGAGAGATCCAAGAGAAGGAGGAAGAGCACTTGGTGAGACATCAAGAGGAAGAAGAAAGTAATCAACCAAGGCATGGTTGATGTCCCATTCCCGACCCCAAAGCACAAGAGTTTACAGAAGGTGAGTGGATTCTTTACGGTTATTTATTATATGATGAACATCAATAAGAGAGGAATGTCAGATGTGCACTATAGGAAGTACCTTGCATAGATGAACTGTCTTGAATTGTTCTTTGGATTTTTGCATTACTGCTGAAAAGACCAAGCTTGATTGTAGAGGATTTTGCCTAAAAGGGGGGGTGCTATAGTACTGACGACACCCAAAACCCATGTCGATTAGGGCAAATCTTGTGTCATGTGATCTGATCTCTACTAGAGCATGGTATCTTTGATAGATACAGGCATAAGCACTCTGTGTGACTTGATCCGCTTGGATTTGAGAAGAGAATCAAGCAGGAAATCCGGAATTTCCTCACGGCAGGTCGTCTGGGAGAGGAATCGTCGTCTGGGGTAGTGGGCCCGGGAGGAACACCTGATGGGAGATCAGCTCCGGGGATCCTGGAGGGGACCCATGGGCGATCTCAGTCATGTAGGACCCGTGGGAAGGAGGTTCCAGATGGCCCACCATCAGATGGTCAAGATGGAGGCTGGCGTGAGGGGTGTCGAGCAGAGGATCGTCTCTGTGATGAATGACGAGAGCTCTATGGGACGAACTCAGTGTTGTCAGGAATGGTTCTGGAGGTGGTAATAATAACGGGGCCAGGGATCGCGAGAAGGATAATCTCTACAAAAGATTTAATGAATTCCGACCTTGTAGCTTTGATGAGACTACGAACCCTTGGGATGCAAATAAATGGGTGGAGCATTTGGAGGGAGTTTTGGAAGTTATGGGATGCACGGAACGTCAGAAGGCAATGTTGGGCGCATTCAAACTTGAGGGTAATGCTAAGGAATGGTGGAAAGCTGCTAAGAAGTCTTTTGACGGGCAAGAGACAGAAATTACTTGGGACTTTTTCAAGAAAGAGTTTATAAAGAAATTTATACCTGATCACATTAAAGCACAGAAAAAAAGGGAGTTTGAGACCATAGTACAAGGGAGCTTAACCGTAGCCAAATATGCCCTCAAGTTCACTGAGCTGTCTCACTTTGCTGAAACCCTAGTTGCTACAGAAGAATCCAAACTGGAGCGCTTTGTGACGGGTCTAAGGGCAGATATCAAGAAAGACGTCAAATTACATGAGCCGACTACCTATGCAGAAGCGCTAAGAAAGGCCTTTGTGTCTAAAGAAGCAATAGAAGATATTAATCGGAGTACTCAGCAGGTGCTGCCAGTAGGAAAGCGGGATAATTTCAAGAATCAGCCACCATATAAAAAGCAAAGGACAGACGCTAGACCAGTTTGCAATCATTATGGGGGATCACATGACACAGATCAATGTCGCAAGAGACCTGGAGTATGCTACGGATGTGGTAAAGAAGGTCACGGGGTTAGAGATTGCCCAATAGCCCAAGAGAGAAATCAAGCTAGACGAAAGGGTGTTTGTTATGGTTGCAGGCAGGAGGGACACTGGTCTCGAGAATGTCCCACAAATCCTGGTGGAAATCAGTTTCCACCACAAACACAACTGCAAGGACAGAATCAGCAGGACCGCCAGCAAGGGCATCAGCAAAATCAGTGATCATATCAGCAGAACCAACAAGGAAGAAATGATCAATATCAGCAGTATCCTCAGAGAGGCAACCAACAAGATCCGCCTCAAGGTCAAAATTTCAATCGTGGTAGGAATAATCAAGGTGGGAATCAGGGGGCGCAACCGCCTAATGCGAGGGCTTTTGCTATTACACACCAGGAAGCAAAGGCGGCAAATAACGTTGTTGAGGGTATGGTTTTACTTTCAAAGCACGAAGCTCATGCACTATTTGATTCTGGCTCAACTCACTCTTTTGTTTCCCATCTTTTTGCTGCTAAGTTAGGAAATTCCCCCACTATACTCACTCCCGCATTAGTTGTGTCAACACCCGCGGGAAAACACGTTTGCACAAAAACTATATATTATGATTGTGAGATAGAAATTTCACAAACAAGACTGTCAGCTGACTTAGTATTATTGCACATGAATGATTTTGATATTATATTGGGAATGGACTGGCTCTTTAAATATCGGGCTGTGCTGGACTGCTTTAACAAGGTAGTGTGCTTTAACCTAAAGGGTTATACTCATGTCACCATGGTGGGGAAAAGAAAATCTTTTCGAACTGGGATAATTTCGGCCATAAAAGCCTGTGAACTATTAAGGAATGGGTGTACAGGGTACATGGCCTATATTACCGAAGCTAAACAAAAGCCTAACTTAGAAGATATTCCGGTTGTTAGAGATTTTCCCGATGTATTCTTAGATGATCTGCCAGGATTACCCCCAATCCGAGAAGTTGACTTTACTATTGAGTTGGTACCAAGATCTGCTCCAATATCTAAGGCACCCTATCGGATGGCACGCTCCGAATTGAGGGAACTTAAGGATCAATTGCAAGAACTGTTAGATAAGGGATTCATCTGGCCAAGTGTATCCCCATGGGGAGCCCCTGTCCTGTTTGTTAAGAAAAAGGACGGATCCATGCGAATGTGTATTGACTACCGGCAGTTGAACCAGATCACTATTAAAAACAAATACCCGTTGCCCCGTATCGATGAACTGTTTGACCAGCTGCAGGGTGCTAAATTCTTTTCCAAAATTGATTTGCGATCTGGATATTACCAACTCAGAGTAAGGGAGGAGGATATTCCTAAGACAGCCTTTAGAACTCGATATGGCCATTATGAGTTTCTAGTTATGCCATTTGGGTTGACCAATGCCCCAGCAGCTTTTATGGCTCTTATGAACCAAGTCTTTCAGCCTTACTTGGATCAGTTCGTCGTGGTGTTCATTGATGATATACTTATTTATTCTAAAGGAGAAGAAGAGCATGGAATACACTTACGCACGTCCTTGCAGCTATTGAGGGATAATCGACTCTATGCTAAATTAAGTAAGTGTGACTTTTGGCTGAAGCAAGTGACCTTCTTGGGCCATATTATCTCAGGAAAAGGGTTATCTGTGGACTCGGCAAAGGTTGAAGCTATTACCAGTTGAAAAAGACCCACATCTGTTTCTGAAGTACGGAGCTTCCTGGGCTTAGCAGGATATTATAGGAGATTTGTGTAAGATTTTCCCTCAATTGCTGGGCCACTAACTAGACTCACAAGAAAAGACGTTTCTTTTTCATGGGATGTTAGATGCGAGGATAGCTTCCGCATATTAAGGGAGAGATTGACCACTGCGCCGATACTTGCTCTTCCCTCTGGAAATGGAGGATTTGTGGTATACTGTGATGCTTCTTTGCATGGTTTGGGTTGCGTTCTTATGCAACATGGAAAGGTGATAGCATATGCCTCCAGACAACTGAAATCCCATGAACAAAATTATGCTACTCATGATCTTGAATTAGCAGCTGTAGTTTTCGCGCTAAAAATCTGGAGACATTATCTATATGGAGAAGAGTTTGAGGTGTATACTGACCATAAAAGTCTTAAATACATTTTCTCACAGGCTGATTTGAATTTGCGACAGCGAAGATGGTTAGAATTTTTGAAGGATTATGACTTCACAATTTTCTATCACCCGGGAAAGGCCAATGTCGTTGCTGATGCGTTAAGTTGCAAATCGGCTCAAATGGCCTGTTTGACTGCCGAATGGAGACTACTTGAAGAAATTAAAGATCTAGATGTGGAGTTACGGCCTATAGGTGATAAGGTGCTGTTGGGAAATTTTAAGGTTCAACCAAAACTAATTCAGAAAATAAAGGACCACCAGCGAGATGATGGGGCACTGCTAGATATAATTCACAAAATGGACAATAAACCAGATTTCTCTATTGATAATGGCACATTGTATTTCAGAGGTCGGTTATGTGTTCCAAATAACCGCAACATCAAAGATGAGATATTAACGGAAGCACATCATACGCGGTATACCATTCATCCCGGGAGCACAAAGATGTATCAGAATTTGAAACGGAGGTTTTGGTGGATCGGAATGAAAAATGATGTGGCAGAGTTTGTAGGACGATGTTTTACTTATCAGCAGGTGAAGGCCGATCATAGGAAACCAGGTGGATTATTACAACCCTTGCCTGTGCCGGAATGGAAGTGGGAACACATTACTATGGATTTCATCTCAGGATTCCCTAAAACATCTAGGCACAATGAGGTGATTTGGGTCATTGTAGATCGTTTGACAAAGTCTGCACACTTTATACCATTAAAGGGTAAGACTACGATGGAGCAGTTGGCACGAAAATATGTTCATGAGGTCGTACGGTTACATGGAGTTCCTGTATCTATAATCTCTGATTGTCTCTCAGTTTTGGAAAAGTTTGCAAAAGGCCATGGGAACCAAGTTAAGTTTTAGTACGGCTTACCATCCCCAAACAAATGGGCAAACTGAAAGAACCAATCAAACATTAGAGGATATGCTTCGGGCTTGTGCTTTGGATTTTAAAGACGGATGGGATGAACAGTTGCCGCTGGCAGAATTTGCTTACAATAAAACAGTTATCATTCCAGCATCCAAATGGCTCCGTTTGAAGCTCTGTATGGTAGGAACTGTCGTTCTCTGATCTGCTGGGAGGAAGTAGGAGAAGGACGGCTTCTAGGCCCTGAATGGGTAAAAACCTCCACGGAGAATATACAGAAAATTTGAAATCAACTTAAAACTGCTCAAAGTCGTCAGAAAAGCTATGCAGATAAATGGAGAAGAGAACTGGAGTTTGAAGTCGGTGATTCGGTTTTTCTCAAAGTGTCCCCGACCAAAGGAGTTATGCGATTTGGGAAGAAAGGAAAGCTGAGTCCGAGATACATTGGACCCTTTCCAATCATAGGACATGTAAGCGATGGCAATGCTTATGAGTTGGCCCTTCCACCACAACTCGCCGGAGTTCATAATGTGTTTCATGTGTTTATGCTACGGAAGTATGAACCAGACCCCTCACATATGATTCGTTACGAGCCAATGGATATTCAATCAGATTTGTCGTACGAGGAGAAGCCGGTTGCCATTTTGGACACCCAGGAGAGACTACTCAGGAATCGCACCATTCGACTAGTCAAATTGCTGTGGCAGCACCATAATCAAGCAGAGGCTACTTGGGAAATTGAAAGAGATGTTCGAGAAAAGTACCCCACCTATTTGCTTCAGGTACGTATAAAAAAATTTGGAGGACCAAATTTCATAAGGGGAGGAGTGTGTAATACCCAAGGGTAGAAGTTCTAAGCTTGGTTTAAATTAATGAATTATATAATTTTACTTTTATATATAAAAGTGATGGGACCCATGTTTTACTTATAATATGCTAACAAAGGGAGGGAGAAGGATCCTGTGCGCGACACTTCCACTCTTAAGGAAGTAAATCCTTGAATGGGATCAGGATCCCTGTACACAGCCTTTATTAGAAAGTGAGGATCACGACACCTTCACCCTTGAGGAAACAAATCCTTGAATGAGATAAGGATCTGGATACACAGCTGTTATTAGAAGATAGGGATTTGAGACATATATATATACTGAGGGACTTGCTTATTGACTCACCGTCGTTTCTTCTAAGAGCCAAAAAAGGGGAGAGATCCAAGAGAAGGAGGAAGAGCACTCGGTGAGACATCAAGAGGAAGAAAAAAGTAATCAACCAAGGCGTGGTTGATGTCCCATTCCTGACCCCAAACCACAAGAGTTTACAAAAGGTGAGTGGATTCTTTACGGTTATTTATTATATGATGAACATCAATAAGAGAGGAATGTCAGATGTGCACTATAGGAAGTACCTTGCATAGATGAATTGTCTTGAATTGTTCTTTGGATTTTTGCATTACTGCTGAAAAGACCAAGCTTGTTTGTAGAGGATTTTGCCTAAAAGGGGGGGTGCTACAATACTGACGACACCCAAAACCCATGTCGATTAGGGCAAATCTTGTGTCATGTGATCTGATCTCTACTAGAGCATGGTATCTTTGATAGATATAGGCATAAGCACTCTGTGTGACTTGATTCGCTTGGATTTGAGAAGAGAATCAAGCAGGAAATCCGGAATTTCCTCACGGCAGGTCGTCTGGGAGAGGAATCGTCGTCTGGGGTAGTGGGCCCGGGAGGAACACCTGATGGGAGATCAGCTCCGGGGATCCTGGAGGGGACCCATGGGCGATCTCAGTCATGTAGGACCCGTGGGAAGGAGGTTCCAGATGGCCCACCATCAGACGGTCAAGATGGAGGCTGGCGTGAGGGGTGTCGAGCAGAGGATCGTCTCTGTGATGAATGACGAGAGCTCTTTGGGTGAATATATAAAGTGCAACAATTGTAAATGGTCCTTTATTAATATCGTAATTACATAAGAGTCCTTTTCTTTTATATTTTAATCGTTATTACATAAAAGGAGGTTTGGACTGTGATGATGCTGGTAATATGTATAGCTTGTGTTTAAAAAAAAAAAAAAAGAAAAGAAAGAAACTTTAAGTTATATGAACTCTGAAAGTTAGAAGTGAAATTGTGAGAAAGGTTAGTTAATAAATGAAGACATATTATACATCATAAATTCTGTCATGAATAATTTAACTGGCAGGGGGTGTGATCTGAACCACTAGCACGGAAGTATCTACTGTGATTGTGTGATTTTTTTTGAAATCATTGGATTCGATTGGTAAATTGATTTGTTGTCTATGAAAGTGGAGATTAGGACATTGAGGTCCTGATGTGAGGGTCCTATGGGACGCCGGTTGAGGAGATGCAGGGGGGCATCTCGGAGAATTATGGTATATTTAAATTGTTTAATGATGGGATTAGGTGCAAGAAGGTGGTTCAGGAATATACCGTATTAGGAGTTCTATTTATTGATTTAATTACTTGATTTTAAATCAATCATTGCTTGTAATTATTTGTTCTGATGAGGTCACTATGTTAATTATGTACATATGTTAGAGTAAGAATTCATTCACCAGTTTATACTGATGTTGTTTACCCCCTTCAGGTAATCGAGTTGCGGTTGGACCAGAGAATGGCGAAGATCAGCCCGTAGTGTTTGGCATGCGTGGCTGAGGAGAGCGATACCTTCATATTCAGTAGTTTAGGGAAATTTTAGTTTTGGCATTTAATTAGTATTAGATTGATTTACTTTGGAATCTTAGATATTGAAAACCTTATTGGTTAAATTTTATATGGAGGGATTTATTTTAATAAATGATGCTTAGACCTTATGTAATTCTTTGACTTATATGTATGAATGGTATGCCATCGGGTCATAACTCAAATTCCGTCAAGGCCACGGAATTTGGGTTGTGACAAGCAAGGAGGCCGTTCTTGTCTGTTCTCACAAGCTAACTAAGCTAAAAGCCCAAAATTTACAATAGATTGTAATTCTGATAGAAACATTGCACATTGATCCCTGAAACAAAGGATGGCTTCAAAGGAGTAGTTCTCATTATCATTTCGTTTCGTTTCGGCTGAGATGGCCAAATTTTTTTGTTTCAGACCCTTGTAAACACGAAAGTTCCCTCCTAAAATTTCGGTTTTGGCGAAAATCCCTAATTTTGCCCTCTTCTAAAGAAGAATTTTCATGTTCATCAGGTGTATAAAAAGGAAAGAATAATAACAAAGGAGGAGGAGGGCATACTTATGACCGATGACCAATGATGACAACCAACGTGTGACAACTGAAGGAGCTAGGGTTAGGGTGGAGTGGGAAGAGGCTGGGGCTAAGGCCACTTTTTTCCCTCATCCTCCCATCTCTCTTCTTCCAAGGGTCGCCTCTCGATTTCTCTCATGCAAGGGGCCAGGGTAAAATGAAAAGGGGCAAGGCTTGGGGCAATTTATATAAAAGGGCTGGTATAAAATGAGTTTGAAAGAGCTTTAATAGAATATAGGGGCCTAGACATCTCTCACTAAAATAATAATAATAATAAAGGCCCTATGCAAATTTCACTTTAATAGGAAATAAAGCCTTAGCCAAATTTACTTTTATTTATATACATATGGGAAAACCTCAGCCGAGCACCCAGTGCTTACGATAAGGTGAGAATTGTGTGTCAAAACACTAGTAGGGCCCAACTTATGATCATTCCAAGTGGACCATAAAACACCATGTGCTTGGCAGAAGAGCTCCCTATATGTGTCTGTGTATTCCTTAGTGTTCCAAAATATTTCACTGAAATTTTGAATCGACTGAAATATTTCGTTTTGGATACTAAACCAATATATACTACATAATAAAAAAATCTGATGGATGGATCAAATGATATCCTTTAGAAGTTGATTGTGCAAAAAGAGTGCATTGGGCGTAGGGTAAACATCAGACATTGCATGGTACGTGGCGTAGTGGTTTGCACCTAATTTTGAGTTACATCAAAATTTAGGGGTTTTTTCTCAAATTGGATTCCTTACACCCTTAGTCGTCCTGGTCCAATACCTATAAATAAGGATTCTTACCACGAGTCTGGGATATTTAACCACATTCACAGACTCTGCATAGCCTTCAAAACATCTTCATCTTTCCTCCAGAGGACTTTAAGACTGAAACTAGACGTGTTTCCCTTCATGTTTGTTCATGTGTGTAATAACCCAACCTGTCTTGGTGGGCCAACCTTATAGGGAGGGCCATGTTAGTTTGGCATAGCTAAAAATCAGAATAAGAGCCATGGATTAGGATTCTTTAAAAATTCAAAACAGGAAAGAACAAGGAGTCCAGAACCCACCTTTCTCTAGGAACTCTACCACATAAAGACTTCCTTGTAAGTTTCAAACAGGACTTTCTTTTAAACTATATATGTGTAAAGTCTCCTATAATCTCTCACATCAACGAAAGAGGAAAATTCTGAGTGTGAGAGAGAGAGAGAGAGAGACTAAAGTGGTGTGGTATTGTTTGAAGGAGAGGAAGATCAAGATCAACAACGGGACAATAGTGAATGTCTGACGAAAGACTGACTACCGTCCGATCAACATACGTCTATACCAGGTGAGTAGAATTTCTGAACTTATTATTGTAGAGTACAAATTTGAGAAAGTGTAGAGATATGATCAATTGATGGACTATTCCTGAATGTATATTAATACTATGATTACTGTCGACATATCAAAATAGCAGAGATTCTCCAGAAAATCCATGATCGTGAATAAACTTGTCTGATTGAGTTTCCAAGATTTGTAGGGATGATAATCAAGGAAACAGATAGCAGAGATCAATGGTTATTGATAATCGAAATCAAAATTTTGGAAATTTCTACCTACAGGTCTTCAGAACCCAATTTTGTCGAATTGGGTTGTGGGTCCCCATGGCCCACCAGATGGGGGATCAAGACCCCACATCTGAAGGAGGACTGTCGGGCGACCACAGGTGTGGTGGTCCCATGGGATGGGACCATTGGGGGGTCCACCATCCAATTTTTGTTTGAGAGCCCAGACGAACAATGTTATGACGAAGGGAAATTTCTGCAATTTGGGTCCCTGTTACGATCAACATCTTTGGAAACGTGATGGAATTGATTCTGTATGATTAATAAACTTCAGAATTATGGATTAGGAAGAAAGAGTGTTAGAACTGCAAAGAGATTCAAACGTTATTTGAGTTTTTGCAAAACTGGATCGTCAAAACAGGATTTGGCCAACAGTGATAGTGGGACCATGTGGGCCACCTAATCAGAAATCCGATCCCCACATCTGCTAGTGGACCTTAGGGTGACCCCACTGGTGGTGGTCCCATGCAATTCGGGCGGTTGGGTCCCACCATCTAAAGTGTCAAAAGTGGACTGCCGTTAACCTGTATTAACGTCTGGGTTCCAATATTGTATGGGGAAGATGTCAAGTGGCACAACTTGTAATTTTAGTTTGATATAATTACAGAGTAGTCCCTGCTGTATATAATTTTATTAATAACCTTTTCTTTTACTCTTTTGAGAACATGTAGAGAACAATAATTACTATTTACTAACTGTGGCTAGAATCTAGCAAGCATGATACTTATTGTAATAAATGATGATTTTCACATCTAATATTCCTTGATGATGTAGCCAATTATGGTAGAGATGAATCTATTCTAAATTATTGTAATGAATTATTATTGATGTTTGAAATAGGGTAACACCCATTTGCTGGCACAGAGTAACAAACTTCTCTCATGGATGTTAGTTAAGGGAAGTAAGTTCAACACGCATGGTGGAAAGATTAATCATGTGGTTGATGGAAATGTAGATACTCCGGTGAAGGAGTGTCGGAACAGATTCAACAATCATGGTAGATGATAAGCCATATTGTTGATAGAAATGTAGATACACCCATATGGGGTATCGGAACCATTTGATGCCGCAGTGGGAAATTACTCAAGAAAGAAATGGATTAAGATGTTATTTCAATACTATGCTTTGAATGATTGAAAATATGTCATACCTTAATGTTTTCCTATTCTACTCACCAGTTTTACTGATTAGTGGTTCGCCCCCACTTCAGGTAATGCAGTCGTGGAGGTTGCGGAGAGTGATGGGGATCAGCCGGTGGATTTTGGCATGCGTGGCTGATCCAGAGCGCGGAAAAGCTAAAGAATAGATTTATAGTTGGGATTAGCCTGAGACTTAGACATTATTATTATCTTTCTTTTTCTCAAATAGAAATTGTCTTATTTAGTGTTATCAAGACTTATAATATTTACATATTAGTTGCAATACAAGGAAATTGATTGTTTATGACCTTGATGCTCATGAGAATTTGATTTATGTGATATTGTTATAATAATCTGAGTATGGCTTAAGAATCTGAAGAGCTCCAGATTCTTAGGTCGTTACAAAGTGGTATCAGAGCAAGGTCTTGGTCTAACTTTAAAATACTTAGAAACCACTAGGCAATGTGGTGAGGACGTGGATTAGGTGTAAGGATAAGATATTCATTTATTAAGTACTAACTGCTGTACTCCCATTGTAGAAGGAACATGACTTCCCAAGGAAACCCCATCCGTAATTCCAATGGAACTGAAAGTGGTACCTCGAATTTGAATGAGGGACAAACTTAAGTGCCCGAATATGTGAAAACTATGTTTGATACTTTCATGAGAGCATATAATCAGGTGCAAGAGCAGATACAGACCTTGGCACTGCGACCAAATGACAATGATCGACCACAAGGCGGCGTCAATGCTGGGGGAGTCAGAGACAGAGAGCGAGACTCGTTATACAATAGGTTCAATGAGTTTCGTCCTCGATATTTTGATGACACCATAAATCCATGGGAGGCGAACAAATGGATAGAAAATATGGAAGCAATATTTGAAGTGATGGGCTGCACGGATCACCAAAAAGCCCTGTTGGCAGCATTTAAATTGAAAGGAGATACAAAAGAGTGGTGGAAATCTGCAAAGAAAACCTATCCAGGTCCGGAGGGCGAGATTACTTGGGCTTTCTTTAAAAAGGAATTCATTATGAAGTTTATACCGGAACATATTAAGGAAAGGAAGAGAAGAGAATTACAGAATCTAGTGCAAGGAGACATGACAGTGACAAAATATAACAATAAATTTACTGAGCTGTCTCATTTTGCGGAGTGCTTGATAGCAACAGAGGAGATGAAACGTAATAAGTTCATTGAAGGGTTGCGTCCGGATATTAAAAAGGATGTACGGCTGAGACAGCCAGTAACTTATTCGGATGCTTTAAAAAGGGCATATGTATCAGAAGAAGCTACCGATGAGATCAATGGGGTGACTCCACCAACAACGACAGAAAACGGAAAGAGAAAAAGAGAAAATCATCCATCCCGAAAGAAGCAAAAGGTGGATTCTCAGGTTGAATGCAGTCGCTGCGACAAGAACCATGAATTGGCGCAGTGCCCATGGCAGTGCGGTGCGTGCTTTACATGTGGCCAGGTGGGTCATAGGCATAAGGATTGTCCAAAATGGCAAAAGAAAAATTAGACACAGCAACAGGGACAGCAGTCGCAGCAGGACCAACAAAATTTCTCACAGTCACTCCAAAACCACCAAAATTACCCTCCTTGGAATCAAGGAAACCCACAGCAGAGTAATCAACAGAATTAGCCACCACAGAGGAACCAACAGAATGGTCAGTACCAGCAGAGGGGATATCCACAGAATCCACCATAAGGGCAGAATTATAACCAGGGAAGGAATAATCAAGGTGGAAATCAGCAGAGACAGCAACCTAATGCTAGGGCTTATGCAATCACACAGCAGGAGGCAGGCATGGCAAACAATGTAGTTGAGGGTACGCTTTTCATCCTTGGTATTAAAGCCATTACACTATTTGATTTTGGTTCTACACACAGCTTTGTTTCACATGTGTTTGCCCCAAAACTAAACATGCAACCCTCTAGACTTTCCTAAGCTTTAATTGTATCAACCCCCACTGGAGGACAAGTGAACACTAGAACAATCTTCTATGATTGCCCCCTGAATCATGATAAAGTCGTCATGCCTGCAAATCTAATAGTGTTACCAATGCATGATTTTGACATCATTTTGGGAATGGACTGGTTAGCAAAGTATATGGCTGTGTTAGACTGCTTCAATAAGATAGTTCGCTTCAGATCAAAAGGATATAAGGAGGTACGGATAGTGGGAACCAGGAGATCCATGGAGTCTAGGGTAATTTCGGCAATTAAAGCCAGCCAATTACTAAGAAATGGGTGCAGGGGATACCTTGCATTCGTCACTGAGGAGAAACAAAAGCCTAAGTTGGAGGATATACCAGTAGTGAGAGAATTTCCCGATGTCTTCCAAGATGATTTAACCGGTTTACCACCAATACGGGAGATCGATTTCACTATTGAATTGATGCCAGGAACAGCCCCAATCTCTAAGGCACCCTACCGCATGGCGCCTGCTGAACTAAGAGAACTGAAAGAACAGTTGCAGGAATTGATGGATAAGGGATTCATTAGACCTAGTGTCTCACCGTGGGGAGCACCTGTATTATTGGTTAAAAAGAAAGATGGAACCTTGCGCATGTGCATTGATTACCGGCAATTAAACCAGGTCACTATTAAGAATAAGTACCCACTGCCGCGGATAGATGAATTATTTGACCAACTCCAAGGTGCAAGATGCTTCTCAAAGATTGATTTACGGTCGGGATACCATCAGCTAAGGGTGAGAAATGAAGATATCCCAAAGACAGCTTTCCGGACACGGTACGGACATTACGAGTTCCTAGTAATGCTGTTCAGGCTAACAAATACACCAGCGGTGTTCATGGCACTCATGAATCAAATTTTCAAGCCTTATTTGGATCAGTTTGTAGTGGTATTCATTGATGACATCCTAATTTATTCAAAGACGGAAACGGAACATGGGAATCACTTGCGCACTGCACTGCAATTGCTAAGAGATAATCAGTTGTATGCAAAGTTGAGTAAATGCGACTTTTGGCTAGCGCAGGTAAATTTCTTAGGCCACATCATTTCAGGTGAAGGCTTGTCAGTAGATCTTGCAAAAATCGAAGCTATCACTAATTGGAAACGACCAGCCACGGTGGCAGAAATCCGAAATTTCTTAGGACTCGCAGGATATTACAAACGGTTTGTAAAAGGTTTTTCTTCTCTTGCAGGACCTTTGACTCGGCTCACTAGGAAGAATGTCCAGTTCCACTGGGATGATAAATGTGAGTCTAGTTTTCAGACACTAAAGGACAAGCTAACTTCGGCGCCAATCCTAGCCCTACCGTCTGACAGTGGTGGTTTTGTGATATTTTGCGATGCGTCTCTTCATGGACTGGGATGTGTACTCATGCAAAATGGTAAAGTGATTGCTTATGCCTCCAGACAACTGAAGACACATGAACAAAATTATGCGACACATGATTTAGAATTGGCTGCAGTCGTCTTTGCTCTCAAAATTTGGAGACACTATCTTTATGGTGAAGAATTCCAAGTATATACAGATCATAAGAGTCTAAAATACGTTTTCTCTCAGAAAGACTTAAACTTGAGACAGAGGCGATGGTTAGAATTTTTAAAAGATTATGATTTCTCTATTTCCTACCACCTTGGTAAAGCCAATGTAGTAGCCGATGCTTTAAGTCGGAAATCAATTCAATTAGCTTGTTTGACGGCAGAATGGAGATTATTAGAAGAGATCAAAGATCTAGAAGTACTCTTTGGCCCATAAGTGATAAGATTTTACTGGGTAATTTTAAGGTGCAGCCAGAACTCATACAGCAAATCAAGGATCACCAGAGGGATGATGCGGCACTTTTGGAAATTTTCGACAAGATGGATAACAAGCCAGAATTTTCACTCGCCAATGGTACCTTATATTTCCGAGATCGGCTATGTGTTCCTAATATTCGAGAGATCAAGGATGAGATATTACGGGAAGCACACCATACTCGGTACACCATACACCCAGGGAATACCAAGATATAGCAAAACCTCAGAAAACGATTTTGGTGGATTGGAATGAAAAATGATATTTTTGAATTTGTAGGGAGGTGTCTCACATGTCAACAAATAAAGGCAGATCATCAGAAGCCAGGAGGATTGCTACAACCACTTCCTATTCCTGAATGGAAATGGGAACATATCACTATGGATTTTGTGTCGGGATTCCCACGAACATTCCGGAACAACGAAGTTATTTGGGTTATTGTGGATCGTTTGACTAAATCCGCACATTTTATTCCTCTCAAGAATAAGACGTCGATGAAGGAATTGGCTCAAAAATATGTCAAAGAAATTGTCTGATTACATGGCATTCCAGTTTCCATTGTTTCGGACAGGGATTCCAGGTTTGTGTCTAATTTTTGGAGGAAACTACAGACGGCTATGGGAACACAATTGCGTTTTAGTACGGCATACCATCCCCAAACTGACGGCCAGACTGAAAGGACTAACCAAACTCTTGAAGATATGTTGCGAGCATGTGCTTTAGATTTCAAAGACAGTTGGGATGAGCAATTACCACTTGTGGAGTTTGCTTTTAATAATAGTTATCATTCAAGCATTCAGATGGCACCTTTTGAGGCGTTGTATGGGCGAAATTGTCGGACTCCTATCTGCTGGGAGGAGGTAGGTGACCGAAGAATACTTGGACCAGACTGGGTGCAGACTTCGACGGATAATATCAAGAAAATCCGAGATAGACTAAAGACTGCTCAAAGTAGACAGAAAAGTTATGCTGATCACCGTAGGAGAGAATTGGAATTTGCCGTAGGAGACCATGTTTTTCTCAAAGTATCCCCAACCAAGGGAGTAATGCGATTCGGGAAAAAGGGTAAATTGAGTCCGCGTTATATTGGACCATTCGAAATAACGGGACGAGTCAATGATGGGAACGCTTATGAGCTTGCACTACCACCTCAATTGTCAGGCGTCCATAATGTCTTTCATGTGTCTATGCTAAAGAAATACAACTCAGATCCCTCGCATGTTATTGACTTCGAGCCCCTGTAGTTACAACAAGATTTATCCTATGAAGAGAAGCCGGTGGCTATTCTAAAGACAAAGGAAAGAGCCCTGCGGAACAAGACTATTCGATTAGTTAAGGTCCCATGGCAGCATCATAATCAACTCGAAGCCACCTGGGACTCAGAGGAGGAGGTCCATGACAAATATCCGCAACTTTTTCCATCAGGTATGATTTAAATTTGGAGGACTAAATTTCCTAAAGGAGGGGAGTATGTAATAACCCAACCTGTCTTGGTGGGCCAGCCTTATAGGGAGGGCCATGTTAGTTTGGCATAGCTAAAAATCAGAATAAGAGCCATGGATTAGGATTCATTAAAAATTCAAAACAGGAAAGAACAAGGAGTCCAGAACCCACCTTTCTCTAGGAACTCTACCGCATAAAGACTTCCTTGTAAGTTTCAAACAGGACTTTCTTTTAAACTATATATATGTGTAAAGTCTCCTGTAATCTCTCACATCAACGAAAGAGGAAAATTCTGAGTGTGAGAGAGAGAGAGAGAGAGAGAGAGAGAGAGAGAGACTAAAGTGGTGTGGTATTGTTTGAAGGAGAGGAAGATCAATATCAATAGCGGGACGATAGTGAATGTCTGACGAAAGACTGACTACCGTCCGATCAACATACGTCTATACCAGGTGAGTAGAATTTCTGAACTTATTATTGTAGAGTACAAATTTGAGAAAGTGTAGAGATATGATTAATTGATGGACTATTCCCGAATGTATATTAATACTATGATTACTGTCGACATAGCAAAATAGCAGAGATTCTCTAGAAAATCCATAATCGTGAATAAACTTGTCTGATTGAGTTTCCAAGATTTGTAGGGATGATAATCAAGGAAACAAATAGCAGAGATCAATGGTTATTGATGATCGAAATCAAAATTTTGGAAATTTCTACCTACAGGTCTTCAGAACCCAATTTTGTCGAATTGGGTTGTGGGTCCCCATGGCCCACCAGATGGGGGATCAGGACCCCACATCTCAAGGAGGACTGTCGGGCGACCACAGGTGTGGTGGTCCCATGGGATGGGACCATTGGGGGGTCCACCATCCAATTTTTGTTTGAGAGCCCAGACGAACAATGTTATGACGAAGGGAAATTTCTGCAATTTGGGCCCCTGTTACGATCAACATCTTTGGAAACTTGATGGAATTGATTCTCTATGATTAATAAACTTCAGAACTATGGATTAGGAAGAAAGAGTGTTAGAACTGCAAAGAGATTCAAACGTTATTTGAGTTTTTGCAAAACTGGATCGTCAAAGCAGGATTTGGTCGACAGTGATAGTGGGACCATGTGGGCCACCTGATCAGTAATCCGATCCCCACATCTGCTAGTGGACCTTAGGGCGACCCCACTGGTGGTGGTCCCATGCGATTCGGGCCATTGGGTCCCACCATCTAAAGTGTCAAAAGTGGACTGGCGTTAACCTATATTAACGTCTGGGTTCCGATATTGTATGGGGAAGATGTCAAGTGGCACAACTTGTAATTTTAGTTTGATATAATTACAGAATAGTCCTTGCTGTATATAATTTTATTAATAACCTTTTCTTTTACTCTTTTGAGAACATGTAGATAACAATAATTACTATTTACTAACTATGGCTAGAATCTGGCAAGCATGATACTTATTATAATAAATGATGATTTTCACATCTAATATTCCTTGATGATGTAGCCAATTATGGTAGAGATGAATCTATTCTAAATTATTGTAATGAATTATTATTGATGTTTAAAATAGGGTAACACCCATTTGCTGGCACAAAGTAACGAACTTCTCTCATGGATGTTAGTTAAGGGAAGTAAGTTCAACACACATGGTGGAAAGATTAATTATGTGGTTGATAGAAATGTAGATACTCCGGTGAAGGAGTGTCGGAACAGATTCAACAATCATGGTAGATGATAAGCCATATTGTTGATAGAAATGTAGATACACCCATATGGGGTATCGGAACCATTTGATGCCGCAGTGGGAAATTACTCAAGAAAGAAATGGATTAAGATGTTATTTCAATACTATGCTTTGAATGATTGAAAATATGTCATACCTTAATGTTTTCCTATTCTACTCACCAGTTTTACTGATTAGTGGTTCGCCCCCACTTCAGGTAATGCAGTCGTGGAAGTTGCGGGGAGTGATGGGGATCAGCCGGTGGATTTTGGCATGCGTGGCTGATCCAGAGCGCGGAAAAGCAAAAGAATAGATTTATAGTTGGGATTAGCCTAAGACTTAGACATTATTATTATCTTTCTTTTTCTCAAATAGAAATTGTCTTATTTAGTGTTATCAAAACTTATAATATTTACATATTAGTTGCAATACAAGGAAATTGATTGTTTATGACCTTGATGCTCATGAGAATTTGATTTATGTGATATTGTTATAATAATCTGAGTGTGGCTTAAGAATTTGAAGAGCTCCAGATTCTTGGGTCGTTACAATGTGCTTTTGAAAAGCTATACAATGGATGTCAGGGACCTCAAACATTCAATTCTTGGTCCACAAACATGCTAGTGCTAGATTGTTACCAGAATTGTTAACAATAAAATTTCACGCTATATTTTTATTCTTTTTATATTTTTTTTGTTTGATCAATATTGTTCGATGAGAATCTAGCTACAATGGCTGATATCATTGGCTGATACAGTGAAGATTCACAAAGTTGTTTTTCATTTAAAAAAAAATTAGGACCTTTCTGTGTCATAGTTATTGAACTTCTAGGGTTTCTAGGGGATGTTTGATTATTTGGTATTGAGTTTTTGGATTTTTAGGGGTCCGTTTTTTTAATTTGTATAGAATTCCTAGGATTTCTAAGCAATCCTATTTCTATCAAATAATTTCTTTTTTGATAGGAAATGGTTACCCATCACCCTACTAAATTATTACTAGGAAATGGCGGCCCCACTACATCTCTGTAGAGAGACAAAGGCCTAGGCCCATTATCCAAGTTCATCATGGAAAGCCCATGATCCAGGATCATAAAAGATATTCCGCGTGAAGGATATTTGGAGATATGGTCAACCTTTTGTTGTGATTTTGATATCACGTATTGTACACATACTTGAATCACAAGATCAACAAAGCAGCAACCACACACAAGAAGAGACACAAAAATTTATGTGGTTCACCCAAACAGGGCTATATCCACAGCACACAGCATAAAGACGATCATCTTCACTATGACAAATAAAGCATACATAGACTCTTACTCTCTCACATCGTCTCTTCTACGTGGTGTGGGAACACCACGGGCAAGAGAGTTCTCACCTCTCTTTAGCGCAAGACCTTGTACATAGCTATAGAGATTATCCAATCTCCTTACATTCCATTTTCTCCTGTAATCACATATAAAAAGATATTCCACATGAAGGATATCTGGAGATATGGTCAACCTAGTACATAGTTATAGAGATTATCCAATATCCTTACATTCCATTTTCTCCTATAATCACATATAATTAGGATGTAATTGTATCCTTGATTAAAGCATATAGTGAATGTAAAGATCACAGTTGATCCTTCTTGTACGACATGACAATATTCCTACAAGAACTGTTCTATTGTGCTTCTTTTTTCTTCTCAAAGCAAGGATCTATAGATCCTAACATGGTATTAGAGAATACCAGGTTCTCTGCTCCTATCTCTTTTAGAGCACCCATTGCTCCCTAAAAGAACATTCACTGTTCTTCTCAAAATCATTGTCGTCAAAATCATTGTCGTCCAACATTTTTCAAAAAGGCAGCCAGCCTATTCTCTCCCAATCTTTGATAGCACAAGCAAGAAAGCAGGCCTCAACAATCTCTCTCTGGCAATCAGAGGATACATCTAAGCGATTCAAAATCAACATTTGTGCAAGAAAAAGGCTTTGCCAATCTCATTCATTAACCCGGAAGCCATATATCATCTAAATGAATAGTGGGCTCCACCTCCAAATTGTAGAACCCTCAAGGCACTCCACCACCTTGGTTGACTATTATGCAAAAGAATATTGAGCATTTTCTCTGGATTTTTATTATCTTTGAGGTCAGTTTTTCCTACCTCTTTGGTTTGACAATTTTCTAAAACTGTTTCAATTTTGGGGCCTAATAGTTTGATCCAACCATTAGATCACAATCCCTTTTAGTTAAGAAGTTGCAAAATTAGACCACCAATCTAACCTAGAAGGCCGATCGGAGAAGTAATGTGACGACCCAAGAATCTGGAGCTCTTCAGATTCTTAAACCGCACTCAAATTTTAATAACAATACCACATAAATCAAATTTTTATGAGATCAAGGTCATAAACAATCAAATTTCCTTGTATTTCAACTATTATGTAAATATTATAAGTCTTGCTAACACTACTGAATAAGACAATTTCTATTTGAGTAAAGAAAGATAATAATAATGTCTAAGTCTTGGGCTACTCCCAACTATAAATCTATTCTTTTGCTTTTCCGCGCTCTGGATCAGCCACGCATGCCAAAATCCACCGGCTGATCCCCGTCACTTCCCGTAACTTCTACAACCGCATTACCTAAAGTGGGGCGAACCACTAATAAGTAAAACTGGTGAGTAGAATAAGAACATTAAGATAAAGCATATTTCAAGCATTAAGAGAACATATATATTCAATGATATAATTACAATAACATTCTAATCAATTTCTTTCTTGAGTAATTTCCCACGATGGCATCAAATGGTTCCAATACCCATACGGTGTATCTACATTTCTGTCAACAACATGGCTTGTCATTCACCATGAATGTTGAACCTGTTCCGATACTCCCACATTGGAATATCTACATTTCTATCAACAACATAGCTTATCATGCCACCATGATTGCTGAACCTCTTCCCCTCGACCAACATCCACGAGGGAAGTTCTATACTCAGTGCCAGCAGTTGGTATCACACTTATTTCAATCATCAATGGTAAGTTCATTTCAATAATTTTAGTATAGATTCATCTCCACCCTAATTGGCTACATCATCTTACTCTTTTATTTGGCCAGTACCACACAACATTGGTTAATCCTTGTCCCACTCCGAATCGGAGTTGGTACCAGGCGGTGGTATTGCCCATGTCTTATTAATGAAATCAATTATTTATCATAAAGTTATCCATAGGAATCAAGATACAATTAATAAATCTAAGTGAAAATATCACATTGAAGGGGCTGGTTATAAAATTTATCATAGAAATCACGTCATAGGGAATAATTAGTTGCTATAAAAGGCCCACATACATGCAAATAATTGATCCCCCTACGAGTTTAGGTAATTAAACAACATTGGATCATAATATATCATGCTATAAGTTAATCAAAGCTTTAACGGGGTTCTTTGGATATAACTAGGAAAACAGGGGCCAATTTGTAAAATTTTTAATAAGTTATAAATATCTGCTCGTCAGTCGCCCACCTATTCCTCTCACTTTCTCTTGTCTTGCTTGTTTCGTTCGTCAGAGAGTGGCATTGCCAAGCTTATTTGGAGGAGATTGCAGGGTGGGGCTCAACGGTTCGATGCGCATGGAACCTTCACCACAGTGGTCGCCCAGGAGTCTACCCTAAGATGTGTGGATGTGATCTATGATCAGGGAATCCAGGTGGAGTCACAACCTCCGACGACCAAGACCATCTCCGACGGTCTGGGAATTTCAAATCTTAGTTCTGATCTGAGATTCCAATGTAATCAGTCCTCTTTCCACCCTAAATCGAAGTCCTAGAGGTGTGCTAGTCAGAGGATGTGGTTACAGCAATTTTTCATCTGAAGAAGGGGATTTTTCAGCAATATTCCAATCTGTGTTGGGTCCACCACTACCGAAAAGACTTCATCGTGTAATCAAAGTTCCAGTGAGTTGATTTCCATCCCAAACAAGGCCAAAGGGTGTCGATTGGGATTCATACAGCATGTCAGCAGGTCTAATTACTGTTTTTGATGATCGAATTGGCTCAACACCAAATCTGGCCGACGTGATGTATTAACGATCATTGTGGTACTAGTATATAATAGTCACGGTTCATCAGAGGATCAAATAGGTCTAATCTCCTACTCTATTCAGGTAATCAAGTTAGATTCTACTCACCTGGTATAATATTGTATTGCTCCGGCGGTGATTGGTCTCGCGTCAGACATCCACCGTTGTCCCGCTGGGGTCTTCTTCTCCTTCTAGCAATTTCACAGCCAAGTCAGTCTTCTCCTTCTTCTCTCTCTCTCTCTCTCGTAATTTTATTTTCGTTCATCTCTGAGATAAGGGCTCTACATATATATATACTGTGTTTGGGGAAAAAGAGTCCTGTTTGGAACTACAGGGTAATCTTATTCTGAGAGAGGAAAGTCTGTTGGGACTCCTTATTCTTCTAATAATTTTCTTTTAACCCACTATGGACTTGCCAAAAGTCTTAAAAACATTCCGATCAAATTAGGACTCCCTATCAGGCTACAAACATAGTTTGGATTATCATGGCTCACCTGGAAAAGGGTTGGCCTACAAAAGTAGGTTCGGTTATTACAAGTAAACACATAATAGTAGCCCAAATCCCTTCCTACTGTAGAATTTTTGGATGCCCAGTGTGTAGATTTTTTTCTGTTTTCTTTGAAATTATAGATGTTCTGAATCTTCGTCTTCCTGCATTCTCTCACATATTTCTTGGTATAAGAATGGACAAATTTGAGGTCATCTCTGTCAAATTTAATGGAACCAATTACATGTCTTGGGCCTTTCACCTTAAAACTTATATTGAAGGACAAGGTATGCTGGGGTATCTAGATGGAAGCACTCCAAAACCAACTACATCCAAAATGGATGGTAATGTCATTGCCATGTGGAACCAGCATAATGCTAAAGTTATTACTTAGATCCTCAACTCAGTTGATCCTTCATTCTCGATGGCCCTCCAAGCTTTTACGAAAGCCTCTGACATGTGGGCCCACATGAAGAAGATTTAGCATCAACAGAACAAAGCTCAAAGATTCCACCAGGATACTAAGTTAGCTAGATATTGTCAGAATGATAAGTCTGTCCACAAATACTACAATGGCTTTCTAGCCCTGTGGACAAAGCGGGATCAAATGCTTCTTCAATATGTATTGACAGATTTTCTTCCTCAAGCCCTCAAATTATAGGAGGAACAGCATGTTAGTCAGTTCGTTATGAATCTACGAACTCAATTTGAACCAGTACGGGCTGCCCTTATGAATAGAGAGTTCTCTCCTAACCTGGATATATGCATCCAACAGGTTCTCCAAGAAGAAACTCGCTGTCTACTCACTCTCTTGATAAGGAACCAAAGGCACTTCTGACATCACCTACTACATTCACCTGTTACATTATTAGGTGAGACGCTATGTTCATTAATCGTGGTTAGAAACCTCAGTGTTTTGAGTATAAGAAGTATGGCCATGTGGCTTGTGATTGCCGGAAGAAATGGTTTTGCAACTATTGTAGGTGAAATGGGCATGTTATTTCAAATTGTACACGCATGCCTGAAAAGAAATAAGATTATTCTCAACAGCATAGCTCAACTGCTCTTTAGGCTCAATAAAGCACCCCGCTTGACCTACCATCCTCAGATACTGGTTCAGTCACCCTAACCAGTGCTCGGGTTTGAGAGCTGATAAATTCTTCTTTGGCCTCTACATTTACCTCCATGGGTATTAGTGGTTTATATTTCTCCTTTACAGCTCTTTCTGTATTTCACTCATCTACTTCCTAGTCTACTGAGTTTATACCCTCAACATGGTTTCTTGTCTCTGGTGCATCCAATCATATGACCTCGATAGCATAAAATTTGCACAACACTAAACCATATATGGGCCATGATTCAATCACCACAACCAACGGTTAATAATTGCCGATCTCTGGTCCAGGAACCATCTCCATGGAACCGTTAAATTATCTAACGTTTATTTTACTCCAAACTTGGTTGCTAATCTAATTTCCATTGGCCAACTTCTTGATTGTAGATATTTGGCGTTTATTCGCACGGATGTTTGGGGTATCACTCCTCAATTGAGTAAATTAGGGCTTAAGTATTATGTTACATTCATTAATGATCATTGTAGGTGTACATGGATATATTTTTTAAAATCAAAATCTTAAGTTTTTTCCATTTTCTACAAATTTTACAATATGGTGAGCACACAATTTCAAAGACTATTAAAATCCTATGGTCAGACTCAAGGAGAGAATACACCTCAAATGAATTCACCCATTTTTTATCTGATAACCAAAAATCTTGCCCTCATACACCACAATAAAATGGAATCGCAGAAAGAAAAAATTGTCACCTTTTAGAAATTGTCAGGACTCTCCTTATTGAATCCTTTGTTCCACCTAAATTTTGGTTTGAAGCAGCACATACAGCTACACATATTATCAACAGGCTTCCAAGTATTATCCTCAATAAAGTCTCTCCTTTTGAGTGCTTATTTAGTCACCCACCCTCCTACTGACATTTGAGGATATTCGGCTATTTGTGCTTTATTCATCTCCCATCCCTTGAGCGCAACAAGTTATCCCCATTTATTGCTCGTTGCATGTTTCTTGGTTACAATGATGAGCACAAAGGTTTCCTTTGTTACGATCACAAGGAATGCTGTCTACGTCTCTCATGGAATGTTGTCTTTCCGGGACATATTCTGTTCTATTCGTCCAATCCACATCCTACCATCCAAGTCTCTTACCTGCCTCAATTCCAAACACCTAACTCTTCTCCAGTGATTACTCAATTTTACAAGCGGCGCCCCAAACAACCGCCTCCAGCTACTCTACCTCTAGATACTCTCACTACCAATCCACCACCTAGGATGGCTCCTCAAGTACATGACACTTCCAATGCAAGTAACCCTAACTTGCGACACTCTAGTCGTGAGTCCATTCTCCCACTTAGATATGGTGTCCTAATGTTGTTTACTTCTTCAGAACCTATCCTTCTTCCCACCTGTTATTTTCGAACTGCTAACATTCCATGTTGACAAAATGCTATGACAGATGAATTATTAGCTTTTAAGATGAACACTTGGGAGGTGGTGCTTCTTCCTTCCAATACCTCTATCATTGGTAACAATTGGGTCTATTCACTCAAATTTAGACCTGATGGCAATATTGATCGCTACATAGCACGACTGGTCGCCCAAGGTTATAAACAGGAGTATAGCATTGACTATGAAGAAACATTTGCTTTGGAGCCAAATTGACTACAGTACGATGTTTTCTTAGCGTTGCAGCAGCTCGACACTAGCCTCTGTGGCAAATGGATGTCAAAAATGCCTTCTTGCATAGCGACCTCAAGAAGATTATCTATATGCATCCTCCACTAGGATATACATGTCTGCCACGACGTGTCTGCAGATTGAAAAAATCTTTATATGGGCTCAAACAGGCTCCCCGTACATGGTTTGATAAATTCCACTCTACCATCATTGCAGCAAATTTTCATCAAAGTCAAATTGACAATTCTCTCTTTATTCGAAGAACCTCCTCTGGGTGTACCATTCTCTTGATCTACATTGATCACATGATAATCAGTGGCAACGATGCGGCTAGCATTTCCAACCTCAAAAATCATCTCATGAATTCCTTCATGATGAAAGATTTGGGTCTTTTCGCTTTTTAGAACTCGAAGTTTCAAGAAACAAAGATGGTATTCAGGTGGTACAAAACAAACATGCTAATGATTTACTTTAGTCGGCCAAACTTAGTGATGCCAAAACATTTGCCACACCCGTTGAACCAAAAGTTAAATTCAGCAAAGATGATGGGCCACCTTTTAAAGATCAAACCTTGTTTCGACAATTGGTTGGTAGCTTATGGTATCTAACTATGACCAGACTAGATATCTCCCATTCTGTTTATACTGTTAGTCAATTCATGAGCAATCCTTGAAAATTGCATCTTCAAGCTATTTTTCGGATTCTTCGCTATGTCAAAGGTGCCTGTGGTTGAGGACTGTGCTATCTGACCACTTCTTCACTACAACTTCAAGCATATGCTGATACTGATTGGGCAAGCTGCCCTGATATTCATAGATCTACAACCAGCTGATATATGTTCTTAGGACCCTCTCTCATCTCATGAAGAGTTAGAAACAAAGCACTCCTAAATCAATCGTTGAAGCTGAATATCGGTCCATGTCGTCTACAAGTGGTGAAATTATCTAGTTGTGTCGTTTTCTTCATGAGTTTGGCATTTTCTTCGAGGAACCTACTCATTTTTATGCTGATAACACGTGCCATTTGAATTGCCAAGAATGTCATTTTCCACGAGCGAACGAAGCACATAGAAATTGACTACAACTTCATTTGTTAGCATTATGTCTTTAAAAAATTGTGTCTACCTCATGTTTCCTCCAACGATCAATTGGCTGATGTATTGACGAAAGGGCTGCCCCCAGAATTGACAGGACTATCATCTCCAAATTAATGCTTTATTCCACCCCGCATCAATTTGAGGGGGAGTGTAAAGACATAAAGGCCCAGGCTTATGATCTATGCTCATCATAGAAAGCCCGTGATCCAGGACCATACAAGATATTCCATGTGAAGGATATCTAGGAGATATTGTTAACGTTGAACATAACTGTAGAGATTATCTAGTATTCTTACATTTCATTTTCTCTTGTAATCACATATAATTAGGATGTAATTGTATCCTTGATTAAAGCATATAGTGAATATAAAGATCACAGTCGATCCTTCTTATAGGACCCGACAATATTCCCACAAGAATTGTTCTATTGTGCTTCTTCTTTCTTCTCAAAGAAAGGATCGATTAAAGCATATAGTGAATATAAAGACCACAGTCGATCCTTCTTATAGGACCCGACAATATTCCCACAAGAATTGTTCGATTGTGCTTCTTCTTTCTTCTCAAAGAAAGGATCTATAGATCCTAACAATCTCCACCTTAGGTCCTTCATTCCTAACCTCTATAGTACTTTGTTCAAATGACCCCTTTACCACAAATTCCTAGGAATTTAATACAAAATAGGTAAATAATGCCCTTTTATCAAAGGTGCTAAAAGTGAAAGTGAAGATCCATAGGGGGCCATTAGATGAACTCTCATTTTATAAGAATTGATTACTGAAAATCACCCTAGTAAATTAAATCCTAAGATAGTGGTGTTCCCATCTTGATCTACACCTTAAACCACCTTTAGTCCTCATCTCTTTAATTCTCCTTTAGTAAGATCCTTTTACTAGAATTTCTAGTAGGCAAATGGGATCTTAATGAAATATAGTACCAATAATAGTATGGTCATCTTTTGTGGTTTACTCTATGGGGCCTACTTGAGACTACTACCAATTACGGCAAAAAGTGGAATAGGAAGGATTCATCATGTGGAAAGGAAGAAGACAATGAAACAGCATATCAAACATTATAAGAACTAACTAAAAGCCCATGCACATGTAGGCATCATTTCCAATTGAAAAAAAAAGCTTAAAATGACATGGAATTCCTTGAAAGATATTCAACTCAATCACTAAACTTCACCTAATTCAACTGATTAAAATAAAATAATAACACAAGACCTGTATGGCTTTTGGCATCAGGGTCCACTTCATGGTTGGCGTCTTTGACACTATTCTCAATGGAAAAGAATTACCGTCTTTCAATATTTTTTAAATATTTTTTTTAATTTTGGGGGTCAATAATATTCATCTTGTGATAGTTGCTAACTGCAATGTGCATCGCCTTTTCAGATCAACCATGACACCCTTCACAACCACTATTTTAACCATGATTGCTGGACTTCAATTTGGTTCAATGTATTCCTATTTATGTAAACACATTTTCTTTATTTTATAAACTTTATGTAGCTAAGTTAGCGTGGCACCTCCCTTCCACAAAAACAACTAGGGATCAATCCTTGGCTGCAGTGATGTGGTGAGGGTCTCGGGTGAGCATTTGTGGGTGGGTGTTTGAGTTAAAAAAAGGTAAAAAAGAAAAAAAAATTGTGGTAACATTTTTTCAGTAGCATCAATATATTTATATGTGTTAGCATGCTGAATTTCCCAAGTTCACCACATCTGGTTCATCTTCAACATATGTGTGTCCATGCTATATTAGCTTGTTGTATTGTTGAAGGCTTAAATTTATCTTGCTAATAGTCATTTTGCCTTTCCATAATAGGCCTATTGATTGGCACATCTCTAATACTGATGTGGGTTGTTGAGCTGGTGGGAGCACGCTTGTGCGCGTGCTTGCTTGTGTGTGAACTTTTCTGCATTGTAACCTTCATTTTATATGAAAATTTTCTGTTGTAATCAGGTGAAACTACTATCCTGAGGGCAGATGTATTGCTTGATTGTGGGAAGAGTTTAAATCCAGCCATTGATATAGGGCAAGTAAGATAACAGTCCTTTTGTCTTTATATTTAATTTAAAGGAGGGCAGCCATAGTTTCCTCTGTTTAGCTTGTTGCATCCTTCTATTATTGAAAATTCTCCGTAAAAGTATATTCATTCATTGTGCCTTTTGAAGACTGACTTCTCCTGTGTGGTGCTGATTTGATTTGATGTTGGCTATTTACTATTGAATGTCGATCAAGCTGTTGGTGAATTTATGTGGGTTTCGTATAAATACGTGATGCTGTAGTGGTGATCCCATATCCTGGTTATGCATACATACCTAAACATTGGAACCATAGAATCTTCAAGCTAGTTCTCAAGCATGCATAATTTGCAAATAGCATGCACCAACAATAATTAATAGCGAGGCCATTCAGAAACTAGCAAATCTACTTTATGGTACAGGTGAAAGACTTTGTGAGCCAACGCACTCTTGATTTGAGGCACTCTTCAATATATAAATGGTTTCAAAACCAATGGCTTAACAGTAGGTCCAGGAAAACACACACACACACACAACACAGAATGAGGAATTTTTTCCTTGATATCTGATGTCCAACACAGCTAAACCACTGGATGGAAGGAAGACGCCACCCTTGGTGAAGAACTTGCTAAGTACGCGTTGCTTTGAATGCAATAATATGAACCAGCAGAATATGAAAATGGAATAAAAGAAAGAAATTGGGAATGATTCAATGGCCCAATTGGGTCGACTGTTCATATATTTTTATTCGGGGATTTGCAATCTAATCCCCAATTTACTTCTGCCATTTACATCTCATAGTTACAATAATATAAAATCTAATCAACTATAGTAGTTTGACTATTTTCAGTTACACGTGATTAGGTGTTGGTTAATTGATGTCATATGATTTGATGCCCCCGAATCAATAAATTGTGAAGAAGTATGAGACACAGGTAAATAAAAAAATGCAATATGAATAGACCGACCTGAGATACCCATGGAGCAGAAAGTAGTGGATTAACCAAACTTTGGATGGAGCTCTGAATCATTTCGTGAATCTATTTTGTGTAAGGGTCATGCTAGTAGAGGAATTAGCATCATCATTGTTTACATGAGCCTGAAGTGCTGCCTAGGGAGGACAAGCTTTCTGCTGTGAATATTGATCGGTCATTCTTCTTCTAGGGTCTGCTAAGACACTCAGAAATAATGTCCATTATATTTACAGTAGTTGCACAAAAAAAAAAAAAGATCTTGTTACAATTTCAAGCAACGTGACTGATACCCTTTTCACTCAAAACACTAGACGTTGGTGCCTTGAGGTGTCAAAAATGCAGTTTCTTCTTTTGTTGGAACATCAAACGCTTTTGGCTCACCAGCTAGAACATTGTGTCTTTGAAGTCTTGTCTCTTTTCTTAGTACCTCCCGAACACAGGTTTTTAAGTCTGGATAGATCTCTTTGTTCATGAGATCAGATCGTACGGATTCAAATTCAGGCTGAAGCTTCATGATGGATAGATCTCTTTGCTTCTGAGATCAGATCGTATGGATTCAAATTCAGGCTGAAAATTCATGAGAAACTAGCTTATACGAGACTGTTCTTGGATTTTGAGCACTTGAGACTTAGATGTTATTGTCACTGTGGCTAAAATGATAGAAATCTTCTCATTCCATAGAGTGAGATAGCCATTGTAGTATTCCTGAACTTTCTTGGCCGACTCAAAAGTCAAGGAAAAAATTCGTTGCTTTGTTGATTTGATGATATATAGATTGTTAATGGGACCACAGATGCTTTTGAGAAGGACTTAAGTGACAAGAAAATAGAAGGATCAATGGAGTTGAGGATCCATGTCACCACTTTTGAATTATCTTTATCCCAAGTACTAGCATTTTTATTATCTCTAGCCACAGTACCACCAAGATAGCCTGAAAGGGTCCAGCAACAAAGTGCTTCAAATGAAAGGCCCAACCATAATAGTTATTACCAGCTAGGTTGACAGGAATGATATCCGTCTTGTCCATTAGTGTCTATCAAGGGAAAAAAAATCACTAATTAATGCTGGAAATTCAATCCAGCAGCCAACAATAGCAAGAAAAAAGTGCGTTCTTGCAAAAATAAGGGTTGTTGAACTGTAACGACCCAAGATTCTGGAGCTCTTCGGATTCTTAAGTCATTAACTTGATCATATTACAAATTCATAAAATAAATTCAAGAGCAAGTCTAAGGAAAATGAAGGTAAATTCATAATATTAATATCTTAACAAAGTCTTTACAATTATAGCTAAGAAATGATAATAGATCTAAAATATTCCAAAATGGGGCTAACTCCATCTAATGGTCTAGATGGTTTTCGAACTCTCTATCAGCGTTGCATGCCAAAATCTATATGCTGATCTCCGCCGCTCCCAGATCCCGCTACAAAAACATTACCTGTAGTGGGGCGAACCACTAGTCAGTAACACTGGTGAGTAGAATTTCTAAAATCAAGAGAGCAATAGTAATTATCATGATATCAATAGAAGTTCTTAGGTTGATTGACTAAACTACCACCATACCTGTTTATATTAGCAGCATGAACAAGGGATTCATATTCGTGTCGTGACAAGATTGTCACCATTCTTAGTTGTAAAGGGATTTATATTCATGTCGTGACATAACAGTCACCATTCTTAATTGTGAAGGGGATTCATATTCATATCGTGACAAGATTGTCACCATTCTTAATTGTAAGGGGATTCATATTCATGTCGTGACAAAACTGTCACCATTCTTAGTTGTAAAGGGATTCATGTCGTGACATGACCGTCACCATTCATTGTAAGGGGATTCATATTCATGTCGTGACAAGATTGTCACCATTCTTTAATTGTAAGGGGATTCATATTCATGTTGTGACAAGATTGTCACCATTCTTAATTCATAAGTCGAATCCAATACCAATGGAAACAGACACTTCCAAACAATTCTAAAAAAAATATCTCCGCTCACTGATTTCATAATAAGTATCATTATGTCTTCCATTGGCCAGTCCCGCATACTTGAGTCAAAATCTCGCCCCACTCTAATTCATAACTGGTGCTCCAAATATGTGGCATTGGCCCTATTTTTTTGAAATTCTTTTTAGTCATAGAGAGAATACTATACTCATATAATTAGAATTAATCACTTTGAGCAAGTATCACAGAGTCTCATATTAATTATTCATTCCATACATAGCTACTAAGGACAGTATTAAATCTAGATTGAGATTCAGAATTTATAAGTCATCATTTGTATAGTAAAAATAAAAATGAGACTGTAGCGATGGAAGTACCCATTACTTAATTTGGAACTAGTTATATTATGGTAGCTCATCTTATTCACATGATCTTATTTAATAAAAGAGGGAACTTCTTAACAATCCCTTACAACGGTGCAATATTAACATAATGTTTCACAGCTAAATATTCGTGAAATGGAAAGCAGTCACTACTGTACATGTAATACTATACAATAGTACTAGTATTCCCATTTTCTCATAATATAGATTAATCCTAGGGATTCTTTGGAACCCAAAGTCCTTTATAAAAATTCATAAGTTTCTTTGATATGAAATTGTATAACAGTAACATAGTTCAAAGGAGCACTTGTGACCGATTAGGAAAATAACAGTAGTTTAGTTGAAAGAGTACTTATGACTGATTAAGAAAATAACAGTTGTTTAGTTCAAAGATTATTTGTGACTGATTAAAAAAATGTATAACAGTAGCTTAGTTCAAAGAGTACTTGTAATTGGGTAAGAAAATGTATAACAGTAGCTTAGTTAAAAAAGTACTTGTGATTGGGTAAGAAAACGTATAACAGTAACATAGTTCAAAGGCACTTGTGACTGATATGTAACAGTAGCTTAGTTCTAAATTTCTTCACTCAATAAAACATTATATTCTATAAAAGAAACAGTCCATAGGAAGTGTATCAATCATAGGATTCAAATTTACCAGTCATTATACAAAGAATTAATGTACATATTAGACCAGCAGACTGTATGATGAAAACAGTCCTTAATAATCACATTTATCATAAGATTCAGATTTACCAGTCATTACACAAAGAGGTTAAATTTTAAATCTGTATTTTCCTTCACAATCCTGTCGTCAGTCTAGCATTTTCATCAATTCAGATCTGGATTTTTAATATAATGAACCCTTATTAAGCCAAATCAAAGAAATGATAATCTTATGTCAAACAGAATTTATATCCTGTTGCAAGGATATTAACAGAAACTGACTGATATATGTAAATAGAAACCAAACAGCAGAATATAAGGAACACCATATTCACATGAGTATAAAAGAAGTCCTACTCACCTGGTATAAGTAATAAGTGACCTCAAATCAGACATCCACTATGTTAGGTATTCCTTGGAATCTCCTTGCTTTTATTTTCAAATATCACTCTATTGGACTCCTACTCTTCTTCCATGAGAACCATGAGAAAGTGACCAAAGATGAGAGGAGATCTCTTCTTATATAGAGCTGGAATCCTAAAGGATTTCCCTTGAAAGGTCACCTAAGAAGACTAAAAGTCACAATTTAAGGTCATTATTTTGGGAGTTACACCGTTATAATTTTTGGAAAATTTAAGTTTGGGGAATTTAAGTGTGGGAGTTTCATAGTCATAATTTTGGAAGCTATAGAGTCACAATTAAGTGATTTTGGATCATTTATGGACCTGAAAAATTTGACCCAATAGCCCAATCGAGTCATGAATTGGACTAATCGAAACTGGGCCTCTCTAAGCCCATTTAGCCCATTTAATAATTCAGGCTTGGCCCATTTATAATTCAGGGTTCTTACATACTCCCCCCCTTGTGAAATTTGGTCCTCCAAATTTAAATCATACCTTAGAGAAAGAGATGTGGATACTTTTCTCGGACATTTTTTTCTGTCTCCCAAGTGGCCTCCTGTTGATTATGCTGCTCCCACAAAATTTTAACCAGGCGGATAGTTTTATTCCGCAGGGCTCTTTCTCGTGTTTCTAAAATGACTATTGGCTTCTCTTCATAAGACAAATCTTCTTGTATCCGAAGTGGTCCGAAGTCTATCACATGAGACGAGTCTGGTTCATATTTCTTTAGCATGGATACATGAAACACATTGTGTACACCAGCCAGTTGTGGGGGTAATGCTAGTTCATAAGCATTCCCATTACTAACACGACCAATTATCTCAAAAGGTCCGATGTAACGCGGACTCGACTTGCCTTTTTTTCCAAACCGCATGATACCCTTGGTTGGAGAAACTTTGAGAAAGACATGATCTCCTATTGTGAACTCCAGCTCCATCCTGCGATTGTCCGCATAACTTTTCTGTCTACTTTGGGCAGTTTGAGTCTGCCTCGGATTTTCTTGATGGTGTCCGTTGAGGATTGAACCCATTCTGGCCCAAGGATTCTTCGATCGCCAACTTCCTCCCAACAGATGGGAGATCGGCAATTCCGTCCATACAATGCTTCGAAAGGTGCCATTTGAATACTGGAATGATAACTGTTATTATAGGCAAATTCTACCAAGGGTAACTGCTCATCCCAGCTGTCTTTGAAATCTAGGGCACAAGCTCGCAACATATCTTCAAGAGTCTGATTAGTTCTTTCAGTCTGGCCATCAGTCTGAGGATGATATGCGGTGCTGAACCGCAATTGTGTTCCCATGGCCGTCTGTAATTTTCTCCAAAAGTTGGATACAAACCTGGAGTCCTTATCCGAGACAATAGACACTGGAATTCCATGCAGTCGAACAATCTCCTTAACATATCTTCGTGCCAATTCTTCCATCGATGTTCTTCCTTTCAGAGGGATGAAGTGGGCAGACTTGGTCAAGCGGTCCACAATTACCCAAATTACTTCATTGCCCCTGAAAGTCTTTGGAAAGCCAGAAATGAAGTCCATAGTGATGTGCTCCCATTTCCACTCTGGTACAGGCAATGGCTGCAACAACCCGCCAGGTTTCCGATGATCTGCCTTAACTTGCTGGCATATTAAGCATTTTGCCACAAATTCTGCAATGTCCTTTTTCATACCATTCCACCAGAATTGCTTCTTGAGATTCTGGTACATCTTAGTACTTCCTGGATGAATGGTATATCGGGTATGATGTGCCTCATGCAGTATCTCATCCTTAATTTCCCGATCATTTGGAACACATAACCTATTCTTGTAATACAAGGTACCATTAGTAAGTGAAAAATCCGGCTTATCTCCCAATTTGTTGAAGATTTGTACTAGTGTCCCATCATTCTTTTGGCGGTCCTTAATTTGCTGGATGATTTCTGGTTGAACTTTGAAACTCCCCAATAATATATTGTCACCAATGATCCGAAAATTCACATCCAAGTCTCTGATTTCTGCTAGTAAATTCCATTCCGCTGTCAAGTGAGCCAATTGGACTGACTTTCTGCTTAATGCATCGACCACAACATTTGCCTTTCCGGGATGGTAATTTATAGTGAAGTCATAGTCTTTCAAAAATTCTAACCATCTCCGCTGCCTCAAATTTAACTCCTGTTGGGAAAAGATATATTTTAGGCTTTTATGGTCCGTGTACACCTTGAATTCTTCTCCATAGAGATAATGTTGCCAAATTTTAAGAGCGAAAACTACAGCAGCCAATTCTAAATCATGAGTGGCATAATTTTGCTCATGTGTCTTCAATTGTCTAGATGCGTAAGCAATTACTTTTCCGTGCTGCATAAGTACGCACCCCAGTCCTTTGAATGACGCATCACAAAATATGACAAAACCACCACTGCCTGAAGGTAAGGCCAAAACCGGTGCCGAAATCAACTTATCCTTCAGTGTCTGGAAACTGGTCTCACATTTGTCGTCCCAATTAAATTGCACATCTTTCCTAGTGAGACGAGTTAGAGGTCCTGCAAAGGAAGAAAACCTTTGCACAAATCTCCTATAATACCCTGCAAGTCCTAAGAAACTCCGGACCTCTGACACTGTTGTTGGCCGTTTCCAACTAGTGATAGCTTCCACCTTGGCAGGGTCCACAGACAATCCTTCACCTGAAATGATGTGACCTAGGAAATTCACCTGAGTTAGCCAAAAGTCACATTTGCTCAACTTAGCATATAGCTGATTGTCTTCTAACAACTTCAATGCAGTGCGCAGATGATCTCCATGCTCCAATTCTGTCTTAGAGTAAATTAGTATATCATCGATGAATACAACAACAAACTGGTCCAAATAGGGCTTGAAGATTTGATTCATGAGTGCCATGAATACAGCTGGTGCATTGGTTAGCCTAAATGGCATTACCAGAAACTCATAATGTCCACATGGAGTCCGGAAAGCTGTCTTAGGTACATCCTCCTCCCTCACCCTCAACTGATGATATCCAGTCCGTAGATCAATTTTTGAAAAGTACCTTGCTCCTTGGAGTTGGTCAAACAGCTCATCGATCCGTGGCAGCGGATACTTATTCTTAATAGTGACTTGGTTGAGCTGTCGATAATCTATGCACATACGCAAGGTTCCATCCTTCTTTTTAACAAAAAGAACAGGAGCTCCCCATGGTGAAACACTGGGCCTAATGAATCCTTTGTCTAGTAAGCCCTGTAGTTGCTCCTTAAGTTCCCGTAGTTCTGTGGGTGCCATTCGATAAGGAGACCTAGAGATTGGAGCTGTTCCTGGTATCACTTCAATAGTAAAATCTACCTCCCACAACGGTGGTAAACCGGGTAATTCATCTTGGAAAACATTAGGAAATTCTCTTGCTACCGGGATTTCTTCTAGTTTTGGTTCTTGTTTTTCCCCGGTAACGAATGCTAAATACCCCGTACACCCAGTTCTTAATAATTGGCTGGCTTTAATTTCCGAAATCACACGTGTCTCTACTGCTTTCCTTATCCCCATTACACGCACATTTTTGAACCCTTCTAGTTTAAAGCGGACTATTTTATTAAAACAGTCTAGCACAGCCCTGTGTTTTGCTAACCAATCCATTCCCAAAATAATGTCAAAATCATTCATTGGTAGCAAAATTAAATCTGCAGGCATCACAACTTCCCCAATGCTTAAAGGACATTCATAGAATATGGTGTGAGTATTCGATTGTCCTCCAGTAGGGGTGGAAACTGCCATTGCTTGGGAAAGTTTAGAAGGGGTTATGTGCAATTTTGGAGCAAAATTATGTGAAACAAAGCAGTGTGTGGAGCCGGAATCAAATAATGCAATAGCCTTGTTGCCAGAGATTAGGAGCGTACCCTCAACCACATTGCTTGCTACTTCCGCCTCCCGTTGAGTAATAGCATAAACCCTCGCATTTGGTGGGTGACTCTTTTAATGTCCACCTTGATTGCCTCTCTCTTGGTTGAAATTCTGTCCCTGTGGCGGATTCCGATGATATCCACTTTGCTGATTCTGGCCCAATTGCTGGTTTTGGTAGTAATTCTGATGAGAGTTCCCTTGATCCCGAGGAGGGTAGCTTTGCGAATTCTGCCGTGATTGCTAATAGCCTTGATGTTGTCGTGACTTGTGGCCATGCCGTTGTGATCGATCTTTCTCCTGCTTCTTGGGACAATCGTTAGCCTTATGGCCCACCTGGCCACATGAAAAGCAAGCACCACGCTGCCATCGACATTGTTCTAAGGCGTGGTTCTTCCCACAGCGACTGCATTTAACATGAGATTCCATTTTCTGTTTCTTTTGAGGAGGACGGCTTTCTTGATTTCTTTTTCCATCCCCAGTTGGATTAGATGGAAGTACTCCATTGATCTCATCAATGGCTTCTTCAGATACATAGGCTCTTCTTAAGGCGTCTGCGTATGTGACTGGCTGTCCCAATCGTACATCCTTCTTAATATCAGGGCGTAATCCCTCAATAAACTTGTTGCATTTCAGTTCTTCTGTAGCTACCAAGGGTTCAGCAAAGTGAGACAATTCTATGAACTTATTATTGTATTTGGTCACTGACATGTCTCCTTGAACCAAAATTTGAAATTCTTTCTTCTTCCTTTCTTTTATACGCTCCGGTATGAATTTTGCAATAAACTCCTTTTTGAAGAAGCTCCAAGGAATTTCATTTTCAGGACCTGGATAGGTCCTTCTGGCGGACTTCCACCACTCCTTTGCATTTCCTTCAAGTTTGAAAGCTGCCAATAGAGCTTTCTGCTGATCAGAACAGCCCATAACTTCAAAAATTGCTTCGACATTTTCTATCCACTTATTTGCATCCCAAGGATCTGCAGTTTCATCAAAGTACCTAGGACGGAATTCATTAAATCTTTTATATAGGGAATCTCGTTCCCTGTCCCTGCTCCCACCAATAGCGATCCCACTTTGGCCACCATCATCCTGACGATGAGCCAAAGTCTTTATCTGCTCTTGCACCTGATCGTAAGCTTTCATAAAGGTATCACCTGATCGTAAGCTTTCATAAAGGTATCGAACATCATCTTCACATATTCAGGCATCGAGGACAATCCCCCATCTGGGTTTGATGTTCGACTTTCAGTGCCATTGCCGTTAAGATTCTGTTGGGAACTCATGTTCTTTCTCCTATAATAAGATACACAATAATTAACACAAGGAAATGCATATCACAATCTAACGCCCCCAAACCACGACCTCACCACGTATGCTACTGGTTTCTAAGTGTTTTAAGGATTGCCCAAGACTTTGCTCTGATACCACTTTGTAACGACCCAAGATTCTAGAGCTCTTCAGATTTTTAAGTCATTAACTTGATCATATTACAAATTCATAAAATAAATTCAAGAGCAAGTCTAAGGAAAATGAAGGTTAATTCATAATATTAATATCTTAACAAAGTCTTTACAATTATAGCTAAGAAATGACAATAGATCTAAAATATTCCAAAATGGGGCTAACTCCATCTAATGGTCTAGATGGTTTTCGAACTCTCTATCAGCGTTGCATGCCAAAATCTATATGCTGATCTCCGCCGCTCCCAGATCTCGCTACAAAAACATTACCTGTAGTGGGGCGAACCACTAGTCAGTAACACTGGTGAGTAGAATTTCTAAAATCAAGAGAGCAATAGTAATTATCATGATATCAATAGAAGTTCTTAGGTTGATTGACTAAACTACCACCATACCTGTTTATATTAGCAGCATGAACAAGGGATTCATATTCGTGTCGTGACAAGATTGTCACCATTCTTAGTTGTAAAGGGATTTATATTCATGTCGTGACATAACAGTCACCATTCTTAATTGTGAAGGGGATTCATATTCATATCGTGACAAGATTGTCACCATTCTTAATTGTAAGGGGATTCATATTCATGTCGTGACAAAACTGTCACCATTCTTAGTTGTAAAGGGATTCATGTCGTGACATGACCGTCACCATTCATTGTAAGGGGATTCATATTCATGTCGTGACAAGATTGTCACCATTCTTTAATTGTAAGGGGATTCATATTCATGTCGTGACAAGATTGTCACCATTCTTAATTCATAAGTCGAATCCAATACCAATGGAAACAGACACTTCCAAACAATTCTAAAAAAAATATCTCCGCTCACTGATTTCATAATAAGTATCATTATGTCTTCCATTGGCCAGTCCCGCATACTTGAGTCAAAATCTCGCCCCACTCTAATTCATAACTGGTGCTCCAAATATGTGGCATTGGCCCTATTTTTTTGAAATTCTTTTTAGTCATAGAGAGAATACTATACTCATATAATTAGAATTAATCACTTTGAGCAAGTATCACAGAGTCTCATATTAATTATTCATTCCATACATAGCTACTAAGGACAGTATTAAATCTAGATTGAGATTCAGAATTTATAAGTCATCATTTGTATAGTAAAAATAAAAATGAGACTGTAGCGATGGAAGTACCCACTACTTAATTTGGAACTAGTTATATTATGGTAGCTCATCTTATTCACATGATCTTATTTAATAAAAGAGGGAACTTCTTAACAATCCCTTACAACGGTGCAATATTAACATAATGTTTCACAGCTAAATATTCGTGAAATGGAAAGCAGTCACTACTGTACATGTAATACTATACAATAGTACTAGTATTCCCATTTTCTCATAATATAGATTAATCCTAGGGATTCTTTGGAACCCAAAGTCCTTTATAAAAATTCATAAGTTTCTTTGATATGAAATTGTATAACAGTAACATAGTTCAAAGGAGCACTTGTGACCGATTAGGAAAATAACAGTAGTTTAGTTGAAAGAGTACTTATGACTGATTAAGAAAATAACAGTTGTTTAGTTCAAAGATTATTTGTGACTGATTAAAAAAATGTATAACAGTAGCTTAGTTCAAAGAGTACTTGTAATTGGGTAAGAAAATGTATAACAGTAGCTTAGTTAAAAAAGTACTTGTGATTGGGTAAGAAAACGTATAACAGTAACATAGTTCAAAGGCACTTGTGACTGATATGTAACAGTAGCTTAGTTCTAAATTTCTTCACTCAATAAAACATTATATTCTATAAAAGAAACAGTCCATAGGAAGTGTATCAATCATAGGATTCAAATTTACCAGTCATTATACAAAGAATTAATGTACATATTAGACCAGCAGACTGTATGATGAAAACAGTCCTTAATAATCACATTTATCATAAGATTCAGATTTACCAGTCATTACACAAAGAGGTTAAATTTTAAATCTGTATTTTCCTTCACAATCCTGTCGTCAGTCTAGCATTTTCATCAATTCAGATCTGGATTTTTAATATAATGAACCCTTATTAAGCCAAATCAAAGAAATGATAATCTTATGTCAAACAGAATTTATATCCTGTTGCAAGGATATTAACAGAAACTGACTGATATATGTAAATAGAAACCAAACAGCAGAATATAAGGAACACCATATTCACATGAGTATAAAAGAAGTCCTACTCACCTGGTATAAGTAATAAGTGACCTCAAATCAGACATCCACTATGTTAGGTATTCCTTGGAATCTCCTTGCTTTTATTTTCAAATATCACTCTATTGGACTCCTACTCTTCTTCCATGAGAACCATGAGAAAGTGACCAAAGATGAGAGGAGATCTCTTCTTATATAGAGCTGGAATCCTAAAGGATTTCCCTTGAAAGGTCACCTAAGAAGACTAAAAGTCACAATTTAAGGTCATTATTTTGGGAGTTACACCGTTATAATTTTTGGAAAATTTAAGTTTGGGGAATTTAAGTGTGGGAGTTTCATAGTCATAATTTTGGAAGCTATAGAGTCACAATTAAGTGATTTTGGATCATTTATGGACCTGAAAAATTTGACCCAATAGCCCAATCGAGTCATGAATTGGACTAATCGAAACTGGGCCTCTCTAAGCCCATTTAGCCCATTTAATAATTCAGGCTTGGCCCATTTATAATTCAGGGTTCTTACATACTCCCCCCCTTGTGAAATTTGGTCCTCCAAATTTAAATCATACCTTAGAGAAAGAGATGTGGATACTTTTCTCGGACATTTTTTTCTGTCTCCCAAGTGGCCTCCTGTTGATTATGCTGCTCCCACAAAATTTTAACCAGGCGGATAGTTTTATTCCGCAGGGCTCTTTCTCGTGTTTCTAAAATGACTATTGGCTTCTCTTCATAAGACAAATCTTCTTGTATCCGAAGTGGTCCGAAGTCTATCACATGAGACGAGTCTGGTTCATATTTCTTTAGCATGGATACATGAAACACATTGTGTACACCAGCCAGTTGTGGGGGTAATGCTAGTTCATAAGCATTCCCATTACTAACACGACCAATTATCTCAAAAGGTCCGATGTAACGCGGACTCGACTTGCCTTTTTTTCCAAACCGCATGATACCCTTGGTTGGAGAAACTTTGAGAAAGACATGATCTCCTATTGTGAACTCCAGCTCCATCCTGCGATTGTCCGCATAACTTTTCTGTCTACTTTGGGCAGTTTGAGTCTGCCTCGGATTTTCTTGATGGTGTCCGTTGAGGATTGAACCCATTCTGGCCCAAGGATTCTTCGATCGCCAACTTCCTCCCAACAGATGGGAGATCGGCAATTCCGTCCATACAATGCTTCGAAAGGTGCCATTTGAATACTGGAATGATAACTGTTATTATAGGCAAATTCTACCAAGGGTAACTGCTCATCCCAGCTGTCTTTGAAATCTAGGGCACAAGCTCGCAACATATCTTCAAGAGTCTGATTAGTTCTTTCAGTCTGGCCATCAGTCTGAGGATGATATGCGGTGCTGAACCGCAATTGTGTTCCCATGGCCGTCTGTAATTTTCTCCAAAAGTTGGATACAAACCTGGAGTCCTTATCCGAGACAATAGACACTGGAATTCCATGCAGTCGAACAATCTCCTTAACATATCTTCGTGCCAATTCTTCCATCGATGTTCTTCCTTTCAGAGGGATGAAGTGGGCAGACTTGGTCAAGCGGTCCACAATTACCCAAATTACTTCATTGCCCCTGAAAGTCTTTGGAAAGCCAGAAATGAAGTCCATAGTGATGTGCTCCCATTTCCACTCTGGTACAGGCAATGGCTGCAACAACCCGCCAGGTTTCCGATGATCTGCCTTAACTTGCTGGCATATTAAGCATTTTGCCACAAATTCTGCAATGTCCTTTTTCATACCATTCCACCAGAATTGCTTCTTGAGATTCTGGTACATCTTAGTACTTCCTGGATGAATGGTATATCGGGTATGATGTGCCTCATGCAGTATCTCATCCTTAATTTCCCGATCATTTGGAACACATAACCTATTCTTGTAATACAAGGTACCATTAGTAAGTGAAAAATCCGGCTTATCTCCCAATTTGTTGAAGATTTGTACTAGTGTCCCATCATTCTTTTGGCGGTCCTTAATTTGCTGGATGATTTCTGGTTGAACTTTGAAACTCCCCAATAATATATTGTCACCAATGATCCGAAAATTCACATCCAAGTCTCTGATTTCTGCTAGTAAATTCCATTCCGCTGTCAAGTGAGCCAATTGGACTGACTTTCTGCTTAATGCATCGACCACAACATTTGCCTTTCCGGGATGGTAATTTATAGTGAAGTCATAGTCTTTCAAAAATTCTAACCATCTCCGCTGCCTCAAATTTAACTCCTGTTGGGAAAAGATATATTTTAGGCTTTTATGGTCCGTGTACACCTTGAATTCTTCTCCATAGAGATAATGTTGCCAAATTTTAAGAGCGAAAACTACAGCAGCCAATTCTAAATCATGAGTGGCATAATTTTGCTCATGTGTCTTCAATTGTCTAGATGCGTAAGCAATTACTTTTCCGTGCTGCATAAGTACGCACCCCAGTCCTTTGAATGACGCATCACAAAATATGACAAAACCACCACTGCCTGAAGGTAAGGCCAAAACCGGTGCCGAAATCAACTTATCCTTCAGTGTCTGGAAACTGGTCTCACATTTGTCGTCCCAATTAAATTGCACATCTTTCCTAGTGAGACGAGTTAGAGGTCCTGCAAGGGAAGAAAACCTTTGCACAAATCTCCTATAATACCCTGCAAGTCCTAAGAAACTCCGGACCTCTGACACTGTTGTTGGCCGTTTCCAACTAGTGATAGCTTCCACCTTGGCAGGGTCCACAGACAATCCTTCACCTGAAATGATGTGACCTAGGAAATTCACCTGAGTTAGCCAAAAGTCACATTTGCTCAACTTAGCATATAGCTGATTGTCTTCTAACAACTTCAATGCAGTGCGCAGATGATCTCCATGCTCCAATTCTGTCTTAGAGTAAATTAGTATATCATCGATGAATACAACAACAAACTGGTCCAAATAGGGCTTGAAGATTTGATTCATGAGTGCCATGAATACAGCTGGTGCATTGGTTAGCCTAAATGGCATTACCAGAAACTCATAATGTCCACATGGAGTCCGGAAAGCTGTCTTAGGTACATCCTCCTCCCTCACCCTCAACTGATGATATCCAGTCCGTAGATCAATTTTTGAAAAGTACCTTGCTCCTTGGAGTTGGTCAAACAGCTCATCGATCCGTGGCAGCGGATACTTATTCTTAATAGTGACTTGGTTGAGCTGTCGATAATCTATGCACATACGCAAGGTTCCATCCTTCTTTTTAACAAAAAGAACAGGAGCTCCCCATGGTGAAACACTGGGCCTAATGAATCCTTTGTCTAGTAAGCCCTGTAGTTGCTCCTTAAGTTCCCGTAGTTCTGTGGGTGCCATTCGATAAGGAGACCTAGAGATTGGAGCTGTTCCTGGTATCACTTCAATAGTAAAATCTACCTCCCACAACGGTGGTAAACCGGGTAATTCATCTTGGAAAACATTAGGAAATTCTCTTGCTACCGGGATTTCTTCTAGTTTTGGTTCTTGTTTTTCCCCGGTAACGAATGCTAAATACCCCGTACACCCAGTTCTTAATAATTGGCTGGCTTTAATTTCCGAAATCACACGTGTCTCTACTGCTTTCCTTATCCCCATTACACGCACATTTTTGAACCCTTCTAGTTTAAAGCGGACTATTTTATTAAAACAGTCTAGCACAGCCCTGTGTTTTGCTAACCAATCCATTCCCAAAATAATGTCAAAATCATTCATTGGTAGCAAAATTAAATCTGCAGGCATCACAACTTCCCCAATGCTTAAAGGACATTCATAGAATATGGTGTGAGTATTCGATTGTCCTCCAGTAGGGGTGGAAACTGCCATTGCTTGGGAAAGTTTAGAAGGGGTTATGTGCAATTTTGGAGCAAAATTATGTGAAACAAAGCAGTGTGTGGAGCCGGAATCAAATAATGCAATAGCCTTGTTGCCAGAGATTAGGAGCGTACCCTCAACCACATTGCTTGCTACTTCCGCCTCCCGTTGAGTAATAGCATAAACCCTCGCATTTGGTGGGTGACTCTTTTAATGTCCACCTTGATTGCCTCTCTCTTGGTTGAAATTCTGTCCCTGTGGCGGATTCCGATGATATCCACTTTGCTGATTCTGGCCCAATTGCTGGTTTTGGTAGTAATTCTGATGAGAGTTCCCTTGATCCCGAGGAGGGTAGCTTTGCGAATTCTGCCGTGATTGCTAATAGCCTTGATGTTGTCGTGACTTGTGGCCATGCCGTTGTGATCGATCTTTCTCCTGCTTCTTGGGACAATCGTTAGCCTTATGGCCCACCTGGCCACATGAAAAGCAAGCACCACGCTGCCATCGACATTGTTCTAAGGCGTGGTTCTTCCCACAGCGACTGCATTTAACATGAGATTCCATTTTCTGTTTCTTTTGAGGAGGACGGCTTTCTTGATTTCTTTTTCCATCCCCAGTTGGATTAGATGGAAGTACTCCATTGATCTCATCAATGGCTTCTTCAGATACATAGGCTCTTCTTAAGGCGTCTGCGTATGTGACTGGCTGTCCCAATCGTACATCCTTCTTAATATCAGGGCGTAATCCCTCAATAAACTTGTTGCATTTCAGTTCTTCTGTAGCTACCAAGGGTTCAGCAAAGTGAGACAATTCTATGAACTTATTATTGTATTTGGTCACTGACATGTCTCCTTGAACCAAAATTTGAAATTCTTTCTTCTTCCTTTCTTTTATACGCTCCGGTATGAATTTTGCAATAAACTCCTTTTTGAAGAAGCTCCAAGGAATTTCATTTTCAGGACCTGGATAGGTCCTTCTGGCGGACTTCCACCACTCCTTTGCATTTCCTTCAAGTTTGAAAGCTGCCAATAGAGCTTTCTGCTGATCAGAACAGCCCATAACTTCAAAAATTGCTTCGACATTTTCTATCCACTTATTTGCATCCCAAGGATCTGCAGTTTCATCAAAGTACCTAGGACGGAATTCATTAAATCTTTTATATAGGGAATCTCGTTCCCTGTCCCTGCTCCCACCAATAGCGATCCCACTTTGGCCACCATCATCCTGACGATGAGCCAAAGTCTTTATCTGCTCTTGCACCTGATCGTAAGCTTTCATAAAGGTATCACCTGATCGTAAGCTTTCATAAAGGTATCGAACATCATCTTCACATATTCAGGCATCGAGGACAATCCCCCATCTGGGTTTGATGTTCGACTTTCAGTGCCATTGCCGTTAAGATTCTGTTGGGAACTCATGTTCTTTCTCCTATAATAAGATACACAATAATTAACACAAGGAAATGCATATCACAATCTAACGCCCCCAAACCACGACCTCACCACGTATGCTACTGGTTTCTAAGTGTTTTAAGGATTGCCCAAGACTTTGCTCTGATACCACTTTGTAACGACCCAAGATTCTAGAGCTCTTCAGATTTTTAAGTCATTAACTTGATCATATTACAAATTCATAAAATAAATTCAAGAGCAAGTCTAAGGAAAATGAAGGTTAATTCATAATATTAATATCTTAACAAAGTCTTTACAATTATAGCTAAGAAATGACAATAGATCTAAAATATTCCAAAATGGGGCTAACTCCATCTAATGGTCTAGATGGTTTTCGAACTCTCTATCAGCGTTGCATGCCAAAATCTATATGCTGATCTCCGCCGCTCCCAGATCTCGCTACAAAAACATTACCTGTAGTGGGGCGAACCACTAGTCAGTAACACTGGTGAGTAGAATTTCTAAAATCAAGAGAGCAATAGTAATTATCATGATATCAATAGAAGTTCTTAGGTTGATTGACTAAACTACCACCATACCTGTTTATATTAGCAGCATGAACAAGGGATTCATATTCGTGTCGTGACAAGATTGTCACCATTCTTAGTTGTAAAGGGATTTATATTCATGTCGTGACATAACAGTCACCATTCTTAATTGTGAAGGGGATTCATATTCATATCGTGACAAGATTGTCACCATTCTTAATTGTAAGGGGATTCATATTCATGTCGTGACAAAACTGTCACCATTCTTAGTTGTAAAGGGATTCATGTCGTGACATGACCGTCACCATTCATTGTAAGGGGATTCATATTCATGTCGTGACAAGATTGTCACCATTCTTTAATTGTAAGGGGATTCATATTCATGTCGTGACAAGATTGTCACCATTCTTAATTCATAAGTCGAATCCAATACCAATGGAAACAGACACTTCCAAACAATTCTAAAAAAAATATCTCCGCTCACTGATTTCATAATAAGTATCATTATGTCTTCCATTGGCCAGTCCCGCATACTTGAGTCAAAATCTCGCCCCACTCTAATTCATAACTGGTGCTCCAAATATGTGGCATTGGCCCTATTTTTTTGAAATTCTTTTTAGTCATAGAGAGAATACTATACTCATATAATTAGAATTAATCACTTTGAGCAAGTATCACAGAGTCTCATATTAATTATTCATTCCATACATAGCTACTAAGGACAGTATTAAATCTAGATTGAGATTCAGAATTTATAAGTCATCATTTGTATAGTAAAAATAAAAATGAGACTGTAGCGATGGAAGTACCCACTACTTAATTTGGAACTAGTTATATTATGGTAGCTCATCTTATTCACATGATCTTATTTAATAAAAGAGGGAACTTCTTAACAATCCCTTACAACGGTGCAATATTAACATAATGTTTCACAGCTAAATATTCGTGAAATGGAAAGCAGTCACTACTGTACATGTAATACTATACAATAGTACTAGTATTCCCATTTTCTCATAATATAGATTAATCCTAGGGATTCTTTGGAACCCAAAGTCCTTTATAAAAATTCATAAGTTTCTTTGATATGAAATTGTATAACAGTAACATAGTTCAAAGGAGCACTTGTGACCGATTAGGAAAATAACAGTAGTTTAGTTGAAAGAGTACTTATGACTGATTAAGAAAATAACAGTTGTTTAGTTCAAAGATTATTTGTGACTGATTAAAAAAATGTATAACAGTAGCTTAGTTCAAAGAGTACTTGTAATTGGGTAAGAAAATGTATAACAGTAGCTTAGTTAAAAAAGTACTTGTGATTGGGTAAGAAAACGTATAACAGTAACATAGTTCAAAGGCACTTGTGACTGATATGTAACAGTAGCTTAGTTCTAAATTTCTTCACTCAATAAAACATTATATTCTATAAAAGAAACAGTCCATAGGAAGTGTATCAATCATAGGATTCAAATTTACCAGTCATTATACAAAGAATTAATGTACATATTAGACCAGCAGACTGTATGATGAAAACAGTCCTTAATAATCACATTTATCATAAGATTCAGATTTACCAGTCATTACACAAAGAGGTTAAATTTTAAATCTGTATTTTCCTTCACAATCCTGTCGTCAGTCTAGCATTTTCATCAATTCAGATCTGGATTTTTAATATAATGAACCCTTATTAAGCCAAATCAAAGAAATGATAATCTTATGTCAAACAGAATTTATATCCTGTTGCAAGGATATTAACAGAAACTGACTGATATATGTAAATAGAAACCAAACAGCAGAATATAAGGAACACCATATTCACATGAGTATAAAAGAAGTCCTACTCACCTGGTATAAGTAATAAGTGACCTCAAATCAGACATCCACTATGTTAGGTATTCCTTGGAATCTCCTTGCTTTTATTTTCAAATATCACTCTATTGGACTCCTACTCTTCTTCCATGAGAACCATGAGAAAGTGACCAAAGATGAGAGGAGATCTCTTCTTATATAGAGCTGGAATCCTAAAGGATTTCCCTTGAAAGGTCACCTAAGAAGACTAAAAGTCACAATTTAAGGTCATTATTTTGGGAGTTACACAGTTATAATTTTTGAAAAATTTAAGTTTGGGGAATTTAAGTGTGGGAGTTTCACAGTCATAATTTTGGGAAGCTATAGAGTCACAATTAAGTGAGTTTGGATCATTTATGGACCTAAAAAATTTGACCCAATAGCCCAATCGAGTCATGAATTGGACTGATCGAAACTGGGCCTCTCTAAGCCCATTTAGCCCATTTAATAATTCAGGCTTGGCCCATTTATAATTCAGGGTTCTTACATGGACGATAAAAAAAATGCACCAGATTGCTTATATTTTGGCCAAAATAAAATCCCCAAATGCAAATCAGTTCTCACAGATGTGTAGAATTGTAATTGAGACAACTTCTACTCAAATTTCAGATAAATCGGACTGTTGAGCAGAAAAATCAACAGCTGAGATGAAAACAGTATAGGAAAAACTGCCGAATAGAAGATGACAGATTGTACTAACCTGGTGTCTTCCAAGAAGTCCATAAAATGCATAATAATACCAGTATACATAGGCGACCTGCTCCTAGAGGTTCCAGTTGATCTGGATGGCCAGATGGGCCCCACCGTAGACAATGAGGAAAAGTGCAATAATGGCTTATTGCTCGACAGTCTCTGGTGTGACTCAAAAGCCTTCTGAAATTGTCCAAACAAGAATTGTGAAGGTTCCAGACTTCTTGTTGAAGAGATTCAGTCATGAATCGATTACCGATATGTAATGACCCAAGAATCTGGAGTTCTTCAGATTCTTAAAACGCTAACAGGTTTATAAATCAATAACATTTATAAGTAAAATTTCAAGAGCATTAGTCCAAGCATAGATTAAAATTTAACTTCCAACATCAATGTCTCAACAAGTCATCAGAGATTCAATGAGAATAACAATCTATTAATTTAAGTCAAAAGAAAATTCCAAAATATGGGCTGATCCCATTAAAAATCTAGGATGCTCCTCGTCCTCTCAGTTAATCACGCATGCCAAAGTCTATCGGCTGATCTCCCCAGTCCCATTACGAATGTGCTACTTGTAGTGGGGGTGAGCCACTAGCCAGTAACACTGGTGAGTAGAATTCTAAATCAAAGAAAAATTATCAAGCATAAAATAAGTTTAAAAAAATTATCAAGCATCAAATAAGTTTAGTCATTCTCATAGAAACTAGTAAGGTGTCACAGATTATAGTGGTACGATCGATCTATTATTTCTTTACCGAGTATCCATCCACATCCATGTACTGGTAGGGTCAAATACTTCACACAGAGTTCAAAGGTTCCTAAGCTCTCCTTAAAAGGAAAGTTCAAAGGCTTACCCCGGGGGGAAAGTTCATAATCATATTCTACATCATGGCTTGACGTACCACCATGATTGTTGTCTTGTAGTTCCATAAGGAAATTCATATTCTTGTCGTGACAGGATTGCCACCAATCTTAACTCATAGTAGTTCTTATGTTTCTATAAGGGGAATTCATATTCTTGTCATGAGAGGGCTGCCACCAATCATAATTCATAGTAGTTCTTATGTTTCCATAAGGGGAATTCATATTCTTATCATGATAGAGCTGCCACCAATCATAATTCATAGTAGTTCTCATGTTTCCATAAGGGGAATTCATATTCTTGCTATGACAAGACTACCACCAATCATAATTCAAAGGTCAAATCCAATCATAATTCAGATTTCACTTTAACTCATAGGTTCCGTACATTTTTCACTAGCCAGTCCCACATACTTTGAGTTGAAATGTCACCCCCCTCCGAATTGTTATTGGTATCTCAAATATGTGGCATTGACCATATCTTTGTCGTTTTATTCAGTCATAGAGTGAACACTATACTCATAATTCATCCGTTAAACTTAGATCAAATATTATGATCGAGTGCTTTAAGAGTCCCACCTTAACTGTTCACTCTAAAAAAATGTTTTATTGAGGGTTCCATCCGGAATTTACAAAATCAGAGTTGAAGCAACAATAGAAAACTATTGAACAATAATATAGTGAATAATGACCAGTAGAATAATGTTCGGTAAAATAGTGAATAATACAACAACAAAGCAGACAGATAATGACAGTTAATGTTTGGGTCTGAAACTAAATACAACATTATTACCCATCTTGTGCACATGTTCCTTGTACCTTAGTAAATGAAAGACCTTTCTTAAATGAAGGATATATAGTTTTTAGAACCTAGAAGCTTCTATATAGATATCTAGAGCTAGTGATATGTGAATAAAAAGTCTCACGCAGCAACTAAGTAATTTAAACAGAACCAGTGCAGAAAGGGGGTCTCACGCCTAGCCCTATTTTGAATCTCTTGGATGAAGAGTCCCAACGATCCAGTCATAATGGGTCCACCACCCTAGTGGTCGCCTACTTGTCCCCTACCAGATGTAGGGACCTGATCCACGTGGGCCCACAAACCATAAACGAAGCCACCCATTAACAACTTGAACTGGGAATTTTCCAGTTTCTAATTTTATTTGCACATAAATTTATCATATTCTATGGTGAAAATGGTCCTCAAGAAACACTTCAAACATAGAATTAAATTAGACAAACATTTAGACAGAGAAGAATGATTTCTAGTATTCATTTTTCACAATAAAAGGGTTGATAGTCTTTAAACCCATTTTCATCAGGTCTAATGTTGGATTAGTGAATCTCCACTGATCCAAATCAAGTAGATATTACATCCTTGGGTCACCTGGCAATCCCAAAGATGGTTTCACATCTTAATCCCAAGACATATATATTAATAGGGTAATAAGCTAGGTCAACATGTAATTTCTTTTCAATAAGACTGTTCTGGGAAGAACATTTCATTGATCAGTTCTGTTTTTGTTAAATGTAATGGAAGTTCTACTCACCTTGAGTACACGATTGTGGTTTGTGACCTCCAGCCAGACTTGCACTAAGCAATTTGTTCTTCGTTGTGGTTCACTGCTTCCAATATCAAATGGTACAGATTAATCATAAGATCTCTCTATCTCTCTTTCTCTTTGCTCTAATGGAAAGTTTCTAAAGAACAGGGGTGTGTCTCCCTTATATACTCAGTATGGATGTCCCTTAGTGGAGTCCTAATTGAACTTCTCTTCCTTGAAAAGTCACATGGGAAGGCTGAATGGTCATATATGTTGGTGTAAAACGAAGAGCGTCTATTGGGAAACTATACAGTCACAATAAATGGATCTTGTGTCAAGTTTCTTTCATCTTATAAAGAAACTAGCCATGAATTAGGCTGGCCGAATGTGGGCCTTTCTAAGCCCCCAGTTGGTCCATCTTAATAGTTCTGGGTTATCACACGACAGATTGATCAAATGAGAAGGAGAGAACATCGACTGAAACGGATGATGTTGATGCTTAACAGAGGAATCAGGGGTTAGAGAGGATCATATTGTAAGAATTCAAGGATCCTTTTATGAAGATAATAGGGAGAGGAAGAAGAAGAGATTTTGAAGTAATTGTCATGTCTCAAAAGGAGCATCGACCTCTCATTATATAATCCATCGTTGCCTAATTATAGAATATAATTACAAGCTAAATGTGTGTGATTACAAGCTAATATGGAATCTTATGTGTGATGACAAATTTACATCTAAATAGAGCCTTGACCATAATCTCCAAAGATCTCAAATGTGGGTTACAATGTTGTCATGGTCATGGGCCTGGATCATGGGCCTTCCATAATGGATTAGGCCTATCTCTACACTCCCCCTCAAATTGATGCAAGGATGAACATAGCATCCATTTGGAAGGTATAAAATCATGACGATCCTGGGTCAAACCTTTCGTGAGAATATCTACTAGTTGATCATGTGAAGAGACGTAGGGGAGATGGATGGCATCGATGACAACATGCTAACGAATGAAGTGGCAATCAATCTCAATATGCTTAGTACGCTCATGGAAGACAGTATTTTTGGCAATTTGGATTACACTAGTGTTATCAGCATAAAGAGGAGTAGGGTGTTTAAGGAAGATGCCAAACTCGCGAAGAAGACAATGAAGCAATACAATCTCGCTACTGGTAGATGATATTGATCAAGATTCAACCTCAGCAATAGATTTTGAAGGAGTACTTTGTTTCTTACTTTTCCAAGAGATGAGAGAGGGTCCTAGAAACATGCATCAACTTGTTCGACATAATCAGCATCCGCACATGCTTGCAATTGAAACGAAGAGATGGAAGGGCAAAACAATCCTTGATCATGAGTACCTTTAATGTAACGACCCAAGACTCTGGAGCTCTTCAGATTCTTAAGTCGTTAACATATTCAACATTCATAAAGTAAATTCAAGAGCGAGTCCAAGCGAAGATGTAGGCAAAATCATAACATTAATATCTTAACAAAGTCTTTACAATTATTGCTAGGAAAAGACAATAAATTCAAAATATTCCAAAATAGGGCTGACTCCATCTAATGGTCTAGGTAGTTTTCGAACTCTCTATCAGCATTGCATGCCAAAATCTATATGTTGATTTCCGCCGCTCCCAGATCCCGCTACAAATACGTTACCTGTAGTGGGGCGAATCACTAGTCAGTAATACTGGTGAGTAGAAATTTCATATTCAAAATAAACTGCATCATCCCGTAATTCAAGTATTCATAGACTCTCTTTGAGAAAGTTCATAAGCTTCTTTGGAAGAAAAATTCACAATCATATTTAATAACATAAAGTAATGAATCACCATATTTATTGGTTTACACAATCATAGGGATTCATGTTGTGACAAGACTGTCACCCATTTGATTCTTAAGAGGAATTCGTATTCATGTCGTGACAAGGCTGTCACCCATTTGATTCTTAAAGGGATTCATATTCATGTCGTGACAAGGCTGTCACCCATTTGATTCTTAAAGGAATTCATATTCATGTCGGGACAAGAATATCACCCATTTGATTCTTAAAAGGGATTCATGTCGTGACAAGATTGTCACCCATTTGATTCTTAAAAGGGATTCTTGTCGTGACAAGGTTGTCACCCATTTGATTCTTAAAAAGGATTCTTATTCATGTCGTGACAAGGCTGTCACCCATTTGATTCCTAAAAGGGGATCTTATTCGTGTCGTGACAAGACGGTCACCCATTTGATTGTTTGAAGATTTAATCCAATACCAGCATAGAATCAAATACTCAAATTCTGATTTCCAGTTTTAGGTTATATAATAATACCATCACCATTAACCAATCCCACATACTTCATTATTGGTCACAAGTATGTGGCATTGATTGTATCTTTTATTCAGTCGAATAAATATTTTATTCATGATTCATTAGTCATAGAATCAACACTTTACTCACATTTCATCAGCCATAGTATTAACATTCTAATCATAATTTGTCATTAATCTTAGATCAAATATTATGAGTAGGCATCACAAAAGTACTTTATTAACTGTTCTTTCTATACTCATGTTCAAAGGATGATATCCATTCAGAAAGTTTAGAAATAGTGGAGAATATTACACAACAAAAATAAATAATGATAGTCCATGATTAGGTCTGAAACTAACAACAGCATTGTTCCCATATTGTACTCAGGTTCTTGGTAGTTTTTGCAAAATAAAAGATCTTTCTCAAGTGAAAGGCATATGGGTTTAGAACTCAGAGGCTTCTTCATAAATCTCTGGTATTTGTTGTGTGTGAATAACAACAAAAACATTTTTACAAAACCAATAACAAACAGAATATTCAATTCCCCAATTTTCTTGTACCTAAAAACTGGAATAAATCACTAAATATTCATACAGGAAATGTTGACAGTTCTAATATGGTGACTGTTCAGTTCCATTATTGGACGATTGACTAACATTAGTCTAAATTCAGTAGAAATTCTTGGCTTATCATGTTGACAGCAATTTTTTTTCAGTTGCTGTCTTCTGAAAACAGCAATGTAAAGAATACAGATTTATCATGTTGACAGTGCATACTTATCTTATATTTATAACTACTGAAATATTACAAAAGAATACAGATTTATCCCATTGGCAGTATATAAACAGCAATATAAAGACAGATTATCATGTTGACAGTGCATACTTGTCTCATATATATAACTACTGAAATATTACAAAAGAATACAGATTTTATACTATGTATGTAGAGCTTTAGTGACTGTCGATCAATTATATTTAAAGAGATTCCCAATTCATACAAGTCAAGGGAAAAATCTACTCACCTGGTATATGTAACGAAGGACCTCAAATTGGACATTCACTAGGCTAAGTGTTCCTTGGAATCTCCTTGCTTCTATATTCAAATATCACTATATTGGAATCCTACTCTTCTTCCATGAGAACCATGAGAAAGTGACCAAAGAATGAGAGGAGAGCTCTTCTTATAGGGTGCTGGAATCCTAAAGGATTTCCCTTGAAAGGTCACCTAAAAAGTCTAAAAGTCACAATTTAAGGTCATTATTTGGGAGTTATACAGTTATAATTTTGGGGAATTTAAGTGTGGGAGTTACACAGTTATAATTTTGGGGAGTTATAGAGTCACAATTAAGTGAGTTTGGATCATTTATGAACTTGAAATTTTTGACCCAATAGCCCAATCCAGTCATGAATTGGACTAATAGAAACTGGGCCTCTCTAAGCCCATTTAGCCCATTTAATAATTCAGGCTTGGCCCATTTAATTCAGGCCATTAATAATTCAAGGTTCTTACATTTAACATACCAAAGAATCCGATAGACAGCTTGCAGATGTGGTTTGTCCGGATTGTCGATAAATTAACTGACAGTCTACACCGCATGAGAGATATCAAGCTGTGTCATAGTTAAATAGAGAAGGCTACCAACCAATCTGCGAGACAAAGTTGGATCATCAAGAGGATGCCCATCCTCTTTGTTGATCTTGACATTGAGCTCAATAGGGGTTGCAAATGTTTTTGCATCAACAAGTCTAGTAGATTGATTTAAGTTATCAGCATATTTGTATTAAGTGACCCAAATGCCAGCCTCGTTCCTTATAACTTCCAAACTTAGAAAGTAAGTTAAGGGACAAAGATCTTTCATCTTAAAAGTACTCATGAGATGAGTTTTGATGTCAGAAATGCCAACCACATCGTTGCCACTGATAATCATATCATCAACATATATCAAAAGAATAGTACAACCATGAGAGGTTCTTCGAATGAAGAAAGAGCTGTCATTTTAACTTTGCAAAAAATATACGTTGATAATAGCAGAGTGGAATTTTTCGAACCAAGCACGAGAAGCTTGCTTAAGCCCCTATAAGGATTTATTCAACTTACAAACATGTTAAGAAGGACAAGCATAGCCTGGTGGAAGACGCATATACACAATCTCCTTGAGACCCCTGTGGAGGAATGCATTCTTGACATCCATTTTCCAAAGAGGCCAGTGACGAACTGTGGCTACACCAAGTAAACATCAGACTATAGTCATTTTGGCTTTTGGGGCGAAGGTTTCCTCATAGTCAATGCCATACTCCTATCTGTACCCCTGTGCAACTAGTCGAGCTTTGTATCGGTCAATACTACCATCAGAGTGAACCTTAATGGAGTAAACTCATTTGCTTCCAATGATAGAAGTATTTGCTGGTCGGGGCACTAGTTCCCAAGTGTTATTTGCTTCTAAAGCAAGTAATTCATCTACCATTGCATCTTGCCAGCATGGTGTAGTAGAAGCCTATGAATAAGAATTGGGGATAGGAATGGGTTCCAAAAAAGTAAACATCACTGGAAAACCATATCGATCAGGAGGAGCGGAAAGACGACTAGATCGTCGTAAGATAGAAGGATTGTTAGCTTCAGTTGTAGTAGCATGTCCTTCAAGAATTGGTAGGGTTGGTGTATCGGGAGAAGCAGCTGTAGGAGATGGTTGTCTCTACCGATGGGTATAGACCTGTGTAATGTTAGGAGGATCATCAGCCGATGAAAACTGAGGAAGATAGGACTCTTGGATATTGGGAATGCTTGAGGAATGAAATGGACTATGTTCTAGGAAAACAATATTTCGTGAGATTTATAGCCGTTGCTCTTTGAGATCATAACACTGAAAACTTTTGTGTTCATCACTATAGCCAAGGAACATGTAGTGAGCGGCTTGAGGGGACAGTTTGTCATGCTCAAGGGATGGGAGGTAGACAAAACATAAGCACCCAAATACCCTTAAATGTGAGTAGGTAGGAGGATCACCAAATAGGCACTCAAATGGGGAAATTTGACCTAAAACAGAGCTAGGTAATCTGTTGATGATGTGGACTACTGTGTGAGCTGCCTCACACCAGAACTTAGGAGGAACCAAGGATTCCACAAGGAGATTCCTTATAGTTGCCAAAAGATGGCGATTTTTTCTCTACAACCCCATTTTGTTGTGGTTTGTGGGGACAGGGTTTTTTATGAAAATTTCCTTTTCTTGATAGGAAGGTGTTGAATGTCGTTGAGGTATACTCTCCTCTAAGTCCGAACGTAGGATCTTAATGGTTTTCTAGAATTGCGTGCTGACCATAGTATAAAAATTTTGAAACATGGAGAAAACTTCAGATTTGGCTTTTAGAAAATATATCCATGTGCAACTACAGTGATCATCAATAAAGGTAACATAATACTTATACTACTTATACCCAAGCTGACTCAAATGTGGGGCAATACCACAAACATCCGTGTGAACTACATCAAAAGGGGCAGTAGTATGTGAATAATGAACTAAAAATGGCAACACATGACTTTTGCTTAAGCAACAACATTCACATTTTCATTTAGCAAAAGTAGAAACAATAGAACTTGTAATAGATTTATTCAAATAACCAAGTTTAAATAAAGATAACAATTTGGCATTATTCAAATTACCAAGGTGTTTATGCCAAGTGGTCCACACATTATTCAGGGTACTAATAGAAGAAGCAAAGAGCAATTTTTGTTCCACCTCTAAAAGAAACAGCTTGCTATGCTTACTCCCCATCCCGATCACCTTCCTAGTTTGTCGTTCCTTTATGACACAACCAAAAGGAGAAAAGCTAACCAGATAACCACAATCAATAAGTTGACCAAGGGAAATAAGATTTGTAGCCAAATTGGGAACAAAATCAGCATTAGGCAAGGTAAGAGGCCCAATGGAAACAGTCCCTATACCAGAAATGGGCAATTTTTGACCATTTGCAGTAGTGATGGAATCATAGCCATGATATGGTTTATGGTCTTGCAGATTCTAGGCACTAGATGACATATGGTTTGAGGCACCCGAGTCTAGGAACCATGTCGTGGGTGTAAGAGATGGAAATAATGAATTTGATAATGAAATGCACGAAGACCAGTAGAGCAAGAGAACAAACCATTAATACCCATGGAAGTAAAAGCAGATGCCACAGATGAATTGATTAAATCCTGTATCTGAGCAGCAGTCAATGTGATGGAACCAGTTTTGGGAAAAGCTGGATCAAGTTGAGTGTTATACTGAGCTTGAATAGTTTGAGCTTGCAAAGCAGATTGGCCGTGCTTGTGATTATATTCAGGTTTCTTGTTGGGCCTTCGAGTGCAAGCCGAAATAACATGTCCATTCTCTCTGCAATAGTTGAGAAATAATTTTTTGCGGCAGTCACGAGCCACATATCCATACCTCTTACATTCAAAACACTGTGGTCTCGGACCATAGGTAGTGAAAAGAGCTATTTCATCAACGGAGGATGGCCTTGGTGGTGTAAGTGGGGCCTTTGGTTCCACAATAAGAGAATGAGTGGATAGAAGATGGGTTTCTTCATGAAGAACCTCTCGGATGTTGCATGTATCCAACTCCAGAAAGATTTCTCGATTCATAAGTGTAGCTTGTATAGGTTCAAATTCAGGACGAAGGTTCATAAGAAACTGGCTAACGTACTGCTCTTCCTCTAATTTGAGGGCTGGGGAAGAAATTTTGTCGAAACATTTGAAAGAGCATCTGATCCCGTTCTGTCTATAGGGCTAGAAAACCATTGTAGTATTCCTATACATATTTGTCATTCTAGCAATACTTGGCCAATTCTGTATTTAGATGAAATCTGCAGGCCTTGTTTTACTGATGATAAATTTTCTTCATGTGTGTCCACATGTCAGAAGCTTTGGTAAAGGCTTGAAGTGCCATTGAAAAGGAGGGATCAACTGAGTTGAGGATCCATGTCACGACCTTAGCATTGCGTTGGTTCCAACTAGCAATGGTTTTAGCATCCACAGTTGGTTTAGGATCTATTCCATCCAAGTATCCCAACATTCCTTGTCCTTCAACAAAATTTTTAAGATGGAAGGACCAGGACATGTAGCTTGTACCATTAAATTTTATGGGAATGATGTCTACTTTGTCCATTTGTGAGTAGAGAAATTGTGAAGGCAAGCAATGTATCAATGCAGTACACCAAATCCACTCAAATTGTGGCACTGATCAAAGAACAAATTCCTGGAATAAGTTTTAAACAATGATCCGTAGTGCTGATGATTCTAATATGCATTCTAGTTGTAACCGGAATAGGTTCCTGATGAAGAAGTGTAACAAAAAGCATGCAGCAGAAAATTTTTGAAATTTTTCTGAAAAAATACAGTTCAGGCGGAAGGTATTTCCTGGCTGGATTTGTTAGTGGGCCCCCCACTAGGTGGACCAATCACTAATCAGGGGTTAACACCTTGGGAGGGTTCAAATATACTACCACCAGTCCAAATTGGAAGAGTATCGGACACAAATCTAGAAATTTGGATGGTCTTGATGAAAACTTTTTGAGAAAAAAATGCTCAAAGTCGACAGTGAAAGGATGGTGTAGAACCTACCTCAAATGATGATATAAAATTCCAGAAAAATCACCAATAGGTTCTAAAATACTGTCATCCACAAGTATAGGAGTTGTTGATGGAAGCAAGTTGATCAAAGGTGGGCCATTCTTGATCATGTATAAATCAAGCATGCAGCAGCAGCAGGATTCCCACACAGCAAATGCCAGCAGATTAATCAAGAAGAAAATTACCCAATCACAGTGGTGGATGATAGATTTCTTCAACCAGAAAGAAATTTGTAATTGTCGTCTTTAAACAGCAATATTGTTGATGTCAACAATGGAGTTGATATCCTGTCTGCTCTGATACCATGTAAGGATTCAAGGATCTTTTTATGAAGATAATAGGAAGAGGAAGAAGAAGAGATTTTGAAGTAATTGTTGTGTCTCAGAAGAAGCATCAACCTCTCATTATATAATCCACTGTTGCCTAATTATATAATATAATTACAAGCTAAATGTGTGTGATTACAAGCTAATATGGAATCTTATGTGTGATGACAGATTTACATCTATACAGTCATACAGAGCCTTGACCATAATCTCCAAAGATCTCAAGCGTGGGATACAATGTGGTCAAGGTCATGGGCCTGGATCATGGGCCTTCCATAATGGATCAGGCCTATCTCTACACATTTCAGTGCTTTGATGCCATATCAACCATCAGAGTATGAAATAGAATAAAAGAAAGATATTGAGAATCAGGGGTAGACTGTTTGTATTTCTATACTTGGGGATTTGCAATCTAATCCCTGATTTACCTTCTTAATTTACATCTCAGAATTACAACAAAATCTAATCAAATCAACTATAGTAAGTTTGACTATTTACAATTACACATGTGATTTGTAACAGTCACACTTGGAGGGCCCACTTGTTTGTGACAGTCACCATTGTCTCTACAAAACAAGCATTTCAGAATTGTATGGAGATATTTTCATCATTTAGCATTCTCTGTTCAAGTTAAGTTGTTTAATAAAATCCTAGGTAAATATTATGTATTTTAAAATTAAATCACAATTGGAAATTATTTTAAACATGAGGACGTTAAGAAAGTATAAATGAAGAAATATTTTCAGACTCCTTGTTTTCTATGATGCATGGATATATCAAAATAGGCAACATACCGTGTTGTATCATTTGAGTTTCTTATACTTCAGTTTTTATGTGTAATTATGTGCTGCTGCCTTATCCATGGTGTGTCCTTGCTGCATCTGGGCATCATCGTTGGCAGTTTGCAGTTTGGGGGAGTTGTTATATTGTATAGCCTCATGGAGTGGAACTTGACACAATGTTGTACTGAAATTCGGAAGAAGGCATGAGGCTAGTTGATTTTGCTTTCACCCTTCTATCGCATTGAAATCTGCATCTTTTTTATTCAAAATATTGATTCCTCATCTTTGTACTTCTGATGCCGACTCCCTTAGGGGAACATTTGTGTGTTTGCGTAAAATTGGTTCCCTAGAAAAGCTTTTCCACTTTCCATGGAAAATCATGTCTGACCTGCCCCCATTTGAAACATTTTTAATGGAATCTCAGTAAAGTTTGTTCGTTTTTCCACGTTTTCTCAATGAAAAATGTGGAAGCACCAAACGTGGAGCTTTCAATGCCGTGGAAAAGCATTTTCACTTTCCATGCTTTTTGGAGGAAAAGCAGCCGCACAAACATGCCCTGAAGAAAATTTGAGCACAACACTGATGGAGCACCTTCTTCAAACATCCTTAAATCCAAATTATAATTGACCTGAATATCACTTGGGTTAAGAGTTTTATTTACTGTTGAATTGCAGTCCATCTTCTTCACTTGAAAACCCACATTTTACAAAGTGAAAGAAGAGCACTTCATATCGAAGAGATTACCCTGATTCAAGTCAGTTTCAACATCGATGAGTAGGCCTCCCAGTTGCATATTTTCTTTACTGTTTCACAATCAGAAGTGGTTTTGCCTGTGTATAGCATTTTACTTTTCCAATATGGGTCTGGCGTCCAAATGAAATCATTGCTGCACATTTGTACCACAGGTCCAAGGAGCATTTGTGCAAGGATTGGGTTACCACTTAACTGAGAAGTATGCTTACGATGAGAAGACAGGAATGGTAATTCTGACTTTCATATCATATCTTTTACATTTTATTGTTTGCTCTCAAAATTGATTTTCTTCCATGTAATGAAGTTAATGACGGATGGAACATGGAACTACAAACCTCCTTCATCCAAGGACATTCCTATTGCTTTCAATGTCTCCCTTCTCCCCAATAGCTCAAACCCATTGGGAGTCCTGAGGTCCAAGGTAAGCTACATTTTTTTGTTTCTCATTCGCAAATGCTACTTGTGCAGTTAGATCGAGAACATGCGTAATTTCGAAGCACACGAAAGTCACCTGACCTTTAGATCACCTACATTTGAGCACTTTTCTTTAATTTACTTTGTATCTTAAAGATGCTTGCCTCTTGCCATAGGAGAATCCTCACGCATTGTAAATTTTGAAAACTGCAGCCCATCATGTAATGACCCAAGGATCTGGAGCTCTTCAGATTCTTAGGACGTTACCAATTTAGAATTCAATATCCATCATAAGTAAAATTTGAAGAGCATAAGGTCCAAAGCATACATTATATTCCATATATTAATGTCTGAAAGTCCACAAATGTACTACTGAAAGACACAAGATTTATTTAATTCTAATAGACTAGTGCTAGTATGAGTTGGCCCATCTAAGTAAAAGTTATTCTCCATCTGCTCAATCAGCCACGCATGCTGAACTCTATCGGCTGATCTCCGTCATCCCCTAAGCCCGTTATGGATGCGTTACCGAAGTGGGGCGAACCACTTGTCAGTAAATACTGGTGAGCAGAATTTCTAACAAAATCAACTAATATGAAATAATAATCAACTAATAAATCAGCATAAATTCACCCCCATCCCAATTAGATGAACAATATATTTCAATGAATAATAATTTATCAATCCAATACCCCACACCGGAGTATCTACTTTTCCGTCAACTACATGGCTTATTGTCCACCAAGATAGTTGATTGTATTTCCCTCGACCAATCATCCACGAGGAAGTTCCTTATTCAACCTCAACATCATGGCCTACCATCCACCATGATTGTTGATCCTCCTTCTTTCGATCAATGTCCACAAGAGAAGTTCTCCTTATCCTCATCATTAACTCATTCTATCAATGGTCAATCCCACATACTTAAGGTTAAGTTCTCGCCCCACTCCGAATCGGAGTTGGTACCCGGTATGTGGCATTGCCCAAATCTCTAAAAAGGTAATTTATCATAAGATTACCATAGCGATTATATCACGAAAAATAATTATTATATTGAATCATACACAAATTCACTAGAAACTTATATCATTCAACAGGTATATGAGATAAAAGTAATTACATCATTAAGTATAAGATTAGTGGTTACTAATGAATGGTGTCAATACTTACTTATCCTTCCTAGTCTAATTCAATTCCAAATTTTCTCCCCTTACAGATTATCAAGTAGTAGTAAAAAAAAAGGGTTCTTAAATGTAAATATAGACATTAGGGACCAATCTATTAATTACATAAACCATTGTTGCACATAACACAAGTCAACAGAATCCTAAGAATTTCTCTAGAACATGTATCACGCCCCTGCTCCCTTGAGGTAATTAAATGGTGGGACCCAATGGTCCGAACCACATGGGTCCACCACCGTAGTGGTTGTCCACCAATCCTCCACTAGATGTGGGGACCTGATTATAGATCAGGTAGACCATGTGGGTCTACAACCCCGGTCGGCCAGAGGTGGTTTTGACGACCAAGTGATGCAGCCCAAGGGTTAGGCCTTGCGTGGAGGTGCCTAAGCACGTGTCCAAGGACAGTTCGAATTGTCAGGATGACTTCAACACACACGAGGACACACCTCTCTGGGAAAAACCCAATTCTATTGATCAACTAAATCTGAGAATTTTTTCTCTACAATGCCATCTATATAGTAAAAGCCAACTTAATGTGTAAGAAAACCCTAGGCTAAAAATGGAAACTTTCCTAATAAAAATTTAATTAAAACTCTACTAATAATAATCCTAATCTAATTTGAAGAGGGGCTGCTGGGGCCTAGACTGCATCATCTTCTCCGAGTTGAAAAAAGAGTTTGTCCTCGAACTCGATTCTGCTTCGGATTGCCAGTGTAAATGTGTTGAACATGAAGGACTTCCTTTGTAGCAGCTTTCCAGGAATTCTTCTTTGGTGGTTATGGTTTCTCAGGATGAAGAGTAATTTGCTATCCACCATGCACGAATGTATAGGTGTTGTCGCGTATACCATGAGTCCCATTCTTGTCATACATCCATGGACGGTCCAATAAGATATCACCACTATCCATAGGTATCACATCACACCAGATTGTATCCTTGTAAGTCTCACCAATGGCAAAAGTAACTTTGCAAGTATGTCAAACATGCGCCTAATCACCATTCATTAGCCACTTAACAAAATAAGGACGGTTATGCTTATAAACTTTCAATTGGAGGCAATCAACAAGAGCTTGGGAGATGAGATTTTCACAACTTCCGCCGTCAATAACAACTGTGCAATTTTGTCCCTGAATCATTCCTGCAGAACAGAAAATATTATGCAACCACTTATGCTCAACAGTTGGTGGAGCGTCCTTGAGGACAATAAGAGCTTCACCTGTGGTATCTGCATCGGTGAATTCAATTTCCTTAGTGTCAATATCCTTGGGATTGTCAATATCCTTAGGATCAGTGTCAGTACCCTTAATATCATCTCGGATATTGTTATCATTACCTTCAATCTCAATTAAATGTATTCGCTTTGGACATTCTACTGCTCGATGCCCGTGCTGATGAAAATGAAAACAAACCATCTTATTTTGACCTTCAGCCCTAGCAAAAATCTGTCCATTGGATTTAGCTTCTTGTAGAAGGGAATGCTTTGGTGGAACCCATTTGGATTTTTGTACTTGATGATTTGCAATTCCCTCAGCCTTGATAGCATGTTGGATGAGTTCATTGACATTATCAAAATGTTGGGAGGCAAGGATATGCTGAATGTCTATTCTCAATCCATTGAAAAATCTATCAACTACCACATCATCTTCATTCAAGCAACAACGAGCTTGCAGAGTTAAAAATTCCTCAGAATATTCAATTACTGTTTTGGACCTTTGTTTCAAGTTTTGAAAGCTGGAACGTAGATCTCTTGCATAGTTGACAGGGAGGAATTTTTTCTTTAAAATATTCTTCATCTCAGTCCATGTATCAACTGGGTCCATGTTTTGATTCCTCCGTTTTTTTTGCAATTCAGCCCACCAAGTTGCAGCATAATTACGAAATCTAGTGGCAATTAGTGTGACTTTACGGTGCTCAGTCATTGGCTTATGTGCGAAAATATTCTCCACGCACACTAACCAATCCATAAATTCCGCAGGCTGCAATTTTTCATCATATTCAGGAATCACAATTCTAAACCCTAAGTCTCGATCAGGATTATTAACTGGTGGATCTCGTTGATTTCGAATATTTGCACCATCATTACGGTGGTGATGCACACGCTGATGAGTTTCCAAATTTGTCACTCTAATGTCCAATTGTTGCAGGGTGGTGTGCATGCCATCAACTTTTGCAGATAATTCTCTAATGGCACTAGCCAAATCTTTAAGTGAAGAAGATGAAGATTCAGCATCCACTTGCTTCTTAGGAGGTAATTTTTTTTAAAAGCAAAATTTAAACTATGACTGACCTGATATGTCGAATAAATCTGTCTGGACCCAACACGACCTAAATGGATATCAGCCCAAAGGTCTTGTTACGCACGTGTCTAAAGTCACGTGTGACTTTTTGTTAAAAACCACAGAGAGAAATTCAAAGGACTTGCTGCTGCTCTGCTACCTGTTGACGATAAGAAGAGCTGGCAGAGTAGAGGGTGACGATCGGAGATGAAGGGGTACAGCCAACGGCGGGTGGCGACAGGCAATGTCAGGTAGAGGCTGGCAACGGCAAGGCGGACAACGATCAGCAACGACAGCAACGAGAGGCGGCCCAGGTACGTTGTCCTTTCTCTCTCGACTGCGGATCCTCTCTCTGCTGCTTTGTTCCCCTTTTTTTTTCACTCCAGGGGGGATTGAGGGGGTCGCTCTGCTGTCAAGGCCTGGGAGGGACTGATGGGTCGATTAGGGTTTCAGCGAATGGGTTGTTGCGGTGGTGTTGTCAGGGAGGGGAACGTGTGGGATTATGGTGTGATGTGTAGATCTGGGGTGGGGGACTATGTTGGGATTTCAGTGTTATGAGTCACGGCAGGGAGATGGCGTCTGGTGCTGAGGATTAGGGTTGGACCCGGTCGTGGACGATTAGGGTTTGGGACGGGACAAATTTCTACGATGGTATCTAGGTGTGCGGAAGTGGCGATGGCTAGCGCTGGACGAGGAAGGGGTGGGGTTTTGGGTTCGGCGGGTTTTTTTTTTCTTTTTTTGTTTATTTATGCTCGGTTGGGCTATGGGATTCGGTGATGGTGACAGTGGAGATTGGGGCTTCTGTGACGAGGATGGTTGGGGATGACGATGGGGCTATATTGATAAAATGGATGGCAGGAGGGAATCGGTGAAGGGTTTGGTCCGGGTGGGACAGTGGATGGGTTATCGTTGGGAGAGATACCAGGAGGCAGATGGGGTTTTGTCTGGATCGGCAGACAAGGGGAGAGTAGGTAACACGCCGACGATCAAAAGATCATGTGGCTCTGATACCAATCTGATGCAGCCCAAGGGTTAAGGCTTGCGTGGAGGTGCCTAAGCACGTGTCCAAGGACACTTCGAATTGTCAGGATGACTTCAACACACACGAGGACACACCTCTCTGGGAAAAACCCGATTCTATAGATCAACCAATCTGAGAATTTATTCTCTACAATGCCATATATATAGTGAAAGCCAACTTAATGTGTAAGAAAACCCTAGGCTAAAAATGGAAACTTTCCTAATAACAATTTAATTAGAACTCTACTAATAATAATTCTAATCTAATTTGAAGAGGGACTGCTGGGGCCTAGACTGCATCACCAAGGATTAGAAAATTTCATCTCTAATCTGAATCTCTTTGAAAATCTTTTATCTTGCTGTCCAGTTCAATGTCTATGAAGCATATAAATCTTAGAAAAATCAAATTAGCCAACTTTCTAGAACTGAAAGTGGGTTTTGATAAAAAGAACACAACCAATAGCCGTCGACAGTGCTGTCCATCATGAGGATGGATGATCAGGGCTGGATATGTGGTCCAACAGGGTTTGGTTCCAGGACATATTAGACTTATTAGGATCACCCACGGGTCCCCTTCTAAGTGATTAGCTCTGATCACGCATCAAGTGGGACAGGTGTGGCCCACAATCCAAACCAGAAAGCTCCCTTTTAACGGCATGTTTCTGCAATTGTTCATACCTGATTGGTTTTGTTACCAATATCTAAGAGAATTGAATAGATAAGAGTATTAGATGATCCCATAAACAATACCATATACCCCTTCATGTTTTCTACTTATAAAAAGGAGATTTTAACTCTGGTTAAAGACTGTCATGGTAGACAACATTGTAGCAGAATACGAAAACAGTCCACCAAACGACCAGTTATTTCTTAATCTCATCCTAAAGAGAGAAATCAGAATTTGGAGCAATATCACAAGATGTCAAGACCTTATTTTATTACGTTGAGAATTTCTACTCACCTCAAATAGACAATCGGAGCCTGTGATGTGAGCGGTCTTGAGCTAGACATCCACTATGCGTCCCACTTTTCTTCGCGAATCTCTACTCTTACCACCAACAAAAACACAGCCCTAGTTAGATCTCTCTCTATCTCCTGTTTCTAATCTCTGGAGAATGTGAGGAAACAAGAGAGAGACCTCCCTTTTATAATAGATACAGGCTCCATATGAGGAGTCACATGGATGCCCTTTGAAATTCTCCACATGAATAATTACTCTTGGGTACTCCAAGAGTCTTGCCTGTTGGTATTCAGAGTTACTCTTGGGTAGTCCCAAGAGTCTCACCTATTAATATTCAGAGTTACTCTTGGGTACTCCAAGAGTCTCACCTATTAATATTCAGAGTCACTCTTGGGTATTGGGCCCTAAGTAACACTTAGTTGAACCCGATAAAACTCGGCCCATCATCCTAATCCAACCTCAAACTGGGCTGGCCAAAAGTAGCCCCATCTAAGATAGATTGGCTTGCAAGGCTAAGTCAGGGTTGTTACACATCATTGGTTTGTGAATCATGGTATCAATAGTCCCACCACTTTTCAAGGCCGTGGACCTTGTACCTATGAGAGGAATTGGTCCTTTTGGACTAGAATTTGCTACGACTAGATTTTATTATTATTCTCTGCTTTGTTTTCCTTACATTTTGTTTTTGGACTTCTGCAGTTCTCTGGGGAGCCACCATATGCCACTGCTTGCAGGTTTGCCAGCCAAACTATAAACTCTGTATTAAAAATGTAACCTAAAAATAAATAAATAAATAAATTACCATTTGATAAAAAAAAAAAAAGCAGAAACTATTTTGGTTAGAAATTAGAACTAAGGCAGTAAATTAAGTGATGCAGTGTGTCTGTGAAAATTTACTAGTTTTGGTTTCTCTGCATTACACTCAAAGGAACTCTAGCTAAGAGTCTAATACGTGCCTTTGTGCATGTGCTGTGGGACCAGGCCTACAAAAAAATTTTCCTGTTGATTGAATGCCTTTTGGGGTCATGCAATCCACAGCAATCTCCTTTCCTACTATCCCCGTAGCACTCTTCCCAACAACATGACCAACATGATGTGATTTCTTTCCTTTATTGATTAAAAAAAATGGAAAAAAGAGTTTTACGAGTCCAGCGGAGATTTATTTTATGGACAGAAATGGAGGACCAAGAACACATTTGCAGACTGTTGTGTTCTTTATTTTATGTATAGTATTTTTATGTAGGTGGCACCTTAAAAAATCCTAATTTAGTGTTTACTCATAGTAGTTAAGAAGTTGCCTCTATTATTCACCGTACTACTGAGAATTCATACAGTAGATTGTCCAACTGATTTTCATCTCTCACTTGATGTTCTTGTCTGTTATATTTTATTTTATGTGTTGCAGTGCTTTCTTTGCGGTGCGCCAAGCAATTGCCTCAGGAAAATCAGAATGGGGAGATAATGGGTGGTTTGCATTGAAGTCTCCTTCAACTTGTGAAGAGGTTGCTGTGGCTGCAGATGTTCCCTCTGACTTGCTTCTCCTTCCTGAAGTAGTCTTGCCTTCAATGGTACAGTAACTAGATTTTAACAAAAAGGATATGTTTCAAGATCATGATCCACTCAAAAAAGAAAAAAAAAAAAAAGAGGATAAAGATGGATCTATTCTACGGAACATTTTATTAAAAGAAAAAAAAAATAGTAGCATGTGTGTAGAGTGTTTGAATATCAATTTTAATACATCATTATGTTGATGTAATCTCAGGAAATACAAACAGAAGTATCGATTTTATAGGAGTTCACCAGTCTGTTCCTCTTGTAATGCAACCTTCTTGTTTGAAGTTTTTAGTGAAGTCATGCTGTTAAAGGGGAAAAAAATATATTGCTCAGTGGTTAGGCATCTCCCTATCCACAGAATAACCGGGGATCCAGCTTTGGTTGCATTGTTGAGGGACCTAGGTACTGTGTTTTGTGCGTGCATGAGTATTTTACAAGAGCAATAAAATATAAATATACATACACATAATGTGTGTGTAACTAATGTGAGCTTGTTTGCGAGAAGTTGCATTGTGATGATGGAGCCCTTGTTGTGAGAAATTGACAAATGTAATTTTTGTTGTTCTTCTGTGAGTGGATCGACCGTCACAGGACAGAAAAAACCCTTTATGTATAGGTTTTTCATAATGATTCCTTCCCCACCATGGAATCTTTAAAAAGATTATGGGAGGAAATCCAATTATAGTACAAATTAATCCCTAAGTTCAAACAAATCCTTATCTATTCAAACTAATCCTTATCTCCAAACATGTGGGAATGCAGAAACACTCCCTCGGATTGATGCCAAAGATGCCCTTAGTTTTAACTTATTTTAATTGTCCTGTTACTAGGAAGGGAAGCTTCTATTGGCACCATAATTTTCACTATTCCCAGTGAATAATTTAAAGTTTTTTTATACAATATTACCCTTGTATGAAATGATGAAAATGGACATTTCCACCCAAAATCAAGAGGAAAATTTCTCTTGGAACACGATTCCATCTATCTTCTCTCTTTCCTCCCCCACAAACCCTTCTTCCTCCATCAACACGTCTTCTTCCATCACAACTTTTCCCTCTAACATCACAAACTTGCTATTGTGCAACCCACAACTTTCACATTCTACTTCCTCTTACTCTCATCAACCGTAAAAACCATTTTTGGTAGTGATCCCCAACCACATATTGCAATGGAGAAGGAAATGGACCATCAAATCATGACTCAATCATAATAGCAGTGAAAAGGTTAGTATTGAGGTTTTTTTAGAATCATATCATCATTTTGCTTAAGTGTGAACGTGAGGAGTTCACGATCTGGTCAGTCTGGTAGAACCAAACGGATGGTGGAGCGTTCGATTAGTAATTACCAAACATTTAAGGTATGTTCGGTATTGAATAACCGAACAGACTATGAATTTTTTGAATTTTAACATCTGAACACTCCATTTTGGTTCGGCCTTAGATAGTTGAACACATTTTATTTGTCTGGTCCTATATATCCGAACAATAACAATCCCTTCCCAACACAGTTCTATACACAAGAAAGTCAAGTTCAGTCCAAATGTGTAATGGACTGTATCAATGTGTTTACCACTCAACACGCAAGACATAAAGTAGAAACCTTTTTTTGAACTTGTATGTTACTAAACTCTCTTTCAGTGGTAATATTTGTAGATATTCCACAGCCACAATGCATTAGTCAACTGGGCTCGCAATGTCATTGTAATTAAGGTATCAAATGTTGCTCGAGTTAAAATAAAAACTAGAGTTGTCCTTGCATGTGAGAGAAGTAAACATTATAAGCATGCTAGGAACAATGACGAGGGGCCTACCAAAAAGAAGATCAAGCTAATAGTTCCAAAGAAATTTAGATGCCCTTTTTAATAAAGGGAAAACAGTTGGACACAAATGATGTTATGATGTTGGAGGTTGCATGTGGTGTGTATAATCACCAGTCTACGAAGACACTATTATACTATGAGGATCACCCATCCTATGACCATTGGATGACTATGCCCGACATAGGGCACATTATAGCATCTCGTTATGATTTGGTATTTTAATTTGGTATTATGCTACTTCTATAATGACCCTAACTTAATAAGGTGGGTCAGCTGGGTCTACAAAGGCCCACATTCGGCCAACCCAATTCATAGTTGGATTGAGCTGCTGGGCCAAAAACTCTCAAGCCTTTATTAGCTACAGAAATATAACCCAAACCCATTTATATGTGACTGTATTGCTCCCCAAAGGAAGCCCCTCGTTTTACACCAACAGTGATGACCCTTGGCCTTCCCCAAATGACTCTTCAAAGAAGAGGAATTCTAGTAAAACTTCCCCACTGGACATCCACAAGTCTATAAAAAGGGATCTCCTCTATTCTTTGATTACTTTTTTTTCACAGATGAAGAGTAGAAATCTAACACTGGAAAATCTAAATTTAGAAGCAAGGGATTTCAACAAGGAGCATCTAACTTAGTGGATGTTAGATTTAAGGTCCCTCATCACATATACAAGGTGAATAAAACTTCTGATATACTCAATAGAATGTTTTGCAGTCAAGGAAAATGGTCCTTCATATATTATTCTACTGAATGCAACCAATTTAAAATATAAAAGTTTCTGTTGATATGTTTGTGTCTTATGAATAAGATGTAAATCTTGACCTCAGAGATGTGTTTTCCCTTTGATTTGGACAAATAGTAGCCCACTATTCTAACAATCAGATCTGTATTGAGGAGAATACAACGTTGTCGACATGTCTGTAAAGGGGAAATGAGGATTTAAACTCATTCTTTCTATAAAGATTAATGGTTACTTTAATCATATGATTGATGTGCCTCTGTAGGACTATTTTTACTCTAGAATATGATGGATTAATGGGAAATCAGAACTGGGGAAAATTCCAGTTCAGGTCAACAATGAGTTTCTTGGGCATTTGTGGGTTGTGGGCCCATGTGGCCGACCTGATCTAGGATCAAGTCCCCACATCTGAAAAGGGACTGGTGGTCAACCAGGGGATGGTGGACCCATTATAATTGAATCATTGAGCCATGGAGAAAGCTCTTTTAACCAATAGAAATTGGTGAAGGACGAAGCGATGGCCACTTTGGGAAAGGACATTTGGAATGTATGACACAAGCTTGTTAAGCATGATTTTCCCCGATTTAATGGAGGGAAAGATCCGACGAGCGGGGTTTATTGTGAAAACCAGTTCCACCGAACCTCGAAGGGAGAACGAATTCCATTGGCTTCCTTCCATTTGGAGGGGGACGCACAACTGTGGTATCAAACTTTAAAGGAGGATAGACAGGCCATCGCCGGGAATATATTCAAAGAAGGGCTTCCTGTCAGGTTTGGGCCTACTCAGTTTGAGGACTTCTTTGGAGACCTCACGAAACTCTTAACAGTGTGGGACGATCAGGGAGTTCCAATGTCAGTTTGAAAAGTTACTCTATCGTGTAGGGAAGATCACGTCGGCACAAAAAGTTGCATAGTAAGTGGCATAAAGGACAATATACATGTTGATGTACAGGTTGCTCGTCCTGCAGCCTAATCCGCTGCGGTGGGTTAGCTTCCTTGTACGAGGCGCACAATCGATCTCAATAACAATTTGTGCCCTCTGTAGCGAATAAACTATCCACTGAACTACCACTCGCGTTAACCTACAACTCAAGTTCCTACCATAAAAGAAAACTCTCACCTGCTGAACTCAAGAAGAGAAGAGACAAAGGGCTCTGTTTTAATCGTGACAAGAAGTTTGGCCCGTGACACCGTTGCAAAAGGCTTTTCCTCATTGAAGGGTGTTGGCCCAACGAAAAGGACGAAGCACTGTCGTGGGAAGAAAAAGCGGTAGTTGAACTCGAACTATAGCAACCTTGAGGACAAGGTCACTGTAAGGGGGAGGGAATGATACATGGGGTTCACATGATGTCATGTGAAGGTCATCTGGGTCAGCATATTATCGAGCTTCCACATTGCATGCACTTAACAGGTTATATAGTAGCACACGCAGCAGCACGTCTTGGCAGTGGGTGTGTGCACTTCCACGTGGTGTGAGTTGGGTTTGAATAGTTCAATTTAGTTTTGGTTAGTCCAGTTTCCTATTTTAGCTGATTAGTTTTCCATTTTGTTGGTTATGGTCCTATCGTTTAGGAATTCAGTTTTTTAACGTTGGCATTTGCATCAGGGGAGTGAAATTTTATTCCATCGAAACTACTGCAGGACGGCTTTCCCTGAAAGTATGGCCATTGCCATCTTCCATTTTCTCATTGCATTGTCTCTTCCTCCTTTTAGCTTCCAGTTTCATTTCAAAATAGCTAACAAAGGAAGGGGAAAGGGTCGAGGAACCCGGGGCTCATCAAACGCGATAGCAATTTGGTAACATAACTGACCTCCACGTCTCACGTTAGAGTCACGGAAAGGGCTATTTGGAGTAAAGTGAAAGCCATCTAAAAAATATAAAAGTTGCTATATACTGCTAGAGTGAGAGCCACCGTGGAGAGGGTTACATGTAGCAAAGTGTAAACCATCCTAAGAGAGGAAAATAGCTACTTGCCACCGGAGTGAAAGCAGCCGAGGACATCTATTGCAAAAGCGTAATAGTATGTTACGGTCCTAAATAATTAAAAGATTTAATTTAATGTATTCCATCAATCATGGGGCTTTTGGCATATTGGTTAGGCCCATAACAGACACAGCATATGAGACCGCACATGCTTCCTCACTATGTCCTTGTTTGCTTCTGCTTCTTAAAATTGTCATCATATAGTTGATGTAATTGATGATGGAGGTCCAGAGTAACAAAAAAGAAAGAGTAGTATTAGAACTCTGCAAAAGGAAACATGTAGGTGACTTCAAAAGAAGAAGAAATACACTTTTATTGCAAACTATTTGGTTGCTTCTGCTTCTTAAAATTGTCATCATATAGTTGATGTAATTGATGATGGAGGTCCAGAGTCACAAAAAAGAAAGAGTAGTGTTAGAACTCTGCAAAAGGAAACATGTAGGTGACTTCAAAAGAAGAAAAAACACACTTTTATTGCAAACTATTTGGTTAAAGGGACAAAGAATATCACTACTTTTTTTTAATAAAATAGGAGGCTCAAGAAGTTAGGTTTTCGAGTGCGGGATATATTTATATAATATATATATATATACACACTAGCGCTTCAACATGGGCTTTGTTTAAAAATTAATTTATTTGTAAATAGAATCATATTTAAGTTTTTAAATGAATTGTAAATTAATATTAGCTTAAAATTCTTGTTTCATTTGTTTTAATATATATATATATATAGTGAATAACATTTGGACGCTCTGGATTCGTCCATGTGGTTATCATGTAGTTAAGACATTCGTTAACCCTCTCTGATATTCAAGCATATTATCAACAGTAATCATCATCCACATAGATTTAACTTTGAAAGTCTCTCATCATCATCACCACCACCATCATCCACGAAGCTTGAATTTTGAAAACATCTCTCTCTCGTGTTGAATCATTTCATCATCATCAAGGATTGATCTCCAAAAATTCCATTTAATTAAAACCACAGCAGTAATTATTAAAGTAGGCCACAGAATATTTTCACCTACGTGCTTGTTGTCCAACTCATGGAGCCCTCTTGTATCATCCTACCATTGGATTGTGTAATACCCAAGGGTGGAAGTTCTAAACCTAATTTAAATATAATAAATTTTATGACTTTAACATTGTACATAAGAGTGATGGGACCCATGCCTTACTTAGGACCCATGCCTTACTTATAATATAGTAACTAAAGGAGAAACGGGAAGTCTTGTGCACGACACCTTCATCCTTAAGAAAGTAAACTTTGAATGGGATAAGGAATCCTGTACACAGCCCTTATCAAGAAAGTAGGGTTTGGATATATATATATATATATATGCATATGGAATTGCTTATAGTCTCATCTTTATTTCGTTCTAAAGAATCAGAGAAAGAGAGAGAGACCTAAGAGAACGAGAAAGAGCACTTAGTGGATTTCTAGGTTTTTAAGAGAGATACTAAGAGGAAGAAGAAGGAGACAAGCAACCAGGCAGCAGTGGATATCCTACTCTCAACCAAATATTACAAGAGTTTACAAGAGGTAAGTGATTTTCTACATCTGTTCAGTTTGACAATGGAATTCCGAGAACTAGAAACTTAATAAAGGTAATCTTGTCTAGATTTGATTACTAACTGAGAAGAAATTATCCTCTGGATTTACTGTGAATAAGGCCATATAATAATGGGTGAAATCATGTATTGGGTGTTGTTCTCGATTCAGTTTCTAAACGTGGATCCATTGGTTAACATCTTTACGATCTGCAATGATGATTAAGGGGCATTACAAATCTGTTTAAATAAGTCATTTAATTCTGTTGGAATGTTTCTAAACTTGGGCCGTTGGATTTCTCCTTCATACTTGAGTGCTACAGTGTCTAACGACAGGTAAAGGGACCAATCTGGGTTGTAATCTATGCTTTCGGGATATGTTCTTGTGAAATCTAATGGCATGCCATTGATGGGATGATGAGGAAACTTTCAAACCCAAATTCCCTTCATCATGATCAGAAATCTACACTCTACCTTTGATTTTCTGAAAAATCATGCCGACTGGGAATATTCTTGGCGTGAGGTTGTGGGCCCAGATGGCCCAGCTGATGTCAGATCAACACTTGAATCTTGAAGAAGACCCATGGGCGACCTTGGTGACATTAGACCCTAATGGATTAGATGTGGTATGGTCCACCATCTGATGACATCAATTTACCTTAGGCGTGGAGTACTTATAATAGAATGAAGTTCTGACGAGACCCCAAACTGAGTTCTGTTGAATACAAACAGTGATGGGAAAATTACATCAGGCCCTACTCCTTTAAAGCTGTAATAAAAGAATCCTTTTAGTCCCTTATTAATGAATAGTTAAGGAATATAGTGTATGACTGGTGTGCTAATTCATATACTACTGATTGTGGTTGCTTTAGTGGCAGTATGGAAATTCTGTTACTTAATAAATTTTGATATTTTAATTAATTAACATGAAAATGTATTATATGAATTATATTGTGAAAGAATTTTATGAAAAGGATGGAACATACTCTGAACTACTAGCACAGTATGTAGTCGTGACTATGTGCTAAGGGTCACTAGCGGTAATGGGTTTTGGACTATTGGGTCCGTTGTGAAATTTGTTAAGATTTATGTTTATGTGGACGACAAAGCTGAGTTCTTTAGACAGTGAGTCCTGTGGGATGCTGGGTAAAGAGATACATGTGTGGTATCTCAAAGTCTGTATTATGCCAAGATGGCGTGGTGATGTTGATTAAGTGCGAAGATGTAGTTCAGAGATGTAACTTCTGATAGATTTACTCATCAAGTTGAAATATTTAGTGCCTATTGTTGAACTATTCCATCTTGACGTTATTTATGTTACTTAAGGATGTATGTTAGATTAGGAATTTCATTCACCAGTTTATACTGATGTTGGGTTACCTCTTCAGGTAACAGAATTACGAGTAGATCAGAGACTGATGAAAAGCAGCCTGTAGTGTTTGGCATGCTAACTGAGGAGAGCGTTACATCTATATTCAGTAGTTTAGGGAGATCTTTAGTATTGAATATTTAATTATTATTTGATGGATTTTATTTTGGAAATTTTTAGACACTGGAAACTCTATTGGTTGGTTATTTAAAATGGTTGACTTATATGAAAAGATTTTTTTTTTAATAAATGATGCTGATGCCTTATGTGTTCATTTGATTTATGTGTATGAATTGTAAGCCAATGTGTTATAACTAAGATTTCGACATGGCCCCAAAATTTGGGTCATGACAGATTGGGTAAGAGATAGAGAGGTTGTAAGGAAGAGATTTGAAAATCAAATGAGTTAAAAGATATTTTAGTGGATTGAGAGATTTTAAGGGATCCAAATTTAAGAAAGAGATAGAGATTTTAGGAAATTTGAAGAGGTGTAGAGATCCATTCCCTAGATAGTGGTTGGACCATAAGGGTGTGATAGTGGTTGCTATTTTGTTGGGATTCGGTGGAGAGAGAGAAAGAAGAAGAAATGAAGATATCGTAATGGAGTGGAGTCAGTTACATAAATTCTGTTCCTCCATTTTGACCTATTCTGGTCCGCATCCTCATAAGCATGTATAATCAAGTAAAATCATTTTAAAAACAATTCAAATTGTCAATACTTTTATATGTTTTATTCTTCATCCTATTATATTATTCATAATTACTCTTCAACTTTATCAATTTTTTCACTATTATCCTACATTATGGAGCCATTCTTCTAATCCTACATACTAAATAATTTAATTGGTGTTATAAGATATATTATCATAAGTGAATGCCCGCATTGAGACCCATGTGAGATAAGGAGAGCACTTAAAGTTAGAGTACTATCATATTAGGTTGCTTGAGGATGAAGCAATTTTATTATATAAATAAGATCCTCCTCTTCCTTTATTTATTAATCATCCTCCCTTCTTATTATGTACACACAACTCTCAATAATAATATCTCTCTCTTCCTCTATGTTATTCTCTCTCTAGCTCTCTCTTATTTTTTAACACATTATCAGCACGAGGCTCTCTTTTTTTTCTTGATGAGTTTTGATTTCTAAGATACCCTTCTGCAACGAGGTAGAAACTCCCAACCTAGCTGCTTAGATCACCTGGATTAGGCAATCTAGTTTTGGAAGTCCTCTTTGATATTTTAGGCCGAGGTTGTGTTGGATTGATCAGAAACAATTAACCTTAGCTACTCTATATTATGGAATGATGATGCTGTGATCACTGCCAATCATAGAACCCGATTTTCAGTGGGAATATCTTCTTTTACATATTTGCTTCCATGTACGTTATTTATAAGCCTAATAATCCACCTTGTCCATCTAAATTCAATAAGAAAGAGTCCCACGTCAGAACTGGATTCCCAGAATTAGGAGTTCTTACAAAAATGGATTGTGGGGACCACCTATCCCACCTGTTGACCAATCAGATCTAGTGATCTGATAGGACACCCTTGGGCGACCCTGGTAGTCATGGCCTACGAGAAACCAAATCAGTGGGCACATGTATCCAGCATGCTGCCGTGGTGGGGACCACTGGGCGACGGCCCGTGGTCCTGTGTGGATTGATCTGCTAGTGGGTCCCATCAGGCTACTCCAAACCAAGGCTAGGCGGTAGTCTCCTCAACGGAGAAGCCCCTGACAAAAAGAGCTTGCGATGGTGATTGTCGACTTGTATTAAGATTTTTATAATTACAGAAAACCCCCTGATGTCCTAAGTTATATTGATACCCTGAGTTATATTGATACTTAAAATAGGCTATTATAATAATTCTGAAATTCCAGAACAGCCCCCTCAAGTTTTGTATTAATTTAAGTAAGCCCTTGTAAGGGCCTTCCATTTATGAATATATACACAGAAAAACAATCATAATGGACCAAACCTCTTCTAAGGGCCTAATGATGACTATCATCTTATTGGATAAAAATAATTTTTGGTTTTAAATTCTAAGACTCACTTATCAATCATGCAACCTTGAATATGGTGTGAATTAATATGAAACTTTTACTATATATTCACATATATTGAATTATGATCTAATTTGAATTTATTATTTGTGACTTGATTATTGTGGTTAATTTAGTGATGAATATTTTGAATATATCTAGAGTCCGATCAATTTTGAATTATTTGTTGTGGTTGAACCTTATTGATGAATTTATGATGAACAAATCTATATTTATCTATTTATGATTTGGTCTATGAGGTTAAATTTATTATTAATATTTAGAATTCTCAATAGACATGGTCAATGCCATATCCTTGGGACTAATCTCGATTAGGAGTGCAGTGAGGACTAACCCAGCGTATCTGCGATTGGCCAGGGAAAAGAGTAATAAATGATTCATTTTCTTTTATCAAAGGGAGAGTTATAATGGAATTGCAAATCATAGATCATAAATAGAACCAAAGGTTCTATATAAGTAAACTGAACCCGACGTTCTACACGATATTTAGAACCAAAAGTTTTATATCGAATAAATAATCCAGATTTGAAGTTCCGTACATTATTTTAATCTATAACCAAAAGTTCTAATCCAGATCCGAAGATGCGTGAGTTATTCTAATTTGAAACTAAAAGTTCTAAGATTTGAAAAATGAACTTGGAGATATATATTCATAATCATACCTGAAGCTTTGATTTTTAAAAAATCCAAAGTAGCATAGCTTGATACGAAGGCCATGAAATCAAACTTAAAGTTTTGACAAAACTAGAAGTTCTTATTCAAATTTGAGGCTTTAATAGAGCCAGCAGTTCTAAGAACCTAGAGCTCTATCTCAACATGAAGTCTTAACAAAAACTAGAAGTTCTGATTCCTCAGTTAAAAACCTAAAGTTCTAACTTTTTAATTGGCCAAATCCTCCTTATATTTTTGTTTTGGATATTAACTTTTTATGATTGTTACTGTTAAATTGTTATCTATACATTCGAAAAAGCTTGGTGATGCCATCAAAGAAGTAGATATAATAATTCCTCCAGAAGAGGTGGATATAATAGTTCCTCTAGTATATGTAAAAATAACCACCCCAAGAGAGATGATTAACAAGGCATTTTGATTCTAAATTGAGAGAACCACCAAATATGGTCTAGAAGACCTACAACTACTATTATGAATTTAAATATTGAGTTCAGTTTTTAGATATTTTATTGGATGCTGGGACTTATTATTTTATCCCCCGTATCTTGTGTCTAGAAATTATATTTGCTTTGATGATGAATTATTTGATTATTTTCAATTTATTAGATTGATAGAGATTTTATGGATGTTTAAATTTTTATCATGTGATTACTTAGTTACACTACTTTATTATCTTTGTTTAAGGTATGAATTATGAAATGCATGAAACTGAGGATAATACTTGCTTGGTAGACAGTGCCATAAAACACACTATATTGAAAAGTCAAAAGTTTTTCTCAGGATTAGTATATAATTCACGCAAGGTATCAACCATAGCTGAATCTAGATAAATACTAAAATGCTTCAAAAGAGTTTACATAATGTTACCAAATGGTACTCACATATGCATTGTAGATGTATTATTTTTTAGCGGTTCCTGAATAGACTTGTTTAGCTTTAAAAGACATCGGGATGAATGAGTACTACATATGAAAACTATAAGTGCAAGTAACACAGAATATTTATATATCATTACTACTATTAATTGCCAAAAGCTGATACTAAAAAAGCTAAGTGTATTCTCCCCAGACCTCAGGGCTATATTAGAAGAAAATCTCCAATATCTAATCACATTCGATTATGAACAATACAACAAAATCAAGCCAGAAGCTTAAAATAAGCCCAAGGCTTAGTGACCCTAAGGTTTAATATTTTGGCATAATAAGTTAGGCTACCCTGAGGCTACTATGTTAAGAAAAATTATTGATAACTCTTTTGGGCACTCTTTAGGGGCCCGTTTGTTAATTTAACTGGTGGAGTGAAGTGAGGTGAATGACAATTTTAAAAGATAAAAAAATAAGAGGGGTTAAATCAATCCAATGATTAGATTTTGTTTTTTAGTGAAAAAGCGAATGTAACTTTTTGACTTTTTGTGTTAAAAGTAGATATTTTTTGTTAATTAATGGGATGAAAAGGTAACTTTTTGACTTTTTTGTGTAAAAAGGTAAAAGAATTTTTTTGAAATGTGGTATTTTGATTTGACTTTTTTGGGTTGTTGTGTGGTGAAATGAAAGATGACTTTAACTTTACAATAAGGGAAAATTAACAAACGGGCCCTAGAGGACTATCAATTGACCTCCCTTTTTGCAAAGGATATAAGGTAATATTTGTGAACCTATAAAATCCCCCTGGTGGACCTTTTTAGGTATTTTTCTGATTTTGATTAATGCCTCCACCTGTTGGTTGGGTGTTTGCATATATTTTTTTTAACTTCTGCGCCCTTATTAGCATAAATTATTCAACTAATGGTACACTTCTCTGGGCATCCTATTAAGCATATAAGGCTTGATATCATAGGTTCGTGACCTGCATGAACCCACAATGTAGGTTAGGAATCTATGTTGGCTATGATTCACCGCTAATTATTAGATATCTAGAACCAATAACAAGAGATGTATTCACTACTCTTTTTGTTGATTGTTATCTTAATGAGACAATATTCCCGCCATTAAGGGGAAATAAGAGAGTTCTTGAAGAACAGCTTATTCCTAAAGAACGGAGAGAATTAAAGTGGAATACTCTCACTCTGTCTCATCTAGAGAATGAAGTATAGAGAATTGTGCACTTAATTATAAACGAATTCATTGATACTTTGTAATAATGCAGTAAAAATGACTAAGTCAAATATACCAACTATGAACACGCCTGCACAAATTAATAACCCTGTAAGACAAGCACGAATTAATGTCTCTGTAGGACAAAAATCCAAATATGGCAGCAAATGAATCAATTACGCGCCAGAAGCGTGGCAGACTCATAGGTTCCAAGAACTTAGCTCCTTGGAAGAGGAGAAATGAGCAATCATATCCTAATTATACTCCCAAAGAGGTTATGACAAATCACACACTCTTGAAGAGGTACACCATTTTACTCAAAAATAGGTTATGGTAAAATCTGCCCTATCTAAAATTCCTAAAGAAAGTTAATGTCCCGAAAGAGACAAAAGTCTGACACGAGTCCCGAAAAAAACTTTGGAAGCCACTGAAAAGACAAGGATACCCAATATGAAGAGATCGCTATACTTACAAGAGAGAGATAGAATAGAAAAGAAATAGTCATCGATGACATATTTGCATATGCAGTAGCTACATATATCAAAGGAAAATGATGAATGTGATACAGAACTACGTACTATAAATGAATGTGGACAAAGAAAAAATTGGCCAAAATGAAAAAGTGCCATCAAAGAAGAGTTAAAGTCTCTCAATAAACATGATGTATATAAACTTATAGTACAAACCCCAAAATTTATTAACCCAGTAGGTTACAAATGGGTATTTGTAAGAAAAATGAATGAGATTACTAAATACAAGCAAGACTTGTGGTACAAAGTTTTCTGTAGAAACTTAAGATTGAAAACATACAAAGACATATATATGAAAATTCTAGAAGGATTTGCTTTGCCTAAAGCAAAGTCAAAGAGTACGTGCTCAATACTATTAAGACTTTATTGTAGAGCCTAAGGCATTGTAGAAGAATATGGTACGATCGCCTTAGTGAGTTTGTGTAACACTTCGACGCAACTTTATCTGGTTTAGGGACTAATTAATGTTCTTTTTAGTTAGTTTCCAGCAACTTGATGATGTATGTCGCTTTGGTTTTGTTTTTGCTTCGTTTCGGGTCATGGATAGGTAGTTAGGTTAAGTTTAACCTGGATTAGGTAGATATGAGCCCTTTTTTGTAATTTTTTATTTTATAATCTTTCATCATTCAAGCATCATCTTGATGTCATCACGTGTATCTTGTCGAGCTCGTAGACTTCCGTAACTGATTCGCCCGTAAATGACTTCGTTTGCTTCAATTGGACGGTTTTTTGACTTGGAACTGTAATTATCTTGAACTTTTGGAATTATTTATAATTTATTTCATCCTTATTTTATATATTTGAGAAGATGCATTCACCGACTCAGTTTTTCTTTTTCTCTCAACATTTCTTCTTCTTTTCCTCTTACCTCTCTTCTTCTAGGATCAAAGCTAAAGTAGGGAGACCCATTTTTGCATCCCTTTCAATGACCCATCACGTGTGCAGTTTAAGGTAAGCTTTGGGTTCTTGATAAGCTCCACGAGTCTCTAATTCTTCTCCTTCTTTACTGCATGCACTCAACTCCTCTCTTTCTTCTTACATGCATGACCATTAGAGTTGTTATTAGACATCCGAACTGAGCCAAAGGGCAGCGATTCACGTGACAAAACTCCTTTTAGGAAAGTATAAGCACGATTTGGATGAACACATGTTGGTACATGATTGATTGCGAGTAATTTCTTAATCTTGCATGTGGTTTGTGTTGTATAGCCCAATTGTCTCCAATTATCCATACTTGCTCTCATTGTTTCATATTTGTGCAAATATAGTTTAATCTGTAACAGGTCCAGAATGTGACCATATGAAGCTTACGGCTAAGCTGTAGAGCTTCACGGCTCACTTTTCAGCAAGCAGAAAAACCTAATTTTACACCACGGTCAGGCTACGGCTAAGCCGTAGGCTGGCCGTGACCCAACCGTAGGTCAAGTTACGGCTTGATATCCAAAGAGTAGAAAAGTGAGAAAACCTTCTACGGTCCAGCCACGGCTAGCCGTGTGGTGTGCTATGGTTAAGCCGTACTCAACCGTGGCTGAGCCATAGAACAATCAAGGTCCAGCTGATCGCACTTAAAATGTGACGTGGAAATGTGTAACGGATTCAATGTCCAGCATTCACGCACTTCAAGCGTTAAGAAGAATGGGAATTAACTACAGTTCATCATTAATTTCCCTTTGTTTACATGGGTTCTAATGCCCTGACCGCGGGGATACAGGTTGTTTACATGAGTTTGTAAAGTTTACAACCCCTCCCTCAAGTCTTAGATGTGATCTCAATTTGGAAAATACAAGAAAATGTACATAAAGTAGGAAAAAATGCGAAAAATAGGGAAAAAATGGGGGTAACCATGACCCGCGGTCACTGCCCCAGGCCAGTGACCGTGGGTCACGGTCACTAGCACTTGCCAGTGACCGTGAGTCACGGTTACTGACAGACAGTGACTTTGCAGTCACTGTTTTGGCTCCGTTTTTGAGCTGTTCGTGCCGATTCTTCTTCCAAATTTTTTTCAAGTGCTGAGACTTCGTTTTTATGACTTTTGGGGTGTTGAACAACTGTTGAGAAGATCGAATTCAACCATAGAATCGATTGAAAACTTTGTAATTCATCATTCATGTTTACGGACTGTCTTTTATTCAAGTCCGAAGAGGATATTGTAAAAGCCAAAGTTGCATCATTCTGAACCTATCATTTTCAAGGAACAAAATGAGGCCCAAAGGGGCTTGTTCACAACGTTTGTAATGGCTAAGAAACCCCCCCGAATGAGAAAAACAAAGATGACAACGTCATCCTCCGAATAGTCATCAATGCATGAACATGGTTTGTTCCTTGGCCACCCTTTCCTCTCCTCCTCCTCTGAACTTTCTTGCTCACCTTGGCAACTGAGAAAAGGGGAGGGAAGGGTCATGGAATGCTGCTGTGTCTCTTCCTTTGGATGCCTTTTGAGTGCTTTGTTTTTGGAATTTTCTCTGTCTATTTTCTGCTCTCTCCTCCCTTTCCCTTCTCCCTTCAAACACTACCCCTTTTATAGAGCCTTCAGGTGGTTTTTGGGGTTCCAGGGAGTTGAGGGGAGTTGTGGGAAGTTACACTTCAAAAGGAAGTGGAGAAAAACCGCCCAAAACAGCAAATAGTGTCCTTTGGGGGTCCGTGACCGCAGCCGCGGTCACGGACAAGGCCCAATTTCAGTTTTTTGCATTCGCGACCCGTTTTCACCTGTTTGGGGTCCAAACGATGTCCAATCACCACGAAACTTGGAGGAATGCTTCTTGACACTATTTTGACCATCTCATAAAAGTTCCAGCTCATTTTGACCATCTGAAGTTGGTCAACTCCCTTGATGAACAGGCCGCGGTCACTCCCAGGGCCCATTTTTGGACTTTTACATTTGTGAACCATTTTCACCTGTTTGGGGTCCGAACGAACTCCAATCTTGACAAGACTTGGAAGGATGCTTCTTGACACTATTTTGAGTGTGTCATAGAAGTTTCAGCTCGTTTTGACCACCTGAAGTTGGTCAACTCCCTTGATGAACAGGCCGTGGTCACTCCTAAGGCCCATTTTTGGACTTTTGCATTTGTGACCTATTTTCACCTGTTTGGGGTCTGAACGAAGTCCAATCCTCACAAAACTTAGAGGGATTCCTCTTGACACTATTTTGAGTGTGTCATAGAAGTTTCAGCTCGTTTTGACCATCTAAAGTTGGTCAACTCCCTTGATGAACAGGCCGCGGTCACTCCCAAGGCCCATTTTTGGACTTTTGCATTTGTGAACAATTTTCACCTATTTGGGGTCCAAACGAGCTCCAATCTTGACGAAACTTGGCAGGATGCTTCTTGACATTATTTTTAGTGTGTCATAGAAGTTTCACCTCGTTTTGACTACCTGAAGTTGGTCAACTCCCTTGATGAATAGGCCGCGGTCACTCCCAAGGCCCATTTTTGGACTTTTGCATTTGTGAACCATTTTCACATGTTTGGGGTCTGAACGAAGTCCAATCCTCACGAAACTTGGAGGGATGCCTCTTGACACCATTTTGAGTGTGTCATAGAAGTTTCAGCTCATTTCAACCATCTGAAGTTGGTCAACTCCATTGCTGAACAAGCCGCGGTCACTCCCAAGGCCCATTTTTGGACTTTTACATTTGTGACCCATTTTCACCTGTTTGGGGTCCGAACGATGTCTGATCGCCACGAAACTTGGAGAGTTGCTTTTTGACACTATTTTGAGCATGTCATAGAAGTTTCAACCTATTTTGACCTTCTAAAATCAGTCAACTCTCCAGTTGACTTTTCATGAAAGTGGGCTATTGTTTCAGCTGCTTGAGGCCCAAATGACCTTGGTTTGGTTTGAAACTTTGAGGGTCTGACGTCAGGAATATCTTGGAGTATTCACCCAAATTCCATCAATTCTGGACATTGAGAAGCAGGACTTTGGTCAATGACCCCATGGCTTGGGGGGGAACTGGCCCCAACTTGACATGCTTGTATCTTTTCGGCCAAATGATGTCTGTTTATCTTAAAACTTTGTAGGTAGGGCCTCTCTCGGGCATAATTTGAGCTTCTTTTGAGAGTTTCAGCTGGTTTGATCCTTTGCGAAGTGTCGCTTTGTACTGAAACCCACAGAGCATAGTATATAACCATCTAGGCCGAGTTTGGATCCGAATGATGTCTAAATGCTCTGAATCCTTGAAGGATAGTCTTCAAATGTATTTGAAAGCATTTCGTTAATAGGATATTGCTTCGACATGTGGAAGTGCCAGGTCCCACAGTGATTCCCAAGAAGCTAACAAACAGCCTTTGAAGCCTTACTTGAACTGAGATGATGTCCAAATCTTTGAAAACTTTGGAATTTTGTAATCCAAAGCTTGTAGTGTCTTTGCTGCAATATTTGCAATTTTTTATGGGGTCAACACCAGCCATAAAAGAATGCACGGTTCAACCGTGGCTCGCCGTAAATGTGAAAAAATTTTGGGGAACCACAGTCGAGCCGTAGTGCATAATACGGCTAAGTTGTAAGATGTATACGGCTAAGCCATGAAACCATTGAAATGTGAGAAAAGGTAGGTGTTTAAAGAGACCTTGTAGGGCTTTTGAGTTGGAATGTAGGTAACCCTTAACTTGCCCAATAGAAAATGAGAAACGCATGAATGGTTTTGAGGGGTGTGACTCATTCATGTGCGTTGTCCAATTGTTAAGCGCCTCCCCGATGGGTGTTGGTTTAAGGGACTCCAATACACCTTCCCTAGACAATGCAACACGAAGAGAAAGACAACTGTGTATCGGATAACTTAAAACTACATCATCATGCACGGTTAGAAACAACAGACAACTAGTTTAGGGTTGGCTAATAAACGATCACAATTCCCTAAAATAATTTGATTTGCATTGCAGTTTGACTTCAGTTATTGCCTTCCTTCATTTTACTACTGTTTCGACTTGTATGTGCCTTGCATGATTGCACTTATTGTGGTATGAAGTGATGCAAGGAGTGTATGACTTGACTGTGACTTGAATTGATGTGTAATATATGACATGATTGACACGGTCTGGCTCTACTTAGCCTCAGCCTTATGACACCCGACAGGGTTGACTTTGGCGTAGCCTACCTGTTGCCGCTGCAGTGTGCTCCTGTCTTGGGGCTTTCGAATCTCAGGAACCAGAGACCCATTCGTACCCTGGCCAGGTCGATGGTGTTCTCAATGCGTGCTCCCTTATGGGAGAATATGGCCAATGTAATAGTCACCTAGTATAGTATATCTCTTTAATGATTCTAAAAGCATGCCTTCAGCCGCACAACTTGCCTGGTATACGAACTTAAAACTTTATGCACTATCACTTGTTACTTATTCTGATAGATATAACATGTGTTAATTTATTGTTGCTTATGCTTTGCTGAATCGTTATATTCATTAGTTGTCCTTGGTGTTACAGGCTCAGATCCCGCTACTGACCTCTCGTCGGTCAGTAAAACTCCAGAGGAGACCGTAGACGTCCCGTCAAGGCTAGAGGAATGGATATGATCATTCCACCGGAAAGCGACATGACATGCATATAGGTCTTCTTTGGTGTGTGGGATGTATTTGGTTATTGTAACTTAGAGTTAGTTGAACTCTCTACTTTTGGATCTTGGCTCACTCTTGTACATCTTGTAATTCATGTAATATTTTGTAGATATGTTTTGCTTTAGTAGATCTCCTCTTTTGCATGTAATGATACTACAGCTTTCGCGTATATTGTAATGTGCACGTGTGATCTTCCCTTGTGCGTGTGTGTTTAGACGGGGTCTAAGTGTGGATGCATGGGAGTACGTGTGTCACTGATTAGGTTTAACCTTAATCCCCGATTGCCTGGGTTCAGGTTGTGACAGTTTTATCTAAGGAATAATAGTATGAAAATAATCTCATTTGTCCATGTATTTTTATAAAATCCTTAAAAGGATTCACAATAGTAGAAGTTTATGTAGATGACATAAATCCAATCGGGACTTCAAAAGAGCTTGAAAAAACTATTGACCATTTATAACAGAATTTTGTCTCGGCCTGCAGATCGAAAAAAAGTTCTAATGGGATATTTTATTCTCTATAAATATGCTTCCCATATATAGTTTTTCACCAACTCAAAGGCATTGGATTGGTATCAAACAAATCCTACGACATTTATGTCTCTTTTATTCTTATGATTATAAAGATTCAAAATTTGTAGGTTATACAAATATAGGATACCTCTTAGATCTTCTCAGACAGGTTATGTATTCCTTAGTGACAATGCAGCTATTTCTTATCGTTCTATTAAATAGACTTTGGTAGCTACTTTTTCTAACCATACTGAGATTTTAGCCATCTATAAAGCCAGTAGGAAATGTATGGCTAAAATCTTTAATTTAGCATATTCGTAGTTCTTGTCAATTGCTTTCTAGTATAGGTGCCCCAAGCATTATCTATAAAGACAATGAGGCATGTATTCAATAAATTAAAGAATAATACATTAAAGGTGACAAGATGAAACACATTACGCCAAAAGTTTTTCTTCACACATGAGCTTCAGAAAACAGTGAAATTGAAGTCAATTAAATTTGTTCAAGCAACAACCTGATTGATTTGCTGACCAAGTAATTACCAAAATCAACATTTTAAAAACTTGTACATGAAATCGGTATGCGTAGAGTCTTTCGTCAAACAATGTAAAGGTTATTATTGTTAGGGGGAGTAAACTGATCAGGGGTAGGCATTTTGAAGCATGTTACTCAAGACATATGTGCGATATACTTTTTTTCCTTTACTAGGTTTTATCCCACTAAATTTTTCTAGTTAAGGTTTTAACGAAGTAGCATTATACACATCCAACACCAATTCAATGATCCTGCAAAACGTTGTACTCTTTTTTCTTCGCTTTGATTTTTATCTCGCTGGGTTTTTCATTACAAGGTTTTAATGAGGCAACTGTCATTGAATAGTGGCCATCAAAAGGAAAGTGTTGTTGATTGCGCTAAAAAATGCGAATGTGCAATGGATTCGAGTCCAATATTCATGCACTTCAAGCGTTTAAGAAGAATGGGAATTAATTACAGTTCATCATTAATTTCCCTTTTGTTTACATGGGTTCAAATGCTCTGACCGCGAGGATACAGGTTATTTACAAGTTTTGAAACATTTACAACCCCTCCCTCTAGTCTCAGATGTCATTTAAATTCAAATTTTACAAGAAAATACATGAAAATGCAGAAAAAATGCAAAAAATGAAAACACTGGGAGGAGTGACCGTAACCTGCGGTCACTATTTGGCCACTGTTTTGCTCTCTGTTTTGTTCCGTGTCACCTATGTGACTTCTTCAGAGTTTAGGAACTTATTTTCTTTGAATTTTGAGTTTTGAATGGCCACCAGAACTGCTTGATTTGGCCATGGAATCTACTTAAACCTTTGACAATCATCACTTTTTAGGTTACGGACTGTTTTTATATAAATTCGAAGAAGACGCTGTATGACATCAAAGTTGTATTATCCTGACCCTATGATTTTCAAGGGTCAGAATGAAACCTAAAAAGGCTTGTTTACAACTTCCATAATGGCGTAAAAGCCCTCCCAAGCCCTCCGAAGTGAGAAAACCAACGGAAAAAGGATGTCATCCAAGTGACCCTTGTATATGCCTTCCTTAAGTGAAGTGTATGTTTCTTCCTCTTCTCTAATTTATTTCTTACCTTGAGTTGGTGAGAATGAGAAGAAGAAGTATGTTGAAGTACTAGAAATGCCTCTTGACTTGCTTGAATTTGCTTGATCTTGATGTGAAGTTTGCTTTTCTTCACTGTCTTTCTCTCTATCTGTCTCTGTATGCTTGTGTCTGTCCCTCAAGAGTTCAAATCTTCCTTTTTATAGACTTTGGAGGGAGTTAGAGGAAGTTAACATTTGAAAAAGAGTTGAGGGAACTGCTAAAAACTGCCGAAACTACTCTAGGGGTGACAGTGATCACAGCCGTGATCACTCCCAGGTCCTTTTTTGGACTTTTGCATATGTGACCCACTTTTACCTGTTTAGGGCTTGAGTAATGTCCAATCGTCACAAAACTTGGAGGGATGCTTTTTGACATTATTTTGATGTGTCATAATAATCTTAACTCGATTTGATCTTCTAAAGTTGGTCAACTCCCCTGTATATGGGGCCCATTTTTATCTGTTTGGGGCCTGAATAATGTCCAATCTTCACGAAACTTAGAGGGATGCTTTTTTAGACTATTTTGATGTGTCATAATAATCTTAACTCGATTTGATCTTCTAAAGTTGGTCAACCCCCTATTGACTTTTCATGAAAATGGGCCCTTGTTACAGCTGTTTGAGGCCCAAATGACATGGGTTCACTTTGAAACTTGGAGGGACTAATATGATGAGTATTTTGGAGTGTCCATCCAAATTTCATGCAGTTTGGATATGTAAATGTAGTATTTTGAATAGTGACCCATTTGTTACATATTCTAAGTCACTATTCACCACACACTGTAAGTAGTTAGCTTGTTTTCTACCCAAATGATGTTCAATCAAATTCAAACTTTGAAAATTTATTTTGAACATATTTTGAAGCTTTATTCCAGATTTCATTAGCTTTGGCTCCTTGGAAATAGGATTCAGGATAGTGACCTCCATGGTTGTAACACTCCGACTTTAATTAAACCAGTTTAGTTATTACTTAATTACGTTTTGGTCCTTTTCCAGCGAATTAGTTTGGTGAAGGTTGTTTTGTCTTTTTGAGTTTTGTTTCGAGTTATGGATAGGTAGTTGGGTTGAATTTAAACTGGATTAGGTAAACATGAGTCATTTTTCGTAATTTTAGATTTTATAAGATTTCATCATTTATGCATCATCTTGGTGTCATCATGTGCATCTCATCAAGCTTGTTGATTTTGTAATTGACTCGCATGCAAACGACTTCGTTTGTCTCCGTTAAACGTTTATTTGACTCAAAATGAAATTTCCATGAAACATTCAGACTTTCTCATAAATTGTCCAACAAATGTCTTATATAAGGAAAGCACCGACCTATTGACTCTCCAACGACTTTTTCCTTTTCGTTTCTTCTTCTTCTTCTTTCTTCACTCCTTGTTCTCTCACCAACAGGAGAGAGTTGGTGTTTGGGTGATTCAAAATCTTCTTTTTGGTTCATCCTCCTTGTGCTAATTGCTTGTCATCCAGGTATGAATTTTGAGTACTACTTCCTCAAGTCTAGAAGCCTCTCATTTCATTGCATGCACTCATCTTTTCTCCCTTCTTGTATGCATGGCTGCTAGAGCAACATATAGATATCCAAGTTGAGCAAAAGGATGGAAATTAACTGGAAAAACACTCAATTGAAACAAGTATAAGCAAATTTTGGATAAACACTTGTTGGTATACTATGATTATTATTATTCTTCTAAATCTTGCAAGTTTCCTATGTTTTACAGCCCCTCTGTATACATTTATATGCTCTTGTGTCCAATTGTCCAAAATCCATTCATTCTGACCTGTACGTGAAGTCCTTTAGGTAGCGTTTGGTTCGCTGGAATGATTGCTGGGAGGAATGGAATGGAGGCTGGAATGAGCCTGGAATGGAATGCGGCAGGAATGGTAATTCTCATTCTAACGTTTGGTTAGACAGAGGAATCATTCCAGTAATAGGACTCTCATTCCGATTCCTGTGTTTGTTATGATGGAATGATACCAGGAATGGAATAAAATTTAAATTTGATATTTTAAATTTAATTTCAACTATATTTATTTTATGTTTTATATAATAATATTTATTTATATTTTATTAAAATATTAAAAAATTAATAAATTTAACTTTTTAAAATAAAATTTAATTTTTTTTATGTGACCAAACATTGTATATAATTTTATTCTTAAAATTTTGATATTTTAAATTTAATTTCAACTATGTTTATTTTATGATTTATATAATAATATTTATTTATATTTTATTAAAATATTAAAAAATTAATAGATTTAGCTTTTTAAAATAAAATTTAATTTTTTATGTGACCAAACATTGTATATAATTTTATTCTTAAAATTTTGATATTTTAAATTTAATTTCAACTATGTTTATTTTATGATTTATATAATAATATTTATTTATATTTTATTAAAATATTAAAAAAATTAATAAATTTAGCTTTTTAAAATAAAATTTAATTTTTTTTATGTGACCAAACATTGTATATAATTTTATTCTTAAAATTTTGATATTTTAAATTTAATTTCAACTATGTTAATTTTATGATTTATATAATAATATTTATTTATATTTTATTAAAATATAAAAAAATTAATAAATTTAGCTTTTTAAAATAAAATTCGTCAAAAATAAAATTGGGAAAGGAATGGAATGGCCATTCCTCTGCCCCCCCCGGTGGAATGGTGATTCCCTTATATAAAGGAATGGTGATTCCTGAAGTAATGGTCATTCCGCCGTTTTTTCACGAACCAAATGTGGGAATGGTCACTCCAATGAAATGGCTATTCCATTCCAGCCTTCATTACAGCGAACCAAACGCTACCTTAGTTTCAATGTTTCTGAAGCTTACGGCTAATCTATAGGATTTTCACGGGGCAAACTCCAGAGAGGAGCATAATTTGGATTTATACTACGGCCAAGCTACGGCTAAGCCATAGAATACACTACGGTTAAGCCGTAACCTAGCCGTGGTCCAGCCGTAAGTCATTTTATGGCTTTAAGACCCAATAGTAGAAAACATTGAGACCCTTCTATGGCTAAGCCATGGTCAAGTCGTATCTTGAGCAATGGCTAAGCCGAAACCAAACCGTGGCTCAATCGTGACCATATATGGCTAAGCCATAAGAGAAAGCACGGTTCAACCTTGGTTCGCCGAATTTGCAGGAGTAATTGTGGGGAACTACGGCTGAGCGTTAGTGCATAATACGGCTGAGCCGTAAGATGCCTACGGTTGAGCTGTCGCCCACGACTAAACCATGAGGCCACTAAAAACTAAGGAAAAGGGTAGGTACTATTATGAGACCTTATAGGGCCTTCGTATTGGATTCCTTTACCCCTTAACTTGTTCAATGGAATATATGAATATCATGCATAGTCTTAAGGGCTGTGAGTCATTCATGTGTGTTGTCCATTTGTTAAGCACCTCTCCTTGGGTGTTGGTTTAAAGGACTTCGATACACCTTCCCGATACAATGTAACACCCAAAAGACGGACAATTATGTATCCAATAACTTAAAACTACATCATCATACACGGTTAGAAACAATGGATAACTAGCTAGTAAACTATCGTGATTCCATGAAAATGTACTGAATTGCATAGCATATTGGTTCTGACTATTGCATTCCCTTCTTTTACTATTGCTTTGACTTGCATGATTATTGTTTTGACTTGAAGGATCATGTTATTCGTAATGAAACTTGTTGCGGTACTTCTTGAAATACATGTTCGACTTTGACTTGAATTGAATTGACTTGCATACGAGTGCATTACTCAAGTCCACATATATGACATAATTAACACGGTTTGGCTCTACTTAGCTTTAGCCTTATGATACCCGGCGGGATTGACTTTGGTGTAGCATGTTTATTGTCACTGCAATATGCTCTTATCTTGGGGCTTCTGGACCCCAGGAACTAGAGACTCATTCATACCCTGGCCCGGTCGATAGTGTTCTCAATGCATGGATTCCTAGAGGGAGGAGATGGCAAATGTAGTAGCCACCTAGTACAGTATTTCTGTTTATTAAATCTTATGACATTCTTTATTCAATTGAACAATATGCCTAATATACTAAATTGTAAATCTATTTGATCGCATGTACACAATTCTTATAGACATAATACGTGTTATCTTAGTGTTGCTTATGTTTTGCTGAATAGTTTTATTCACTGGTTGTCTTTGGTGTTGGAGGCTCAGATCCCACACCCGATCCCTCGACGGTCAGCAAGACTTCGGAGGTGATCGTAGAGGCCCCATCAGGGCTAGAGGAGTGGACATAATCAATCCACCCCGGATAGCGGCATGGCTTAGGCTAGGTCTCATTTTGACATGTTGGTTACATTTTGTTTGTATTGGGGTATACCTCCCTGCATTGTATTGGTTACATTTACTTTCTCGTCTCTTTTGTAACAACATGGCTCCCCTGTACATATTAACAGTGTTCTTCGTTTTGATGTGTCCTCTTCTTATGTGATAATATTTATAGCTTCCGCATACAATGGTACTGCACGTGTGTTTCCCTTATGTGTACACACTTGGATTGGGTTTAGGTGTGTATGCACGGAAGTACGTGTGTCACTGATTGAGTTTACTCTTAATCCCCAATTTCTTGGGCTCGGGGTTGTGATAATGGCTCAAGGGTCATTATCTTCTAAGCTAACTTGTAGTGGAAGTATAACCAAACGGAGTCCTCTTGACTTGAAAATTTGTAAAATCTCCTTTGAGAATAACTGAAGCTTTGTGCCAAAATTTCAGCAATTTTGGGCATCCGGAAGCAGGACTTTGATCAGTGACGCTCATGATTTAGGGGTCACTAACCCAAAGTGGACATGTTTGCAGACTTTTGGACAAATGATGTCCGTTTGCCCTGAAATTTTGCATAGCTCCACTTGAGAATAATTTGAGCTTCCTTCCAGAGTTTTAGCTGATTTGATCCTCATGAGATGTCACTGTGCACAGTGACCCCACAGAGCTTAATAAATGTTCATCTGAATTTAGTTTAGGTCCAAATGATGTCCAAATGCTTTGAAATTTTGAAAGATAGTCCTTGAATGTATTTGAAGGCATTCCCCTAAGTTTGAGCTTGTTCTAATATGTAGAAGTGTAAATTTCTACAATGACCCCCAAGGGCTGGTAGACAATCCCTGAAGCTCGTGTTTGGGCTGAAATGAAGTCCAAATATTTTGAAACCCTGAAACATCATTCCTAGGTATATTTGTGGAGTTGCCATGAGATTTTCATCAATTTTGAACATCTAGATATTGTAGTTGACTTGTCATTCCATAATTCTAGGATTTGTGTACCCTTGTTTTTTTTTTTCGTAACATTTGTAAAAATTTTTTTATGGGTCAACAATTATAAAATGTATTATCATAGGTGGATGCCTACATTGGGACCCACGTGAGATAAAAAGCACTTTGGATTAGAGTACTACCATATTAGGTTGTATGGGGAGGAAATAATCTTATTTTATAAATAAGATCATCCTTCCCTCTTATTTATAGATCATCCTCCCCCCATATTATGTATACATAACTCTCAAGAATAAGGTCTCTCTCTATTCCTCTCCATTCTTTTCCCTCTGGCTCTCTCTTATTTTTTAACAATTGGCTCATTTTACATATTAATCTTTTAGACATTGAGGTTTTAAAGTTCTACCTTAATTATGATTATGTTATAAACTATATAATAATATTCATTTACAATTCATCTAAATAGTAATGAAAATTTTTAATTAAAAATATATATTTTCTTAAAACATGCCTTTTGCACTTTTTTGTACTCAATGGCAACTCCTCATTGAACATCAATGCACTCATCCATCCATTCTAACCATTTCATCATCGGCACTCATCAAGCTGCTAACTCATTGTTATTTCTATTTATTCTTTTGTTTATATTTTTTTAATAAACATAATTTTTATTTTAAATATTGCATTCTTTTAATTGTCATCCATTTTTAAATTTTAAACATTTTATTGTTATGTTATATATAGTTTTTTTTTTCTTTTGTTCTGGCCCAGATGGGGCCTAGGCCTTTTCCCCTAGGCCTTTTTCGCTAGTATTAATAATAGTAGTACAATCTATAATAATATATTATGAAATATTAATAGATTGTCAAAAAAAAAAATTGCCCAATAATCACATAATCATTCGTAGTGGCCAAGATTAAAGAACATTACCAATTAGAAATACAAATATAATCATGATGTGGTCATGTGATAGGCACACTACTATAGCAAAGCAAGTTCATGTCATGGTCAAATTAACTCCAACATAGTGTGAATATACCAAGTTTCCTAACATGAAGGGGCTTCATTAAATTTATTCTTTCAATTGAAATTCTAAGATATCCTTAAAATTATGGGATAGTTCAAACCGTGTAGAGAGATTTTAGGTAGTATTAGGTGGAGTATGATATGTATATAGTGAAGAGATGTTAGGGAGAGATTTAAAGAGAGATATTATAGGAAAGAGATTTTTAATAAGTATATACCTTTATTAATTGGATGCCACGTGTTGCTCTCCCGTTCTCTCTTATGAAGGGGGAAATGCTCTTTATATATATACTAGCACTTCAGGGCCCGCGCACAATGCGGGCCATAAAAAATAATAATTAAGTCTTATTAAAAATTATTAATAACTTAAATAAAATGTTAACGAATATTATGACATAAATCATAGCGAAATCATAGTTAAAATATTGAATCTTTCTTTTTTTTTTTTAAGGAGAGTATTTTCTTTGAATCATAGATGTATCAAAGTTGAGAGTAAAAAAAAAAAAACCATTGATATTAAGTCATCCTTGAATGATTAAAGGAATTACATGTGATCTAAGGAAAAAAAAACGTTGATATCTGTTTATTGGCATGCACTTGTTTTAGTAGTTGCACTTGGTTCATCTTCTCACTTATCTCGACAGTTGCGCTTGTTTTATTTTGTGTAGATCTTTTAACTCCTGCACTTGTTTCAACTTGTTTGCTGGTCACAATAAAGTTATTTATTTTTTGTATTGCAATGGAAGTACTTGGTCCAACATCTTGAAATTTTACATTTTCTTTATAATTTAAAACTGCATAGTAAACATTCAAATAAATTAGTAAAAGAAATTGATATGAAAGAAATTGTGTTGTTGGCAATAAAATAAAACTTATAATTTTCAATTTCCAACAATATAATGGTTGATTTTTGAGAGTAGCTAATTTCTTCAATTTTTTTGACTGGGATACTGCTTTCTGATGTTAGTTTGTTCATCGTTGAGTCTAGTTTTATTTGAAATAAATATTACTTCCACAATGCTTTTTTTATTTCATTTTCCAATAGTTAAGACCAATTAACTTGCTAAATAATTAAAAATTTAATATTTATATATATACATGATGACATTTAAAATAAAGAAGTAACTTTATGTAAATAAAAAAATGTAAAATACCTTATTTGCACATTCTTGAAATTCTTCTTCTGTCGCATTTATGAAAATTTTAAGTACTCCATCGTGTAATAAGAATGATATTTGTTTGGTGTGATCCGCAACTGTTATAGTTGCAATGTATCTGATAATAAAAAAAATTAAAAACAATTTTTTCATAATATGTGCAATAGATAAATATGTTAACTTGATTAACATAACAGCTAGATAATATGCAAATTTGGTTGGATTGGGGTTCACATGATTCCTAGAGCTCTTATTTTTCAACAATCTTAAGAATCTTTAGAGCACCACCGTTGACTGCAATGACTCATGATTAAATAATCAAGATTTCTGGGCTACAGATTACCATGAACAATGTAGGGTTTAGGGATCTAATTCTTTATCTAAATAGTGTCAGTCAAAGGGTTATAGATTACTGTAAACAGTTTAAAAATATAAAAATTACCTCTGTAAGTAGTAAATCTAAATGGTGTCAGTCAATTTGCTACAGATTATATTGAAACAGTTTAAGATTATAATAATTAGCTCTGCAAGTACCCAAATCAAATAGAAGGAATTCAAAATAAGATGCAGTTAACAGTATGATGTACATAACTCGTCAAGTTTGGTGGATTCACATGGACCACTTAGGGCACTGAGATGGGATTGAAAGAGTAGCGCTTAGGCACAGGCCACAAAAAAAAAAAAAAAAAAAGAAATCTTATCAACAATATGAGGGACATGAAAATTTTGTATTGTATAGAATATAATGCATGCTTAGAAGTGAGAGAGGAATACCTTAACTTATGTATCTTTCCAACGGAAGAATGAGAAAATATGCGGCCATTCTACTTCTTTTATCGTTGTGATTTATGAATGGAATAAAGAAGTTGGAAGAGAGAGAAAGAGAGAGAGTATAAATTGATGCAACTTATATCTTGGGTTTATGTTTTTAAAGAATTTTTATGACGAGATATTCGCTTGAAGTCTAAAGTCTAGGATGAAACTTATATAAATTGATGCAACTTATATCCTATATTTCTTTTTTTAAAGAGTTTTTCTTATCACAAACGAATATCTAACATATATCTTAGGTTTTTTTTTTCTAAAAGAGTTTTTCTTATCAGAAATTATTTATTATTCTAAATATAATAATTGAAATAAAATAGAAAAAATTAATAACAAACAAAAGTAAATGTTTTTAAATAATTCATAAAACCCACAAAAGTTGGCGGGAGTGGAAATAGAAAGATAAATTAAAAAAAGAAATCTTAATATATGTCTTTTAATTTTTTTTTACCCATGTGTATTCATTATGTATACGTCCCTATCACTTAAACCCAAAAGGCAAAAGATAAACCAAAAATAAAAAGATTAATAGAAAAAAAGTTATGTACAATTTTTTCTTAATAATGTTTAAATAAATCTTATATTTAAATATATTCTCATTTTTTGGGCCTGGGTTTAGCATTGGTTTTTGTATAAATCTGTGGGTTCAATTATGTGTAGACTTGTGGCCTTAGATCTAGACATTAAATATATACATTATGCCTAGCTTAGTTGTGGTTCAAACAAATTTGGAGGTGTGGTCCACATCATTAGGCCATAGTTTATCTGACCCATGATTCAGTCTGTATCTTTCCATTCACTATGACCACCTATCTACATTCTCTTTCACTGACCCATATCCTGTTCAAAACTCAAAATTTTGACTTACACATATTATATATTTTCATATGAACCTGATACACATTTGAAAAACTCAATCTTGGGTAGAAAACCAAGGAGAGACTTTAGAAAAATTGAGAGATTTTAGAGATGTGGTATGGATAGAATTTAGCTCATATGGATGGAATTCTTAGATTGCACTACATGTTGCTCTCTCATGAAGAAAATTACGCCACATGTCGCTCTCTAATGAAAAGGGGTATTGTTATAATATATATAAATAGCTCTTCAAGGCCCGCGCTGGGCAGTTAATAATTATATTATTTATAAATAAAATATTTATATGTATTTAAATTAATTTTTAATTAATATTAAAACATAAGATTCACTAGACAATCATAATTTTAAATATTTTAGTTCACTCTTAAAAAAACTAAATTTCATATGAGTACAATTAAATAAAAACAAATTGAACTAAAGAGAAAAGAATATTGTATAGTAAAAAATTAGATGAAATAGTCCAATATACAGAGAATCATTAAGTTAACCAACCCTATCACTATGAAAAAAAAATTTGATCGAGAATTGAATAGAAAAGAATAATATGAAGAATTGCATCGCACCTATCCAGTAGATGAGAGATAATAAGTCTTTGAGGTTTAGATGATGAGTATGAAGTACTAACCTAAAAACCCTTCATATCCAATATACAACGTGACCACTTCTATATACTCTGCCATACCTGCAAGTGTCCAAGCATATAAAAAAAATCATTTCATTAAATACCACAATATAAACCAAATGATTGTATTATAATTTTTTCTACAATATTTCCACTTCTATAAATGTTTTTAATATAGACGCATGTAATGAGAAATTGTTTTAAAATAAATTCAAAAGGTAAGTTGCATGGATATAAATTGGAAAGAATAAAAGAAATGGAAAGTTTCAAGGAAAAAAAAAAGGAATTGAAGAATAGTGAGATCAAACCGAGGCATGCCTTCTTGGTGCATGCAATAATTCCTTTTCTACGTAGCACTTTTGATGCTTCAATTGCACATTAAACACTTAACTTGGTATTACATGTATCCATAAATAATTGGATACATACACCAGAACCACCAAAGGTGAAATGCATAAAAATGAATTTGAATTAGGTTCAAACTCATCTCACCTCGTGGGACCCTTTTGCTTCATCACCTGGGCCACTTTGGCCATAGAACATTTATAAAAGTTCTAAAAGATTAAAATTCCAGAGAGAGGAAAAAGAAATAAGAAAATATCACTGAAGTAGTACTCATAAAGAAAACTTTCATGCTTATTTTTCAGTTTCAAAAGAATCCCCACATTGATATGCTCCAATCCAGCCTCATTGAATTAAGATAATAAGAGCGTCTAGTCCAATATAAAAAGAACTATCAAGTCAACTAGCCCTCTCATGATGAAAAAAAGTGATCAGAAATTGAATAGAAAAGAATCATGTGAAGAAGACTTGCATCGCATCTATACAGTAGATAAGGTACAATAATAAGTCATTTAGGTTTAGATGAAGAGTATGGAGTACTAACCTAAAAACACTTTAGATCCAATACACAACTGTGATTACTTCTAAATACTTTACTATACTTGCAAATATCCAAGCATACAAAAACAATAATCATTTCATTAAATATCACAAAATAAACCAAATGATTATATCTTGATTTTTTCTACAATATTCCTAGTTCTATAAATGTTTTTAATATAGCCACATGTCATAAAAAGTTGTTTCAAAAGAAATTTAAAATCTAAGTTGCATGGTTATATATTGGAAAGAAAAAAGAATTGGAGAATTTTAAGAATAATAATAATAATAATAACTTAAAAAATAGTGAGATCAAACAATAAAATAATAAAATAAAATCAAAGGCTGCCATACCTACAAGTATTCAAGTATATATCTATATAAACAATCATTTCAATAAATACCACAACATAACCAAATGATTGTATCATAATTTTTTCTACAATATTTCCACTTTCATAAATGTTTTCAATATAGCCACATGTCATAAAAAATTGTTTTAAAATAAATTTAAATGCTAAGTTGCAGGGATATAAATTGAAAAGAATAAAAGAATTGAAGAATTTCAAGGTAAACAAAAAAAAAAAAGAAGAATTGCAGAATAGTGAGATCAAACCCAAGCATGCCTTCTTGTTGTATGAAATAATATCTTTTCTACGTAGCACATTTGATCCTTCAATTGCACATTGAACACTTGAATTGGTATTACATGTATCTATAAATAATTGGATACTACAAGAATTTGCACTTTTCCCTGCATTTTTTCCCTACGCAAAATTTAAATGCCGGGAGAAGTAATCTTTTTCCCACGAAAAATCTTATTTCGCCGGCAATAACTGTATTATTTCCAGTGAAATAAAATGCCAGCAAAAGTTCCAAGTTTTCCCAGGGAATTGCGTTTTTTGCGGCAAAAGTTACCGACAGGGCCGGCTTGAGACAAGTTGTGGCTTAAAGCAATAATTCTAAATGAGGCATTTTTTATATTTTTAATATTATTATAAATATTTTATTTAAAATTTATTATTTTTTCTTTTTTTTGTAATCCAATATTATTAATTAAGTTTTTATATTTAAGTTTTGCTAACATATCTTTTTCAATTGATAGTATGGCTAATCCACTCAATCTTTTCTGTGACATTTTTTGTCTAAATTAGGATTTTATCAATTTTAATTTTGAAAAATTTCTTTCTGTAGAAGCATCGGTTATAAGTATTGTCAATATTTTCTACGAGACATATTTAATATTTATAAATTATAACTAATAATATTTACAAATAAAACGAACACTAACTATAATAAACATATAATATTGGCTTGGAATTAAAAAAAATTAAAAGCATAGAACCATAGGACCTAATTTTGTGATTTATAGATATGGATTACTTTTGAATTTGATATAACTTCTTCAATATAAAAAAAAGATTATATTTGAAGTTATCTTCTATAAATTTCAAGCAGTATTGATGTAGGAGGGAAAATGTGCAAACTAGAGGATTTTCAGAATAGAAAATGATTTCTTGCTTATTGTGATTTTAGGGTTTTCTGTTTTTCTTTTAATGGCAACATTTTTTCAATGGTGAAAATGAGCTTTAATGTTTTTTTTTGAAATATGAAAAGATAGTAGTTGTTTTTTTTTTAATGTAAAAAGATTGTAGCTGCTTTAATTATTTTCACGAGGTCTTATTTTTTACGAGAAGCAAAATGATGACAATTGCTTTTTTTAAAATTTAAAAAGACTTAAGTTGTTTCAATTACTTTTATGGGGCCTTATTTTTTGGGATTGAAAGAGGGAGAGAGAGAGAGAGAGATGTGGGAATTCCTTTTTTTTTTTTGGGCCTTATATTTAGGGGGGCGTAAAGCAAAAGCTTTTCTTGCTTAATCGGGCCACCTTTGGTTATTATTTATATAGCCGGCAAATTGCACCTCTTCTCCATTTGGCGCTTCTTTTCTACAAATTTTCGTTACCATATTTTGTAAATTGTTTTTGCCGGTGAAGTGGGGCACCGGGCATAGTAGGTACGATAATTTTGTGCTTTGCTGGCGCATTCTTCGCGTCGGGCATAATTTTTTTTTTTGAACTCCACGGTTGTGATCTCAAAAATCGATATGCCTACACACGGTTCTGATCACAAACCCTAGCCCCCAACTCGTGAGAGCTCCAGTTCGTGTAAAGAGCTCCTTCTTCAACTGTCATTCGATTTCTCCGTCTTCATTTTCTTCTCGTCCAAACACAAGTTGGAAGGAAAAGATTCAAGAGTACGAAGAGGAGGTAAAACATCTTCTTAAGCAACCCCTTTCTTCTGTTCTCGGCAAAAACTGCGTTTTTGGTTTCTTTTTTTATAGTTTGATGTTTCCGTTTTGATGTTGTTATGTGTTCTGTTGTTGTCATTACATCGTGGATATTCATTATATTTATGCCTGCTACGTGTTTGATGAAATGCTTTACTGAGCTAAGGCACAAATTTGGGTTTTTTTTTTCCTTGTTTGTCTCTTGTAATGCTTTGAAGCTGAATGTTTTGATGATTGGTTTTCAAACCGTCTTTTCTGTTTGTGGGTTTTCATTGTGCAGAAATGGCTACACACTCATTTGCAACTTGGTAAGCTTGTAACTTGGATGTGGAAATGTGAGGTCATGATTGTGGGTCTACATGGTAAACTCAACACAATGTTGCAACTCTACATCTATTGGATCTAATTGAGGGAAAATATCTGATAAAGATGATGGCTGTAAATTGGTGGTCCTAAAATGCCACCATTTCATGGGCCACTGATCACAGATAGTATAAAATGGTGGTCCTAAAATCCTAAATTTGCCCACTTTTTTCCCAATTCTTTTCTACCTTTCTGTGGTAATAAAGTGGCTTAATCATTTGTAAATGCAGTTTAGTAGATTTTTTTCTACCAAAAGCAAGACATATGTGAAATGGGACACACCCAAATCAATCCAAAGCCTGGGACCTTTTTTTTTACTATAAAAATCCTAGGACAATTCAGTCATTCTCTACCTAAATGGCAATAACGGTTGGCAACCTGTCACAACCCAAGCCCGAGAATCATGGGCTTAGGGTTAACCCCGAGGCGTGACACACGTACTCTGGTATAATTCACACCTGGACTGAAGCCCCAAGCGGAATTACACAAGGAATATTCACATACTTACACGTGTAAGGTGCTTTAAACGGATATCAATCCAAGCATTCAATATGTGAAAGCTTGTTAATATCGCCTATAATTTTATTAAACAATTCACAAGTATCATTCCATCCATGAAACAGTCCAAACCTTAACATTTAAAGAACATAAGATAATTATAGTAATTCTATTCATCACCTGTACAACCCAAGCATGATATGCACATGTATGCATCTATGCGAAGGATAAGCATTCTATGTAAAGAAAGTAGAACAATGAAGTACAAAAAAACAAAAGACATTCATAGAAGGATCAGACTATGCAGATAACAACCTATATGGATGCAAATATATGCATATGCAAAAAGTTCCAAAATACCCAAAACACACATTCCTAAGATAATAGTGTGTTGCTTTCGACATATGGATCAAGTAATAAGCTTTTGCTGTTTACTCGTTATAGCCTGAAGGAACCACTGCGGTCTCCTTCTCTGACTCCAGGGTCTATGCCAGACCGGAATCGGGATTTGGGCATGTAACACCATTAAACAACTATGAATAAGATTATTCAGCAAAGTATAAACATAATTAAGATAATACGCGTTGTATCTACAAGAATTCATGACAAGTGATCGATAGAGGTCAATTCAATACACTAGGCATGTTATAAGGATCAATAAGTGAAAACACATAGTATTTAGCTACTACATTTACAATATCCTCCCTTTAGGGATCTTTATGTTAGGAACCATCGACCGAGCCAGGGTATGAATGAGTCTGTTCATACATAGAGTCCGGAAACTCCAAAAGCACACTGTAGTAGCATCGTTTGTTACTACACCGAAGTCAACCCTGCAGGGTATCATAAGGCTGAGACTGAGTAGAGCTAGACTATTTCGATTCATTCATATAATTGGACTTGAGTAATTTTTGTAATTCATTCATTGAGAATAATACAAAATAGTATACATTTAATTCATTCGTTCAATTCGTTCTTACTCAATTTAATGCCAATGTTAATATAAAACATTTATCAAGAAATATTTCAAATCAATTCAATGTATAATATGATCATTTCAATTCAAATCATTATTGGAATAATAGAAAGCAATAACGGTAATCCAATATGCTATGCAATTCAATTTAATGGAATCAAGGTAATTTATAAACCAACCCTAATCTAGTCATCCATTATTTCTAACCGTACATGATGATGTAGTTTTAAGTTATCCGATACACGGTTTCTCTCTTTGGTGTCACATTATATAAAAAATGTGTATCAAAGTCCCTTAAACCGACACACATGGAGAGGTGCTTAACAAATGGACAACACCACATGAATAAGTCTTAGCCCTCAAGACTTTTCATGGTATTTAATTATTCCATTGGGCCAGTTAATAGGGTTGAGGGATCCAGGAGCTAAGGCCCTACAAGGTCTTGTAACAATTCCTAATTAAACCTAGAGTTTCTGGGTTCTTACAGCTTAGCCGTGTATGGCTTACGGCTTAGCCGTGGGTTGCCTACGGCTTAGCCGTAAATTATAATACAGCTAAGCTGTAATTCCATTACTGTTCACCCGCAGCTACAGCTGAACCGTCGAATAGCCTACGGCTTAGCTGTATGGTGTCACGACTGAGTCACAGTTAGGCTACGGTTTAACCATAACACATTCCACAACTTAACCGTAGAAGAAATTTAAAATTTTTAGCTCTCTGGAAAGCTCGCTATAGTGCACTTACGGCTTAGCCGTAAGTTTCAGATTTTCTAAAGTTGATTTAGTTATAGAATGCTCCTCTTCAACCCATAATGCTGGGGTTCTAATTGCATGCCTTCTACCTACTGAGGGCATTCATTTCTACTTCTTCTTAACCATTTAACATCTCCAATTTCATTACATGGTTCACTTAACAATCGAATCATGCATTAACAAAAGCTCATTATGCAGTGGAAATCTGGAAGAATGAAAATACAGGGCTGATATTTTACATTAAAACTTTGATAGATTTACATGAATCATAACATACCAACATGCATTCAACCAAAATTAGCTTATACTTGCTTTGTTTTCGAATTCAAATCATGAATCCTCCTCTTGGCTCAGTTTGAGAAGGAACACCCGATTCTTGACCCTAAAATGACATGCATGTCAGAAATGATTAAAAAGTTGAGTGCATGCTTGAGACTAAGAGTCTCTTGATTTCATTAATTCTACTAAACCAAGGAACGCTGCAAATGAGTAAGAGATCTTACCAAGAGAACAACTAGGGAGCTGTAGGGAGAGGTGCAAGCCACCATCTTCTATTTCAAGAAGGAAGGAAAGAAGAAGAGGGATAGGATGAAGAAATAGGTGCTTGAACTTTGGCATGTAGGACCCATCTTTCTCACAGTGACAAAAAGGAAGAAGAACGATGAGGGAGAAGGCTTGCTGCTGTAGTTGAAGAGGAGAGGAGCTCGAATAACTGGTTAGCCTCTTTTAAACAGAAAAACTTCTAAAGTTTATAAGAAAGCCCATCTAATTTATTATATTTTTAATGGAAATCAAAGGAGGGTCCAATTAATTCAAACGAAGTTGACTGCGTTCAAGTTAAGTACAAAGGTTGATGAGCTCAACAAGACAAATGCGATGATGTCAATATGATGCATGCATGATATAAAACCATAAAATCTAAAATTACAAAAAAGGGCTTCATCTACCTAATCAAGGTCAAACTCGACCCAACTACCTATCCATGACTTGAACTCGACCCACTGGACTCCACAATACTAAAATAGACTTATTTAAGATAAAATCACATTAATTAGCTAGTAATCACAAGTAGTTACTCATTAATCAAGCTTAACTTGGGTCGGAGTATTACACAACCACTAATAGTTGTCAACCATCCAAACATCACCCAAACCTCCAAAATTTTGAATTTTAAGGTGGGCGGAGATTAAGATTGAAGACGAGATTTTGTTGATTGATTAAGATTATCACTTTCTAGTAGCCAAACATCGTCATTATATAATTACGTATCCCATCGCGATCAGAATGGGCACGTTCAAGTCACACTAGCTAATAGCTTGCCTTAGAGAAAAGGCACTTCTCAGATTTTTGCTAGTTTCGTTACTCCATTTACAGAATGCTAATACTATGAATATGATCTACCTAATGTTGATATAGTTTTTGTTGTCCTCTTTTATTCCGTGCCATGTGCTTATTTATCATCAACCCATCTTCTTCTTTATTCCATGATAGAAACCTACAGTTAGCTTCAATTTATTTTTTCCCCAAACAATATTTTAGCATAATTTTTTTAAAACATAGTCTATAGCAATTCAATTTTGAGGGGCTGTCGAGGGTGGGATTAAATATATATGATAAAGGTGATCTTTTCTCCAAAACCTAGATCATGATGAGATCCAGGTATGCGTTACAAAGAGGGACACAAGAAACTTATTTAACCACCCTGTAGCCTGGATACTATGAATGGGGTCTTTAGAATTCTTTAAGAGCAATGTTAAACATTTGTCACTGAAAACCTACATTTGAAATTTGAACCACACATAAGTTTCACTTTGTTTTGGTATTGAGAAAAACTTCACTCCAATCAATTACAACCACCCACTTATTTATAACAAGTGATCAAAATCAAAAGAAACAAAAAGATTCATCTTAATTATTTTACAAGTAAAACATGTGAAACGAGCATAACTTTGTTTCAAGTGAAATTTGACTAAGTGGTAAATTTTGGTCGGACAATATTCTTTTAAAATTCTATTAAGGTTCTTAATGACATCTTTCATTGAATTTGAGTTAACCGTCACCTTGCATCTATGAGTAGATATGGACAAGAGTTGGATATTACTGTGTCAGAATAAATTCAGTCAGCCGTATATAGACGGGGTGAATTCTTTTATTGAATTTGCAAAGGCAAATTCAGACGAAAGTAAAGTGATAAAGTGTCCATGTAACAACTATTGTAATAGTTATAAACTTGACTATGAGATTGTGAGAGACCATCTGCTCCAATGTGGGATGCTGGTATCTTACGACACTTGGTTACAATATAGGGAACTTGCACAATCCGATGAATCAGATGGTAACGAGGATGAATTAGATGAAGATCTGGATGGATATGATGAGTTGCTAGAGGACTATGGAAGGGGGACTTACATGGTGGATGATACCTTAGGGATGGATGACATGTGGAACTTTGAAATTTTGCTAGAGGCTTCCCAGTGTGGTTTGTACCCTAGCTATAAAGATTCTGAAACCCTGTTAGCGTTTGTCATTAGGATGCTACATGTGAAGGTACAATATAGGTGGAGTAACAAGTTGTTCGACAAGGTTTTGGAGATATTTAAGGACACTGGACACCCTACCAAAAGGTAATGTGGTTCCGGCGTCCATTTATGGGCCAAGAAGATACTGTGTGACTTGGGCTTGTGGTATGAGCACATTGACGCATAGAATATTGATTGCATACTTTTTGGAAGGAGAATTCCCACTTAGAGAAGTGTCCAGAATATGGGGAGTCTAGGTACAAGGTCAATGATAGCAAAGGTAAGCGGATCACTCATAAGATACTATGTTACTTCCCCTTAACACCTAGGTTGTAGAGATTATACTTATCTAGGATGACAGCCAAAAAGATGAGATCGTACCATGAGAATCTCATGGATGGCGATCTGGGTAGGCATCTAGCCGACCATAAGGAATGGAAGGAATTTGATTTGAAATTTCTAGAGTTTGCCCAGGAGATCAACAATGTGAGGTTGGGACTGGCCACCAATGGGTTCAACCCATTGGGCAACATGAGCACTTCTTTCAACATGTGGCCTGTCATACTTACGCCTTACAACCTTCTACCCTGGATGTGCATGAATGATCCATTTTTCATAATGTCCTTACTTAGTCCTGGGCCAGGGCACCTGAGAAGGAGATCGATGTGTACCTAAGGTCCTTGGTTGATGAGTTGAAGGAGTTGTGGGAGAATGGTGTCCTGACTTACGATGTTCACAGTGAACAGACCTTCCGGATGCATTCGGTTGTGATGTGGACCATAAATGACTTTCTCGTGTATGATAACTTGTCTAGTTGGAGCACAAAAGGTCACAAGGCTTGTCCCACTTGCAACAAAGATTCATTAATGTGTAGGTTAAAAAGATTGGGTGGGTGGGATATCGAATTTACTTGCCTAAGAACCACCATTGGGGAAGGAGCAAGAAGTTCAACAGGAAGCTAGGGAATAACATTTTTGTTTAATTGTTGACTCAAATAACATGTTTATGTTTACAATTGTAGCAAATTTTTGAGTTCGGGGGCTCTGTGAACGATCCGATCATCAAGGCTGCCATTGATGCAAAGTGCCAGAAATTGTACAGGGACTAGAAGAGTGACTTACATACCCACTATTTATCTCTTTTGGAGGCGGGAGTGCCCAATCCAAAGAGCCACCCACTAAAGCCTTGTAAGGCAGAAGACTGGACCTGGATGATCGACAATTTGTGGGAGACTGAGGAGTGGAAGGTAACTTTTAATGGTTTTGTATATACATATAAATCAATTATTTATCAAGTTCATTGTATTAGTTAAGATTTATTCGGGTAAGATTTTTTTTTTTTTTTTATGGGAGAAGTCAAGGAAAGCAAGAAATAGCCGATCAAAGATGGCGTGGAATCATACGAGCAACTCTAGATCAAAGTGCCAGAAATTGTATAGGGACTAGAAGAGTGACTTACATACCCACTATTTATCTCTTTTGGAGGTGGGAGTGCCCAATCCAAAGAGCCACCCACTAAAGCCTTGTAAGGCAGAAGACTGGGCCTGGATGATCGACAATTTGTGGGAGACTGAGGAGTGGAAGGTAACTTTTAATGGTTTTGTATATACGTATAAATCAATTATTTATCAAGTTCATTGTATTAGCTAAGATTTATTCAGGCAAGATTTATTTATTTATTTTCTTTCTAGGAGAAGTCAAGGAAAGCAAGAAATAGCCGATCGAAGATGCCGTGAAATCATACGAGCGGCTCTAGATCGTTCCTAGCACGTCATTCAATGATTGTAAGTGTGGGTTTAGGAATTTATTTTATTTTATTATGGTTATGAAGTTTTCATTTCTTATATTAACGAAATATCTAATGTCATAATAGAGAGCATAGAATGCTGGATAGGGACAGCCTTTTCCCGATTTCTACCACAATACCCACTATATGTATGGAAATAATAGGTGGATAAATGAGGAGGCTCGGAAAACATATGTACATGTCTAAGTCATTTTTGATAAATCAATACAAACTACTTTTATACATATGTTAAACTCACTTTATTTGATTTTTACTTGTTTAAAAATATCGCAGGAGGAATTAGTACGAGCGACAGCCAAACAATCTCAACCCTCGATCAAATCTCCAATGATTCAGATTCTGAAGACCTAGTTTCTGAAGAAAATCCTCTAGAAGAACATCAAGATGATCAACACCATCAAGATTCTCTACAACTCAATAAAATATTTAAAAGACAAAAGCCAATTGTTACCACAGCTAAAACAAGAAATTATTATCCACGACCAACTCCAGTTGATCTTCAATTTAAAGAACAAGCTACTTTAAATGGTCTTAAATTTGAAAGCTCATCAATATATGAATGGAGTGTAGACGGATTATCTGAATATCAAATTATCCAATTATGCCAGCAGATGATGATCTATGCTTCTACAATGATAGCTGCCGGTAATGATAAAAAACATGCAGCAAATGCAGTTGTCCTTGGTTTTACTGGACAATTAAATGGTTGGTGGGAAAAATACTTATCAGATCTAGAAAGACAAACTATTCTAAATGCAGTAAAAAGAGATCCATTTGGAAACCCTCTTATTACTCCTCAAGGACAAATGATCCCCGATTCCGTTTATATGCTTATTAGTAATATAATTAAACATTTTGTTGGAAATTATCTGAATGTAGAAGAAAAATTAAAAACCCAACTAATTAATCTATCTTGCCCAACATTATCTGATTTTCGTTGGTATAAAGATGTTTTTCTATCAAAACTATATACAATTGATTCAAGCAATTCAGAATTCTGGAAAGAAAAATTTATATCAGGCCTTCCTAAACTTTTCGCAGAAAAGGTTAGAGAAGAATTGATATCCGAAAATTATGGAAATTTGAATTATGCCCTGTATACATATGGAGATCTAATCCAGAAAATTAATAAAGTTGGATTTTCACTCTGCAATGAAATCAAACTCAAACGGCAAATTGAAAGCCAGAAAAGTATCAGTAAATATGAACTCGGAGATTTCTGTTATCAATTTGGCATGGAACCTTTAATAAGTCCTTCAAGCCAAAAGAAAAAACATAATTTAAAAAGAAATTATCAAAAAAGAAAATCAAAACAATTTGCAACACCACGATATTATATGCCCTCAAAAAGATATCATAAAAAATCCTTTCACCGCAATCCTTATAAAGAATCAAAGAAAGCTTTTTCAAAAGAAAAACCATCTTCTTCATACCCAAAACAAAAACAAACAGACATACAATGCTATAATTGCAAAGAAAAAGGCCATATAGCACCCGACTGCCCACAATTAAAGGTGAAAACCGAAAAAGAATTAAAAACTATTCTAAAAGGATCTTCAGTAACATCCGATACAGATAATTCTTCTGATACATGTCACTGCAAAATATTTGATAGTGAAATCCAGTATGAATCTGCCTCTTCCTCTTCTTTATCCTTAAACATGCTTTCTGCTCCAGAAGAATTGATACTAGAAATGTTTAAAGATCTTAAAGATGAAGAATTAAAAAATAAATATTTTGAAAAAATCCAGACGCTAAATAAAGGCAACAAAAAAGGAAAAACTACACTAAATACTTTACCTGAACAATTTAGCATTAAAACCGTTTTAGACAGATTAAGAGAACAAAATGTTCCTCCTCATCTAACAATTCCAGACCTTCATAAAGAAATCAATAATCAAAGGCAAGAAATAAATTCCTTAAAACAAAACTTAATGGAACTTCAAGACCTCAAACAAAGAGTTGAGAATCTTGAAGTTCACCTCTTAAAAACTTATCAAGAAAATAATGGAAAAATTGAAAATAACGAAGACTATAATGACATTGAAAATCAAGAAAATTTCGATGACAGCTTAAAAAATTTCATCAATTCATTATCAAGAAATCCATTTCAAAAATGGAAAACCCAAGTCACAATTCAGATCAAAAAATTCTCTATTAAAACCCTGTGCTTACTTGATAGTGGCGCAGACGTCAACGTAATAAGAGAAGGGTTAATCCCAAGAAAATATTATCTAAAAACTAACAATAAACTTAATCTAGCTACGGCTAATAAAAAACTCCTGATCAAGTACAAATTAAATGATGTTTATGTCAGTAAAAACGAAATATACATAAAGACAAATTTTTTCCTAGGAAAGGATTTAAACAATGATGTTATCCTCGGAAATCCTTTTCTACAAATATTACAGCCTTTTCAAATTGATTCTACAGGCCTGAAAACTGTCATAAATAATAAAGAAGTAATTTTTGAATTTGAATAAGCAATTATCCAGTCTCAAATAAAATAAATTATCTCGCTACTACCTTCAGTATCAATTTTTACCAATTTCTCTTATCCAGTTGTAGTCCAACTCCTTATCCAGGTTGTCTTTGCCACCATGGCATCCAGCTCTAGCAAAAGCAAAGCCCCTCTTCTTGAATCCAGCTCTTCCTCCAGACCAACATCCCAGCAAATGGTTATTCCTTTTTTCAATCCTGGATTATCCATCACCTCTCAAGAACTGATCAATGCTCATTGGAGTGCCATCCTTTCCGATAAAAAGAAAAATACTAGAAAAACCTTATCCAAAATTGTAACCCATATCAAGGATTTAGAAACCCAAATTCTGAGGTGTCAAAATATCCATCAAAAAGCACTGTTATCTATTTATGCTGATGAAAAAACATCCAGAATTAACCTCCTGGAAAAGGTTAACACAACCCTTCCAGAAGATATTGCTGCAAGAATAAGAGAAAAAACTCTTTCTTGTCAGATCAAGGAGCGCTTCACGTTCAAAGCGCATTATATTAGCTGGGCAACTGGCTTTCCCAAGTTGTTCCTGCCATCACATGCAGTCGATATCTCTTATATCGAGCAAGGCTTAGTCCAAAGATTTTCTTTATCCAGCGATAATTTTGAGCTAATCCAGCAGCTCCCTGCAGTCGTGCGTCATGCCCTTCGCAGTCTTGGAGTCACCAAAAGACAACTTCTTATCACAATTTCATCAAGCTTGGGAGAAAGATCTGAAATACGGTTTTACCAGCCTTATCAATTATGGAGCATCATGCAATTAGAAGACGGAGATTTAATATGCAAGAAATTCAGTCCTTCTTTAAATGTTTACGAACATCACGAGCATCTCCTGTTTAATTATCCACCACAGTGGTATGAAGCTCATGAAGTTGCTACAAGGGCATATAGTTTAGAACGTCTCCAATATTATGATCCAGCCTCTGATCAGTATCAAAGATTTCTCAATTTAAGGGGACATCTCGAATTTGCATCCACATATAGATATGTTTGGTGTGACGGTCGACGAGTTGTCTGCATTGATGATGACCTCGCCGAACAAACTACAATTATACAGCATCCTTCTAAATCTGGACATCCGGCATTAAATCAAATTCTCAGTGCTTATGACGATCTTTCTTTTTACATTTTAGAGACCACTCGAGAAGAATTAATCCAATTATTCCGAGGAGAAATGAAGAATAATAACTGGAATTCTGAAAGCTCACCTGAAGCAGAATAAAGCCATAGCCACTCAGTTTTCCACAAAGTATCATGAAGCTTCCGGTACCCATTATGGAAACCACGTCGTCACGTGGTGCCTGTCTCAAGATTTCCATCAAGGTTTCCATCATCCGTATAAAGCATAACGTCGTCACCATCAAGCATACCAAATAGTCAACAAAAGTGGCTCATCTTTGCCAAAACCTCCAATAAACAATTACAAAACGTCATCAAAACATCAAAGGTAACCGGATGACATCATCACGATGTGAACATATGAACACTTGGAAAGTCCAACATTACGGCTACTACCTACGGCTACATGCAACCAATTAACAAAGTATGAAGACCTCCTCTGTTCCCTATGACTCCTACCAGTTTATCCAACAGCTTCTCTCCAGCTCCAGCGACAAGCCCACGTGCAGCCCATATGCAGCAGGATACCAGCTTATCCACTTATCCTCAACAGGAAATGAAATGTAAATACAGTTGAAATCTCATTAAAATGAAATGTAAATTCAGTTTGAAATTACTATAAATAGGCATGATCGGCAGTGTATCCGGCAACAGTTGGAAACCAGTCCAAAAATCCAGTCTCATCCATCTTCCCATACACCTTCCACCCTTCCGTCCCATTTTGGTATCAGAGCCAAGTTTGGCCCCGGGAGTGTGTCATCAAGTCCACTTGTAATCAGTTTTGATTATCAATAAAGTTGCTTTGTGAGTATTTCTTCACTTATTTTGCGCCTATGTTGTGCTTTACTATTGTTGTTTAAGGAACTGCTGACTCAGAAGTAAGAGAGGCAAAAGTCTTAATACTTAGTTGTGTGTTTGTTATTATTGAGAAATTCTGATCATTCCACTCGGAGCGTAGAGGTAGCCATTTGTATCGCCGTTGTTAAGCCGTGTGAAGGCGTTTTAAGGCGTGTTGTTGGTGTGTAAATCCTCAAAGCGTTAGATACTCATGGTGGATTTGATAAAGAATTACTCAGTAATACAAATTATGGCTAAGTTTATTAAGAAGATTGTACTTTCTTCTTCCTCATCATCAAATTCCTTATCTTCTATGTCTATTAAAAATAGTGAAGAAATTAGCTATGATGATTTAGATCAAGTTATTTGTGACTGGACAATTCCAACTGTTCAAAAACATGAAGTTTATAAAATGGGAAGTTTTCAATTAAAATCAAGTTATAAGATAAAAACGATTGAAAGAACTGAATCCATTACTAGTAATATTCAACATCTTTCTTTAATTAAGCCCCAAGAAATACAAGAATATAAAAAAACATATAATTATATCCATTTTGGCTTAGTGCAAGTTGCTCTAAAGCCTTTAACAAGACTTGGATTAAGAACAGAAGCTCCATGTATGTTCAAGATACAAGACATAAAAAATTCAGTGATTCATTAATAGGAATGGTTGAATCAAGTCTGGCCAACGGCCCCACTTTCTTCAACTGTTTTTCCAATTTTTCTGTTTCTCTTACAGATCCAGGAGCACATGAAGCCCTTACTTTAGCTATCCAGACAAAAGGTTTTGATATGAATCCTCATAATCAAAATCTTGCCCTTGTTTATCGCGTTTATTATAAACTCATGAATTCAGTGGTTCCAGGCATAGCCTATTCACATCAAGCAAAAGGTATGACTTCCTTATTCCAAACCAATTTAAAAAATAAAGTCAATATTCCTAAACTTATCCAATGGAATGATATTAATTTATCCGGTAAATGGCTTTTAGAAAATGCTCAACCAGAAAAACCCAAGGAAAATCAAGATATTGAAAACATAATTGAACATGAAGATGGAAGTGTTGAAATAAATTTCCAAACAGATTTTCGAAAAACAACTCCTACAGTCTATCAACCTTCTAAAAAATCTTATTCTCATCCTCCTTCAGTTGTAGGAACTTCTTCCATACAGGAACCACCTAATATAAATTTGAGGCCTACAGGACTTGTTTATCCTTCTTATCAAGCTTTTCCATCTCATACATACAATCCCTCTGAAGCCGATTTCAATATAAATGTTATTGAAAGTTTTGAAATTGATAAAGAAATGTTAAAAAATAATTTAGCTGCACATCCTCTAACAAAACCTTTCTTTAAAAATATTTCTTCTGAACATCAAGACTTTTTGAAAGAAAAATGGTATAAATACATGCGTGATAATGAAATCAATATTTATTTCTTTGATTGGCTTAAATTAGCCATGAAGAAAAGATATAATAGTGACGATTTATCCATAAATATGATAACAAAATTAAGTTCATCATGGATTATAGCTTCGACCAGTTCTTCTCCTCAGAAAACAGAAGAATCTATTCATCCTCCCCTACATCAAATCATATATAAAGACACTTCAGCCGTACCAATAAAAGATGTTGCAAAAATCCAAGGGGATAAAGGCAAATCTGACTTTGTTTACAAATCAGATTTATGTCATGTTTTAGAACAACATAATTATACAAATATCAACCTTCATACGATAGGCCAACAGACGAATAGAATAGAAGAGAAAGTAGAATCTATTGTCAAAATCCATGAAGCATCCTCTTCATCCCAAAAAGTAATCAAGACGCAAACTTTAGGTTTTCAGGGTGAAATCCTGAGAGATATAAAGCTAGAAAAGAAACCTTTAAAATTTTCTAACGAACTCATTAATCAATTATCACACAGTTTTACTAACATAAAACTTCAAGAACCTAAAAACCATAAGGAATTTATTTCTTGCCTTTGATTATTGATTTCTTTATGAAGGTCTGGAATTGTTAGATGAGGAGGAACATTTTGTTCTCTTAATCTGTCTAAAACGGTTTTAATGCTAAATTGTTCAGGTAAAGTATTTAGTGTAGTTTTTCCTTTTTTGTTGCCTTTATTTAGCGTCTGGATTTTTTCAAAATATTTATTTTTTAATTCTTCATCTTTAAGATCTTTAAACATTTCTAGTATCAATTCTTCTGGAGCAGAAAGCATGTTTAAGGATAAAGAAGAGGAAGAGGCAGATTCATACTGGATTTCACTATCAAATATTTTGCAGTGACATGTATCAGAAGAATTATCTGTATCGGATGTTACTGAAGATCCTTTTAGAATAGTTTTTAATTCTTTTTCGGTTTTCACCTTTAATTGTGGGCAGTCGGGTGCTATATGGCCTTTTTCTTTGCAATTATAGCATTGTATGTCTGTTTGTTTTTGTTTTGGGTATGAAGAAGATGGTTTTTCTTTTGAAAAAGCTTTCTTTGATTCTTTATAAGGATTGCGGTGAAAGGATTTTTTATGATATCTTTTTGAGGGCATATAATATCGTGGTGTTGCAAATTGTTTTGATTTTCTTTTTTGATAATTTCTTTTTAAATTATGTTTTTTCTTTTGGCTTGAAGGACTTATTAAAGGTTCCATGCCAAATTGATAACAGAAATCTCCGAGTTCATATTTACTGATACTTTTCTGGTCTTCAATTTGCCGTTTGAGTTTGATTTCATTGCAGAGTGAAAATCCAACTTTATTAATTTTCTGGATTAGATCTCCATATGTATACAGGGCATAATTCAAATTTCCATAATTTTCGGATATCAATTCTTCTCTAACCTTTTCTGCGAAAAGTTTAGGAAGGCCTGATATAAATTTTTCTTTCCAGAATTCTGAATTGCTTGAATCAATTGTATATAGTTTTGATAGAAAAACATCTTTATACCAACGAAAATCAGATAATGTTGGGCAAGATAGATTAATTAGTTGGGTTTTTAATTTTTCTTCTACATTCAGATAATTTCCAACAAAATGTTTAATTATATTGCTAATAAGCATATAAACGAAATCGGGGATCATTTGTCCTTGAGGAGTAATAAGAGGGTTTCCAGATGGATATCTTTTTACTGCATTTAGAATAGTTTGTCTTTCTAGATCTGATAAGTATTTTTCCCACCAACCATTTAATTGTCCAGTAAAACCAAGGACAACTGCATTTGCTGCATGTTTTTTATCATTACCGGCAGCTATCATTGTAGAAGCATAGATCATCATCTGCTGGCATAATTGGATAATTTGATATTCAGATAATCCGTCTACACTCCATTCATATATTGATGAGCTTTCAAATTTAAGACCATTTAAAGTAGCTTGTTCTTCAAATTGAAGATCAACTGGAGTTGGTCGTGGATAATAATTTCTTGTTTTAGCTGTGGTAACAATTGGCTTTTGTCTTTTAAATATTTTATTGAGTTGTAGAGAATCTTGATGGTGTTGATCATCTTGATGTTCTTCTAGAGGATTTTCTTCAGAAACTAGGTCTTCAGAATCTGAATCAGAAGAATTTTTTAAAGTTGAGCCTAAAACATTTATAGATTTTTCATCTTTTTGGTTTTTAGGTTCTTGAAGTTTTATGTTAGTAAAACTGTGTGATAATTGATTAATGAGTTCGTCAGAAAATTTTAAAGGTTTCTTTTCTAGCTTTATATCTCTCAGGATTTCACCCTGAAAACCTAAAGTTTGCGTCTTGATTACTTTTTGGGATGAAGAGGATGCTTCATGGATTTTGACAATAGATTCTACTTTCTCTTCTATTCTATTCGTCTGTTGGCCTATCGTATGAAGGTTGATATTTGTATAATTATGTTGTTCTAAAACATGACATAAATCTGATTTGTAAACAAAGTCAGATTTGCCTTTATCCCCTTGGATTTTTGCAACATCTTTTATTGGTACGGCTGAAGTGTCTTTATATATGATTTGATGTAGGGGAGGATGAATAGATTCTTCTGTTTTCTGAGGAGAAGAACTGGTCGAAGCTATAATCCATGATGAACTTAATTTTGTTATCATATTTATGGATAAATCGTCACTATTATATCTTTTCTTCATGGCTAATTTAAGCCAATCAAAGAAATAAATATTGATTTCATTATCACGCATGTATTTATACCATTTTTCTTTCAAAAAGTCTTGATGTTCAGAAGAAATATTTTTAAAGAAAGGTTTTGTTAGAGGATGTGCAGTTAAATTCTTTTTTAACATTTCTTTATCAATTTCAAAACTTTCAATAACATTTATATTGAAATCGGCTTCAGAGGGATTGTATGTATGAGATGGAGAAGCTTGATAAGAAGGATAAACAAGTCCTGTAGGCCTCAAATTTATATTAGGTGGTTCCTGTATGGAAGAAGTTCCTACAACTGAAGGAGGATGAGAATAAGATTTTTTAGAAGGTTGATAGACTGTAGGAGTTGTTTTTCGAAAATCTGTTTGGAAATTTATTTCAACACTTCCATCTTCATGTTCAATTATGTTTTCAATATCTTGATTTTCCTTGGGTTTTTCTGGTTGAGCATTTTCTAAAAGCCATTTACCGGATAAATTAATATCATTCCATTGGATAAGTTTAGGAATATTGACTTTATTTTTTAAATTGGTTTGGAATAAGGAAGTCATACCTTTTGCTTGATGTGAATAGGCTATGCCTGGAACCACTGAATTCATGAGTTTATAATAAATGCGATAAACAAGGGCAAGATTTTGATTATGAGGATTCATATCAAAACCTTTTGTCTGGATAGCTAAAGTAAGGGCTTCATGTGCTCCTGGATCTGTAAGAGAAACAGAAAAATTGGAAAAACAGTTGAAGAAAGTGGGGCCGTTGGCCAGACTTGATTCAACCATTCCTATTAATGAATCACTGAATTTTTTATGTCTTGTATCTTGAACATACATGGAGCTTCTGTTCTTAATCCAAGTCTTGTTAAAGGCTTTAGAGCAACTTGCACTAAGCCAAAATGGATATAATTATATGTTTTTTTATATTCTTGTATTTCTTGGGGCTTAATTAAAGAAAGATGTTGAATATTACTAGTAATGGATTCAGTTCTTTCAATCGTTTTTATCTTATAACTTGATTTTAATTGAAAACTTCCCATTTTATAAACTTCATGTTTTTGAACAGTTGGAATTGTCCAGTCACAAATAACTTGATCTAAATCATCATAGCTAATTTCTTCACTATTTTTAATAGACATAGAAGATAAGGAATTTGATGATGAGGAAGAAGAAAGTACAATCTTCTTAATAAACTTAGCCATAATTTGTATTACTGAGTAATTCTTTATCAAATCCACCATGAGTATCTAACGCTTTGAGGATTTACACACCAACAACACGCCTTAAAACGCCTTCACACGGCTTAACAACGGCGATACAAATGGCTACCTCTGCGCTCCGAGTGGAATGATCAAAATTTCTCAATAATAACAAACACACAACTAAGTATTAAGACTTTTGCCTCTCTTACTTCTGAGTCAGCAGTTCCTTAAACAACAATAGTAAAGCACAACATAGGCGCAAAATAAGTGAAGAAATACTCACAAAGCAACTTTATTGATAATCAAAAACTGATTACAAGTGGACTTGATGACACACTCCCGGGGCCAAACTTGGCTTTGATACCAAAAATGGGACGGAAGGGTGGAAGGTGTATGGGAAGATGGATGAGACTGGATTTTTGGACTGGTTTCCAACTGTTGCCGGATACACTGCCGGTCATGCCTATTTATAGTAATTTCAAACTGAATTTACATTTCATTTTAATGAGATTTCAACTGTATTTACATTTCATTTCCTGTTGAGGATAAGTGGATAAGCTGGTATCCTGCTGCATATGGGCTGCACGTGGGCTTGTCGCTGGAGCTGGATAGAAGCTGTTGGATAAACTGGTAGGAGTCATAGGGAACAGAGGAGGTCTTCATACTTTGTTAATTGGTTGCATGTAGCCGTAGGTAGTAGCCGTAATGTTGGACTTTCCAAGTGTTCATATGTTCACATCGTGATGATGTCATCCGGTTACCTTTGATGTTTTGATGACGTTTTGTAATTGTTTATTGGAGGTTTTGGCAAAGATGAGCCACTTTTGTTGACTATTTGGTATGCTTGATGGTGACGACGTTATGCTTTATACGGATGATGGAAACCTTGATGGAAATCTTGAGACAGGCACCACGTGACGACGTGGTTTCCATAATGGGTACTGGAAGCTTCATGATACTTCAAGACCTCAAACAAAGAGTTGAGAATCTTGAAGTTCACCTCTTAAAAACTTATCAAGAAAATAATGGAAAAATTGAAAATAACGAAGACTATAATGACATTGAAAATCAAGAAAATTTCGATGACAGCTTAAAAAATTTCATCAATTCATTATCAAGAAATCCATTTCAAAAATGGAAAACCCAAGTCACAATTCAGATCAAAAAATTCTCTATTAAAACCCTGTGCTTACTTGATAGTGGCGCAGACGTCAACGTAATAAGAGAAGGGTTAATCCCAAGAAAATATTATCTAAAAACTAACAATAAACTTAATCTAGCTACGGCTAATAAAAAACTCCTGATCAAGTACAAATTAAATGATGTTTATGTCAGTAAAAACGAAATATACATAAAGACAAATTTTTTCCTAGGAAAGGATTTAAACAATGATGTTATCCTCGGAAATCCTTTTCTACAAATATTACAGCCTTTTCAAATTGATTCTACAGGCCTGAAAACTGTCATAAATAATAAAGAAGTAATTTTTGAATTTGAATAAGCAATTATCCAGTCTCAAATAAAATAAATTATCTCGCTACTACCTTCAGTATCAATTTTTACCAATTTCTCTTATCCAGTTGTAGTCCAACTCCTTATCCAGGTTGTCTTTGCCACCATGGCATCCAGCTCTAGCAAAAGCAAAGCCCCTCTTCTTGAATCCAGCTCTTCCTCCAGACCAACATCCCAGCAAATGGTTATTCCTTTTTTCAATCCTGGATTATCCATCACCTCTCAAGAACTGATCAATGCTCATTGGAGTGCCATCCTTTCCGATAAAAAGAAAAATACTAGAAAAACCTTATCCAAAATTGTAACCCATATCAAGGATTTAGAAACCCAAATTCTGAGGTGTCAAAATATCCATCAAAAAGCACTGTTATCTATTTATGCTGATGAAAAAACATCCAGAATTAACCTCCTGGAAAAGGTTAACACAACCCTTCCAGAAGATATTGCTGCAAGAATAAGAGAAAAAACTCTTTCTTGTCAGATCAAGGAGCGCTTCACGTTCAAAGCGCATTATATTAGCTGGGCAACTGGCTTTCCCAAGTTGTTCCTGCCATCACATGCAGTCGATATCTCTTATATCGAGCAAGGCTTAGTCCAAAGATTTTCTTTATCCAGCGATAATTTTGAGCTAATCCAGCAGCTCCCTGCAGTCGTGCGTCATGCCCTTCGCAGTCTTGGAGTCACCAAAAGACAACTTCTTATCACAATTTCATCAAGCTTGGGAGAAAGATCTGAAATACGGTTTTACCAGCCTTATCAATTATGGAGCATCATGCAATTAGAAGACGGAGATTTAATATGCAAGAAATTCAGTCCTTCTTTAAATGTTTACGAACATCACGAGCATCTCCTGTTTAATTATCCACCACAGTGGTATGAAGCTCATGAAGTTGCTACAAGGGCATATAGTTTAGAACGTCTCCAATATTATGATCCAGTCTCTGATCAGTATCAAAGATTTCTCAATTTAAGGGGACATCTCGAATTTGCATCCACATATAGATATGTTTGGTGTGACGGTCGACGAGTTGTCTGCATTGATGATGACCTCGCCGAACAAACTACAATTATACAGCATCCTTCTAAATCTGGACATCCGGCATTAAATCAAATTCTCAGTGCTTATGACGATCTTTCTTTTGACATTTTAGAGACCACTCGAGAAGAATTAATCCAATTATTCCGAGGAGAAATGAAGAATAATAACTGGAATTCTGAAAGCTCACCTGAAGCAGAATAAAGCCATAGCCGACCATAAGGAATGGAAGGAATTTGATTTGAAATTTCCAGAGTTTGCCCAGGAGATCAACAATGTGAGGTTGGGACTGGCCACCAATGGGTTCAACCCATTGGGCAACATGAGCACTTCTTTCAACATGTGGCCTGTCATACTTACGCCTTACAACCTTCTACCCTGGATGTGCATGAATGATCCATTTTTCATAATGTCCTTACTTAGTCCTGGGCCAGGGCACCTGAGAAGGAGATCGATGTGTACCTAAGGTCCTTGGTTGATGAGTTGAAGGAGTTGTGGGAGAATGGTGTCCTGACTTACGATGCTCACAGTGAACAGACCTTCCGGATGCATTCGGTTGTGATGTGGACCATAAATGACTTTCTCGTGTATGATAACTTGTCTAGTTGGAGCACAAAAGGTCACAAGGCTTGTCCCACTTGCAACAAAGATTCATTAATGTGTAGGTTAAAAAGATTGGGTCGGTGGGATATCGAATTTACTTGCCTAAGAACCACCATTGGGGAAGGAGCAAGAAGTTCAACAGGAAGCTAGGGAATAACATTTTTGTTTAATTGTTGACTCAAATAACATGTTTATGTTTACAATTGTAGCAAATTTTTGAGTTCGGGGGCTCTGTGAACGATCCGATCATCAAGGCTGCCATTGATGCAAAGTGCCAGAAATTGTACAGGGACTAGAAGAGTGACTTACATACCCACTATTTATCTCTTTTGGAGGCGGGAGTGCCCAATCCAAAGAGCCACCCACTAAAGCCTTGTAAGGCAGAAGACTGGACCTGGATGATCGACAATTTGTGGGAGACTGAGGAGTGGAAGGTAACTTTTAATGGTTTTGTATATACATATAAATCAATTATTTATCAAGTTCATTGTATTAGTTAAGATTTATTCGGGTAAGATTTTTTTTTTTTTTTATGGGAGAAGTCAAGGAAAGCAAGAAATAGCCGATCAAAGATGGCGTGGAATCATACGAGCAACTCTAGATCAAAGTGCCAGAAATTGTATAGGGACTAGAAGAGTGACTTACGTACCCACTATTTATCTCTTTTGGAGGTGGGAGTGCCCAATCCAAAGAGCCACCCACTAAAGCCTTGTAAGGCAGAAGACTGGGCCTGGATGATCGACAATTTGTGGGAGACTGAGGAGTGGAAGGTAACTTTTAATGGTTTTGTATATACGTATAAATCAATTATTTATCAAGTTCATTGTATTAGCTAAGATTTATTCAGGCAAGATTTATTTATTTATTTTCTTTCTAGGAGAAGTCAAGGAAAGCAAGAAATAGCCGATCGAAGATGCCGTGAAATCATACGAGCGGCTCTAGATCGTTCCTAGCACGTCATTCAATGATTGTAAGTGTGGGTTTAGGAATTTATTTTATTTTATTATGGTTATGAAGTTTTCATTTCTTATATTAACGAAATATCTAATGTCATAATAGAGAGCATAGAATGCTGGATAGGGACAGCCTTTTCCCGATTTCTACCACAATACCCACTATATGTATGGAAATAATAGGTGGATAAATGAGGAGGCTCGGAAAACATATGTACATGTCTAAGTCATTTTGATAAATCAATACAAACTACTTTTATACATATGTTAAACTCACTTTATTTGATTTTTACTTGTTTAAAAATATCGCAGGAGGAATTAGTACGAGCGACAGCCAAACAATCTCAACCCTCGATCAAATCTCCAATGAGTGAGGAACAAATATCCTTTAAGGTTCTTGGGAAGAGGCCGGGATATCTGAAGGGTTTTGGCAATTGCACGAAGTCCGCTTTAGCTTCAACCTAGACTCAGACGGGCCCTAATTTTCAGTACTTGTTCTGCGGGAGAAGTTAGCAGAGCAGGCCAGGAGAACCAATTTCTTTGAGGGCTTAGTCCTCCAATTAGCAAAGCGTGTAGGCATAGATCCGGGTATCGTTGTTGGTGGGGAGGGCACCTCGAGTGGAGCTCGGGATGTGTCTTCTCTAGGTCTGTATATGACTACTCTTGTCAAAATGGCATTTATTTGCATGTTCAATTAATTAGGCATTTATAATTGTAAAAGAGTAATCATCATAAGGAGTTTTGAAAGGAGGTGGGTTTTGATGCAGAGTGCATGAGGAATTGTAGGAGAAGGTTACTGTAGTGCCAATTTCTATCATTATCATCATTCTGTTACTGTTGCTATTTTTTTTTCTTTCTTTTTCTGATACAAGTGCATGGGGAGTGTGGAATGATGATTTTCTCTTGTCCTTTCATCACATGGATCGCTGCTATAACTGATGGTAGAACAGATCTGTGAATGCTATTGGTGCTTGAGTTCACCTTCCCCTGTGCTTTTGCAAGCAAACAACCAAACCCTCGTATTCATGCCTTTCCTACCCATGTCTTGATCTCACAATTTCTATGTGGGTATTCATCCAAACTCTAGATTCTCTCTCACTGAACTTAAGGAAACCCATATCTGATGATGAAAGGTTCAACAATTCAACAACACCAAGTTGTGGATGAGAACATGTCCAAAAAGCAACTACCTCTTCTGGCAACATATATTGACAGTCCTTTGCTTCTCCAAATCCATCAACCATAGTGAAGAATATAATTTTAAAAGATATTTAGAAGATGAAAAATTGTGAATATTCATTTTCAAATGTTATTAGAATGTGTTCAATATAAAAAATAATAATAAAATAATATATAAAAATGATGAGAATATTTATATTTATATATGGAGAATATTGACTAGTGAGAACAATTCTAATATAATGTTACCAAAGAAAGTTTGTCATGGCTCATTCTCATAAAGGAATCCTTCCCAACAAAAGCTCTCATTCACAGAATAAGAATATCTATGGTGAGTCCTCTTTCTCCTTACTCTGTTCTCTCGATTCGTGAGGTGGTTGTTTTTGTTTTGTGAAAACACATGGATTTTGTGTCTTCTACACATAAAATGCAAACCGGGGTTGTTTAATATTTTTAGATGCATCTGTATTTAAAGTGCACCGTTCTCAACTATAATGATGCTGGTTCATTCAATGATCAAAATTTTATATTCTTCTTCTTTTTTTAGTTTAAAGATTTCTTAAAATTTTTTTAACTGAATCCATTTGTGTTTTAAGGTATGACTACTTGTGTTGAAACTGATAAGTAATTTACAATTGTATTTCCAGGCCATGATCCTATAAAAAACAAAACAATTGATTTGATGAGGCACTGCTTTTAGGATGCTTCAAAAATCTCCCAGATTTGAAGATCAGAAATGTTTAATCTTATGTTATTTTTCTTTAAGTCGGATATGGATGGCAATCTGTACTCATGTATTTAAGACCTTTCAAAACTAATATTAGTTTTCTTTTTTTCTTTTTGGCTAAAATGGTGTCAGGAGACTTTATAGATAAATGACAATAATGAAAATTATATTCTTTCATGCATTGTCTGTCATAACTAAATGCATATGTTATAAGTGCTGACAAGGAAAAAGAAATGAAATGCCAAAGACATACCGTAGTTGTAACTACTTAGCTAGAAACTAATGCTAAGTAGATAAAAGCTTTTAGATACTTCAAATTACATGCATTGACTCTGACTAGAGGGTAAACATACTATACATATGCATTTATAGCTTTGCATCCATAGATGCTGGTGGGAAACTATTTGGCAACACCAGAAAGCTGAAAGATCATCTCACCAACCTTCTATCAAACAAGAATCAGCTGACTTTATGGTAGCACTTGGCCTTGTAGAAGCTTTGATTGAAGATAATTAAGCCTATCGAGTAGAGATCAACCTCTCTTTTTTATTAATACTTTTCTTCACTTGCTTTATTCTTATGCAAATTGAATAAGAAGTGAAGAAAGAGTCCATAGAGCTAAGATGTAGCACACATGAAGGCCAAATTTGCTAAGTAACAGATTGCTGTGTGTTGAAATGGAATGCAGGAAATTGTTTTAAGTAATGGTACAACAATGACATGATCATATGAATATATAAGTTTTCATTGGTATTTGAATGTTGGTACAGAATAGAATGTTATCTTGGGTTTTAATTTTGTAATAGTAAAGTGCTTTGAATGTTGAAATGGTATTTGAATGTTAAAAGGATGTTTGAATATTAATATGAAGTGGAATGAATTTTCTTGTTTCATTTTTTGATGGTTTTGGAATGAAAATGAAAGTTAGGTGTGTACAGCTCTATTCTTGGATAATGGAATGAGAGAGGTTGGAATATGTAATAAATGAATGTAGGTATAGGGAAAGAAAATTAAAAAAACAAAGAAATACAAAAAAAAAATTAATATTGATTGCCAGCGCAATATTGTAAACTATTACTAGCGCTCAATTAGCAGTAAACAAAATAAATAAACCATTGCATGTGAAATAAAATGCCGACAAAAGGCCTTTAAAATAATTAGATTTAGAAAAATAATGGATATTGTTGGCGACAAAAAATGCTGGCAAATAACTTAGAAAAAATAATTATTCATAAAATTTAAAGTTTTTACTACCGCTAAAACACGCTGGTAAAAGTTTTTTCTTCTCACAGGCAATGTGTAAGATTTACTAGCACTTCCATTTGGTCACCGACAAATGCTATCCCTTTTTTTTCCAGCTGCTTGCCGGCAGTAGAAATCGCCGAAAATGGTTATTGCTGGCATTTTCTGTACCTTACCGGCGTATATTTTGTGTTGGCAAAGATGAAAATTGTTGTAGTAATATACACCAGAACCACTAAAGGCAAAAAGAATCATATGAAGAAGACTTGCGTTGTGCCTATGCAGTAGATGAGATACAATAATAAGTCTTTTAGGTTTAGATGAGGAGTATGGAGTCTAACCTAAAAATGCTTTAGATCCAATACACAACAGCGATCATTTTCAAATACTCTACTATACCACCAAATATCCAAGCATATAAAAAAAATAATCATTTCATTAAATTCCACAATATACACCAAATGATTACATCATGATTTCTTCTAAAATGTTCCCACTTCTATAAATGTTTTTAATATAGCCACATGTCATGAAAAGTTATTTCCAAAAAAATTTAAAATCTAAGTTGCTTGGTTAGAAATTGAAAAGAAGAAAAAAAAATTGGAGAATTTCAAGTTAAAAAATAATAATAATGAATTAAAAAATAGTGAGATCAAACAATAAAATAATAAATAAAATCAAGGGATTTTGACCCTATGGAAGAATGATCTCTGGCTGTTGAAACTCGTGGCCACCTTTTGAAGCATCCAACAATGCATGCCCAAAGTTTGTTAGATTCCAATAACATAAGTTAGATCAATAATTTAGGAAAATAGATAAAGATTATGGAAAAATGCTTAATTAATGAGATTTGATTTTGGTTTGAAAATAAAATTTAGTATTCTTGCGGTTAGTGGAGGCGAGAGAGATTTTAGGGATATGTCTTATTAAGTGCATGCCACGTGTCACTTTGCCGCACACTCTCACGAAGTGGGAGAATTCTCTTAATATAATAATAATAATAATAATAATAATAATTAGTGCTGGAGGTTCATGCCCAACACAGGCAAAAAAAAAAGAGTAAATGAAAATAAATTCTTTGTAAAATAAGAAATAAAAAAAACTAAGAGATTTCTAACAATATTCGGATGGTGAACATATGTATGCATCACACCACAAACCAAAAACAATTCATGGATAAAGATATATTAAATAAAATAATTAAGAATATTATTAAAATAGTGAAAACTTACCAAAATATTGTTGCCCTTATTAAATGAGTCTTTAAAAAAAGCTACCAAAACTTGAAAAGTGATTATAACATGAAGAATTAGAAATAATAAAATTAAAATAAGGAATAAAAAACAAGCAAAGTACGTTTAAAATGCAGCTAAATATCACATCTCACTGAAGTAGGTTAGAGATACTTACTGTAGGATCAATAGTCCTTAAGAGAACAGTTATAAATATAAATAAAATTATATGTTAGGCATTAAAGATATAATTAGATACGACCAAAACCATGGAGACCCTGATTAACAAAAATAGTTTCTCTCTAGCCTTTTTTTTTTATGGGTTGATAACCCTCTGCATCAACCATTAAATGCCACGAAATGGTCACTACTTCTCTTGTGAAGGATCCATCTTACTTTCCACCTCAATGCAAACCCACTCATCCACCAATGGCCTAGAATTCAGCCGTTGATCATGATAGAGTTCTTTGATAAGATCCAATATGACACTGAAGAAAGCAGATTGTACATTGAATTTAGTGGCAATCGCCTGGATCCAGCATGGAACAAAATCAAACACTATCAGATCAGGCACTATCTGGCTCAAAAAATAAAATACAGAACATTGTGATTGGAAAAATAACAACATATACTTGTTAAAAAAAGAAAAGAATAAACAAACATTGAAGTCATGTAAAATCACATTCTACACATTCTAAGGCAAAGATTAAAGAAACCAGTAAATAAATAACCGCAAATCGAAGTTACCTTCGAAGATCCCACTGACATTACGCGCATGCTGTCCAAAAGGTCTACCATCAAGACCTCTAATTGCTTTTTTGCATGATACTCATCATGAAAATAAATTAAATAAAATCCTACAAAATATCATTAAAATAAATTAAGACAAATCCTACAAAGATTAAAGTCGTGTAAAATTACATTCTAAGGCAAAGATTAAAGAAACTAGTAAATAAATAAATATCATGAAAATAAATGAAGACAAATCCTATAAAATGCCATGAGGGGGGTTGTCAACTGAAGCGGTGAACCTTGGCTTTAGATCTGTCACACCTTTTCCCATTCTCCACAATCCTAAAATCATCACATTGAATAACATAAAGTTTCACCCAAATTAAGTACAACATTGACATATCCCAAGAACATCAGGTAATACACAGTTTATTATAATATGAAAACATAGATGGCATCATTGATGGATTGATAATACTAAGAACAATACCAACAAAAGCCAAAGCAAAGAAACCAAGCATGGAGAGAAATATAAAAGGAGAAAGGGAATAATCAATACTAACATCATACCCTCCAGCCTCTTGTCCAAAGATAGGAGGAAAAACAGGTGTCCACGATACTTATTTCATATCAATTAATTCATTCACAATTACAAAGCAATTCAAAAACAATGAGTCCTTTAAATCGATAAATGGATTGAGATATAATTGGTCTCATGGGTCTTATTAAGGCACAATAAAGAGAGGGAGAGACTTTTGGGCCAGGGGTGATTGAGAAACAATGGGTAGATAGAGAGATTTTAAGAGAGAGGATACTGTCATTCAAATTAGTAACAAATTAAGTCTACTGCTAATTGACTTGCGTTAAGAATGGAATAAAAAGTTGAATACCATTCAATTACACATTACAGTTGCAGAGATTTTTTGGAGAATAAATGGAATAGATGAGAGTGATTAAGAGAGGATTAAAAGGTATAATACAAGCAGGCCATTTGCCTCTCTCCCACGGTCTCTAACAAAAGGGGGAAATTCTTTTTATATATATAACTAACGCTTCGGGGCCCACGTGTTTAAAAAATATATTATTTGTAAATAGGAATATTTATAAATATCTAAAAAAATTATAAATTAATATTAACATAAAATTCATTACACAATCATGTTTTAAATAAAATCCTTAAAACCAAATGTTTTAAAGATAAATGAATAAAATGGGCCAATCAAATTATGTAGCATGTTGTACTAGAACATTGGATTGGCTGAAGATTAATTATGAATAATATAAAATATGATCTCAACTCTTCTTGCACTTATTCATCTTGTATGCTTATTCCAACTGCTGCAATTATTTTAACTCTTAGGACTCCAATTAAATATCTTAATATTTTCAACATATCTATTGATTTTGTGGTTGTCTGATGAACATGGGATATGGCCCAATACAAATCCAAATTAATTTGGGAAGGGTTGTAAATGGGCAGGCTTGAACCTCAAAACACATAAAATTTTAATGGTTTGGCCTAATCAATTTAGGATCTAAATCTAAAATGTCCCTTTTAAAACCGCAAATCTTGGCTAAATTATAAAACACATGGGCTGGGTCCATCCAATTGATAGATATACAATTTGAGTTTGAGAGATATCTATTTCAAAGCCCAATATTTTACTTATATATATATATAGGTCAAAAATGTGTGTGAGGTGTGATAGTTTTGTCCTTTTGCATATTAATACTTTTAAAAAAAAGAGTGTCCTTCACCAAAATAGTAAATGACATATGCACATGAATATTCTTATATATGTATATATATATATATGAGAATATTCATGTGCATACATCCCTCACCGTTTGGGCTATGTTTTAATGTTTTATAGAACGCAACCTACACCTGAACCTCATTAACAGGCTTGATTATTAAACAATCCAAGTATGAGACGCCCTATATTCTTTAAGGCCTATCACTAACATATTTTATTCATATGGTATATATATTTTGCAAATGGCCCACATCGAGCATGGGTCTTTTTCTTGTCTATTCAATTCCAACTCAATGTTTTTTGTAGTGAAAGGAATGGTTGACCTAATGATTCTTTGTCTATTGGACCATTCCATCTAATTTAATTTAGTTTAATTAAAGGAGAAATTCTAACTTTTTTAATTAATATTCTAATGAAAGTCTATGGGTACATTATTTTTCTTTTTTATTTAGTCTTACTAATATGATATTTTTGTGCATTAAAATATTGAAAATTTAAACACATACCAATTGAAGTTTAATGGGTGTATCTATTAAATGGCTACATCCCAATATTAATGTTTTCCACAAACTAATGTTAAATAAAAAATCAAGAAGGATGAACATGTAGTCAAGTTCTACATGAGAAGATTCAATCCTTCCCTTTTTTGATTTCTACATCTGAACAATATTTGTGGTATAGATTCTTCTATGACCAATTTATATTTTGCCTTATTAGAAGTTCTATATCTGAATGTGCATTTGATGGATTATGTTATAACCAATTACTGTGCTTGAATGTTTTTATACCAAATGGATTGGACTCTTGCTTGAAAATGGCATCCATATGAATCTTTATCAAAACTTGGCCTCATGTATGAAAACTTACAAGAAGCATTGCAAATGGGCTATGAGTATAGTTTGAATGTATACCATAGCTTCAGGGCCATGTTCAACATGGGCCTTGTTAAAAGAATGTTTATAATTAAAAATCCAGGCGGGGTGCAACAAAATCCAAGCTTTTTTTTTTTTTTTTGGCTAAAGGGTTAAGAATTTCTTAGAGCAATTGCCCCATTAAAAAAAATGGAACAATCATAATAGCACTCATATAATGCATCAATCATCATCCTAGATAATGCATCATTCCATCCCATATTACCTCGCAGATAATTCTGTGTTTAAAATGATGGTTCACTACAAATTAGGAACTATAATGGCACTCAATCGGTCATACCAACAAAATAGGAAATTGAGAGAAAAACTAACAAAATACTAAATTTAGAGAAAATACGAGATGAGAGTTTAAAATGATGGCTCACTACAAATTAGGAACCATAATGGCATTCAATCGGTTACATCACAAAATAGGAAATTAAGAGAAAAACTGACAAAATAGGAAATTTAGAGAAAATAGGAGATGAGAGATTTTAGGGATGTCACGTGTCGCTCCCTCTTTCTCTCTCACGAAGGGGGGAATTATCTTAATATATATAATACTAAATTTATATATATGGAGAATATTCATGTGTAAATGTCCCTCACTATTTTTTCATGAAAACTCTTGGTGGGACCCACTATGTGGTCCATCCAAATGGACCAAACACATGAACCACCTAAATTTCACTCATTCACCAATTTTGGGTTAGATCAAAATAGACTAGACTATTAAATCAAATCTACACCGATTCAAATAAACTGAACTTCTAGGCCACGAATAAAGAGGTTAAGGACATGCGATTCAAGGTTGGCTCAAGACAATTTGAAGCCTAAAGCAACAATATTAAATGGGGTATTTTTTATTTTTAATATTATTATAATATTTTATTTAAATTTTATTTTTTTATTTTTTGTAATGCAATATTACCATTTAAGTTTTTATATTCAAACTTTGCAAACATATCCTTTTTAATTAATAGTATGGCTAATCTACTTAATCTTTTTTGTGACATTGTTATTCTAAATTAGGATTTTATTAATTTTAATTTTGAAAAACTTCTTTCTATAAAAGAAACAATTACAGGTATTGTCAATATTTTTCTAGTAGACATATTTAATATTTATAAATTATAACTAATAATATTTATAAATAAAACGAACACTAACTATAATAAACATATAATATGATCTTGTAATTAAATTTTTTTTAAAAGCATAGAACCATACAAGTTAATTTAGTGATTTACCGGCGTTGGCCACAAAAATTATAGATGTTGATTACTTTTGAATTCGATGCAGCTTCTTCAATTTAAAAAAAAAAAGATTATATTTGAAGTTGTCTGCTAAAGATTTCAAGCAGTATAGATATAGAGGGAAAAATGTGCAAATTGAATGATTTTCAAAAAAAAAATGAATTCTTGCTTGTTCCGATTTTAGATTTTTTTTCATGTCAACATTTTCTCAATGCTGAAAATGGTCTTTAATTCTTTTTTTGAAATATGAAAAGAAAACACTTATTTTTTTTGAAATGTAAAAAGATGGTAGTTGCTTTAATTACTTTTATGAGGCCTTATTTTTTTTTGAATTGAAAAAAAAAGATAGAAATTACTTTTTTTGGGGCCTTATTTTTTGGGGGCCTAAAGTAAAGGCTTTTTTTGCCCAATGGTCAAGTCACCCCCGATGCGATTGGTGCCAAGCTTGATATCTGGGATTGTCCTGCATGGTTTTTTCCATCCCCTCCTTTAGCAGGATCTATAGTGGGCTCCACAGAAGAGTATGCACTGCCTACCTGTGAGGAATGTATGCATATAAAGACTCAGGGGTGCGGGAGCATGACATCCTTTGCCGCAGTTTTAATGTTTTGTATACTTATTCTTCTAATCACAGTATAAGCGGACTTTTTTTTTTTGGTAAAAATCTTTAAAACCTATTGAAGTCATGAAACAATGACACTAAAAGAAGAATTGTACGACAATCAAAGAAAGTGCTCGCTGTCGGTTAAGCCATGTTAACCAAAAGGAAAATTTGAAGTAGTCAGACCTAATATATTAGAAATTGAGAAGTAGCGGAACATGTTAGGAAGTAAGCCGTAAATGTGGAAAAGAATGGAAATACTAAATAATTACTTATCAACGTACAAGCTTAATTTAAGATGAGAAATGACAGCACTCGAATTGGAAAAAGAAAAATGAAAAATGAAAAAGCTTCTTCTGTATGATGATGAATTGGGGGAATTGAGACTAATAGCATGTTTGGGGTGGGGTAGGGTAACGTAGGATAAAATAAAATTTTTAAAATTTAAATTTTTTTTAAAATATCAAATTTTCATCTTTTTTCAAATAAAATGAAAAAATCATCACTAATTACAAAAAAAAAATCTCTACCTTTTATATAAAAAGTCAAAAATTTTTTACATCAAATAACTAAAAATAAAAAATCATCATAACATAATCATATATCATCTTTTCTTGATTTTAAATTTACTGTTCTCTATTATATCCAAGGCCTCCTCCAAACATGCCCTGACAAGACAAGCTGATCACTCGTAATGTAAGGCCTTCCCACCGTGGGTTTTCCATTAGAGAATCTGGATTCAAATTGGGTCTATGATCGGAGATCCGACAGCCTGTCATCCACCAAATGAAAAGGCAAGTCCGGATCCTCTGCCAAAAACCTTAATACTGGCCGTGGGGAGATCCCACATCAACATCGGGCCCTGTCATGTACGCGGGCATTGTGGGCACTGGGCAGCTGTCCCATGCTGACGTCTCCCACGGTCAGGGTGAGGATTTTCCTAGTGTAATCTCAATTCATAAAGAGGCAGGACTCAGGAGAGATCTACGGCTATAGCATGAACAAGACCTATTGGAGTTTAGTATGTGTCCCATCAATCACATTGCAGTCCAATGCCCAAACCTACTTAGCTTTGGAGCCTTGGGCATCCGTAAATCTGAAAATAGGAGGCAGATAGAGACCAAGTAATTCAAAGTTTCAGTGATATTTATAGCCAGTTTTAATTAGTGAGATACGATTAGTTACACTTAGCCCGGTGACAGGGTCTGAGTTAAAATGTGAGTTAAGTATGATAAATTCTTAAACAGGGCACGAGGGGATGAGATTGAAAATCACGCGTAGAAGAATGTTATTTACCATTACATTAAACCATGCTTTAAATCAATGGAATTGACCCTGGTCTAAGGTATGGTTAAATTAACAATCAATATCACATCAGACAAATTGGAGTTTGGAACAAGAATAATTAGAAGTAACTGATTTTTGGAATATATATATATCTATATGTATATATATGGCTCTAATCATGTAAAATTTGTTCTCCCATATCTACTATGAGAGCTTTTTATAGGGCCCACTTGTTGGTCTCATTTAGAAATAGGATCAGGGGAGATGTAAAGACCACCTTCAAATTTGGACTCAATTACATGTCCCTAACTTTTTCATTCATGGCTCACAAATCCAATTCATTCATATTAATACACAATTGATTCAACGGTCTAGTAAATTCGAATTTGATTGAAACTTGGGACCTGTGACTTTAGGGTGGTTCCTGTTAGGTTTATGTCTTGTATTCCGGTTTAGCCGGATGAGTCCACTAGATTAGCCAGGGACTGGTTTAAGGTCAAGGGTATTTTGGTAATTGTACCGGGGCTTTCTTGGTGGCCAAGAAAGCGGAGATTATATATTGTATAGTCTGTAACCCTAGACCTTGCGGCGGCGGCAGTAGTTGCCCGTGGTGTTCCCACACCACGTAGGAGAGATGAGGTGAGAGTGTGGGAATCTCTTGTATGCTTTACTGGTCATAGTAAAGATGTTCGTCCTCCTGTGCCCGTGGATGTAGCCCTGTTTGGGTGAACCACGTAAATCTCGGTTTCTCTTCTTGTGTGTGGTTGATTGTTGATCTTGTGATTCTGTGGATGCGCACAACGGGTGATTATCAGAAAATCACAACAATTGGTATCAAAGCCGAGGTTGGTGTTCCTCGGGTTTCTGAGCGAGGTGGAGATCGCTCGATGGCTTAGATGTTGTGCATGAAGATTAACTGAGATCAGGTTCGTGATATTTGGTTTGGCCACGGATTGGAGTTTCCAATCGGAAAAGAAGAAGACGAGATTGGGTTCTCCGGTCTCGCTGGATCGGAGGAAACAGGATTCACATGTTTTCAGATCTCGGAGAAAATCGCGGCTGGTTGGATTTCTGGGCTTTCAGATCTGAGGAGAAGAGAAGCGTGCATCAGATCTGCCCGAACGCGGGTGGGCCACGCATCACAGAGAAGGTTGATACTCAGGTTTGCCCGAGACCACGGAAAAGGACTGAAAGAGCGGTTCTTCGATTTGGCTGGAATCAGAGGAAAAGGGGTTCTCGGTCCTGATCATTGCTGCGAAGAAGAAAACAGAAGAAGACCGGAAGAGAAAACAAAAAAAAAAGAAACCGAATCTCTTGCCGCTGCCGGAGAAGACGACCACTTGCACGCAGCCGCCGCCATCGCCGCCGCTGCCGTCGCAGAGGACGAAGACGGTCGGTCACAAATGGCCCCTGTTGCAGACGGCAGAATAGAGGAAGAAGAAGAAGACGGTGTTTCGGGCCGGGTCAAGTCAAGTTCGACCTGACCCGAGTGCAGCGCAGCCCAGAGCAGCAACAACAGGCTACGGGTCAGGTCAGGTCAGGTTAGACCCGACCTGATCGCACAGAAGCCCAGCAGTTCAGAGGAGGTTTGGTTTCAGGTCAGGTCAGGTCCGACCCGACCCGTTAATAGAAGGTCCAGCCTAGTCAGCAGGTTTAGGCCGGGTCAGGTCAGGTTCGACCCGACCTGTTAGCAGACGGTCCAGCCCAGCGCAAAAAGGCAGTTCAGTTCCGGGTCAGGTGAACCCGACCCGGGTCCGCTCCAGAAGCCCAGCAGACAGCGCAGAGTGACGTCAGCAGTGACGTCAGCAACGGTCAACAGGCAGGTTTGACCAGATTAACGGCTGAAATTGTTTCTGCGATATCTTGATCGTCCGATGTCCGATCGGAGATCCGTTTGCGCCTACGGACTCGTTTCGAGCAAATCTACGCAGTGGAAGAGGTTGATTGGCTGTTTGACAGTCAAGGAGGAGGTTTGACCGATTGGAGCATAGAAACTTGTTTCTACGTTATCGGGGCCATCCTGAGTCGGATTTCAGATCCGTTTCTTCCAGCGTGCTCGTGGTGACGAGATCTATAACTTGATGCAGAAATTTAGAGGAGATCTGAACAGATGTGGATTGAGGCTAGAATCAGGTCTACTGACCTGGTTGTTGTTGCAAACCCAATAATAGGAGTCGCCGGCCTAGTTGCAAAGGGTTTGCTGATCACATGATCGCATGTGATGTTATTCATCTTGCCAGAGCCAAGCCGGAAAAGCAGCAAGGAGGAGCTGATGTATCAGCAGTTGATCGGAGGCCAGGTCAAATGGAGTTTTTGACCACTCGGAGGCAGAGGTTGTTTTGCAATGGAGTCATCTGGACTTGTATTCCCGATCTGTTTGCTTGCATGCTTGTGGCGATTGGATCTTCACAGGGATGTTGAAGATGGGGGCAGGATGGTGAGTGATTCAGATATCACTCAGATTCGTCAATGGTTTCGAGCTTTTAGTTCGAGGTGGAGTTTGACGAGATGAACTTTGCTCAAAGTTCATGTGCTGGTTCAACATGTCAAAGTGTTGAAGAAGACTGCATCCCTGGTGCAGTGACGTGCCATTCAGCAGGGTACGTGAAGACATTACCGGTTTTATCTCCTAGTAGCTCGAGTTGTACGGAGTTGTACGGAATTCAAGCCAAGGTGGAGATTGTTAGGTTTATGTCTTGTATTTCGGTTTAGCCGGATGAGTCCACTGGATTAACCAGGGACTGGTTTAAGGTCAAGGGTATTTTGGTAATTGTACCGGGGCTTTCTTGGTGGCCAAGAAAGCGGAGATTATATATTGTATAGTCTGTAACCCTAGACCTTGGGCGGCGGCAGTAGTTGCCCGTGGTGTTCCCACACCACGTAGGAGAGATGAGGTGAGAGTGTGGGAATCTCTTGTATGCTTTACTGGTCATAGTAAAGATGTTCGTCCTCCTGTGCCCGTGGATGTAGCCCTGTTTGGGTGAACCACGTAAATCTCGGTGTCTCTTCTTGTGTGTGGTTGATTGTTGATCTTGTGATTCTGTGGATGCGCACAACGGGTGATTATCAGAAAATCACAACAGTTCCTATGTATTTTAAGATTTGAATTGGGTGATAAATAGGCTCTACCTAGAGTTTTTACAAAAAAATGGTGAAAATTAGTTTTTATATAATTATTTCTCATATATATGTGTGTGTGGGTGTAAGTAAGATAGCAACCCTAGTTGCCCCCCATGAACTACAGTAGTCTTAATTGAGATTGAATCTATCGTTGGATTGATAAAAAGGAAAAATAAAAAAATAAAAAAGAAGAAGAAGAAGAAAAAAGATATGTGCAAAAAATACCATTATGTTGTAAGAGATATCATCATAAGTGAAAACCCATATTAGAGCCCACATTGATAAGGAAAGCAGTTAGAGTTAAAGTCCTACTATATTAGATTGATTGGAGAGGAAGCAATCTTATTCTATAAATAAGATTCTCATCCTCCTTCATTATGTACACCTCTCTCATTTAATAAGATATCTCTCACTTTCTCCCTCTACTCTTCTCTTTCTCTTTTGTTACATTATCAGCACAAGCATGGCCCCCCTCCTCACCCTCGACATATGTGCGAGAAATCCAGCCCAATAGTCTCTTCTGCTTTTTCTACTTTGGTCCACGTGCAAAAAACACCAGCCACTTTTTTTTTTAAGTTTCTCTTCTTTGCATTGTGCAAAAAAGCACAGCAACCTCTTTGCATCAACCCACGAGCAAGAAAGGAGGGGACTAGTCAACATCATCAAGGACATAAAAAGAAAAAATTGCTTTTCCCTCGGTCCGATTGCAACAAGGTTTGTTTTTACCTTAGTTCACGTACAACAAAAGAGAAAAGGGTTGTTTTTGCCTTGGTTCGCGTGCAACAAAAAGAAAGGATCAGCAAGAACACATCATCATCAAAACTTTAGATCGCAGTATCTTAATTGTACGAAGTTAGTTCGATGATATATTGGAACCGAAGGAAAGCTTAGAAGCAAATCTACACGTTGAAAAGCGAAAGGAGAAAGATCCAACGGTAAAATAATTTTCGTTATTTATAATCTTTTATTAGTTTAATAACTATATATACATATGCTCTTATTCTTATGACTCTTATTTGGAGATAAATGATTTTTTTTTTTAACAAGGGGAGATCAAGAATAGATCATAAATAAGAACATGAAGTTCTATATTAATACGAATTTATAGTTCCGTACGAACCAGAAGTTCCCTCTAAATCCGGATCAGAAGATCCGTGGATTATTCAAATCTAAAACCATAAGTTCTCAAGTCCACAATATGAAATCGAAGATTCATATTCCTAATCAAACCTGAAGTTTGATATTTAGAACTAGAAATAAAACCGATAAGTCATAATATCAAGCCCAAAGCCCGAAGGCTTGATAGAACCTGAAGTTTAAATTAAAGAACTTGAAGTTCTAATTCAAGAGCCCGAAGTTCCAAATCAAGCCAGAAGCCTTGCTAAAACCTGTCGTTTTGGATTATTAAAGTTAATAACCTGATGTTTTCAAATAGGCCAAAGTTGATTTAAGAAGACTCGCCCTTTGATTTATTCTGAATACTTTAAAATCTTATTGTTTATCTTTTATCTTCCCTTGCATATCAATGACCATGTAAACTTTTCTTTACCAGCTCTTGCGTAATGTCGAATTTAGCCAAACTTGAATTTAAAGCTCTGAACATTAATGGGGACAACTACTTATCCTAGTATTTGGATGCAAAATTATACTTGCAATCCAAAAAACTTGGAGAGACAATAGAAGAGGGTAATAAATAATCTTTGGAAAATAGAGCATTGACACTTATCTTTTTACATCATCATATACATGATGATCTTAAGAGTAAATACCTCACTGAATAGTACCAAGCAGGTCTTTGGAAATTCCTAAAGGATAGATATGATCACCAGAAGATGATCATATTACCAATAGCTCAGAACGAATAGCTAAACCTATAATGTCAGGACTATAAATCAATATCTAAATACAACTCCGCTCTTTTCAACATTGTTTCCCGATTAAGATTGTGTAGGAAAAAGATAACGGAAGAGCAGATGATAGAGAAAACACTGTCCACTTTCCACGCATCAAATGTAATCCTACAGCAGCAGTACCGTAAACGGCGTTTCTCTAAATATTTAGAACTAATTTCTTGTCTCCTTGTTGCCGAGCAAAATAGCAAAGTCTTGATAAAAAAATCATAACTCTAGACCAACTGGATCTATGGCAATGCCTAAAACAAATGCCAATTTCAATTCCAACAGAGCAGAGGAAGGGGGCGTAGGAGAAACAATCCCTCCAGAAGATATGGAAAAACAACTCCTCCAGACGAGAATGATTTCGAGTCCCCAGACGAGAATGATTTCGAGTCCCCCCCCCCCCCCCCCCCCCTCAAAAAAATTTTTTTTCAAAAACCACTAGAAGTGGTTTGATCCTCAGAAATAGCAAAATCAGGATCAACATTAGAATCCACCGAATAAATATGCCCACCATTCTAATGACCCTTGCTACAGTTGTGAAAGAAATGGACATTGGTCCCGCAATTGTCGTGCACCAAAAGACGTGGTGGAACGATATAAAGCATACAAATGTTGACTCGTAAAAATTATAAATATTGTAGCAAAGATATTACAAGTAAAATTCTATACCAAGGATATATGAACTTTGGGATTGTGGAATGGCAAGTCAATTTTGCATCCATGTGTTCAAAGTTGGTGTAATCCATTCAAAAGAATTCAGATGAGCTCAGAATGTAGTATTTCAAACTTCACAGTTAGTGGACTTCGTTTTAATTCACCAAATACCAAATTCAAGGTTCATTAACTAAAAAAAAAACTAGGGATCACTGGACACACTCAAGGTTCTGGATCACCAAAGTGAATGAAAGTCACATGGCAACTCTAAGTCATGCTTGGGAATGATGTTTTAAAGTTTCAAGGCGTTTGGACTTCATCTCGGCTCAAACCAAGTTTCGATGACTGTTTGCCAGCTCCTTTGGAGTCACTGTGGAAATTGACATTGCTACATGTTAAAACAAGCTCAAACTCAAGGGAATGCCTTCAAATGCACCCAAAGACTATCCTTCAAATTTTAGAGCATTTGAACATCATTTAGATCCAAACTCAGTCCAGATGGTTATATACTATGCTCTGTGGGGTTACTATGCAAAATGGCACCTCAGAAGATCAAATCAGATGAAACTCCTGGAGAAAGCTCAAATTATGTTCAAAGGAAGTTCTATAAAATTTCAAGATAAACGGACATCATTTGACCCAAAATCTTCAAACATGTCAACTTTGGGTCAATGACCCCCAAGCCATGGGTCATTGACCAAAGTCCTGCTTCTCGATGTCCAAAATTGATGAAATTTAGACATAGCTTCAGTCATGCTCAAAAGATATTCTAAAAATTTTCAAGTCAAAAGAACTTTGTTTGGTCTGACTTCCATTGCATGTCAACTTAAGGAGATAGTGACCCCCGAGCCATGGAGGTCACTAGCCAAAATCCTACTTTCAGGAGGCCAAAGCCGAAGAAATTTAGAATAAGTACTCAAAATGTATTCAAAGTTCCCTTCTCAAAATTTCAGTCAATTGAACATTGTTCAGGTAGAAAACAAGCTAATTACCTACAGTGTGGGGGTGAATAGTCACTTGGAACATGCAACAAATAGGTCACTGTTTGAAATCCTACTTCCCCAAATCCAAACAACATGAAATTTGAATGAACACTCTAAGATAGCCCTGACATCAGTCCCTCCAAGTTTCAAGCCAAACTAAGGTCATTTGGACCTTAAACAACTGAAACAAGAGCCCATTTTCATGAAAAGTCAACGAGGGAGTTGACCAACTTCAGAAAGTCAAAACAAGCTGAAACTTCTATGACACACTCAAAATAGTGTGAAAAAGCATCTCTCCAAGTTTCGTGAAGTTCGAACATCGTTTGGGCCCCAAACAGGTGAAAACAGTTCGCATACATAAAAGTCCAAAAAATGGACCCTAACAGTGACCGCGGGTGCGGTCACTGACTTCCATCGAGTAGTTCTGGTGGTTTTAGGCAGTTTCCCCAACTTCTTTTCAAAAATCAACCTCCCATAACCTCCCTTTGACCTCCTATAACTCCCTAAAACCACTTGGGCAGTCTATAAAGAGGAATACATTTGAAAAGAGACAAATAGAGAGGGAAACACAAAGAAATGGCAAAAGATTTTCTACAAAAGCTTCAAGAAAAGCAATCTCAGGCACTCTAACCCACTTTTTCCAGTCACTTAAGGTGAGAGGGGGTTCAGAGGAGGAAAAAAAGTATGAGCATTATTTAAAAAGGGAACTACGTTCAAGTACTTGGCGAGCCTTCGAAGGATGACATCGTTGCCTTTGTTTTTCTCATTTGGAGGGTTTTTCTAGCTATCATAAGAGTTGTGAACAAGCCTCTTTAGGCTTCATTCTATCCCATGAAAATTATAGATTCAGAATGACACAACTTTGGCTTTATACAATGCCCTTTTCGGATTTATATAAAAGATGGTCCATAAACAACAATGATGATTAACAAAGGTTTCGATCGATTCCACGATTGAATTTGATCTTCCTGATGGTTATTCAATGCCCTAAAGATCATAAAAAAGAGTTCCAGCACCTTGAAGAAATTATAGAAAGGAAACAGTGCAAAAAGATTGGCAAAAACAGTGACTTCTCAGCCACTGCCTGCCAGTGACCGTGGCTCACGGTCACTGGCAGAGAATGCCGATGACCATGAGCCACGGTCACTGGCAGAGAATGCCGATGACCATGAGCCACGGTCACTCCCTAATTTTTCTTCTCTTTTTTGCAGTTTTTCCATTTTGTGTAATTTTCTTGTATTTTTTTTAAATTGAGATTACATCTGAAACTTGAGGGAGGGGTTGTAAACTTTTCAAAACTATATAAACAACCTGCATCCCCGCGGGTAGGGCATTTGAACCCATGTAAACAAAAGGAAAGTTAATGATGAACTGTAGTTAATTCTCATTCTTCTTAAATGCTTGAAGTGCGTAAATGTTGGACTTGAATCTATTATACATTTTCACTCATTTTTCAAGCGCGACCAACAAGGCCTCTATTCATTCTACAAAGTCAAATGATGAAGATGAAAATGGCCAACCTCTGAGCAATGAGGCATTTAGTGCCACGATTAGAACCCCTCCTGGCATGGTCTAGAAGACCAAACAAATTTTTTTTTTCAGAATCTCTATTTAGAACGATTTTTTTTCCAGATATTTACCTTTTCATGGATATTTTATGCTGGATGATTTATTATTTTTCAGTTTATTACTTTGATAAACCTTTTTATGGATATTTTTGTGATGGATGATTTCTTAATATTTAACTTATAAATTTGATGAAATTTTTATGAATTTTTTTTAAATTTATATCATTTGATTGCTTAGTTACATTTTTTTTTATTATCTTTTGTTTAAAGGTATGGACCACGAAAGTAGAGATACTTACTATCTTGTAGATAGTGCTACAACACATACCATTCTGGAAAACCAGAAGTTTTTCTCAGAATTGGTATTCAATCCACGAAAGGTATCCACCATAGCTGGACCTGTGCAAATAATTGAAGGCCTTGGAAGAGCCCACATGACATTACCTAATGGTACTCATTTATTCATTAAAGATGTATTATTCTCCAGCAGTTCCTGAATAAACTTGCTCAGTTTCAAAAACATCAAAATAAATGGATACTATATTGAGACTGCTAATCAAGGTAACAAGGAAATGTTACTAATCGTTACTAGTATTGGAGGCCAAAAGCAAATACTAGAAACATTAAGTACACTTTTTTTGGGGTTATATTATACAACGATATCCATCATCGAATTACATTCGATTTTGAGCAAAACGATACAATTAAGCCCGAAACTTAGCAACCCTTAGACTTTATTGCTTTGGCATGATAGGTTAGGACACCCCAAAATTACAATGTTAAAAAAAATCATTAATAACTTTGTTGGGCACTCTCTAGAGAACCATAGATTGACCATACCTAATGGGTGTCTATGTATCCCATGTTCACAGGGAAAGCTAATCACTCAACCTTCCTTTGTTAAGATTACATTAGAATCCCCATTCTTTCTGCAAAGGATACAAGGCAACATCTGTTGACCAATAAATCTACCTAGTGAACCCTTTAGGTATTTCATAGTTTTGATTGATGCTTCTGCCCGTTGGTCGGATGTTTGCCTACTTTCAACTAGGAATATAGCATTTGCCCGCCTATTGACACAAATCATTAAACTCAGGGCCCATTTCTCTGATAATTTTATTAAGTCTATGCGACTTGATAATGCAGGCGAATTTACATCACAGGCCTTCGATAACTACTGTTTATCTCTCGGCATTGTTATCGAACATCATGTCCCTTATGTCCATACCTAGAATGGCTTAGCTGAATCCCTGATTAAGCGCATTCAACTTATTTTTAGGACTATACTGATGCAATCCAAATTACCAGTTAGTACTTGGAGACATGCAGTATTACATGCATCAATGCTCATTAGACTCCAAACACACAGCCTACCATCAATACTCCTTACACTATCACAACCCGAGCCCAGGCATTCGAGGATTAAAGTTAACCCTAATCGGTGACACACGTACTCCTATGCGCCCACACGTAGACCTTGTCTAAATGTACACGCACAAGGGAATTTCATACGTACCAATATCATGTACGCGGAAGCTGTAGGTATTATTGTATAACAAGAGAAGATACACTAAAACAAAATCACATCTACAAAAGAGGTTTCAGTTACAGACTCAATCTCCTAAAGTAGAGTATTTTAGGGCCGACCGGTCAGTTCTAAAGCTCGATCGGTCGGATTTTGGTTCTGGAAGTGTCCGATCGGTCGGACATCAGACCCGATGGTAACAGAACTCTGTTACAGAACAACTAAATTCAATCTTGCACCCCAAAGACAATAAGGATAAAAAAACATACAATTACAAGAGGGCTGTACGTCAAAACACACTTAAGAGTATAGAAAACTAATAACAATCACCGTGTACTAACATGTGTTTATCCAAATAGTGCTTATACTTGCCTTAAAAGAGTTTTTCCGGTGAATTCGTTGTCCTTTGGCTCAAATTACCTGTCAAGATGCAATCCTAACACCATGCATGCCGAGAGGAAAACAGAGTTGAGTAAAAGAAGAAGAAGAGGAGACTCATAAGGATGAGCAAGAACCCAAAACTTACTGTAGAGTACACAAAAGATGGATCGGGAACGTGAGTGCAACAGGGTTTTCCCCTTCTTGGCTTGTTCATGGGGAGAAAAGAAGAGAAGAAAAAAAGAAAAAGCAGCAACGTTAAGAGGGAGAAGAGAGATGAGTCGTGCATCTCTCTATATATAAGATAAGATAAGGATGGATTAATTATAAAGAAGTCCAAAGGCTAAGGCTAATTACAGTTTGAGTCAATTAACGGTCCAACGGAAACAAACGACGTCGTTCACATACGAGCCAGTTACAGAAGTTGACGAGCTCGACGAAAGACACGTGATGACGCCAAGATGATGCATGAATGACAACGTCTTACAAAATATAAAATTACGAAAAAGGGCTCATGTCTACCTATTCCAGGTTAAACTCAACCCAACTACCTATTTATGACCCAAAATGAATCTTAAACAGACAGAACAACAAGCATAAACCTAATTCGCTATCAATGTACCCCAAAATACATTAATTAGTCGCTAAACCGGATTAAGCTGGGCCGGAGTGTTACATATATAGTTTATATTGGGACATCAACCTAATATCTCCCATTTGCGCGAGTTTGGTTATGCAGTTCTAGTCCCTACACCACCCCTTCAGCGTACTAAGATAAGACCACAACATAGGTTAGGAATCTATATAGGCTATGACTCTCCTTCAATTATTCAATTTTTAGAACCAATGACAGGAGATGTTTTTACTGCTCGTTTTGCTGATTGTCAATTCGATGAGACAAAATTCCCACCATTAGGGGAGATAATGAACGTATTGTTCCTGCAGAACAACTCGTTCCTGAAGAACGACATAAACTAATGTGGAATACCTCCACTTTATCTTATCTGGACCCACGTACTTCACAATGTGAAAATGAAGTCCATAGAATTGTGTATTTACAGGAAATTGCAAATATATTATATGATGCATTTAACGATGCAGCAAAGTTAACCAAGTCACATGTGCCAGTTATGAATGTACCTGCTAGCATTAATGTCCCTGTAGGACAAAGCAAAAAATGTGGCGACAAAAGAGCCTGCAATACGCCAGAAGCGTGGCAGATCTATAGGTTCAAAGGATATAGCTCTGCGGAAAAGGAAAAATGTACAATCATCATCATATCCTCCCAAAGATACACTTAACACTTCTGAAGAGGTTCATCCTGAAGAGGCTCATATGCTCCCAAAGAGGTTATAAAAAATCCACTCTTTCTAGAATAATGAAAGTCCTTGAAGAGGTTATAAAAAAATCCACTCTCTCTAGAATAACAAAAATCCTTATTGAAACTATAAAAGCCTTTGAAGAGGCACCGGTACCGAATAATTAAGAGATCTCCATACTTTACAATTATTCAAGAAGAGATGGGATAGAAAGGAAATTGTCATCAATGACGCATTTGCATATGCGGTAGCTACACAAATATCAATGGAACATGAGGATGATGATTAGGATACAAAACCACGTACTATAAATGAATGTCAACAAAGGAAAGATTGACCAAAATGCCAAAATGAGAAAGTGCCATTACAGCAGAGTTAGAGTCTATTAATAGACGTGGTGTATTTGGACCTATAGTTCAAACCCCAAAAGATGTTAACCCTGTAGGTTACAAGTGGGTGTTTGTAAGGAAAATGAACGAAATGAATGAATTTACTAGATACAAGGCAAGATTTGTGGCACAAAGTTTCCTGTAGAAACCTGGAATTGATTATGAGGAAACATACTCCCCCGTTATGGATATAACAACATTCAAATATCTAATAAATTTAGAGGTTTTTGAAAATTTGGATATGAGACTCATGGATGTTGTAACTGCTTATTTATATGGGGACTTAGACACAGAAATTCATATGAAAATCTCAGAAAGATTTACTTTGCCGGATGCAAAGTACAAGAGTACGTACTCAATACAATTGAGACTTTCTTTATATGAACTGAAGTAACCTGGAAGAATGTGATACAATCGTCTTAGTAAATATTTGTCTAGGGAAGGACATAAGGACAATCTCATTTGCCCATGTATCTTCATAAAGGAATCCTTAAAAGGATTTACAATAGTGGCAGTTTATGTCAATAACAGAAATTTGATCGAAACTCCAAAAGAGCTCGAAATAACTGTTGATTATTTGAAAAGAGAGTTTGAAATGAAAGACCTTGGAAAAACAAAATTTTATCTCGGCCTGCAAATTGAAAGAAGTTCTAATGGAATATTAGTCCATCAGTCTAATTATACCAAAAATGTTTTGAAACACTTTGGTATAAACAAAGCATATCCACTAAGTACTCACATGGTTGTTCGATCTTTAAATATAAATAAAGATCCATATTGTCCAATTGAGGAAAATGAAAAAGTATTGGGTCCCAAAGTACCATACCTAAGTGCTGTTGGTGTTTTAATGTATTTAGCATAATGCACTAGCTCAGACATTTCATTCTCAGTGAATCTACTTGCTAGATACAGTTCTGCGCCAATGCAAAGGCATTTGACTGGTATCAAACATATCTTACGCTATTTATGTGGTACACTTGATTTAGGACTCTTTTATTGTAAAGATTCCAAGTTTGTAGGATATGCAGATTCAGGATATCTTTCTAATCCTCATAAGGGTCGATCACAAACAAGTTATATATTTCTTAGTGGTAATGCTGCTATTTCTTCATGCTCTACTAAACAAACTTTGGTAGTTACTTCTTCTAACCATGCTGAGATTTTAGCTTTCTATGAAGCCAACAGGAACTGTGTGTGGTTAAAATTTTTAATTCAGCTTATTCGTAGTTCTTGTTAATTGCCTCTTAGTACAGGTACTCCAAGCATTATCTACGAAGATAATGAGGCATGTATTCAACAAATTAAAGAAGGATACATTAAAGGTGACAAGACAAAGCACATTGCATAAAAGTTCTTCTTCACACATGAGCTTCAAAAGAGCAATGAGATCGATGTCAAGAAAGTTCATTCAAGCAACAACTTGATTAGTTTGTTTACCAAATCATTACCAAAGTCAACATTTTAGAAGCCTGTATATGAGATCGGCATGGGTAGAAATTGTCATCAAACAATGTAAATGTCATTATTGTCAAGGAGAGTAACTGATCAAGGATAGGCATCCTGAAGCATGCTACCCAAGACATATGTGCGATGTACACTTTTTCCTTTTTTGATTTTGTCCTAGTAGGTTTTCCTAGTTAAGGTTTTAACGAGGTAGCATTATGCACGTCCAACACCACTTCAATAATTTTGTAGAACGTTGTACTCTTTTTCCTTCGCTTTAGTTTTTATTCCATTGGGTTTTTCTTTTGCAAGGTTTTAATGAGGCAACTATTATTGAATGGTGGTCATCGAAGGAGTAGTGTTATAAAAAATATCATTATAGTAAATGCCCACATTGAGAGCCATATTAGATAAAGAAAGCAGTTAAAGTTAGAATCTTGCTATATTGGGTTGCTAGGGGAGGAAACAATCTTATTCTATGAATAAAATCCCCCTCCCCCTTCATTATGTATACCTCTCTCATTCAATCAGAAGATCTCTTCCCTTCTCCCTCTACTCCTCTCTTTCTCTCTTTTTATCATATTAAACTTTTAAATCGTTGAATCAAAAGTTACCTTTGTCTGACAAGCCTTTTTTTTTTCAGTCGCCCTTTCGATAAATAGGGCTTCCTATCTAGATGTCATTTTACAGATGAATGATAAGGGTTGGATTTATGTAGCCAGGGGATTTGCTCTTACCGAATTTTAGATAGAGAGGAGAGGGAAGAATCATAATTCCTTCCATTCACATAGAAAATTGAAATTCTCTTGTCTAAGGAAACCACAATGACAATATGTTGCACAAATCCACAAAAAAAGAAAAGCACAAAAAAAAAAAAACAAAGAGTTTTACTAAAAATTATAATAATTTTACCATTTTTTTCTCTTGTGCACAAAACACACCCAATGCAAACTCAATTTTGCCATGTATAGATAGAGTTGTCCAATCCACAAGCGTTACGTGCTATCGACCCACCTTAAGAAATGATTAGGTTGGGTCGCCATCCGCCCACAGGAATGAAGGAGTAGGTTGGGTCCTGTGCGGGACTATGAAAGATCAAGGGTAAAATTTTGTATGGACATAGACCACCTGTGCCCATTTCACTCCTTTCTTTTTTAAGAAAAAATTACATCAACAATCTCTATAATTTAGTTAAAATACAAGGTCCTTTCTTGGTTTTCTATTTATACTGACACTCATTGTCAGACATTATCTCCTAACCAGATGACTGAAAAAGTCATTTTACGTTTTAAACCCGATGCAATGTTGGAGCATACATTAACCATATCTCCCTCTTTACGGTCATAACATAGACGAACTCATAACATAGACGAACATTGTAGTGAAGAAAGGCATCGTCACCTTGATCGCCTTGTTTCATTATTCTCTTTTCATTCTACTCCACTTCACATAGCCCATTTCTACCCTCCTTACTCTTGAAATTAGAAAGGAGGTACTTTGATATTTTTTATTCTCTTTTTTATAATTTAATGAGCTATCTAAACTAAATCACCATTATTAAGTTTTTGAGAAAGATTTTGCATAATTTAATATTTTTAATATGTTATAAATATATTATGCCATTGTTGATGGACATGCTCGTGCTTAGCATGAGTTTATTATGATAGTGTAGATTATGAGATTGCTTAATATTGCAATCGTAAAGATATTCGACCCTTTTATCTCCATTGCCAACATTTATCGCAGAACGCAAGATGGATCTACAAACTAATGCGGTGCTTTCAAGTTGTTAAGTGGATTTATCAGAGATCCACTGCCTTTAATCCGTTGTTTGGCATCAAGTTGTTATAACCCATTGTTTGGTAACAAGGCAAGGTGGTGCAGTCTAAGCGTTCACATTTCTCTCCCACTTTTGCTTTTACTTTGTTAGCTGGTTTCAGTCTCATCATGATAAAAAGTAATGGATGAGACTTGAGTGGTCCGTGAAGTGACCAATCCAGTCAATCATAATACGTACACATTGTTTGGGCTTGGGATTAGATCTTTTTCCTGTTTTGATATTTGGGCCATGCTTGACCTGCATCAAACTGATACTCACCGGCAAGCAAGCCCCCATATGGGTCGGTTTTATACGGCTTGTGGCTTCAGACTCTCCACACAACTTTTGTAGCTGACATGGCCCAGTGGCCCAGAGTGGGAAGGGCACCCATTAGATATTTATCCTGTTTTGATAAATGGGTCATGCTTGACCTGAATCAAACTGATACTCCCAAGCAAGCAAGCCCGCATGTGGGTCAGTTTTATACGAGTTGTAGCTTTGGACGTTCCACACAACTCTTTTAGCTAACTTGACCCATTGGCCCAAAGTGAGAAGGAAAGGGTGCCCACTGTGGTTAGAACCCTAGTGGGCACTATGGAAGTGGGTGCCTTTTCCACAAAGACAACCTTCAGTGCACACAACCTTTGGTCGACTTGACAACCTTCAATGCACACAACCTTGGTCGAGATTCAATTCGGCAAAGAACTAGCATCTTGAGCCCCACAAAGATCTTTTTCCAATTGATCAAGGACTTTTTGCCGAAACATGAGCTCATAACATCATTCAACACATTGAGACACAGGTCACATGCATAGGTAGTAGGTGTAGACCCAACTCATGCGTGTGAGATAATGAGAACTTATATGTGTGTGGAGATAAAATACAATGCGCACATGAGGTAATAAAAACTCACATACAAATAAGTGAAGAGGCTAGGTTTAAACCCATAACCTCCTCTCATCACATCAATTACTTGACATGCTTATTCTCTTAACCTAAAAAAGTCATCCAAAATAGAAAATCACCTGGCTAATTTGATCACGATCCCACTGTCTAAATAACATAGGCTTTCTTTGATGATTTCTTGTGCCCTTGATTCCTCATTGCCCTTTCCAAGGGTGTAGATGTCTATAACTTCCTTTTTTTTTTTTTCGGCTAGTTGGGTGAGAAAAACGAACTTTGTGATACTATCTACCTGCCCGTGAGACTATCTACCTTCCCAAGAATTCATCATTTGCAAGGCCTGTGAGATGGGATGCCCTTACCACGTACTATACCCAGTTTCTCAAGTCTAAAGTGTGTTAGGTCTCAAATTTTTATTTTGGGTCATACCAGTCTGTCAGGTTTGAATTGGGTTGAGAGCTGTTAAATGGGCTGAATAGACATTCTTGGTCTTTGGGCCTAAGTTATTTGACCCTTTTAGGCCAATAGACTCTTTTTAGAATTTCGTAAAACTCACTAAAAAGCAAGGAGCTCTTTCTTGTAATTTAGGAAAAACCTCTTCATAATATAAACCCTTAGTGTTTTTCTCATTCTCCCATCTTCTTCTTTTCTTCTGCAACCAAGCCCTAGAAGTTCTTCGGGGAGGGGGAAACTAAGTTGATCTTCCAAAATTTGATCTTCAGATTTGTTTTGGGCTTCGCAATCCAGGTAAGTGGATAGCTGTAAACAATGGCTTTTGGTTACTTGTAATTAGTTGCTTGTTAGTTAACATGTTTTTTGTAGGATTTCTTCGCTTGGGTTTAAGCTTTTTGTGTGATTTCTTCTCTCAGGTTTAATACTTTGATTTGGGATTAGTCTTAGAGATTTGATCTTCTTTTTTTTCATAAATGTAAAATTTGTTTATATATAAAAAAAATTCTATAGCAGTGCCGTACATTGCACAGGCAGCAGGCGCTGCCTATGTTGCTGCCGGGCTGGCAGCCTGGTCTGCCAGCAGACCGGGCCTGCTGGCAGGTCGAGTCTACTGGCGGACCAGGTCGCTGGCAGGCTGGTCCATTGGGCTGGGTCCAGTTTTTTTTTAAAATATATATAATAATAGTAATAAATAAATAAGTAATTAAGGTTTAAGTTATAAGTTTAAAAGGATTTAGAAAGTTGTGTTTTGATTAATGGTTTGATATATTAGTAGTGAATTGATTTTATTATTTGATTCTTAATCATGAATTATTATAAATTTAGTTAGAATTGTTTATAAACTTAATTAAGGTTTGATTACTTATGATTAATAATCTATTTAGATTGAATAGAATTTAATTAAGATTTATTTGGGAGTGAGTAAGTCTTAATTAGAAAGTATTTGAATTCCTAATTTGGATTTTTATATTGAGTTTTAATGTTGTATTTGAATCCGCAATTTAGATCCTTTGTTTTATATAAAATGATAAAGTATTTTGTTATACACAATAAGGTTAATTAAGAACTTAATTATTCCCTCCCCTTTTGTTATCATAATTTGATTTAAATTTGGATTTGAAATTTGAACATCTTTACCCAATTTGTAAAATACACTAAACAAACATAATTGAATTAGATGAATCATGTCTTTTTAGAAAAGTTGGTTGAATGTTCACATGAGAATTGGATTGAATTTAGAATGGGAATGTAAGGTTCGGGATGCACCACGTACATGATAGACACGGAAAGTAGGATATTGGCATCGTGGACTTACATTTCCATTGTGAAAAAGGGTTGGTTCTCATATGCATATTCATCTAACTATGACCGTAGGTGGCTTAGTGCTTACCCTCAGAGAACTTGAATTGACACACGTTCATAATACACTTTCAACTTTAAAAGTGTAAATACTCAAATTGATATTGGGTTGAATATTGGGATTAAGGGTTTCATATCATAGTTTATTTTGCATTGGTATATGTATGTATTTGTAAATATGTATATTTGTATATATATCTGACTGAGTACAATTCGGAGGTGGACGGACATACGCTATCGGGTTAGCGTGTGCTATGAATTATAGTACACAGCTATGCCTTTTGTTATATTTGGCGGGAATACTCGTTTCTATTTATCTGTCTGCGGGAATACCCGTTATTGTATATTTATTTGCAGGAATACTCGTTTCTGTTTATCTGTCTGCGGGAATACGCGTTTCTGTATATTTATTTGTGGGAATACCCGGTTCTGTATATTTATCTGCGGGAATACGCGTTTCTGTATATTTATTTGTGGGAATACCCGGTTCTGTATATTTATCTGCGGGAATACCCATTTCTGCTTATCTGTCTGTGGGAATACCCGTTTCTGTATATTTATTTGCGGGAATACACGTTTCTGTATATTTATTTGCGGGAAAACCCGTTTTTGTTTATCTGTCTGCGGGAATACCCATTTTTGGTATATAGTATTGGTGGGGATACCTGTTTTTGTGCATTCATGCCATTGGGGTTTGCGTCTAATATATTTTGGGTCATAATGAATATTATATTTAATTCAGTTGATTAATCCATCGCTTGTAGTTTACCTCTTGCCAGATTACGTTAATCTGACTTACTACTTTTGGTGTCTAGGTTTCGTTACCTGTGTTGAACCGGAGGGCAGGCGAGGGAGAAAATTCCTCCAGATAGCGGAGTTGTTGAGTGGAGCACCGATAACATCGTCTGAGGTGTCTTAGAGTGGGTGCAGAGATCGAGACTTTAGATTATGTAATAAGGCCATGTTTGGGCCATTAGTTTAATTTAAATTTATTGGTTTTGAAATTATAACTTTATTTATTATGATTCGAAACACTTGACCTTGATTTTATTATTAATGAAATTTGTTACATGATTGATATATGATATTTATCTGTGATGATTATGGATTTCAGTTCCGCGTGTGATTATGGTTGCTTGATCACCAAGTATAGCCTCACGAAGGATTTCGATCCACCTGGAATTAAGGCCCGTGTCGTTTATGTAAGAAAAATTTTAATTGGCCATAATTCGCACACTTCTGGAGCCGGGTTTGGATCCGGCCAATTTTGGGGGTGTGACAAAGTGCATTGAGTTCTGTCACGGTGGAAGTTCATCATCAATACAAGAAAAGTATTGATGCCCACTGGGATATTGCCATCTGCATGCTTGCTCTTGTTCTACCGTAGAAGGGTAGAGAGAAAAAGAGTCCAGTAGTTCTAAAATGAGCAGACATTCTAGATTTATTAGAATCATCTCTGGCTGATATGGTTTTTCACCAACTATCCTATCAAACATTGATCAAAGCAACCCAAGTTGGTGATTGGAGAAGAGAATTGTCCAAGTGACAAATGGCAACTGGGTGCATTGAAGAGAAAAGAGTGCACTAGATGCACCGTTTTATTTCTTGTCATGTACTAACCGTTGAATTTTTGGGTGGTTTTTGCCTTTCATTTACTTTCTTGTCTATTGGTATATGAAAATCGAAAGTCTCTCTATTTTCCCTCCTATACGGCTAATTCACTTATAAAGTGATGTGAAATAAAATTTTTATTTAACAGAAATAAAAAGATGAGGGGGTCAGGTTAGAAGTGCCAAAATTCAAAATTCTGCCTTTATCTTTTTCTAAAAGAGTAAAAAAGGAACAATTTCAATCCATTAAATTATAAAATAATCATAAAAAAAATTCTTTTTTAAGCTACTAAAGAAAAAAGGCCATCATAATATGATTAGACCACCTCGTACTTTATTCTCTAATTTGAAACTTCACTTTGAATTTTCTTTACGAAGGAATTAACAATCTTAGTTAACGATTAACCCCTCTGAGTTGTTGCAGATTTATGTTCAATCCTTACTAGGGTTTTGGAATGTCATTTTTCCTTGAGAATAATCGACTAAATCTTAACCATATAGGCCCTTAACCATATGTGGTTTGGGAATTCAGCTGGGTTGGAGCACACTTAGCTCCAAACATCACCACTATGTAACAATCTCTCTCTCCCTCTTTCTCTCTCTCTCAACTAAGATACCAAATATCATTATGTGATAAGTTGAAAAAATTGACAAAAAAGTTGTAATTGTCACGGCACCACAATATTTTTGCAAGAAAACTCTCTCTCTCTCTCCCAACTAAAATACCACATATCCTTATGTAATAAATTGAAAAAGAATTGACAAAAAAGTTGTAATTGTCACATCACCAAAATATTTTTAAAAGAAAACTTGGCACTTGAAAATACTTCATGATGTCATTGTCCGTTATGTCCAAATTATGGCACGGATACTACTTAAACTTGGATGTGGCATGGATACAAATTTTACACATAATTAACTGTCTAGATCGATTATAATACAAACACATCCAGGGCATAATAGATCACATTATACTTTAGGAACAAAATTGGTAACCTCATGTTGAACGTACAGCGAATATATATGCCTGCACCTTCTTAACACTTCTGAAACGACAACAGCCTGCCAAAGCAAAAGTAATCCTTGTTACCATTCAGATCATAAATAAGGTCAAGTAATTTGAATTATATACATAGTAAATGATAGTTCATGTAGTTGGATAACTTGAGTTTGGAACTTGACTTGATGTGCCTCATTTTTTTCATCCTAGTCAAGAGACGTGGAGTTTATGACGGAGTAGTCTTCTACAATAAGCATGACACTTGGAATTTTATTTTTAGTATATGTTTTCCATAGATCAATCCCAAATGATTTGAGGTCTTTTATTTGTTTTTAAATTTTTTGGAAAAAATATATTTTTCCTTAAAATAGGCCAACCAACATACATCTTAATTAATGCATTCTAACTTGTAGATTTATGTTTCCCACAACTTAAATCTCAAATGATTTGACGTTTTTTCTTTTTAATATCTTTTATATTTATTCTTGGATTTTTAGAACTCCGCCAGTTTTTGTTTCCGGTCCCAAACTCGAGTAAAAGAGGAGGGTTGCATTTGGTAGGTTGACAGCCAGCGTAAAACTTTGTCAAAACCCAACTATGAATTATGAAATAACAATATTTTGCGATAAGGATAGAGTGTTTCCCCCTTTAAGTGACGCATTGCAACGTCGCTCTACTGCAGTAAAAAATGTGCAACGGTTACCGCATGACTCTGAGCTAGTGCGATCAAAGAAGTTAGTCCATGAGAAGAAGAGGAAGAATAGAAAAATTAGACTTGCCACTTGGAATATAGGAACCTTGACAGGCAAGAGCATGGAGTTGGTCGAGGTAATGAAAAGAAGAAGAATTAGTATGACTTATATATATGAGACAATGTGAAAAGAGAATAAAGATAAGGAGCTCACAGAAGGGTATAAGCTTTTTTATGCAGAAAAAAGTAATATAAGAAATGGAGTGGATATAGTTGTAGCTAAGAATTTGAAAGAGAAAATTATAGGGGTAAAACGGTTTAGTAATAGAATTATAGCAATGAAACTAATATTAGAGGAAGACATAATCCATATTATCAGTGCATATGCTCCTCAAGTAGGACTTGTAAAAAGTGTGAAAAGACAATTTTTAGAGGAGATGAATGATTTAATGCGAGAAATTCTAAATAGTGACAAGATTTTCCTTAGAGGGGATTTAAACAGGTATATAGAAAGAGATAATAGAATATATAAGAGAATGCATGGAGGGCAAAGATTTGGAGAAAAGAATGAATTTAGAAATACTATATTGGACTTGGCAGTGGCATTTGATCTTGTAGTAGCAAATACTTACTTTAAAAAGAAAATTGAGCATTTAATTACCCATAAAAGTGGGAGTAATAGGAGTCAGATAGACTTTTCTAATTAGAAAATATGATCGATTAGTTTGTAAATATTGCAAGGTTATCCTTGGAGAGAGTTTGATCATGTAACATAAGCTCATAGTTTTAGATATTTGCATAAGAAATAGAAAGAGAGCGGTAGTAAACAAAATGAGCCCTAAAATAAAGTGGAGAGATTTGAAGGGGGAAATAGCAAATAAATTTAAGAACAAAATGATTGCGAATGGAGAATGAAATTTTAAAGGAAACACTACAGTAATGTGAAATCAAATGACTAATTGCATTAGGAAGGCTGCAAAGGATGTACTTGGAGAATCAAAAGGAAAAAGACATGTTAATAAAGAAACATAATAGTGGAGTGTGGAAGTTCAGAAAATTATTTGAGAAAAAAGACATTGCTACAAAGTTTGTCAGGAGACTAAAGCATGAAAAATTTTGAGTTATATAAGAAAGCAAAGAAAGAAACTAAGAAAATAGTAAGTAATGCAAAGTTTAAAACATATGATAACCTCTATAATAGGTTAAAAATAAGAGAAGGAAGAAAATGATATTTTTAAGCTCGCAAAAGTAAGAGAAAAGAAAAGTAGAGACTTAGATTATGTTAAATGTATCAAGGATAATGAGAAAAATGTTCGGGTGAAAGACAATGATATTAAAGAAAGGTAGAAGGAATATTTTAGTAAACTTTTAAATAAAGAACATATGAGAAATACAAGAACTAGGAAAGATACAATCATTACCAAAGCATACTTTTCTACGTAGAATTAGAGGGGTGGAAGTAAAGGAAGTATTGAAACAAATGAAGAAAGGAAAGGCTACAGGCCCAGATGATATTCCGATAGAGATATGGAAATACTTAGGAGAGGTTGAGGTGAATTGGTTATGTAGACTTTTCAATAAAATACTTGTGACAAAGAAAATGCTAGACGAATGGAGAAGAAGCGTTGTAGCACTTATATATAAGAATAAGAGAGATATACAAAATTATACCAACTATCGAGGGGATTAAGCTTATGAGTTATACTATGAAGTTATGGGAGAGAATAATGGAGCAAATACTTGGATGGAAGACAAAGATTGCTAAAAATCAATATGGTTTTATTCTAGGGAGGTCAACTATAGAAGTTATCTTTTCACCAAGGCAATTAATAGAAAAATATTGAGCAAAGAGGAAAAATCTACACATGGTCTTTATCAATTTAGAAAAAGCTTATGATAGGGTAGCAAGGAATTTAATTTGGAGGGTTTTAAAGAAAAGGAATGTCCACAGAAGTTACATTGAAAATTTTAAGAATATGTATGAAGGAGCAGTAACAAATGTGATAATCACATGTGAAGAAACAAATAGATTCCCCATACTTATAGGTTTGCATCAGATATCAGCCTTAACCCTTATCTCTTTGCATTGATTATGGATGAGTTAACTGCACATATTAAAAAAAATATCATAGTGTATGTTGTTTGCAGATAATATAGTATTGGTGGATGAGTCAAGAGATAGTGTAAATACAAAACTCAAGATATGGCGAAGGGCATTAGAATATAGAGGCTTTAAAATAAGTCGTACAAAAACATAATATATGGATTACAACTTCAGTGGACATATACAAAGTGTTGAAACTACTATTAAAATTAAAACCCATGAGATACCATGTAAGGATTCTTTTTCGGTATCTAAGCTCGATGATTAGTAAGGATAGGGAGATTGACGAAGATGTTGAGCATAGGATAAAAGCTGGATGGCTGAAGTAGAGACTAACTTCTAGAGTGCTTTGTAACAAACGAATGCCAACGAAATTAAAGGGCAAATTTTACAGGACAGTGGTTAGACCAGTCATGACATATGGAGCAGAATATTGGCTAATTAAAAAGATGCATATACATAAGATGAATGTGGCAGAGATAAGAATGCTTAGGTGAATGTGTGGTAAAACTAGGAAAGATAAAATTAGAAATAAGCGCTTTCGAAAACATTTAGGATAGCACCAACAGAGATAAGATAGATAAACCCATTTAAGATGGTTTGAGTATGTTAAGTGTGGGCCGGTAATGGCACCAATGAAAAAAAGTTTTGCTATACATGTGGATAGCTCATCAAGAGCTAGGGGTTGGCTGAAGAAAACATTGATGGGGGTCATTAAATTAGATTTGAAAAAGTTTAACTTATCTAAGGAATAGAACGGAATGGAAAAATAGAATTTATGTAACCGACCCCAACATGGTTGGTATAAGGCTTTGATGATGATGATTATGATTATTCTTGGATTCTTAGAGCTTTTCTTGAGATGAATTTTTTCTCAAAGTAGGTAAACCAAATCACATCCAAATATATTATAACTTGTAAATTTATGTTTCGAAGTCTCAACAAAAGACATTGTTTCATTGATGAAAGATGTTTTGTCATATAAATTTGAATATAAAATCCATTTTGTTCAAGCATTATTTTATGCCATGTTTTCAGTGCAACTATGGTAAATAGGTTATTTGAATTTAAAATTAAAAAACTTAAAAATAGTGATGAAATTTTGATGACACTGTTCGATTATTAATATTTTATTAGTTTCCAACTTAATATAGTTGACCAACATGCATAGATCAATTTTGTAATTTTGAAATCATACAACGATATATATATATATATATGTGTGTGGGGAATATTACCATGCATCCTTTTGGTGAGGGACAAATACATATTTAGAAAGATGCATACACAAAAGAGGAAAAGTCATGTATGGTATTATTAAAAAAAAATCTTCATATGTAAAGACGGAAAGTCGCATCATTGTCCTTCATCACATGGTAAGAAAATGATGCATACTAACATTCTCCTATATATATAATATGAGGTATAATAGTATGCATTTATCCCTTACCGTAAGGTGAGGGATGCTTATATGGTTTTCCTTATTTGGACTTAAGCATTCATCTTTTTCATAAGTTTTTGTCTTTTGCATATTAATATATCAAAATTTGGAAGTATCTCTCACCCTATATATATTGTACTTGAGCATTCATCATTTTCATAAACTTTTTGTTTGTTGCAAATTAATATATCCAAATATGGAAGTATCTCTCACCCTATATATATGAGAGATAGAAAATACTAACATACATCAATTTTTTACCACAAGGTGAGGGACATTTATAGAATTGAAAATGTAAAACACCCCTCACTTATGGTGAGGGATGGATGCATACTAATATTCCTTATACATATATAACCTCTATGTAATAAAGGGTATGCCACATCTCTTATATTAGTTACTAACAAAAAAACTACATAAATTTTTGTATTCTGCAATATTCTGAAAATTTTTTTATATGTTCTTGTATTTTTACCACATTTATGATTCCCAATGTTACATTATTAATCACTACAGTCACTCCATATCGTCTGTTACGTGTTGTTTTGGCTGTCGACCGCTGTACCCATTGTAAGTAATAACTACTTTGAATTGTGATCTCAGCCACCCACTCAGTTCTGCAATGTAATAACAAAGAAGAGGAGGCACATGCTTTCTGCCATTTTTCCCCCATGTTTTTCAAGTAAAGAGAGGTTTTTTTTTTTTTTTTTTTAAATCCCTTTCTCATGTCTTCATTGAAGGAGTGGGATGCGTAAAGGACAGGGAGAGAGAGAGAGAGGGGAGAGGCAAAAAGTCCCTTTTCAACAATTGATTGTTTGACCGTGATCCTGACGTCCTTATTGTTTTCTGAAGCTTCAGGACTTATTTGGACTCTAATCGATGATACGCGCGTTTTCACATGCATACAATGGAAGGAGAAGAGAGATAATCCAACTAATTAAAAAGAGGTAAAATAGCGATTAACAGTCAATGATATCAATCCAAGGGGTAGCTCTGCTGGTCTAAGGCCATGGTTTGCTCTTGGAATTTGTAGGTTTGAATAGCGCTTACACACTGTATTGGATTTGGCTCAAAAAGTTCTTATTATGCCTATAAGTGGTTCATATTAGGGCCCAGTTAATTAGAGCTGGTCTTACATAGTCTCTTTTATGGCATATTCTTTGTAAGCAAGCAAGTAAGCAAGCAGGGAAAAAGAAACACTGAGAGATCACTGTAAGGGAGTAAAAAAGAGATTTCTTTATAGTAAAATCTTTATGACTGTGGATATAAGCAATATTGCCAAACCATGTAAATCTATATCTTGTGTATATTGCTTGTTATTCTTTCTTATGTGATTGTATGTGCTTGGCCCTACTCTTGATCTAATAATTGGTATCAAAGTCGACTCTTGACTAATTTAAGTATGGGTCCTTGCTGTGGTCTAGTGTAAGTGGGCTGATTTCCATGTGAGTGGGCAAACTACTGTACAGAAACGTGCAGCCCTAAGGATAGTGGATTATGACATTCTTGAGTCCCACGGAGGAAAGTAACTGGGCTTATATAGAGAGCTTTTACCATTAACTTAAATGAGGCCTTTTGGGTGAGTTGAAGCTCACCAAAAGCAAAACCATAAGGTTCATGGGCCAAAGTGGATAATATTATACATATATGTAGGGTGGAGCGTTACACACTGGGGCAAATACAAAAAAAGGAAAAAGAAAATAAAGTGAATGATATCCAAATCTCATTTTACGTGGATTATTTATTAGTGGAGTCTTATATGAGATTGCAGTGGAAAAGATCCAGGCAATGAGAAACTTCCTTACGTTGTGATAAGATTCAACGTGTGTTTTCTTTAGATAAACGCTTGACCACCCTTGCAAACCCATTAGATAGTTATTAGGCAATAACATCAATGGCCAATTGGGTTGATCGATCGGATTACTTAATAACCAAGTGTTGGTCACGACAGGAGAATGATTGATCAAAGTGTTCCCAGTTTTGTGTCTTTAGTGGGAGACTGTCTAATAGCAAACTTGAATTCAAGCCAAGAGAGCTGAAGTGAATATCTCATTGTGTTAAATGATTGAATTTTAAGGAATATAATTATGGGTAAGAATGTTTGAGATTTGATGTTAATAGCTTTGTAAATGATAATTTTGTATTTTGTGGGAAGGTTAAGTCATCATGGTTAAGATTAAGACTAATTGAATTTGAGAATTTTAATTATGTTTGCAACTTTGCAATCATGAACAAGTGCTTGCCATTAGTACCGGTATTTCATATAGAATCTAAAGTATACAAAAGTATGCAAGCATGACTAGTCACTCTAACACTTTGATTTGGTACCTCCCACTGGAAGAGATGTTCTTGTGTTAGTTTGTGAGAATCTGTTGGGGGTGAACGTGGGGTCTGGGTGGGTTGAGGAAGACGAAAAAGAATTGGATCAATTATCGTAATACAGGAAAGCAAGTTATCCAACTAATATAATTTACATTGATGGCTCCAGCCCGTTCACAACGAATGAGAGTATGAATCGTGGAGCATAAATCATTTCAAATTTGAAAAATAAAAGAATCATGGTAAAACTAAATATAATGGATTAAGATGCATAGATTGTTCCGGAATTTGTAGCGAGCGCCTAAGCCTCATATTTTAGATTTTACTTTTTCCTTTAAGATCTCTTTAGAAGAGGAGAACTTCCCAATTGTAACGATGGTGGTGTATTATTTCTATAATTACGAAACCTCTTTCACTTGGAAATACAAAGGAAAAGAGGTTTCAAATTTGAATTTCATTTAAAGACTTTGATTGTCTCGCCATATAAACGCAGATAGTGTGAGAAAAACTCATGGTTGAGTCACTTTTAGGCACATTAGCCTACCCAAATTAAAAATAAATAAAACAATTATTAAAAACAATTGACTCAGACCATATTAGAACTTTGGAATTGCATATTTCTTCTATGTTTTTTTTTTAACTTTTTAGTTACCTTATTGACTTATTTTTCGAATTTGAATATTTATTTATCAAGAAACTTAAATTAAGTAGAGTGGTTCTTTTCTTTGGGAAAATTTTAAAAAAGTATAAAAGTTTTTCAAAATTCTTTTAACCAAGTTCTCTCCACAAAAAAAATTTTATTTTTAGAAATGAAAAAATATACTAGCTAGGTGGGTTACTATAAGGCCCTTGGTCTTAGCCTAATTAATTAGGATTAAGGTTAGTTAATTAGGTTTGTCGTGTAATTTAGGTAGCATTTTAGAGAAAAAAAATTATGCACTAGGTGCACTTAACAGGCATGCCATGCATTTCTCTTGTGGGACCCATCTTGTATAGGTGACCCAAACCCTATTGTGGACCCACTTACATCATGACCCTTGCCTTATGCTAGAGCCCCTCTATGTAATTTCATAGAACTACTCCTACAATGGGCTCAAACCCCTTTTTGTAATTTTCATAAACTCCATCTAGCCCTAATCACCCATTTCCCCATTTCATTTCCTCTTCTTCTCCCCTCTCTCTTCTCTACTTCTTCCTCATCTCAACCTCTGGCTCAAGGTTTCCCGAGATTCAAAGCTTTTCCAAGCACCAAGAGGCTCTCCCCATCTTCTTTTCATATTCTCGTTCCTCCACTTCCATTCTACATAGACTTATCTTCCCCCCAATTCCCATGGAGCTTTCTTTTCTTTCAATGGGAACGTGCAGTCATGTCATGGGTGTGTTTTTGTTTCTACTTTGGCACATAGGAGGTATTTATAGCTTGGTGGAGTTGGTTGGGAGTGAAGGGCATGCGTTTGGTGGAATCCCTAGGCACTAAAGAAAGGAGATGCTTGTGAAAAGCTACTTAAGGCAAGTGGATAGATGTATTTAATGTGGTATTTGAATTTTACTATTTAATTCTACATGTTTTCAATGATGAATGTACGATTTTAAGCTTATTATAGTGATAGAATTTGGGATGGGTAATTGTGAAGTTAATCTCATTAATGGGGATTGGGTTGAAGGCCCTTAAATGGATGATTTGACATGTGGAATAGGTACCTTGAGATGCCTTTAGATGGCGTTAGGAAGTCCAATGGGGGGGGGGGGGGGGGGGGGGGGGGGGGTGTAAATGGCTTCCCCAATGCTCATTTCAAACTTTTTCAAGTTTCGATTTTTTAAGGTCTCGGTCGATTGTGGGGTGGTTCATGGTAAATTCATGAATTTGCACATTTATACATCAACTTAGGGTGGATTATGGATAATTAGGTTAAATGCATCATTATTCGTTCAATTTCATCATTTTATGCATTTTCACATAAAAATCGAAATGTGCACCATTTTTACACATTTTTTGTATTAACTAAGAATGTTTACAATTTTTCTCTGAAGTGTCCAAGTTAGAGTAGAACACTGTTCGGACGAGTTCCACTTCAATGTAAGCTCTTAGTATTTTAATTGTTTAATTAAAATGTGCAGGAAATGAAATTTGTAGGACCTACAGAACTCTAGGGATGATTTGGGTTCCACTGCTTGAAGATCCATTTCCGTAGAGTTTATCTGCTTATGAACTCCCATATGAAGATCAGTTAAGAATTCAAAAAGCTTCCACCTCATCTTATCTCCATGATCTCTCTCATCTCAGGAGATAAACATAATCAACAAGCAACAAACCTTATCTTTCAATGCACCAAGAAGAGGTCCAAATTCAATGATCCTAAGGAGCCAAAAAACTAGAAAAGAAGGCCAACATGGGAGTCTCCTCTTGATTTCTGTAACACTCCGACCCAGCTTGACCTCGTTTAGTGGCTAATTAATCTTGTTTTCGTGGCTAATTGTGTTTTGTTTGTATTTTGATTCCGTTGCGGGTCATGGATAGGTAGTTGGGTTGAGTTTGACTTGGATTAAGTAGACCAAGCCCTTTTCGTAATTTTAGCTTTTCTAAGACATGATCATTTTTGCATCATCTTGATGTCAACACATGTCTTTCGTTGAGCTCGTCAACTTTCGTAACTACGTCGTTTGCAAACGATGTCGTATGATTCCATTGGACTCGGATTTGACTCGAAATGTAACTTTGTCTGAACCTTGGACTTGAATGTAAATTAACATCCACTTATCTTATATAACCTTCGTTCCATCGACCCAAGTTTTCTCTCTCACTTTCTTCTCTCACTGTTCATATGAAGGGCTTGCTCTCCCTCTCCTGAATTCTCTCCTCCATCATCGACCAAGCCAAAGTGAGGGTTCCTTGCATTCTCAGTTGTGTTGATTGAGGTGAGTTGAAGTTCTCTTCCATCTCCCTCATCCTCCTCTTCTTCTTCTTCTACTTTTTGTTTCCATGATTGCATGGTGTGTCTTGATATTTTCCCTGTTTCCCTTGCATGCATGTTTACAGTGGTGGTGTTTGGTTGTGTTTGAGCCCAAGGAGAGCAAGTTGTGTCATTGAATTCAAATAAGGCAAGTATAACCATAATCTGTAAGAACCCATGTTGGTATTTGTTTGGTTTTGGTTAATTCACATGAAATGACATGGCAAACTTGTTTACAGCCCCAAATTGTTAGTATTCTATCTTATCTCTGTTGGATATTTGCAATTCTGATGGTTTCACAGGTTTTCTGTACTTGATTCAGAACTTGACTTCGTGCAGGTACGGCTAAGCTGTATGTCACCTACGGCTTAAAGTCCAGAGAGGGTAAAAACTCAGTTTTCCTCTACGGTCAGGGCACGGCTAAGCCGTGTATTGCACTACGGCTAAGCCGAACCTCAGCCGTGACCCAGCCGTAGATCAGTACAGGGTGCCTTCTTCTGGATTAATTGAAAGCAATCAATTTAACAGACCTTCTACAGCCCAGCCACGGCTAAGCCGTAGAATAAAATACGGGTGAACCGTAACTGCGGATGAACAATGAAGGGAACCGCGGTGGAGCCGCAGTTTATATTACGGCTACGCCGTAAGATGCCTACGGCTAAGCAGTACGTTCACCTACGGCTAAGCCGTATCAACCCTAGAACAATGAATGACAAGGATAGGTGTAAGGGAAAGACCGATATGGCCTTCATGATAGAATGTAGAGCACCTAGACCTGCCCAACGGAATGTGATACAATGCGTGAATGATCTCGAGGGCTGCGAATCATTCATGTTCGTTATCCGGATGTTAAGCACCTTCCCATGGGTGTTGGTTTAAGGGACTTCGTGCACCATCCGATTCAATGCAACACTAGACAACGGTGCATCGAATAACTTAAAACTACATCAGCATGCACGGTTAGAAACACCGGATAATTAGATTAGTATTGGCTTGTAAATAATGATGATCCGATTTCACATGATTTGTTGCATAACATATTGCATTCGATCATTGATCTCTACTCTTTAGTATGATTACTTGTTTTCCGTTACTTTCACATTGTGGTTCTTTACCTTAGTATGCATGAGTAATTTCACATATAAGACATGTTCACAGATATGCACGTATGATATGTTGTCACGATCTACTCAGGGTTTTCATAATTGACTCTGTATGGTTAGGCACTACTTAGCCTTAGCCTTAGGATCCCGACGGGGTGAATTTGGTGTAGTTTTCATGGCCTTGTTGCAGTAAGGAAACGTCTTGGGGAACCGGACCCCAGGAAACCGATACCCATTGTACCCTGGCCCGGACAATGATGTTCTTTGCACGATACAAGATCCCTCTTTTGGGAGCATATGGCAATGTAGTAGCCACTAGTTATGTACACAGCATGTATACATTGATTCGCATAGCATGTTTCTTTCTTGCATGACAGCCTAGTATACAAAAATGCCTTGTTTAATTTACATGATGTTCTTTATTCTAGTAGACACAGCGTGTGTTAACTTGTTATGGTTTATACTTTGCTGAATCATTGTATTCATAGTTGTTTTTGGTGTTGCAGGTTCAAATACCCTTGTCGACCCCTCACCGGTCGGCCAGACTTCAGTTGAGACCCCCGAGGCCCCATCAAGCCTAACGGAGTGGATGTGATCACTCCCCCGAAGCGCGTCTTGGATCATACTTGTGCATGGCATAGGAGTCTTTCTTTTTGAGGATTTCCACACTTGTACACGTCATGATTGTATATATTATTTTGTTCATTTTGTAAGACCTTCACATGTAATTATGTCAGTTCTGTCTTCGTATTCTCTTTTTGCACTGTTAGTTGATGTTTCTGATATTTACAGCTTCCGCGTACATGTTTGGCACGTGTGAATGTTCTCTTGTGTGTGTGCATTTAAACCAGGTCTACGTGTACAGGCACAGGAGTACGTGTGTCATTGGTTTGGCTTTTGCTAACCCCCGAGCCCTGGGCTCAGGTTGTGACAATTTCCACCCAGATTTGAAAATCCCAGATCTCTCTCTCCTTCTCTTCTTTACTTTTCTTCCCTTCATTAATTTTTTATTTTATTTAAAAGGTATTTTGGAGCCTTGTTTTAGAAAGTAAGATCTAGAAGAAAGATTTCAGAGAGATCATTGTATGAGGAGAAGATATTAATGAAATTATTCTTTTAGGTTTTGTACAATAGTGGGCTGAGTTTCTCATTGGAGTACACAGATGAAACTAAGTGATTTTTTGTTCTGATTTATGTGATAATTTCTCTTTTCTTTTTTTTTTCTAATGAATGCTTTATTAAAATAATATATCTGTCTCCATGCCAAAGGCAAACCTCTTATTTATATTCACAATGAATTAATTTTGATTATTTATACTTACTTGGATATGTCATGCTTAGATTTATGGTTTTCTTTGATAGTTTATACTTAGTTTATAAGATGTTTATTCTTTTATGAAGTGAAGGAGATCTTGGGTATTAATTTTGTTTTTTTAATTAAAAATTAGTTTTTGCAATAATCAAATCATTCGAGTAAGAAACATTGATTTATTTCTGATCTATGTAATAATTGGGTCAAAAGGGTAAATTAATTGCATAAATTGGATTTTTGAATAATTTAGTGGATTCTGTTACTCTGATATGTTTCTTATCATTTTTATTAACTTTAGAAATTTATTTAGTTTTTGAATTGCATACCACACATCTTTTTTATTATCATTTTTTTAATTAAAAAGTTCAAAAGTACTGCATGTGGGATCAACCTGTATTTGACATTGTCTCAACAAGACAGCTGTGCACTTGCAACTTTAAGTAGTTTGATTCACATCAAGTTTGAGACAATGTCAAATACAGGTCGATTCCACTACTCAAAACTAGTTAAACTTGATGTAAATTTAATCAAACTACTTAAAACTGCAAGTGCACAATTGTCTTATTAAGATATTGTCAAATATAGGTCGATCCCACATAAAGCGCTTTTGGACTTTAAATTAAAAATATGAATCTTTTTAAATCGACAACAAAAATTGAGAAGCTTGATGAGATGTGAATCAAAAAATGAAGAAAATAATAAAATAAATAGATCAGAGCATCCAGAATCCACTAAGTAAGATAATCAATCCAATCATGTAGTTATTCTATTCTTTGTCTCAGGATAACTCAGATAAAAAATAAATCATTATTTCTGATCCAAAAGATTTGTCTTTTGCAAAATTCTAATTTTTAATTAAAAACAAAATCAATACCCAAGACCTCATTCACCTTATAAAAGAATGAAAAATCAAAAGCATAACTTATTAAATTAAGTATAAACTATCAAAAGTTTTCAGCCCTAACCATAATCTATCAAAATAAGTATATCAAATTAATTTCATTAAGTAGAGGTTGCCTAATACATGAAGACGGATCTATTATTTTAATAAAACATTCATTAAAAGAGATTGTAAAAGAAACATAATAATAACATAAATTAAACAAAGTATCTACTTAGCTTCATTTGTATGCTACAATCAGAAACTCAACCCATTATTGTAAAGAACCTTAAAAATTACTCATTGATATCTTCTTATACAATGGTCCCTTAAAAATCTATCTTCTAAATCCTACTTTCTAAAATAAGGCTCCAAAATACCTTTAAAATAAAACCAAAAATCAATGAAGAGAAGAAAAGTGGAGAAGAGAGGGAAAGAGAGATCTGGGTTTTTAGATCTGGCTGTGAATCAGGAAAAGTATCCCATGGTGGTCTCATTTTATAGTTTTCTTGCTCCTCAGGGTCATTGAATTTGGACCTCTTCTTGGTGCATTGAGGGATAAGATCTACTGCTTGTTGATTGGATTTATCGCCAGAGATCTTAGAGACAAGATGAGGTGAAAGCTTTTGAATTTTATCAGATCTTCATATGGGGTCCACAGGTAGATGAACTCTAAGGATGTGGATCTTCAAACAGTAGGATCCAAATATTACCTAGGGTTCGATGGGTCCTACAAATTTCATTTTAAGTAAACCAGTAAAATACTGAAGAGCCCATATTGAAGCGAGACTCATCAAGATAGAGTTATACTCCAACTGGGACTCTTTGGAAGAAAATTGCAAACTTTATTTATTAAAATATAAAATATATAAAAATGTTGCAAATTCCAATTCTAGGTGAAAATGCATGAAACGATGAAATTAAATGAATAATTATGCATTCAACTTAATTAAGTCCATAATCTACCTCAAGATAATACATAAATGTGCAAATTCATGAACTTAACACACCCGAAACCAGCATTTTACTAGTACCTTAGCAAAAGTTACGAACAAAAAGTTTAAAGTTCTTTTGCCTAATCTAAGAAAAACAAGTTAGTATGAAAATAAAACCACTTTCACTAGTATTCTTGATTGCATTTAGTATATGCAACAAGCTCTTAAACCCTTAGGTTCCCCCTTATTGACGAGTTGTGCCTCATGAGGGACTTGCAATAAATCTACCCACAAAATTCTTTTTCAAAAGTAACAAAGGTAAAAGAAATTTCTCAAAGAAAAAAAAATCACTTCTATTGGATACTTTCGAACTCTGGAATGATCGAAAATTTAGATTTTTCAAAATCCAATCCATTATTCTAGTTTTAAAAAACGTTCTCAAATTGATACTAAGACTTGCGTGCATGGTAAAAAAAATGTGTACATCACTAACTATTTCAAATATTCTACACCAATGCCACTTAAATAGAATTTTCCTTTACACCGTCTGATCCCCCAAATATCCATCCAAACTAAATTTCCTCCTCTCAAGGTTACTATGACAGCTTTACACTATTGTTAAAGGCCGGAAAACTTCTCCATTCCTCTCCCCTTTCTTTCTTTTCTTTTTTTCAAATACACATGCACATCTTTTTAATTACATGTGTGACTGTGCAATGCCTAGATCTCTTAAACTTCCTAATTAACCCATGTCACGAGCGTGAGGTACAAGCGTGAGGCCAATGACTACCAAACTAGATGGCTTTAAGGCAGTAGGTATGAACATACCCTTACAGACTTACTAACTCAAGTTAAAAAGGCTACGAATCCAAAATAATCACAAAATATTATTGTTCCCAAAACTTTTCACTTACTGCTTACTCAATAATAATATATATGTTTTTTACTCTGGTAAAAGGATGAAGAGAAGCGCTTCGATCTCTAATCAAAGGGTAGCCTTTTTCTAATTTGCCAAAAATTAATTCATTTTAATGAACCAGGAGAGAAAAATATTTATGAACTAAATCGTAAGTTCACATCATATTTTTCGAAGAAATTCTATAAGCAATCATTTTAGCTTCCTATCCAAACTTTGAAATTTTGAAAGTGTGTAAACTAGGGACAAGTTTAGGTAATCCTCTAAGGCTTCGTCATTTAGAAAAAAACGGACTTTCTTTTTACTTCCTTCTAAAAGTTTGAAAATTCCAAATTTCTTATATATTTTCAATTTGTTTCAATTCCTTTGAAAACTTTCTTTTCCTAAAAATTCTTTTTTTTTAAATAAGAAATAATATAACCTAAGACATAAAAGAAAATGCAACCTAAACTAGTCCACCCCGAATCAACATGCTGATGTTTTAATGTCAAATTCCCATACAAGTTGCTCACCTTAGAAAGAAATCATTCAATGCCTTTTATGATCCAAACTTTTTTATTTTTGTGTGAAAATTAAAAAAAATTCCAAAAAAAAATTGAAGATTTTTCCTGAAGACTAAGAATAAAGAGAAAATTAAAAAAATGTTTGCTAAAAAATGGACAAGCGTGCTTGTTCTCACCTCTCAACCTAAACCAAACATCGCCATCGATGTTATGTATGGAATGCAACATATAAATGAATGAGATAACATGAGGAATAATTAAATGATGGAGGAAAATGCGAAAGTAAGCACCTATTGGAAAGAAAAAAAAGCTATTCAACTAATATGAAAAGAAAATCTATGCTAAAATGAAAATAAAAATGTACGCTACTGGATCCAAAACTTGGAATCCACCCAGATGCCAAATAAAATCTTCCTACACACAATTTACAAAATGTGCTAAAAATGATGTAACCATGAGAATATTGGGCCCAATGAACATGAGGACGACATGTTCCCTGTGATTTGGTGAAGAAAATGCCACTATGAAGAATTCCTCCTCCTCTCCTAAAAAAGGATCTTTGAATTTTATGAAAGGAAGGAATAATGAAAAATGGGGTGGTGTTTGGTCCTCCTGTGTGAACATTTCTAGAAAATTAAATATCTTTAATTTCCTTTTGCACGGGTATACAAATGCTAGTGGCACAACTTGATTTGAAACTGTAAACAAACCACATTCGTATTCAAAATTTCAAACTTGGAAGTCTGAATGGGCCCAATTTCCTCGAATTCTATTTTTTTTAAACAATGGGTTTTCTCATCTTTAAGCAATTTATGGAACTCAAAACTTGTATAAGATATTTCCTCAAGAATATGTTTATCTAGTTGTACATTCATTGCTACATCATTCTTTTTAAATACAAGTGTCTCATTTTCAAGAACACACAAAATTGGATCATCCAATGGTGGTTCATGCGGAACCTCTCAGTTTAGTTAATCGATAGAAGAATAGAAGAAATCATTATTTTGAATTGGCTTATTATTTTCATTGAGGAAATGCATATTCTTCCGATAGAGTTAGTTAAACTATATATGTATTAAGGGCACAAGCTCATATGGGCTAGAGTCAGGTTCAACCATCATCCACATGCACAATGTCATCCTCAGATATCTAAATTGTATTTTTGTGATCCATTTATGTAGGGTTTCTGATAATTGTTGGATCATGTCTTTGAAATTCTATTTCACTCCTAAGGATATCATTTATTTTTCCTTCAAGTTCACTAATTGAATTTAGTCTTTTGTTGTTTGTCTTTTCATGGTTTGCATGGATTTCATGACTTGATTGTGGGTTTTTAGGAATTGGAAGGTGTTTTACCTGATCTTGGAACTAAGGTCCTTCGAAAATTCCTCCGAGGGTGGTGATAGTTTATATGTCCATTCTAGTGGAAGGGGGTTAAGTGGTGCATATGACCATAAAAAGAGGTGTATATGGCATATCTTAAGAGGGATACTCATACGACCCACCCAGAGTAAATTTGTCAAGACAGTACTCTTGATCCATAACGAGCCTATTTTGCCAATTGTAATGAGATTGATTCTTTCAACTTGGGTTATACATGTTACCCATTTTACAAGGACCATTTTCCCATATGTCCATATTAAGAGTGAATAATTGTGCCGGATATGAGTAACCATTTCACCAGTTAATTACTATCAATTTCTTGCCCACTAGCTTACCCATTATATCCAAAAACTCCAGCTATGTCATTCCATGGATGATTATAATTATTGAGTCCCTCTATGTTCATGTATTCCCATTTGTTCATAATGCAATAGGAAAATGTTGGCCAAATTTTTTTTTAATTTTTAATTTTTTAACAAAAAGAAGCAACTAAATCTAACCTATATGCAAGGTCCTAATGGCCCGCGTATAATGCACAACTAGCAACGCATAACCATTAAGCACAAGAGTAGTCATAGGATTAGTCTAGATCACTAGACAACTCCTAACTGGAGAAGAAAACACATGGGCATCCAATTCGGTCTTATAAAACCTTAGTTAACCAGGTAAGACACCAAGGAGTGGTGGGGATGAACCCACTTAAGAACCAATACCCTGAATAGATAAGCTGTCGCACACTTAGGAGCATTGATTTTTCTTGGACATCAACTTTGGTCAAAGAGCGCAACTGGTGCAACCGCAGTGGTCTTCATCCTACCGAGCTCTATTCCTAAGGTCTCATTCCTACTTGATTTTAATTTGAGCTAGGTCACTATGTGAAAGATGATTAGAACTAGGTGGGCAAGGATTTGGACCGGTGATGAAATCTAGTCCTTATCTTGTTGGGGTAGATTGCCCTTATCTAAGTATGTGGGTTCAATTTAATTTGTGTGACAAACAAGCAATAACAGTTTTGCACAAATTAAATAACTAAGCCCACTTGAAGATAAAAGATTCATGGGTTAATAATAGAAGATCTTACAATGGGTTCACGCAATCTTTATCAAGTGCAAATTTATCCTATGTTTTTTTTAGCAATTTTGGCAATTTTTGCAAGCAAGTTTAGCCATTCACCAATTCCCTATTTAAGCAAGTCACCTATACAAGTCTCCTTCGTTGCAAAGAAACCTATGAAAAAGAAACTAAAAAAATTAGTAAATCTTATCACCTAAGATAACCAAAAAAAAATCTATTTAACCTAATCTAAAAGCGGCAATCTTATCCTAATCTATCAAAAGAGATAAAATAAGAAAAATTCAAAAGATAACAAAATTAATCCAAACTCTATCACAAGCAAATTCAAAGTTAGTTACCAAAATCAAACCCTATCTAATCTAATCTAATCTAAAAAATTAGAGATTCTAACCTACCTTAACTAAACAAGTTACATGATATGATTAGAATTCAAAATGATAAGTTATCTACATTGATCAAATCTTATTTAATCACAATTTTCAGATTTTGAAATTCTAACTTATTTAAGCAACTTTGAAATTTCTAATTAACCTAAATTCAAAAGTTAGCAAGCTAATCAAAATACTTAAATCTAATCCTAAGAATTTGAAACTAGTCTAATCAAAACTCAAAATTTAATAAGATAATTAGTTTTTCTTTTTTTCTTATTTTTTACTTTTTGAAATTTAGAATTAAAAGAAATCTAAACAATTATATTTTAATTAATTAAAAATTCCAAAAATTCAATAAAATATTTTTGAAAAATAGAAAAAATAAGAAAAAAATTCAATCAAAAAAGTAAACTAAATAAAAACTAATTATACAAAACACAATTATACGCAAACTAATGCAACCTACTTATGCTCAAAGACCTAAATATGACTAAAATACCAAAAAAAAAAAACAAATTCTAATTAAAAAATTCAAAATTAGCTCCCCAACACTAGCGCCAAAAAATTGATGTGAATTTAATAAACCTACTTAAAATTGAAAGTAGTGCCAAATATAGGTTGATCCCACAAGTGGCACTTTCAAACTTTTTAATTAAAAAATTATTTTTTTTTCAAAAGGAAAACAATAATAAAAAAGTTGTGTGGTATGCAAATTAGAAACTAAATAAATTTCTAAAGTTAATAACAATAATAAGAAATAGGTCGAAGTGGCCAGAATCCACTATCTTATTTAAAAATCCTATTTATGCAATTAATTTACCTTTTTATCTCAATTATTACTTAGATCAGAAACAAATCAATGTTTCTGATCTGAATGATTTGGCTATTACAAAAACCATTTTATAATTAAGAAAAACAAAATCAATACCCAAAACTTAGTTTACTTCATAAAATAATTAACATCATAAGCATCACCTATTAAACTATACATAGATTATCAAAGATAATCATAGATATAAACTTAATCTATCAAAGTAAGTATAAATAATCAAATTAATTCATTACAAATATACATCAATGGTTTTTTCCTTTAGCATGAAGATAGTTTTATTATTCTAATAGAGCATTCATTAGACAGAAAAAGAAAGAGAAATTATCACATAAATTTAAACAAAAATTCACTTAGCTTCATCTATGCACTCCAATAAGAAACTCAGCCCATCATTGCAAAGAATCTTAAAAATAGCTTCATTGATATCTTCTCCTTATACAATGTCTCTCAGAAATCTCTCTTCTAGATCCTATTTTTTGGAACAAGGCTCCAGAATGCCTTTAAAATAAACTCAAAAATTAATGCAGGGAAGAAAGGTGGATATGAGAGGGAGAAAGAGACCTAGGACTTCTAGATGTAGCTAAGAATGAGAAAAAGCCTCCCATGGTGGCCTCCTTTTATAGTTTTCTGACTCCTCAGGTTCATTGAATTTGGACCTCATTTTGGTACATTAAAAGATAAGATTTACTGCTTGTTGATTGGGTTTATCTCCTGAAATGAGACAGATCTTGGAGATAAAATAAGGTGGAAGCTTTTGGAATTCTTATCTGATTTTCATATGGGGTCCACAAGCAAATGAATTCTAAAGGTGTGGATCTTCAGACAATGAGACCCAAATCATCCCTGGGTTTTTAGGGTCCTACAAATTTCATTTCTTGTGATTCTAATTAAACCAGTGAAATATTGAAGAGCCCACATTAAAGCAGCACTCGCCCAAACAGAGTTCTACTCCAACGGGACTTTTTGGAAAAAAATTGCAAACATTCTTAATTAATACAGAAATGGTGTAAATTCCGAAATGCATGAAATTATGAAATTAAATGAATAATTATGCATTTAAACAAATTAAGTTCCTAATCTACCCAAAGATGATGCATAAATATACAAATTCATAAACTTAACAGTTCACAGTCAACCATGGTCTTCAGGTGACTAGTCATGGCATTTAGCCACCGGACAGCCAATGAGTTCGGTCGACCACAATATGACCATGGTCAACCATGAACCCCCTTCTATTTGTAGTCGCTGTAACAACTAAGAGCAGTCCCTGACAGGTGTCATGGACTCACAATCGACCAAATGGTCGATCGTGAGACACCACTGTCGGCTGGTTTACTATAAACAATGGCTACATTCACTAAATTTGAAATTTTGGAAAATTGAGACCCACACCCTTAGTTCCATGTCCCCTAGTTTAGTTAATTAATTTATAGTAGTACTAGGACCAATCATGAGGGGAGGTTATTACATGATCCATAAGGAGGGCTTGGGCCAATGGATGAGTATCAAAACTACTCATTATAGTTATGGTTATGTTGGATAAACACGTGCATGGAGTATTCCCCCTTTATTTTGTTATCTATGATTAATGAGTGATGATACCCTTTGAGTTGTTAGTCAGGCTTTGTGTGTGGTTGTTTACCTATGGCCCTTAAGTCAAGCACTTCTAGGTGGGTGGTCTTACCATGGTATAGGGTGCCTCCCTATGGATAAGGATTGTGCATTTATCTATTACCATTTGCCGATCGGAAGGTAGTCATATGCCATCGGGACAACATGTATTATATGAGACATTGTGTAGTTGAGCTGATTGTGTTCGCTTGGGTCATATTTGCTTGTTTGTTATCAGCTCATTTGGGTTACCAAGTTCGCTGAGTTCATTTGTGATAGCCTATGAGGAGTGCCACTTTGTACAGTATATAGTAGGATTTCGTTTTCATTGATTCTTGTAGTTCTGTTATTATACATGCTCATGCCTAGTTTCCGTTCATTTCTACTCATATGATCTTTCATGTCTCCTACTCACTTTGTTACACTTATATCTATTATTTATGTTTATCTATTTGCAAGATTATGTCAATTGGATGATCAAATTAAGTGTAACACTCCGATCCCCTTTGAGCCGGATTAGTGGCTCATTAGTGTGTTTTGTTTTGTTTATTTCTTTCGGAGTTGGTTTTGGGTCTTGGATAGGTAGTTGAGTAACCTTTGACCTGAGATAGGTAGTTCTAAGCCCTTTTTCGTAATTTTGCTTTTGCTTTGCTTGCATCATCTTTGCATCATCTTGGGTCAGCATGTGTATGTTGTTGAGCTCGTCAAGTTCCGTAATTGTGTCAAATCCATTCGGAGTACATTGGAGAAGTTAGACCATCGTGTGACTCGATTTGTAAATAACCAAAATTCACCGGACTTTGACTTAAACTCCAAAACCTATATATATGAGTCATTCTCCAAGTGTCTCTCTTTCCTGCTCATTTCATTTCCTCAACGTTGCATGCACAGCTCTGGGAGAGAGAGAGAGCCACGTTCCTTCCTTTTCCATTTCTCTCCTCTTCTCGTTCTTGGTTGGTGTTGGGAGCTTGCACCCATCTTGATTTGGGTTTTCTTTCTCTTCTCCCTCTCTGTCTGTGGCTTGGTAAGTGGGTTCTCTACAACTCTTTCTTCTTCATCTCCAATTGCATCTCTCCTTCTCTGATTTCTGTGTCCTCATCTCATGCATGGGTTGTTTCTTTGATTTGCTTTGATTTTAGTTGATTTGGAGCTTGATTCAGTGGATTGACAGAGTTTTGAGGCAAGTATAAGTACATGATTGATAACACATATGGGTGTTTTATTTGATTGCTTTGATTCCTTCTTATTCCTTGTATAGAATGTTTTACAGCCAATTTCTAAGATGTTGGGATCAGATGAACTCGTTTTGGAGACATTTCTGTACCAAATTTCCGTTTCTGTAACTATCCCAAATTGGTTCTCTGTATTGTACGGCTAAGCCGTAACTTTGTACGGCTCAAACTCCAGAGACTTGAGATTTCACCTTTTGTTCTACGGCTAGGCTACGGCTAAGCCATAATTTGTTCTACGGCTGAGCCGTAAGCTAGCCGTGACCTAACCGTGACCCCGCCGTAAATTAAATCTCTGATCAGTCGAAACTTTCCTGATGAAGTCCTTCTACGGTGTGGCTACGGCTAAGCCGTGGATTGGTCTATGGCTAAGCCGTATACTGAACCGTAGCTCAGCCGTAAGAGGTATCAGTTCAGAGGTGAAAGATGACCAGTTTAGCTGTGTTCTGAAGGGAACCACGGTTCAGCCGTAGGCATGTTACGGCTAGTGCGTAGGATGTAATCGGCTAAGCTGTAGGTCACCCATGGCTAAACCATAAGGCATGGCAAATCCGAAATAAAACTTAGGATAATGATGAGACTTGTAGGGCTCAATACAGGTTAACCACACACGTAAACCTGCCCAATGGATTCTTTGGATCACATGAATAGTCTGTTAGGCTGTGACTCATTCATGTGAGCGTTGATTCACTGTTAAGCACCTCCCCATGGGTGTTGGTTTAAGGGACTTCGGTGCACGCAAAGATTACATTGCAACACTTTGATGGCAACGGTGCGTTGAATAACTTAAAACTACATCAACATGCACGGTTAGTGACAGTGAACAACTAGATTAGGGCTGGCTTATAATGAACCTTGACTCCGTATTAATCTGAGATGCATTGCATATTGTTTACAGTTTTGCCCTCTGTTCTGCCAATCTATGTCGATGCATTCCGCAGTCATTTTGCTTCGTCCTGTATGTCTGTTTTACTCTTCGATCTGCACTATGCTTTGATCTATGCTGTGTTTTGACTTAATCTATGCTCTGATCTGTGATCTGTATTTCTACTATGCTCTGTATCATTCTGGCTTTGTATATCTCTGATTTATTGGGTATTCCCTGGTGGCTCTGCCCAGAGATTAATACGTGAGGATAAGATCTGGTCTTTGCCATCGGTGAGTCCAAAGCGGATAATCTCCCTTCTTTTGGATTTGATTTGATTGGTATTAGTCTGGCTCTACTCAGCCTCAGCCCTAGGATGCCCGATGGGGTTACCTCTGGCTTAGATCTCTGTATCTCTGTATCACTGCAGTGTCGCTTTGTCTTGGGACCCCGGAACCCAGGAAACCGAGACCCACTTGTACCCTTGGCCCGGTCAGTGGTGCTCTCATCTGCTCTGCTCTGCTCTCTATTGGAGAGAATATGGTTAACGTAGTAGCCACTTAGTTCAGTATTTCTATGTTTTGATTCACACATCATGCTTTACTTATATGCACGATTTACTTAGCATACTAAGATAGAACTCTGTATTTAATCTTCTGTCATTATTCTATTTGATACTATGAGTGTTTCATCCCTGTTACTTGTATCTGCTGGATCGTTGTATTCATTGTGTTGTCTGTGGTGTTGCAGGCACAGATCCCTTGCCCAGCTCCCCGGCGGTCGAGGAGGCTGCAGGGCCGAGTTTAGAGGCACCCTCCGGTTTGGCAGAGTGGACCTGAGCATCTCTGCCGAGTGCGTACATGCATGTCTTCAGTGGCTTTGGTTTTGGTTTTTGGGAGATTTGTATTTGGCACCTTGGACTTTGGACTTTGTACTTTGTATATTTTGTATATCATGTTTTTGGGTGTGTATTCGGATTTTATATCAGCGTATTTATCGTTGTCGTTTCCGTTCCGCATTTGTTTTGGCTTCCGCTTTTCCCTTTGTTGCTTGCTATAATATGTACAGCTTCCACGTACGCTTAGTTCACACGTGTTAGATCCCTTGTGTGTGTGCATCTGGACTGGGTTTGGATACACGTGCACGGGAGTACGTGTGTCACTGGTTTAGCTTTTTGCTAACCCCCGATTTCTGGGCTCGGGTCATGACATTAAGTTAATCTAACGATGCTACATTTGGTGCCTAAGTATCGATGCCCTTACCAAACTAGAAGGTTAGGAGGAGATGGAGGTTCCGCCAAATGACGAAGATTATTAGTGGAGCGCCGACAACATAGTTTGAGTCATCATAGATTGTCCCCAGAATGACTCACATACCCCTTGGACTTTCTTATCTTTTTAGAGGTTTTGAGTTTTGTGGCCATAGGTGTTTGGCTTAAACTTAACTTTAAAATATTTTGTAAGTAAACTTTAAGTAACTATTTTCTAACTCTTGGACTAGCTCTATCATTATTTTATTGTGGTTATGATTACTAGCTGTGTAGTTTGTATGAATCATGTGCTTCCACATTTGACTAAGGTTACTGATCATCATTCATAACCTTACTACGGACTTTGATCCACTCAAAACTAAGGCCCAAAGTACACTGATGTGATTTTTAATTATCTTTAATCACCAGTGCACAGCTGTCAGAATGATGAGAGTGGCAAGAACGGGTTGAACCACAAAGAACTAAACCAGGTAATTCCAAAGCTGATTTTTAAATTGAAAAACGAGGGATCAAGAAATTTAAAGTGATGCAAATTAATGAAATCAAAACAAAACAACTAATGCAAACTAGGATAGGAAAACCAAATATGCGAAAGATGAAAGCATTAGAAATCTACTAAGCATCAATCCATTCAATTAATGAAATTATTCTAACCTATCTTAAAATAAAACTCGGATCATAAATAAATCAATGTTTCTGATTTAGAAGATTTATCTTTTGCAAATAATATCAATAATAAAACATCATGTAGCCAAGACTTCCTATACTACAATATACAATGAATAGTTCCACTTAGGCTTATATGGAATAAGGATGATAGGTTTTGGTTATCACGCCGTAGGGAGAATATTTTTTGTAAGTAGGAGTTTAAAGAAGTCAACCGAACCGTATGGCTTACTAAAAACAAGAGCAAAAAAAGTGTGCAACTTTCCTCCTCACCTCTATGGCCGACATTAATATTTAGAATGCGAGATGATGATAGGAAACCAAGTTGTTGCCATCATTACAAAATAAACCCACAAGTGGACATGCAGAATTCAAGTCATAATTACAGTCATTCTTCCTCTCTCCTAGCTCTCTTCCATCATAAGTCCACCCATAAGGAGGTTCGGCCAGCCCCTTTGGTGCTCCTCTATCTGCATCATTCATCATCTTCCTTCGTCTTTTCCATCCTTGGTGCTCTACTTAAAGTGGAGATAAGTTGAATAACTAGACGAGCAACTTTATCTTCTTTATATTGGTGTTTCTAGGATATGATAAGATGTATTTGTTCTAGTTCGAAAATGCTGATTTTTTTTTATTTAATTTGAGTGAGTTTTTCTTTATAAAACAAAGTTAATGATGTCATAGTTTTCACCATCGAGCCAACATTGTGCATTTGTATGTAGTTACAACATACGTGGTATGGTAGTTCGAAGTTTTCATTGATTCCATCACATGAGGTTTAAAATTCAAAATTGAATAACTAGAATCCATCTTTTTATTTGTTGCATTCTCTTTTATTTATTTATTTTTTAGTTTTATTTAAGTTTATGCAATTGGTTTGTTTAATGGTTTTTATAGTTTTGCAGACTTTTCTAATTTAGGATTTTAGTTTAGGTTTTTAGATTAGGAATTTTATTTGATTTGTAATATTTAATTTGGATTTGTAAGTAATTTTTATTTTCAATTTTAAAGTAGGATCATGGTTTTGTATAGATTTTCCTATGCTAGTGTTAGATTTTCAATATGATAGGTTTTCTGCTATTATTACCTCCCTAGGATTTGACTCCGTACTCACTAGGATAATGCTACATCGCAAAATTGCACTTTGGATTGTTGATCAATTTTCAGTCTTGAACTTTGGTGAGCAACTCGGCTAGCCAACTAGGTCATCGAAGCACCTACTTGGGTAACCAAGAGGTTCACCAAGAAGCCCTTGAACCAATTTCTTAAGTTTCCATGTCTCACCGAGACAAGGGCTAGGCTAGCCAAGGTTTTCCATGCTCCAACTCCGAAATCTCCTCAATCCAATTTTCGTCCAATTTCAATACGATTTCCATCCCATTTCATTACAATCCTATCCATTACATTCCATACCACAATCCTCATAACAATTCATCACTAAGAATGATTAAGTAGGGCATTATACATAATCGGAGTTCCAAAACAAGAAGGAAAAGGCATAGACGTGATTTGAGCTTATAAAATAGGTAGATCCATACAATGCATTCTGTCAAACACTTTAAAAGCAAGGATCAAGGGTAAACACATGTTTGTTATGCTAGGGGCATGTGTCCTCAAATCAAGATTTCCAAGCCCAAAACCACTAGATCCAAGCCTTCCTAGGCTCTCACCCAAATCATTCCACCAACGGGTAAATCTAAGCTAGCCTACACCAAATCCATAGGGGAGAAAAGATTAGGGGTAGCAATTCAACAAGAAAACTGTCACAACCCAAGCCCAGAAATTGGGGTTAGTAAAAACCTAACCAGAAACACACGTACTCCCGTGCACGCACACCTAGACCTTATCCAAGTGCACGCACACAAGGGATATTTACACGTGCAAACACGTCGTACGCAGAAACAGTAGGCATCATTATAAGAAAAGAGAATGCGCAACTAGATACAACAAGTATCAAAAGTTACTTTAATTACAGAATGTACAATCAAAATGGGGAAACATTATTTTCAAGAAAAAAATGCAAGGTATACAAGGGAACCCAAAAGCCAACTCAAGCCCCGCACATAACAAGACAAGTAACCAACACAAATGCAAAGCCGTTCTCCACTGGAGGGAATCCACTCCTCTAGCCCTGACTGGGCCTCTCACGTCTCACCTGGAGTCTGGCAGACTGATGCGGGGTCGGTAGAGAAATCTAAGCCTGCAACACCAAGAACAACTTATGAATACAACGATTTAGCAATGCATAAGTAACAATAAGTTAACAAGTGTTATGTCTAGCAAGTTGGTTAACAGATAAAAATGCATAGAGATCATGTTCGTATGCTAGGCAAGTCGTGCATAGACATAAGCATGCTATCAGAATCATAAAATAGATAAACTGGCTAGGTGGCTACTACATTTGCCATATTCTCCATATCGAGAGCAAGTCGGATGAGAACACCATCGACCGGGCCATGGTACGAATGGGTCTATGGTTTCCAGGGTTTGGAATCCCATGACAATAGCACTGCAGAGGCAACAAGCAGGCTACGCCAAAGTCAACCCTGTCGGTTATCCTGAGCCTGAGGCTGAGTAGAGCTAGACTAAATTAGTCATGTCAAATGATGCACATCAAGTCAATGTGTCACATTCAGGTAGTACAATACATGTATCATGTCATATCACAAGCAGGCAATACAGTGCGTGCATCGTACTAGGTTCAAACACCAAACTCAAGTCTTGCAATATGGTCGTTACAAGTGAACAGTTACAAGACAAGTTAAGCGAACAATTACAAGTAGAAACAAGAACAAGAGTAGGGAAGGCAAGAATTGAACTCAATATGCAATGTAAGTTAAGTTAGTATTGAGAATCACGATTGTTCACTAGCTAACCCTAAGTTAGTTGTCCAATGTTTCTAACAGTGCATGATGATGTAGTTTTAAGTTATTCGATACACAGTTGCTCATTTCGTGGGTGTTGCACTATATCGATAAACGTGTATCGAAGTCCCTTAAACCAATACCCATGGAGAAGTACTAAACAAGTTGACAACACACATGAATGAGTCATAGCCCGCAAAACCATTCATGCTTTTAAGGTAGTCCGTTGGGCAAGTTATGTGGTTAAGAATCAATGTGAAGGCCCTATAAGGTCTCATCATTAACCCTATCTTTTCTCCAATTCAGCAAAAAGCAGAGAGACCTAGTAGGTAACATAAAAAGGTCCTCTAGGTGTTAAAGAAGCAAGAAAAGGAGAAGGAGCAAGAATAGGATTTTGTTGGACCCTAAATCTCCCGGAGCAAAAGTGCTTCAGGGCCGATCAATCAGTTCTGAAGCCCGATTGCTCGGATTTTGTTTCTAGGAGTGTCCGATCGGTCGGACCCCAGGCCCGATCGGTCAGGTAACAGGACTTTGTACAGAACAACTGAACTGAATTCCTTGTACTCACAGAGACAACATATATCAAGTTAATATCAAGCTAAAGGGGCTGTCCATAACCACACGCTTGAGAGAGCAATTAAAAGAAAAAATAACAATCAACGTGTACCAACATGTGTTCATCCATACTGTGCTTATACTTGCCTTAAACGAGCTTTTTCCTTAACTTAGTTGTTTTTTGGCCCAATCGATCTCGGAGATGCAATTCTAACACCATGCATACCAAGAGTGAGCAAAAGAAAAGGCGTGCATGCCGTGCAAGAGACCATGACTCAACTGCTCACCTGAGATGAACCGGGAAGATGGTGCGAGGTTCTTGTCCACGACGAAGAGACAAAGAAGAAGAAAGCGAAGACGAGTGCAGTGAATGGGAAAGAGTTCAAGTAGAGAAGAAAAAGAACTAGCCTCTTACCTTCGAACCTAGGGAGATGATAAGCAACTGGTGCACAAGAAGTCCCTCTCTCTTTGACTGTGAGAAAAAAAAAAGGAAAGGAAGAACCCAAAAGCAAAGAAGAGGGAAAGAGAGTGAGAGAGAGAGAGAAAGTTGGTGTTGGGAGAAAGATGAAACAAAGAGAGAGTCGGTGCCTGTAGTCCATATATAGGATAAGTATTGAACGCTTTATATAAAAGTCCAAAGACTTAGGCTAATTACAATTTGGGTCAATTAACGGTCCAACGGAAACAAACGACTTCATTCACATACAAGTCAGTTACGGAAGTTGACGAGCGCGACGAAAGACACGTGTTGACACCAAGATGATGCATGAATGACAAACTCGTACAAAATCAAAAATTACAAAAAAGGGCTCATGTCTACCTATTTCAGGTTAAACTCAACCCAACTACCTATCCATGACCCGAAACGAATCTCAAAAGGACAAAACAACAAGCCTAACACAAATTCGCTATAAATGGACCCAAAACCACATTAATTAGTTATTAAACTGGATTAAGCAGGACCGAAGTGTTACATCCTCCCCCGTTTAAAAATTATTCCGTCCTCGGAATAATTGCATACCCATCGGATTATTCTGGTACATAATATCTACTCTCTGGTTCCCACGCACGGAGCGGGCGTTCGACGTATGTCGCATTTGGTTGAATTTACACATCGTCATAGCGAATGACGTGGGTAGGGTCACGAACATATTTCTGAAGCATCAACACGTGAAAGACATCATGTACTCCAGAGAACTCACCTGGAAGAGCCAAGTTATATGCCAAATCTCCAATTCGACTTTTGACCTCGAACGGACCTACGTATCTCGGAGCCAACTTGCCTTTCTGACCAAAACATATCATACCTTTCATCGGCGAGACTTTTAGAAATACTCAATCACCAACCTGAAACTCTAAGGCTTTTCTACAAGTATCAGCATAACTCTTCTGTCTTGACCGAGCAACCTTCAAATTTTCAATTGCTTTCTATACCTTTTCAGTCGTTTTGGCGATGATAATCGGTCTGTGGAAACTTCTCATCCCAACTTCTTCCCAGCACACAGGACTTCTACATTTGCACCCATACAAAGCTTCATATGGCGTCATTCTAATATTTTCATGGTAGCTGTTATTGTAGGCGAAATCGCACAACGAGAGATGTAAATCCCATTGCTTCTCAAAACTTAAAACACTGGCCTGTAGCATATCTTCTAATGTCTAGATTGTCTGTTTAGATTGTCCATCAGTCTGAAGATGATATGCTGTACTGAAACTCAGTTTCGTTCACATAGCTTCTTGGAATGCTTTCTAGAATGACGATACAAAACGACTATCGCGATTGGAGATAATTGATACCGGCGTACCATGCAACCTGACAATCTCATCCACGAACTTCTTAGCCATCTCCGAAAATGTCATGCCCTTCCTGAATAGAACAAAGTGGGCTGACTTCGTCAATCTATCCACAACTATCCAAATGGCATTATTCTTCTTACTCGTCAGAGGTAACCCTGAAACAAAATCCATCGTTATTTGCTCCCATTTTCACTGAGGGATATGTAACGGATGCAATGAACCAGGAGGCCTCTGATGGTCAACTTTCACCTTTTGACAGTTCAGGCATCTAGTGACGAAACCTGTGATCTCTCTCTTCATGTTATTCCACTAAAACCGATCCTTTAAAGCTCAGTACATCTTCACACTCCCAGGGTGCATCGTATAGCGTGCATAATGTGCCTCAGTCATCAAGCTCTCCTTCAACCCATCGATTGCCGGAATGCACAATCGATTCTGAAAATAAAGCACTCCATCCTCTAATTGAAAATCGGGTTGATCTTGTATATGCTCTTTGATTCGCACTAAGTTTCGATCTTCGAACTGTCGATCCTTAATTTGCTGAATCACCTCAGGCTGGAAAACAAGAGTACTGGCCAACATCAGGTAGTTATCCACTACTCTCACTTCAATGGGCTTGTGATGGATCAACAAATGGAAACTTTCTATAGCATGGAGAGTTTCTGACTCCCTACTGAGAGCATCTGCCACCACATTTCCTTTACCCGGATGGTACTTGATCGGGAAATCATAGTCCTTCATCAATTCGAGCCATCTGCATTGCCTCATGTTCAACTCATGCTGCGTGAACAAATATTGCAAACTATGATGATCCGAATGTACCTCAAACTCCACATCATATAGGTAATGTCACCACAGTTTCAAAGCAAACACGATAGCTACTAATTCTAAGTCGTGCATGGCGTAGTTCTTTTCATGCTCCTTGAGTTGCTTCAAACCATAGGCAATAACCTTACCATGCTGCATTAAGATACACCCTAAACCCATTCTGGAAGCATCAGAATATATCACAAATCCTTCACTTCCCTCCAGTAGAGTCAATATCGGGGCGGTGATTAGCTTTTCCTTTAAAGTTCAAAAACTCATCTCACATTCCTCAGTCCAATGAAAAGGAACATTCTTCCAAGTCAACTTGGTCAACAAAGCGAATATCTTGCAAAGTCTTGAACAAATCGATGGTAATACCCAGCAAGTCCAAGAAAGCTCCTAGTCTCTGTTATAAAGCTCGGGCTGGGCCAATTCACAACGGCCTCAACCTTTGCTGGATCAATTGCCAAGCCTTCTCGTAAAACGATATGTCCAAGAAATGCAACCTGCTTCAGCCAGAAATCACATTTGGACAACTTAGCATATAATCGATGTTCTCTCAGCAAGTACAATGCTTTTCTCAGATGTTCTGTCTGCTCCTGTGCGGTCTTAGAGTACACCAGGATATCATCAATAAATACGACAATGAAATGATCCAAGAAAGGAGCAAAGATACATTCATTAAAGCCATAAAAACAGTAGGTACATTGGTTAATCCAAAAGGCATCACGATGAATTCATAATGACCATACCATGTCCTGAAGGCAGTTTTAGGAATATCCTCTTCCTTCACTCTCAATTGGTGATACCCAGACCTCAAATCAATCTTGGAGAAATATGCTGCACCTTGAAGTTGATAGAACAATTCATTAATATGCGGCAGGGGATATTTATTCTTTATTGTCATCTTATTCAACTGCCGGTAATCAATACACATCCAAAAGGTGCCATCCTTCTTCTTGACAAACAACATCGGAGCTCCCCACAGTGACACACTTGGGCGAATAAAGCCCTTATCCAAAAGCTCATGTAATTGCTTTTTCAATTCCAGCAACTTTGCTAGGGCCATGCGATATGAAGCTTTACTAATAGGTGCGGTCCCTGGCACAAGGTCAATAGCGAATTCTACTTCTCGCACTGGGGATAACTTTGGCACATCATTGGGGAAAACATCCGGGAAATCACATGCCACCGGAATCTCTCCAAGCTGCTTCGAACCCTTCTTCTCTGAGTTAAAGGCAATGAAGCCTTCACACCCTTTGCATATCAATCAATTCACCTTACATGCGGAGATAACACACCTGGGGCATTTCTTCTGATTGCCCTCGAAACGAAACCCATTCCCAAGATCAAAATAGAGCATCCTATTGTAATAGTTCACACAGGCACGATACCGCGCTAGCCAATCCATTCCTAGGACCACATGGAAGTCCAACATCGACAACAAGATTAGGTCAACAGGGAGTTGATGCCCTTCGATCCGCACATCGCATCTGGGGTAGTAGACACTACACTCCACTCTCTTACCAACAGGAGCGGACACCACCAACATATATGGTAGCGACTTAAGCGGCTGCCATAACTGCTCAGCAAAATGAGGTGTTACGTACAAGCGCGTAGACCCCGAATCAAATAATGCCAGCGCTTCTACTTAAGAAATCAAAACCGTACCTTCCACTACATTCGCATCCTCCCCACTTTCATGAGTGGCGGCATAGGCACGTGCGGTCTGGCGTTGCGACTTCTGGCCTTGAAGAGGTTACTGGGGCTTACATTGAATTGTGGAAGCTGTAGGCCTAGATTGTTGAAGAAGCTTGGACTTCGGACATTGAGCCACCCTATGTTCCATAAAACCACAACCTAGACAGGCTCCTGTTTTCCTCCAGCATTGCTTTGTCTGGTGTCCTCGGCCACAATGTTCGCATCTGACTCTAGTTGAACTAGGAGCTCCTTGCCTTCCTTTTAACTTCTTTTGCACTTGCCCCTTGAACCCAAACGGTGTGCTTCTCTTAGGGTCTGCAGCTCTTTCTTCCTGAATGTTGGCCTTTGCAGAATAGGCCCTATCCACAGCATCATCAAAGGTAGCTGGCCGTTGGAACGTTGTCACATGGTTCTTGTATTTGGGATTCAGGCCATTGACAAATCTATTAACCTTCTTCTCCTCTGTATTCACCAGCTCCTCTGCGAAATGAGACAGTTGCGTAAACTTGTACACATATTTTGCTACCATCATCTGCTGCTGCTGTAGGGACAAAAACTCAATTTCCTTTGCCCTCTGCACATGGGCTGGAATAAACTTTCTTTTGAATTGTCTCTTAAAAGTCTCCCACACAGTTGCATTAGGCATGTCCTTGTATGAGTCGCTCACACTTTTCCACCAAGTCTTAGCCACGTCCCGGAACATCGAAGCTGTGAGAACGACTTTCTGTCTATTAGTGCAGACAACTGTGTCAAAAAGATCCCCAATATACTCTAACCATTGTTCGGCTTTCGACGCATCTTTGTTCCCATAAAATTCAGTGGCTCTGCGTTTTTGGAATTTATCATAGAGAGCATTGGATCACTCTCCTTCGGTTGGAAGACGACTTATTGCTCTACATGTAGTGGAACTGATGCTTGACTTTGCCTGTCTACAAGGGAGACGACTTGTGCTTGCAGAGAATGGATCGCCTGCAATATAGTGAGGAAACGATCATCCTGATTGGAAGGCTGTTGTGGAGCTGCTGAGCCACTCTCATTATCTCCATGATTGTTATTGTTGGTACCAGAACCGGATGCCATGTCTTGCAAAACTCAAGAGTTACTGTGCAAACACAAAACATACCCCACTACATAACCCAAACAAATCAAATATCAGACTAGAAGGTCAAATATGTGAACACGTAACCTCACCACGGTCCTATATGCCTACATGCTCATCAACTAGAACAAGCAATGCTCTGATACCATACAATACATATGTCACAACCCAAGCCTAAAAATTGAGGGTAAATAAAAACCTAACCAGTGACACACGTACTCCCGTGCACGTACACCTAAACCTTATCCAAGTTATGCATACAAGGGATATTCACACATGCAAACACGTCGTACACGGAAATAGTAGGCATCATTGTAAGAAAAGAGAATGCGCAACTAGATACAACAAGTATCAAAAGTTACATTAATTACAGAATGTACAATCAAAATGGTGAAACAGTTTTTTCGAGAAAAAAATGCAAGGTATACAAGGGAACCCAAAAGCCAACTCAAGCCCCGCACATAACAAGACAAGTAACCAATGCAAATGCAAAGCTGCTCTCCACTGGAGGGAATCCACCCCTCTAGCCCTGACTAGGCCTCTCGCGTCTCACCTGGGAGTCGGTAGAGGAATCTGAGCCTACAACACCAAGAACAACTTATGAATACAATGATTCAGCAATGCATAAGCAACAATAGGTTAACAAGCGTTGTGTCTAACAGGTTGGTTAACAGACAAAAATGCATAGAGGTTATGTTCGTATGCTAGGCAAGTCATGCATAGACATAAGCATGCTATCAGAATCATAAAATAGATAAACTGGCTAGGTGGCTACTACATTTGCCATATTCTCCCTATCGAGAGCAAGTAAGATGAGAACACCATCGACCGGGCCAGGGTATGAATGGGTCTATGGTTTCCAGGGTCTGGAATCCCAGGAGACAATAGCACACTGCAGAGGCAACAAGCAGGCTACGCCAAAGTCAACCTCGTCGGGTATCATGAGCCTGAGGCTGAGTAGAGCCAGACTAAATTAGTCATGTCAAATGCTGCACATCAAGTCAATGTGTCATATTCAGGTAGTACAGTACATGTATCATGTCATATCACAAGCAGGCAATATAGTGCGTGCATCGTACTAGGTTCAAACACCAAATGCAAGTCTTGCAATACCGTCGTTACAAGCGAACAGTTTCAAGACAAGTTAAGCGAACAATTACAAGTAGAAACAAGAACAAGAGTAGGGAAGGCAAGAATTGAACTCAATATGCAATGTAAGTCAAGTTAGTATTGAGAATCACGATTGTTTACTAGCTAACCCTAAGTTAGTTATCCAATGTTTCTAACCGTGCATGATGATGTAGTTTTAAATTATTCGATACACAGTTGCTCATTTCGTGGGTGTTACACTATATCGATAAATGTGTATCGAAGTCCCTTAAACCAACACCATGGGGAAGTACTAAACAAGTGGACAACACACATGAATGAGTCACAGCCCGCAAGACCATTCATGCTTTTAAGGTAGTCCGTTAGGCAAGTTATGTTGTTAAGAATCAATGTGAAGGCCCTATAAGGTCTCATCATTAACCCTATCTTTTCTCCAATTCAACAAAAACAGAGAGACCTAGTTGGTAGCATAAAAAGGTCCTCTGGGTGTTAAAGAAGCAAGAAAAGGAGGAGGAGCAAGAATAGGATTTTTTTGGACCCTAAATCTCCTGGAGCAAAAGTGCTTCAGGGCCGATCGATCAGCTCTAAAGTCCGATTGGTCGGATTTTGGTTCTGAGAGTGTCCGATCGGTCGGGCCCCAGGCCCGATCGGTCAGGTAACAAGACTCTGTACAGAACAACTGAACTGAATTTCTTGTACTCGCGGAGACGACATATATCAAGTTAATATCAAGCTAAAGGGGCTGTCCATAACCACACACTTGAGAGAGCAATTAAAAGAAATAATAACAATCAATGTGTACCAACATGTGTTCATCCATACTGTGCTTATACTTGCCTTAAACGAGCTTTTTCCTTAACTTAGTTGTTTTTAGGCTCAATCGATCTCGGAGATGCAATTCTAACACCATGCATACCAAGAGTGAGCAAAAGAAAAGGTGTGCATGCCGTGCAAGAGACCATGACTCAACTGCTCACCTGAAATGAACCGGGAAGATGGTGCGAGGTTCTTGTCCACGACGAAGAGACAAAGAAGAAGAAAGGGAAGACGAGTGCAGTGAATGGGAAAGAGTTCAAGTAGAGAAGAAAAAGAACTCACCTCTTACCTTCGAACCCAGGGAGATGATAAGCAACTGGTGCACAAGAAGTCCCCCTCTCTTTGACTGTGAGAAAAAGAAAAGGAAAGGAAGAACCCAAAAGCAGAGAAGAGGGAAAGAGAGTGAGAGAGAGAGAGAGAGCTGGCGTTGGGAGAGAGATGAAACAAGGAGAGAGTTGGTGCCTGTAGTCCATATATAGGATAAGTATTGAACGTTTTATATAAAAGTCCAAAGACTTAGGCTAATTACAATTTGAGTCAATTAACGGTCCAACAGAAACAAACGACGTCGTTCACATACAAATCAGTTACAGAAGTTGACGAGTTTGACGAAAGACACGTGTTGACACCAAGATGATGCATGAATGACGAACTCGTACAAAATCAAAAATTAACAAAAAAAGGGCTCATGTCTACTTATTCCAGGTTAAACTCAACCCAACTACCTATCCATGACCCGAAACGAATCTCAAAAGGATAAAAAAAACAAGCCTAACACGAATTCGCTATAAATGGACCCAAAACCACATTAATTAGTCGTTAAGCTGGATTAAACTGGGCCACAATGTTACAAAAACTCAAAGGTAAGCAAAATTGAAGAAATGGGGAGAAGATTACCTTGATATGAAGAGGAGAAGGAGATCTTCCTTGTGAGAGGGATGGTAGAAGGAGAAGAGTAAAGTGGTCCCTAGGATCTTCTTGGAGAGGTGAGGGAAGCTATAGAATTCTCTAAATCTTAGAGGAAATTTGAGAGAGATATGTAGGAAAGTGGAGGGAAAAAGAGGGGGAAATGAGAGAATAGAAGAGAGAAATCGTTTGAAATAAGAGAGAAGTGGGGAGAGAGATTTATATAGGTTGTTGTAGTTGGAAAGAAAAGGTTCAAATTGCCCTTCTAGTAAAAAGATAAGACAAAAGATGTGGGCCTGTTTCGATATGTAGTGTAGTAAAATTTGGTGAGGTGAAGCATCAAAATAATAAAGAATAAAATATGGTAGTGTTTAATCATAAATGATGACTTTTTTTTAGTGGTTTGAGAATGAGTTTTTTTTACTTTTTTGTGTAAAAGGTAGATGATTTGTTGTTATTAAGTGGTTTAAGAATATTGTTTTTTGACTTTTTTTATATAAAAGATAAAAGAATTTTTTGAAATATGATACTTTTGATGTGACTCTTTTTAGTTTATTGTTTCTTGAAATGACATATTATTTCGTTTTATTAACAAAGCAAATTTAGGATATTTCAATAAAAGTTGTGGAAAATTTCCCCCAAGGACCTCCTATAAAGGTGAAATCTCACAGAAGGCCTCTCTACACTTAAGACTGTTTACACAAAACACCTTACACTCTTACCTACTTTCTAAACTAGCCGTCTAAAACCACCAAAATCAAATCCAATCAAGCAAAGAAATTAAATTGAAATCAAATGGCCGGGATGGGATCTTACATCATATTCTAGAAGAATATTAAGGATGGACTATGCATGACAAGTTCAATCATATCAACAAATTGGATTGGTCATGATCTATGGACCAATGCAAACCAACGCTAGCAACACACTGATTTTGGAGAATAAAATGATTAAGAACCTACTACTATGAGCAAACCAAACCTATGAATTAAATGGTCCTAGACCTATGGTGCTAGCAATATTACAAATTGATATTATATTCTCCCAACATAGGGACACACAGACACTATGCATGAGGCAAACTGCAACGGTTGGAATTACATTTCAACTATTATGTTAATCTTGATCTCACATCTAATTATAGAGCAGTTGATCACTTCAGTGTAACGGTGATAGTAAGCCCAGGAGTTGTAGATTTTAGAAAGGAGTTGCAGGTTTGAAAAGGGAGATGCAGGTTTTGTAAGAAATGACACTAACTAACGATATCACCACTTCAGTCGCGATATTGTTGCAGGGCATTTTTGTTATAAAAAAAAAACCGAAATCATGTACAAAGCACACTGTCAATGATTCCCAAACTTTCCTTACTAGGCGACACAGTAGGAGTTTAAGCTGAACTTTTGTCAAAATTCATTATTATTTGTTTGCAAATAGGAATTGAAAATAAGAACATTGACTTGTAACCCTTCAGAAATATGCTAATTAACTAGATAAACAACCAGAAAATAATCCCTAATTACAGTGTTGATGGATATGAGACTCTTTCTTATTATTCTTCGTCTTCTTTCCCTATCTCAATGGCTATCACAGTTGGCTAGTCAGTGAGTATTTACTATAGCGTGAAAAAAAGGGAAGAAAAACATGTTGCAGAAATGTAAATGGAGTAGGACGAAGAAGGAGCAGTTTGAGTCATTTTATCAAGTTTCTCAAGTTCCGAGGTCCATTTTGAAACAAGAAATAGATTCTGTTTCTCATCTTTCCCATTCAAGTGCTAAGGCTGTGTTCTTGTCACGGACGGATTTTACTCTATGTGTGCTGACGCCATTAAAAAGTATCAAAAAATATTTTCTTTCTTTATTAATGCCTTGAGATTTTGATAAAAAATAGTTAGTTGAAAAACTTACGATATCAGAATCAAAAGTATCAAATAAATTATTAGCTGAAAAAACTTAATATAATATCAAAGCCAAAAGCAACGAATAAATTATTAACTGAAGAAATTTAACATGATATCAAAGCCAAGAGTAATAATTAAATTATTGGCCAAAGAAATTTAATATAGTATTAGAATCAGAGGTCACGAGTTTAAAACCCCTGAAAAGCATATTACTTATGTTTGTCTAATTTATCTATTCCGTCTATCAGGTTTTAAATTCAATCGGCTTCCCGTTTTAAAGAAAAGCGTTAATATACATTGTTATGCCATTCAGTAACATCTCTACCTTTTGTTGTTATTGGTTGGTTATTAATATGACATCAAAAATATTTTAATTTACTAGTAGCTCAATGGGTAATTAGGTAAAAATTAATTTCTAATTGCAATGTTGATGGTTATGGGACTCTTTCTTGTTTTTCTTTTTCTTCTTTTCCTTTTTGGCTCAGAGGCCTTTACACTTAGCTAAGTTGTGAGTATTTACTAGAGAGAAAAAAACGAAAATAAATAGAGAGTAGAAATCTAAATGGATTAGGATGAAGGAAGAGCATTTTAAGTCATTTTCTCAAGTTCGAGGTTCATTTTGAAACAAGAAATGGATTCTGCTTCTCATCTTTCCTACACACGTGGTAGGGCGGTGTACTTGTCACGTGCGGATTAACTGACGCCAGTGTTTCCGGGTTTTCTGAGTAGGTTCATTGCATCGGTGATCGAAGTGAATGTGAGATTCTTACGGGAGAGGAAAAAGAAAATTGAATGTGCTTCGTCGTGGGCCCACCTGCCAGGGCGGAACATGGAATCAATGCTCTTAATGGACCTAAATATGGACCGGGCTTGGCACGGATGCAAGTCCATTTAAGTAGACTGGACATGGATCAATATTTAGGGCTTGAAATATTAAATGGGGTAGATCTTGGGCTAGGTTTTTAAGCATTATCAAAGGCAAATGATCAGGGGGGGCGCACATGAGCGATGGTCATCTCAAACAATTTGAAAGCCTATTAACATTCTTAGTCATTTGACAAGGTCAGCCTCTCAAGTGGTAATTTTATAACTTGCTCCACTTCGAGGAAGAGGAGCCTATTTGATTAAAAGCATTTCTACTAGGGCTTCACCTTGCCAAAGAAATCCTTACGAGATATATTTTTTGTTGTTGGGATACATGAATTCCTTGCTTGATTGAGAATTTGAGATAAGAATTGAATTTCTGACAAAATATAATTTTTGTTGTTGGGATACATGAATTTGACTTCCCTGCTTGATTGAAAATTTGAGATAAGAATTTGCACAATTGGTCAAGTGAAAAGTCACTTTTGGCCAAGTGAATTTTCTAAATTATGATATTGATAATGCTCCTAACTCATTAGCATTATGGAATTCTAGTTTATGGGACAACATTTGCAATTTTTTAAATGTTCTGAGTAGAATATATATCTCCAAATGCTAACAACCAAATATGCTCTTATGAGACTCGTTTAAATTATATTATATGATCTTGGTCCGTCTTTAGAAAGTAGGAGCATGTTTTCACTTTTACAAACTATGTATATCAAGCCCATTATTCATTACGAACTTTATGTATTATACCTAATTAAGTGGCATGAAATTGGAAAAAACTAGTTTTCTCAAAGTCTATTTTAGGTGTGGGTCCATGGCTGGAAACTCTATGGAACAAAACTTAGACTCAAATATCTTTAGGGTCCAAGAACCACAGTTACACTCAAAAATTAGATGAATCCACAATAGCAACAAGTCCCATTATAATTATAATATAATTAAGCCGGTTGAATCCAATTGCCAATTTCCTGTTGATTTTGAACTCATCATTTCGTTGACAATTTCATAACGTCTGCAATAACTACTTCCCCAATTTTCTATTAGTCTTAAAAGCATCTGTTAAAAATCAAACTCCTCTCATTACCGACCATTGATTTATTTTTTCTCATCTCATCCGTAAATAATTACTCATTACGCCTCTAAACATTTTCTCACAGTACCCTTTAACTCCTAGCAATTTATTTTTTGCCTCTTTCCAATTTATGAAACTAACGTGCATAAACCTTTCAACTTTGATTGATTTCTTATAATGGTTAGTCCTTAAACACTAAACCCCAAACGCATAGCTTCTAACAGCTTTCTCAACAACTCTCTCTCTCTTTCGATCTGTCGCCGAACCATGGCCCTGCTACAAGGCTGCACTCAATTTTCGTCCCTAAAGCTTGGCTTTTTGTCTTTTATTATATCGACCATGATCACCATTAGGAAGCTCTTTGGTATAAGCACTGGCAAGATGATTTTTCCATCTCCATATATTTTCTCGAATCCTGATCTCTCTCTCTCTCTCTCTCTCTCTCTCTCTTGCTCTATTCCTCTTTCTCCTCATCATCTTCATTTTTTTTTCATATGATTTCACGGCTTCGAGCATGAGTTTAATTTGCTCATTGTTCTTCTTAACTTCCTAAATATTGTCCTGATGGGATGTACTATTGTTAATTTGTTATGATTTTTGTGATTCTCTGCATTAAAGTTGTTTACTTTATTCTTTAAAAAAAAACATGTTTGTGATATATATATGTTCATACCATGTAATAGGAATATTTTTTTAACAAATTGCAAGTTCATTTTTATTGGTATTATAATTTCTCCTATTAATTAGTCTTTCAAGCCCAAAAAATACTTGCTTAGTTTTTGTTGAGTTATTAATATTTTGGAGTAGTAGTGACTATACATGATTAAGGTATCACTTATGAAGTAGAAAGATGGAGATCTTTGTACAGTTATTTTTGTATTGTATTATAAAAGAAAAAGTAATACATGAAGAAAGTTATTATTATTTTTTTTTTTTGCCGGGCTTAATGTGGGCCTTCTTGCTCGCTTTTAATGATATTCAACTTTTTTAATGAAATTGTACCATACATACATACAGAGGAAAATTCTCTCGTACTGAGCACTTTTCTTTTTTATTGTTTCAGGCAGTTTTTTCTTATTTATACAGATTCCATTCGTGTGAGTGACAATTTAATTGAGGCCATGACTCACTGTGGGCCTCACTCATCCCTTTTTATAAATTATGAACCACTGTAGTCAGCATGTATGTATTGGGACTCACCAACCATTCAAAATAAGTGCCTTTTTATTCAATAAAATATTGGTTGTATTATAAAAATTATTTATTATAAATAAGGGATTTTTTAGTAGGAATTCCACTCCTTATCACTCTAATAAAGAAAAGTCTTAATGCAACATTATGCATTAGATGTCTAGAAAAGACATCTTATTAGCCATTCCAAATCCTAGTGGGCCTAACTCATTTTGAGTATAAAATTTGGAAATGTCCCATTTCATAAAATGAGTTTTATTTATTTATTTATTTATTTATTATTACATTTCTTAAGTTTAGATGTGCCAAGCCCCAAAGTAATCAGTTATGATCTCTCACATTGGCTTCCGTCACCATACCTGGAGAGCAGGAGCTAAGCTTGCGGGGGGGCCACTTCTGTGACTGTCTTATCGATTTGGTACACATTCTGAGCTGTCCGTGTCAGACTCCATTATAAATAAGCATTTTCTTTAAATATCGAAAACCACAGAACACGACAACTCATGTACGAGACCTTCCACTCCAGGTTTTGATTCCTGCGGCTTTGCTCACAGTGATATAATTGATTCCACTGCACTGCAGTCTATTTTCCTGTTGGCGTTTCCAGCCTTGCTGCCGTTGGTATAATTGATTCCAAGAGCTTTTCTCTTTAGGCCCCACTTGGTAGGAGGACGCAACGGGAATTCATGTATTGATCAGTAAAATCACCACAGTATAATTAAACTTATTATTTTCTATTAAAATTTGCTCAAACTATGATAAAATTTAAAGGTTTTTATTCAATATTTAAATAATTTTATAATGCTTGACATTTGTATATGACTTTGTAAGTGATATATAGTATTAGAAACTAAACATGTACAATCATAATGAAGTTGTCCACTTTTCTCATGATAGCATTTCATTCTCACCGTGAATTCATCCACACATTATTATCTGAGTTTTAAATATTAGTACCAACTCCATTGTAGAACTTGAAGCTATGTTAAGATTTTGGTGCAGAGCCCTTTAACAACATCCTATGAACTAAATTATAGCTTTGAGTTATGAAAAGTCTAGCCCTTCATTCAAGGAATGACCCAATTTACTTGAAAGGCACTTGATCTCTCCAATGGATAAATCAAACAACTCAAAAGCATAAAAAAGCAACAAAGCACATGATTGTTCACAAGTCATATGAATTATAAACAATAGATGCAAGTTATATGATGGAACCAACTCAAAATTGAAAATCTAATAAATAAAAACTTATGGAAAATGCCAAAGGAACCCAATGATAAAATTCAATGGCCTCAAATGTGGGTTTAGTCGACCTTGGCTGCTAGATGGAAGTGTTGGCCTATCCTTGCACATCGTTTGGGCTGCAAGCGACCGCCTCCCTCAATGTACAAAATCACAAAGGGCGTATCTTGGTTATGCTTAAAAATGGTGAAAAGTTAAGAAATACAAAATTATTATAGAACTTCAATTCTAAGAACTTCACTCACTGGAAAGAGATGAACCAGTGATCCGTGTGTTTTATATTGGAATCATCCATATAAAATCTCTAAACTTTTCAATGATATGTTATTGAAACTAACATTGTGAAGAAGATATTTTAGTTGGTTATTTATTTTTGTGCTGATTGTGTCAAGAGCATGATCATGTTTAGTTTCACCTAATTTTCTCGATTATATAAGTTGAAAGCACAAAACAGAGTTATATCAACACAAATAAAAATATGTCTGAATATATGATCTTTCCATATGACAGATGAACTGCTTAGTTCATTCACTAGCTCATTGAAGACATTTTTTTTTTTTTTTTTTTTTGCATAGTTATTCCAACCTGCAAGCAACAACTTAAAAATATTTTATAGTATATGCATGTTTAATAATATTATCAGTTCACATTTTGTTTGTCAAGGGCAATTTATAAGTTGGTACCCCATTATAAATATGCTTATCGCTACACGAGTTGTAAACAAAGGTGAAGTATCTACAACAATTGTTCTTTGATATTAATGATCCCTTCCAACGATATAAATGACCTGTTCACCTCAGGATATGAGAGCTTTAATGATATTTAATGGGAAATAGCCATGTATCTCAACATTTTTAAAATAAATCAGAAGACCACAAAGCATATCTAAATCATGGTTCAAGGGTTAATAAAAAAAATCTATCGAGGAAACAAGGTTCAAATTGACATATATATAGAAAGGCCGGTTATCCTAAGCTTGAGCTTAGGATGAGCTTATAAGCTCACGCCTGTAAGGCCCATAGAAGGACTCCCCGGGGCCCTCTTCTCTATAAAAAATTAGCTCCAACCTTGATTTCTATCATCTTTATCCGGGCCTCAAAATTTCTTGATCAACAATCCTTCCGAATGGGTGTCAATTGATCCCACGGCCTAGTAAATTAAGATTTGATTGAAAATTTATGGACATGTGGAATTGAAGGGTGTCATATGTTTGGTCCATTTGGATGGACCAAGGTTAGGTCTCATAAGCTCGAGCTTATGGAATTTTTTATATAAGCTTGAGTTTAGGAATGTCATGCTCATATATATGGTGATTTGTATTTTTGAAGAGGGCAACATTTTTCATTTTTTTTATAAGCAACTGAATTTTATTGAAGGGGAAAGAAGATTCGGGTTAGGAGATGAGATGTTTTCCTAGCACCAATAGAAATAAAATTTTCTCTTGGCCCGTTTGGTTGTGCACACCATGGTTGTATTATCCTCTTCAAGAGAAAAAAAAAACCCACTACAAAAGCTAGGCAATCTAGCACAATCCACCAGATACAGCAACTCCTCCCTCCTTCTGCAGTCCACCATCAAAACTCTATCTTATAGACAAAAATGAAGTCCTATTTGTAAATCTCCATGCCAATCTATGCCCATTTCAAAACCTTATTTAATCCAAAACCCTATTTCTTCTCTTTCATAAAAAAAACTCCTATTTAACCAAAAAATCTCAAACACATCTTCAATTCCCAGTGAAAACCCTATGCTCTTTTTTAAGATTTTCATTACTGAAGCCCACAAGAGAAAGTCCTCTGAATATTGAAAAATGAGAATGGATATGAAGAAAACTATGAAAATAGAGAACGTAAAAGTGAGAAAATGGATTATACCACTATTTTTTGCTTTAATCCTCAAGTAGAAGATGACCATTGCAATGCTGGAATGTGATTGGAACTCTCTTGGAAGTCTCAATCTTTTAGAACTCTTGAAATGCTAGAGGACTCCCTAGCATTACAAATGCTCAGTATTCTTGAAGCCGAATGCTTCAAATCCCTACGTTGTTTGATATTTCTCTGCTAAAAAATCAATGTCTCCTAATCGTTTTAGGAGTTTAGGGGTGTAAGATCTGATTTGTTAATTTTTAGTTACTTGCTGTAGATCTCTATCTTATCTACATCACTGATCAAGTCTTAATTTAAATGGAAGTGCCAATCTCTCTCGGCAGTTCCATTAGCTTGATCTGACATGGGACTCGTGGTAGAGGCACATGATTTCCTAAATAAAGTAGGTGTAAGATTTTTAAATGTCCCCCACCCCTAATTTAGAATTCATTTTCTTTACTGTTAAACAAAATAAATTAACTTTTTTTTAATCTCTTTTATGTTCTCACAAACAAAAATAAAAAATTGAGTTGCATTGAAGCATCTTTTATTTGCATCTAGAATCCTCATGTTACACAAATATGTCCTTAAGGCACGTTTGACTATCAACGTCGGGAAGGAATCCTCTTTGATTTTCTTTGATTGTAAAAACAATTATGTTTAGTTGAAGATAGGAATATTTATAAAAGATTGTTACAATTCTCTTGACCGACCCAAAATCTTCTATTTCATTGATTTCTCCGTCTCCACCCCTCTACATTGAATTTTGCAAGCCACAAAGGCAAAGAAGTAATTGAGAGTAAATTATATGTGTTCCCCAAACTTGAGATGTGGTGATTCCTCTTATAAAAAATTCTAAGAGAGGATACAATTGTTTCAATGGAATGAAGGAATTCTTTAGACATAAGATTCCTCTGATTTACCAAATGTGCCCTTAAAGAAAAGAATAAGTTAGCAATTTCTTTGAAAAAAAGAGGTCAATTCAAGTAGTAGAAAATTTAGCAAGTTCAATGAGTTATGAATCGACCATTTAGTCCTTGATGATGTGATTCTGCAACTTCAAAAGTAGCCCCACTAAAGGTTTTGAAGCATTTAAGATGGTGTATCAACAAGAAATTTCCACTGTAGAGCCTACTCATCTCAATCTGCCCCTCAATGTAAAGTTAAAGTCATCTGTCATTTCAAGAAACAATAAACAAAAAGAGTCAAATCAAAATACCACATTTCAAAAAAATTCTTCTACCTTTTTATACCAAAAAGTCAAAAAACTACTTTCTTTTTGACAAAAAAATATTTACTTTTAACACAAAAAGGTTAAAAAGTTACATTCTCTTTTTTACAAAATATTATCTCATTTTGCTTATCTTTTGAAATGACCATTCACCTCCCTTCACTCTACCAGTTAAATTACCTCGAAAGATTGGATGAAACTATTTAATGTTGAAAAAAGGTCGCAGCAACATCACACTCGTCAAAATAATATTTACCATGTGATTAAAAGAAAATGCAGGTCATGTGTCTTAGGGCACCTTTGGCAAACATCCACTGTGACGAGGAGATTCTAGAAGATTCCTTCATTCCGCCTGTAATCAACCCATTATCCCTATAAAAAATCGAGTTGGCAAAAGAGAGGATTTCCAGATAAAAGACCTTTATAAAATCAACGACTTGAAACGTTTTTGCCAATATATCATGATCCACAAGGCCCACGTTATGAGATTTGGTCCCATAGCCATTTTTGGCCTCTAGAAAAGATCTAACAGTTTGGATTTTTCAAAAGGGGTTCACAGAAGTCCAAACCTATTTGTGGAACATTGATCACCTTTTTAAAAATATCATCACATAGAAAACTCATCGACTAAAAATCCATCTCATAACCATTTTAGGGGTCTCACATCTAATGATCTAAATCATCCATGGGAGGCCAACCTTCTAATCAAATTAAGATAAGTGGACTGCTTGAAAGTAATGCCCGAACACTGTTCATCTGCCTTTCCACAAGCATGTGGTAGAGGGTGCGCCCGGGGGGGGGGGGGGGGGGGGGGGGGGGGCGGTGTTGTTGGCCATGGAATTCTATGAAAAGGCCGAAAGCGGATTTGAGAAATCTACGAATCCACAGATTTTCGATTAAAAATTTGTGCGATGATGCTTGTCAAACGTGCCTTAAAGTGATACTTGGGCACAAATCCTTTTAGCATGGAAGAATAACCCACCATTGTTATTCCCTTTCTATTATGTCACAACTCGAGCCCAGAAATTGGGGGTTAGTTAAAACCTAACCAGTGACACACGTACTCCTGTGTACGCACACCTAGACCAAGTCTAAGTGCACACACAGAAGGGATATTCACACGTGCAAACACAGTGTACGCGGAATCTATAAGTATCATTGCAAGTAAAGAAAAGGATATACAAGAATACAGGATTAACAAAATGCCATTAATTACATTATGTACAATCAAAATAAGACAGGGATTCTAGATCTCAAATACACGATGAACATGTAAAGCCAAAGTCTCTTGTACGGGACAGATGCAATGCAAAGCTGTTCTTCAAGGAATGGATCAAATCCACTCCTCTAACCCTGACTGGGCCTCCCGGATCTCTCTTGGAGTCTGGCCGACCGATGAGGCGTCGGTAGAGGGATCTGAGTCTACAACACCAAAAACAACTAATGAGTACGATGACTCAGCAAAGTATAAGCAACAATAAGTTAATACGCGTTGTGTCTAGCAAAATAGTTAACAGACATTAATGAATAGAGTTCATAGAGTTCATGTTCGTATAATAGGCAAGTCGTGCATATAAAATAAACATACTATTGGAATCATAAAACAGATATACTGGCTAGGTGGCTACTACATTTATCATATTCTCCCTATCGAGAGCAAGCAAGACGAGAACACCATCGACCGGGCCAGGGTACGAATGGGTCTCTGGTTTCCGGGGCCCGGAATCTCAGGACAAGAGCACTCTGCAGAGGCAATAAGTAAGCTAAGCCAATGTTAACCCCGTCGGATATCCTGAGGCTGAGGCTGATTAGTGCTAGACAATATCAGTCACGTCATATGATGCAGGTCAAGTCAGTGTCAGTCGGTCAGGCAGTGCAGTGTGTATAGCATATCATTTCACAAGCAGGCAAAACAGTGCGTGCATCACACTAGGGTTAATACAATTCGAACAGTTACAGGTGAAACAGGAGCAAGAGCATGGAAGGCAATACTCAAAATCAAGATGCAGTATGAATCAAGTTATTACTGTGAATCACGGTTGTTTACTAGCCAACCCTAAACTAGTTATCCAGTGTTTCTAACCGTGAATGATGATTTAGTTTTAAGTTGTTCGATATACAGTTGTTTAGCTTTCAAGTGTTGTAATGTATCGAGAAACGTGTATCGAAGTCCCTTAAACCAACACCCACGGGGAGGTGCTTAACAACTGAATAACACACCTGAATGAGTACCAGCCTTAGAGACCATTCATGCGACGCTTACATTCCGTTAGGCAAGTTTAGGTTCCCTACATTCTAACTCGAAGGCCGTACCAGGTCGCTTTATTGAACCTATCCATTTTATTCATTTCTCAGTAGTTGCACGGCTTAGCCGTAAGTGAACTTATGGCGTAGCCGTAGGCATCTTACGGCTTAGCCGTAATATGCACTACGGCTCAGCTGTGGTCCCCCTCATTGTTCATCCGTATTTGCGGCTTAGCCTTGTTTTGTTCTACGGCTCAGCTCTATTTTGTTCTACGGCTATGGTACGGCTTAGCTGTAACATATTTCATGGTTTGGACAAGGCTAGACCGTAGAAGATCATCTGAAATTTCAACTCTCTGGAAATCTAGCAGTAAACTGTCCTACGGCTGGGTCACGGCGAGCCTACAGTTTAGCCGTAGTGTAATCTACGGCTTAGCCGTAGCCTTACCATAGAGTAATTTCCGATTTTGCAGCTCGCTGGACATTGAGCCGTAAGACTTCACGGCTTAGCCGTAAGTCTAAAAAACTGAACGTCTTAACCTGTTATAGAAAACTGGAAGTTCGGATACAATATGGAAATAAGATAACGACAGGTGCGAATGGACATACAAGGATTTTAAAATCAATAAACCATGCAAGAGAACTGAGCATAAACATAATCAAATCATTACCAACAAGTGTTCATCTATATTGAGCTTATACTTGCCTCAAATGGTTCCAACACGCGAGTAGTTGTCCTTAGACTCAAATCCACCAACTAAATGCAATTCTACCCATCATGCATATAAGAGGAGAAAGAGAGAGAGACGTTGAGTGCATGCCATGCAAGAGAAGAAAACTGTAAGAGACATAGAGGGAGAGAATCACGGCTCAACCCTTACCTTTCACTCACAAATTTCCCCTTTAGCTTCAATTGATCGTGAAGAAAGAGAGGGGAAGTGAAAGAAGAAAGAAAAGGAAGAAAATGGACGTCGAGAGCAAGGAAGACGTTTGGAGAGGGAGTTGAGTTCGGTGCATGTCTTTATATATAAGATAAGGATTAAACCATTTTAAAAGAAGGTTCACAAGTTCCGGTTAATTACAAGTTGAGTCAAATAACTGTTCAATGGAAGCAAACGAAGTCATTTGCATACGAGTCAGTTACGGAAATTAACGAGCTCGACGAGAGACACGTGTTGACGCCAAGATGATGCATGAATGACAACATTCGATAAAATTTAAAATTACGAAAAACGGCTCATGTCTGCCTAAACCAGGTTAAACTCAACCCACCTACCTATCCATGACCCGAAACGAATCTCAAAAGAACACAAAATCAAGTATAAAACTAATACGCTCAAAATCAACCCAAAACCATATTAATTAGTCGTTAAACGGGATTAAGCCGGGCCAAAGTGTTACATATTCCACTTATTCTCAGTTTACATAAAGGTGTACTTCTATAATCTTTTTTTTCAATTTTTTAATAAAAAATTAAGTATTTGTTTAATTTTTAACTTTATGCTTATTTAATTTGAAACGTTATAGATATACTGCACTAAGTATGGGTTATTATGCTAATTCAAATATATTAAAGAGAAGGCTTTTTGGATTGAATTTTGATCATAACTTTGCAATTTTGACTAACAGTTGTCCCTACTCCCCACTATCTTAAACCATTTGACCACTAACCCCACATTTTATACAACTTCCTTCACTTGTCAGTGATTCCTTACAGCTCTTCAATTACTAACTCCCATCTACTTAACTTTTAGAGGATTTTACCAAAAAAATTCTGTTACATTCACTTTACATAAAAAGGACCTAAAAGATTATATCCACCATAGTAGTCCCAGGGGCCCTTTCTAGTTTTTTTTTTTTTTTTCGAACGATGATATCTCTGCTTACCTACATACACAAGCGGGCATATCCTTGTTCATTTTTTCTTTTTCGTCACAGTTAAGTGGCTACATCTCCGCTTGGGTCAGATTCAAAAAAATTTTAAATTTATTCCTGTAAATAATACTTGCATGGAGGCTAGATAGTGATGAGTGAAGTTAAAGATAATTATGAAAGAAAAATGTGAGAGATGGGTCTTGGTAATAAGTTGGAGTTGGCTATATATATTGTGAATCGGATTGGTAGAAAAGGGAGATGAGTAGGGAATGCGATGAGATGATGATGGTGTAGAGGTGATTTGGAAATGAGCATATTGGTTGTGCAAGGAGATGGAAAAAAGATTATGAGAAATGATACTGAGAAAGGTTTGTGGAGAATAAGAATGGAATGGGAATAAATAAAAAGAAAATAAAATAAAAGAAAGAAGAGAGGAAAGGATGGGTTCAAGAGAGAGAATGTGAGTTCTCTGATATGATGGTGATGTTTCATTCGTTTAGTTGAAAGAAGATGAATTTGTTTAGGATGTGAGAGAAAAAGAAATGAGGAGGATGATGGATTTAGATGAGTACGTGATAGTAGAGTGTTTTGGTAACAACCTCCCACATGCACCCAAGTTCATGACCATTAAGGTGACCATATCATAAAAGAAAATATTGTGTGGGTAAGGGTTAATTTGGTAGAAGTGGAAAGAGTTGGATGAAGGAGAAGGAGGAAGAGAAAAAAGGAAGATGTGGAAGAAAGGAAAAGGCGAATGGGGATATTTCCGCTCATATATGCCAGTGAGCAGGGGATATTGCTGTTGGATAGAACAACAAAAAATAGCACCTAGACTACTACGGTGGATATACAAATTTATATCATTTTTTGTCTATATGAAATCTAGGGAGATTTTTTGGTAAAATCCTCTAACTTTTAATATGAAGTACTCACATCTGTTTTCACTTTTCTTTTTTTCCTTACTATGAAACAACTCTTTTTCACCTTGTTCTTATATTGTCTTTCTAACCCACTTCACCTATTTCCTTTCATTGCACTTTTTACCGATTTAGGAAAACAAGTGATTTCATTATTTTTCCCCTTTTGCCTTTTTATAAATTTTTTAAAAATAAAATTTTTAGTATTCGTTGGATGGAATGTTTCGCATGAAAGATGGAACTTTATAGTAATATTAACTTCATATATATTCATAAATCAATGCTCTCCTAATTTATAACTATTAAATTTGTAATAATTATTTATTAAAATTTCATACACCTTTTTTTTTCTAATAAGTATACATTAATTTACAATGTATAAATGTATGGATATTAAATTTAAAGTGCATGGACGTAGCCGTGCTAGGCATGGGTTATTGTTCTAATTATTTATTTATTTATTATAGTAAAAGCCACTCCCGTTGGTTGGAATAGAATTTTGAGACATTTCACCGGAGAGGGAAGATCAACGTGAAGCATTTCAGATTTTCACTACAGGCACATTTGGCAATGGTCCATGGGGATGAGGGGATTTTATGGTTGCAATGAATCTCTCCTAAGCCTAGAATCATGCCATCCTCCCTTAAAAAAATCCAAGTTTGATAGAAGAAAAGATTTCCAAGGAAGAAATCTTTAAGAAATTAATAGCTTTTAATGTTTTGGCCAATATATCATGATCCACATGGCCCTATACTTTAAAATTTGGTCTCATAGTTGTTCTTGGCCTCTAGATCAGATCTAATGGTTTGGATTTTTCAAAAGGGAGCCTATAGAAGTCCAGATTTGCATTTCTAGTGTTGATTATATTTTTTTAAAATATCTCAACATAGAAGATGATTCAACGGCTAAAAATTCGTCCTATAGTTGTTTTTGGGATGAGAAACAACCTCAACAATTCTGATCAACTTTGTGGGACCCACAAACCCATGATCGTGCACCTGGTACCATTCATTCGAGTACTGTAGCAGCATAATTCTGTGTTGCTATGGATTTTGCGAGTTAGATGAGGGTTAGGGGGGGGGGGGGTGGTTCTTTTCTACTGAAGCATGGAACATGAACTCTTGTGTTCTGCGTTCCACGCTTTAGCCAAACGTGCCCTAAATGAATATCAAAATGAGAGGTTCAAGTCTAACCCCTTCACTCAGGCATTTACATGTGTCGAATAATTTAAGGAGTGAGAAATCCATGAGCTCTAACCCAGTGTAGCTTATTTGGAAAATCGGAATGGCTTAAAATGAAAATTTTAATCATGTCTGTGATGCTTCCCGTAAAATTGGCCTATTATATGATTTGCCATAGGTTGAAAAAGATGTCTTACTAATTATATTTATTAATTACATTACTGAATATATATGGTCATTAATCTTGAACGAGAGCCAACTTCCATTAAAATAAATGTCTGGATATCTCATATACAACAAAAGATAACCTTTTGAGCAATTATATATGGAAAATAATCCTAGGACAACTAATTTTCACCATTTTTTGTGAGAACTGTAGGTGTGGCTCATTTATCACCCAATTCAAATCTTATAATACATAAGGATCCTCGTGATAGTCACACAACCTAAGTTTTTGTCAGATCCGAATAAACAGGACCGTTGGATCGACTGTACACCTATCCGAATGGACTGGAATTGTAGGTCATGAATGAAAGGATTAGAGACATGAGATTGAAGTCAAACTTGATACTTGAGGTGGTCTTATATAGATCTTTTCATCCCCGTTGGTCTCATTCCCAAATGAGACCCACAAGTGAGCCCCATAAACAATTCTCACAGTAAGTGTATGAGAACAGTTCTTATAGGATCAAAATCCTATATATAAAATTATAGATTGGAATGGAGAAATTGTATTCTTATAGCTTTTTTTAATATGAGAAATAATCCCACGAGAACTATTTCTTACTACTGTTTTGTAAGAAGTTTAGGTGGGGCTCATCTATCGCTCAATCTAAATCTTGCAATACACAGAAACCCCCTTAATAATCATGCGTCCTAAGTTTTGGTTAAATCTAAATTTACTAAACTGTTGGATCGACTGTGCACCAATCCAAATCAACTATATTTGTTGGCTATGAATAAAGGGGTTAGTAACATGTAACTGAGGTTAAACTTAATATTTGTAGTAATCCCATGCAGATTTGTCCATCCCCAATAAATGAGCCCCATAATAAATTTTTATGATAAATATGTGAGAATACTTTTTGTAGAATTAAAATCCATTGTATATGAATTACATTGTACAATGTATATTAATTGGAATAGAGAGAAATTGGATTCATATGGCCGCCTTACACAACATGCATCGGCGGATTTCAGACTCAGTATATTCTAGATCTAGACGGAAAAGGAATAAAAAAAAAAAGAAACAAAAGGCGTTTGGCAATATTGTAATACCATTTTCCAATCCGACCATATCCAAAATGGAGCTTCTAAATATAAACAGTTTTTCTCTCTTCTTACACCAGAATTTTGTTTTTTTTTTTTTACAGTTTTGCCCATGCATGAAAGGACTAAAATGCCCTTGTCTCTTGCAACATTAGCCCATTATTTCTTTTCATACACACTCGTCCATCATCTTCCCTTCCATCCTTCTTCCCTTTTTTCCTCAAAGAGCATCTTTCCTCTTCTTTCTTCCCTCTTCCCTCTTACCTCTTCCATGCAAGAGAGCATCTCTAAGACCCTCTCTTTCCCTCTTCCACCTTCCTTCAAATAGAACATCATTATCTAAGAGTACAAGTTGGCATTATCTTCCCTTCTCATTACTCTCTGTCATAGCAAACATCAATCAACACTTAAATAGTATAATGGAGGAGGAGATTAACACTCAAATAGTTGTTTTCAATGAGAATGGCAGTGACAAGGTGAGTTTGTTTGAAATTTATACATTCCTTTTCTGTTTCTTTTTTTTAAATTCTCTGCATGCCTGTGCTCTGTTCGGTCCCGGAAATCCGAACACGTTTCATATGTTCGATCTGCAATGACCGAACATAATAAACATGTTCGGCCCCAAATGGCCGAACATATTAGGTGTGTTCGGCCATTATTGGCTGAACACATCAAATGTGTTCGGCCATTAATGACCGAACATATCTATTATGTTTGGCCAAATGTGGCCGAATAATACCTATTTGTTCGGCCATTCAGGGCTGAACATAGTATATGTGTTAACATTCCATTTTATTTTCATCTGTAGGATGGTCCGTCTACACAGTGCAGCCGAGTGACTGATGAATGTGTAATGGATTATACGAGTGAATTTACCACTCATGAGGTAAGGCGCATAGTTGAATAATTTTGTAATTTAATTGCATCCGTTAATATATAAAAATAAATGTTTTTTTTTGTGTAGATATTCAAGAGCTAGGATGCTTTAATCAAGTGGGCTCGTGATGTTGGCAAGAGAAATGGTATTGTTGTTGTGATTAGGGCCTCAAATGCAGGTGGGGTTGGTGTAAAACCAAGAATTACCCTTGCATGTGAGAGATTTGGATATTATAATAATGCGTGAAAGTCCAATAACAAAAGGACTCCTAAAAAAAAGATCAAACAAACAGGATCAAAGAAATGTCAATGCCCGTTCACATTAAAGGGCAAGAAGTTGGCTACAGGTGATGATTGGATGTTGGAAGTTGTGTGTGGTGTTCATAATCACTCGGCTGCCGAGTATCTAGAAGGGCACTCATTTGCAGGGAGATTATCAAAGGAAGAGACGGAGTTGTTAATTGATCTGTCAAAGAATATGGTTAGGCCAAAAGATATTTTGGTTACATTTAAACAAAGAAGTGAACTAAATGTAATAACAATGAAGACTATCTACAATGCACGCTATAGGCAGAAAATCACTGAACAGGGTGGCAGAAGTCAAATGCAACAACTCCTGTGCAAATTGGCAGAGCATAAGTACATTGAATGGCTTAGGAACTGTGATAATACTGACACCCTCAGGGACATTTGCTGGATACACCCAACCAGCTTAGAATTGTTGCGTGCATTTCCACATGTCTTGATAATGGATTGCACGTACAAGACGAACCGATATCGGCTTCCTCTCTTGGAGATTGTTGGAGTTACATCCACAGAAATGACATTTGCCATACGCTTTGCTTATCTCCAAGCTGAATGTGAAGATAATTATGCATGGGTGTTGAGAGTCTTGCGTTCTATCATTGTTGACGCTAATTGTGTTCTTCCTGGAGTCATTGTCACCGACAGAGAGTTGGGGCTCATGAAGGCCATCGATAGTGTATTTCCGGAGAGTACTCATTTATTATGTACTTGGCACATTAATAAGAATGTCTTAAGTAAATGTAAAAAGTTGTTTGAAATCAAGAAAATGTGGGACAAGTTTAATAAGAGTTGGAATATGGCGATGTCTGCTTCCACAGAAGAAGAGTATAATGAACTTTTTGGTAGGCTACGTAAGGATTTTTGTACTTATCCCGAAGCACTGCAGTATGTGAAGAGCACATGGTTAGATCCATACAAGGAAAAATTTGTGTATGTATAGGCTGATAATTGTTTACATTTGGGGAATACTACATCGAATAGGTAATGTGAATGTTTGTTATTGATTGAGTTACATTTATTATGTAATATATCCATATGAATTAATAACGTTTATTTTTCTTACAGGGCCGAGAGTTCACTTGCATAATTAAAAAGACAACTTAGTTCATGTCAAGGAGATCTTGAATCAAACTGGACAAAAATCCATAATCTGCTCCAACTGCAACATACTAGTATAAAAGCATCATTTGAAAAAAGTAAAACAGTTGTGCAACACAATTTCAAGCCTTCTGATTTCAATGACCTTCGCGGCAACATCTCAAAAAATGCATTGGACAAAATTTTGACAGAAAGAAAAAGAGCCGAACAAGTTGGAACTGATCCGGTCTCATGCATGTGCATCCTTCGTCGTACACATGGTTTACCTTGTGCCCATGAGATTAGAGAATATGTTTATCAACAACGCCTAATTCCTCTCAGTTGCGTACATCCTCATTGGTGTAAGCTTGATATGTTGCCTAACAATGCACTGAAGAGGCCTACTTTGGATGTTAAAGCGGAGTTGGTGTTAGTTGAAAGGGCTTTTAATGAGGGTGATCATAGAAGGCAATTGCAAATGTTAAGGAAGTTGACAGAGTTATATGAACCGGATAGTACTTTCTTAATAGAACCAGAAGTGAAATTAAAAGCTCGAGGTCGCCCATCTGTTAAGGCTAATACATCGACCCGACGTGATCCAAGTGCCTTTGAGATAACGCAATCTGCACATGATAGTTACTCTCCTGTATTTAATGAAACGAAGGCTGTTCACAGCAAGGCAACTGTACATGGTATAGTTAAAAAGAAAGGAAAGGCGAAGGTGCATCACACAAGATCACAGCCTACTATTTCTTACCGTGAGCAATTTCCAGATGGGATAAAAGACTACATACGCATCATAAAAGACATTGCAGCTGATGGCAACTGTGGCTTCAGAGCCATTGCAGGCCTACTTGGGCTAACCGAAGATGATTGGTCACAGGTTAGGAGAGATTTAGTAAATGAATTACTTGCCCATTCAAAAGAGTATCAACAACTTTATGGGATTGAAAACGGAGTTCAGGAATTGATTGAGGCATTGTCATATTATGATAATTATCCCAGTTATTCCCATTGGATGACTATGCCAGACATGGGACATATTATTGCTTCTCATTATAATGTGGTATTATTCCACTTTAGCATGCAATAATGTCTTATCTTTCTGCCTCTTTGGTCTGTGCCACCGTCAAAAGTATCTCGCAAGGAGATAGCGATTGGTTTTGTAAACAACAATCACTTTGTTCAGGTTATTATTCCACAATCAATTTTTTTAAAAAAACATTTTATTATTTCCATATGAATCTTCTAACTTCTGTTATGTTGCAGCTGTTCTTGGAACCAGGCCATCCAATTCCACCAATTGCGAACAAGTGGCGTGAATTTCATCTTCCATGTGCAAGTGAATGGGCAACTGCATATAATGGTCGCATTGAGCATTTCAAAGAGCTTGTCGGTTTAAATATAGCAGCAAGTGAAACTATAGAGATTGGGTGAACTTATTGTAGCACGTAACACATTTGGGATGTAATCAATATTGAATGTAACTCAATGTACTCATTTAGAAGATAACATGCAACTTTGATTAGTAGCAGTATAGTTGTTAACTTCATACATGAAATTTGTGAACTGCTTACAGACTTACTTCCATGTACAAAAAATAAAGTACCCCGTCTTAAACAAAAAACAACAGCATGGACACATCAACCTCTGTCACTCCTACTCCGGCGTGTGTAAGTACTGGAAGTCATATTGGGATCCCTCACAATTCGTTGCGCCTCTTGAAATGAAAGTCCCCTTAAGACATGGCGCATGTGATCAACATTAGCATACATCCCCTGCGGGTCACGATAGAAGTCAGCTTCTATCAGTGGCTCAGCGATACTTAGTGCTTCTTGACAATGTTGTTCGTAATTTGCAGACGTGCTCGCCTCACTTGCCTCATTTCTTTGCCCCCACCTGGATCGATACCTTGGGTTTTGTACTGTCCTCCATGATATTTGTGTGTACCAGCTCATATAATCGGGAACACAATTAGATGGAAATCTGATAGGCCGACTCCGGTTTGCGGGTGACAATACATGGTTCTCCCATTTTTGCCATTGCTGATCGACCCATTGATGTGCAATTTGATATTGCTGAGCACTAAGACCTCGATGTGCCCGGTCTGGAGTCAATGGTGCTGGAGGAACCGGTTGCAGTCTTCCAAATTGCCTCAACACTCTCTCTGGGTGGTACGGTTCCATAACCTCCAGACACCTTATACATCCAGAGTAGAATGCAAAATCATATAATGGATGTTGTTGCCTTGAATTACGATATGGATCCCAAGTAACCTGCGTCAATTTACATAGATCTTTAGTAGCACATAAATACAAGAATGCAGATTAATCTGAAATTACTACTAGTGAGAAACGCAATACCTTATCATTGCCCATTTCGTCAATAATTTCTCGTAATGACTGAAGGCGACCATCTTTATTTGACTCTCTGCTCGGTTGCCACAATAATGCTCTAGGGTCATGTTGAATGTACATGAGATTTGGGTTAGGAACAAAACATGGAAAATGCTCATATATCCATGCTTCCAGGAGTGATAGATACCCGGCTATTTGTTTCACTTCATACCGAGTAGCTAACCCCAAATGCCGATAAAGATAGGCCAAAGTAGCAGCACCCCATGCATATGAAGCCACAACATCAACATCCATGAGGAAGTGAAGATAAATGACCGAAACGCATGTGCCACTTTTTTCACTAAACAGTGTATACCCAAATATATATAGCAAATAAGCTCTCACTGCCCGGTCAATGGCTACTTCTCCATCAGAATTTGTCACTGTATCAAACTTATTCTTTAGCCACTCTAACCTTACTGAATGACCCCGCACCTGTGCAAGCTCATCATGAGCCTCCGAGCGTCGAACTCCTAATGCTCGGTGTAATAGCTCTTTAGCTTCAGAAAATCCAAAATCATCATTATACGAAACAGTTATCCCCGTCACTGGGATCCCAAGAATGGTGGCAACATCATCTAACGTGATGGTCATCTCTCCAAAAGGCATTTGGAACGTATTTGTCTCTGGATGCCACCTTTCTACAAACGCTGACACAAGGCTCTTATCAACAGATTTGTAAGAAGTCCTGATCAACGGTGCTAGACCAGATCTATCAATCTTCTGTCTAAATAAATCAGACTTGTTCAAATACCACATCTTTACTTTTTGCCCATGACTCAAACACTTGAGTGGAAGTCGGTCCTGAAAATATGCATATACATTAAAGATGAAAGAAGAGATCACATTTATATGGAAAATATATAAAACATACGTCTCCATTCCAAATAAATTTTGCAACATGTGTTTGAAAACTCTTCAAGATCGAATGGTCAGTCGGCCCAACCATTTCTTCTCCATTATCTTTTTCATCCTCTTCCACCTCCTCATCTTCATTCTCCGAGACTTCCGGTTGTTCTGGCTCTTCAATAATTGGCTCTTCAACGCGTTGACGACGCCTTCTTTCAGAAGCTATTGGACGAGCTCTAAAACTACTAGCCATATCTGCAAGTAATTCAATCAGTTATTAGTTGAGTGGGGGTACAGTGTCCTCATTGTGTTCGGCCCTATATGACCGAACACACTGACTGTGTTCGGCCATACAGGAACGAACCTTTTTACTATGGTTCGGCCCTGAGTGGCCGAACAACCTAGTCATGTTCGGCCAACAGGGGCCGAACATCTTTCATATGTTCGGCCCTGTATGGCCGAACACTGTGTTGTTGTTCGGCCACACCAGGCCGAACAATATGCACTGTGTTCGGCCATGCAGGGCCGAACGTGGCGACGGGATGGCGACGGGATGCATGAGCACACAGCGGAATGGAAGGAAAAATGTATTCTACTATCACAATCTAAACATGCAAGAACCCACTGTAATGAATAATATGTGGAGAAGAGAATGTAGAACAACTGTGGCAATGGTAGAGAAGAGATGAAAGCTTACCTTCAAGATTGGAGAGGAACCTTTGAGGAAAAAAAGGGAATGGAGGAAGAATAGAGAGGAACCCTTGGGGAAGAAAGGGAAATGGAAAGAGGGATTTTTGGTGTAGAGAAAGAGGAATTTAGTTGGGTGGGGGTATAATATGGAAATGTAGTGTGTATAAAGTGAATAAAACTAAACCCCCTTACTTACTTCAATATAAAGAGAAGTGGTGTAAGAAGAGATAAATTCAATGTATGTTTAGCAAGTCCCTATCCGAAATCCCAATCACGACAAGCCCAAAGACAGAAGCTGCTGTTATAAATATGGAGATATTCCAAGCTCTTCAAAGTTCAAACAACCTTTGATCTCGTTCCTCCTGCAACTCTCTCTATCTCTGTTAGAGAGAGAAGGAGAAATGGTGGAAACGGAGGAAGGAGGAGAGGAAGAACATGGACATGGTTCTGGGGCGGCGGAAGTGTCTACTCCGCCTCGGGAGAAGAAGAGAAGGAAGAAGGCGAGGGAGAGAGACAAGAAAAGCGCAAGAGAAGATTTGTGTTTGGAGGAGGTTAGGGATCCACTGATGGTGTTCGGTTCGGACATTTTGATGTTGATCCTCAAAAACCTCGATGCACGCAGCGTGGCACGTTCGCTCCTCGTCTCTCGTGGATGGCGCAGAGTCGCCTCCAGCGATAGCCTCTGGAGCCCCAAGGTTTTCGTCTTCCTCCTCCTTCTCTCTTCTCATCCCATTTGTTATTTTTTTTTTGAGGAGATTAGGCTGTGCTTTGAGGAATTCACTGGTGGGTCTCTCCTGGGTTTTTTCTTGTTTTCGTTTTCTTTGTGACTTTGGTTGATGGCGATTCATATTTTTGAAAATTAAGAAGTTAGGGTTTGTTTTGGGATTGTCTGCTGTTCTTCTTCCCAGATTCTTGTGGAAATGTACATTTTAAAAAAAATTTTTTTTCTTTGAAAAAAAAACAGGATTTTCTGTTGCACTGGGTTTTGTTTTTAATGCATTTTTGGTGAATTTGAGTTGATGTAGATAGGCTGTTTTGTGTATCTTGTTTGGTGATAATTAAGTGCTGTTGGGTGTTTGTTTGGCCAATCTACACTAGCATGTCCTTAAATTGGTAGAAGAGCCCAGTACATTTGAGTTGACAGTGAAAGCAAATGAAAGTTTCCATCATTAGTGCCTAGGCCTTCGTCTGTTTGTTAGTTGGAAAACGGCTTTCCGAACCTCCTGCTCTTCAAAATCTCCTTTCATCCAGTTTGCATTGTCATCACCTAAGCCTGTGAGTTCCATGTTGTTCAGAAATTGCCTCTCCCAAGCTTCCTTGGAGTACAAAGAGGTAAAGCAGTCTTTAATGCGACAGATGATATCGTCCCAATTTTTCAGTCTCGTTCTACTATCCACCATAGAACTTATCCTATTGATTCTGGACCTCACCGACGTCGCCCCTCCTGGAAGAACTAGGTGTTTTTGTCACCCTCTTTCCACCATAGGCACTGGATCTCTGCCTCCACCAGCCAGATTTCCTATTGTTCCACCTCTCTGAGGTAGCCTTTCTTTTAAGCTCGATCTTTTGAATTTTTCTTCGGAAGAAAGTTGACACTCTTCCTCCTCCTTGTCACGGTTTTGAATATTTTCAGGAAAATTTTGACATCCCCAATTTGATATATTTAGCCCAATCTATGATCTTGCCTCTCAAAACCGAGTCCGGTTCCTGTGAGTAAAGTGCCCATGGTGACCATGGGGATTTTACTCTCATATAATCTCGATTCTTCCGAACCTTTATTCAAAAGAGTCGAGGTTAATCCAATCTAAGGAAGATCTCATGTCTGACATGATATGACAGCCACCCAACTTTGCGCCAGGAGATATGATGGTGTTCCAGTCACCACCCACATAATAAAAATAATAGCCACCCAACTTTTCGCTAGGACATGATGATGTTCCAGTCACCACCCAAATAATAATAATAATAATAATAATAATAATAATAAATTGTTCCTAATATCATGATATCATCCAATTCCTTCCAAAAATCCAATCTCCTTTGACAAGAGATAGGACCATAGGCTAAAGTAAGTAGCCACTTGGAATTATTGGCTAGATCCTCCACTTATGTCCAACTATTTGAAACTGCAATAAACTGACTATCCCACAGAAGCATGATACCACCAGCTGAACCACTTGTCATCCAGGCCAACCCACTTAACAAATCTGCTTCCCTGAACCTTTTCATTTCCCTTTTTTATTTTTATTTTTTTTTAATTTTTAGATTTCGTTAATGATATAACAAAGAACTTTATTTGGCCTCTTGAATGAAAGCGATTTGAGCTTTATTCTTGCGAAGAATATCCTTAACAAGGAAAAAACATGACACTCCCCAGACAGAGCACATTCCAAGAGACGATTTTGATTGGCAACTATCTGCATTCCCCTATGACCTCGTATCACGAGTGCAAATACACTGTTCCAAATCTGTATGAACCCTTGGCTTACCTTAGTTGATAGAACATGCTAGATTCTGAAGTTCTCACTTCCCTTTCTCTCTAGATTTAGATCAAGTAAAAAAATGGCCTTATTTTGCTGATCCCTTTCCTAAGCAAAGGTCACGAGATTGTTCCACTCACCTTTGTAATTTTTAATTGCTAGGCCCACTTTCCCACCACATTCGATGATTTTGTCAGGAAGCCATTGATAGTGGAGATTGTTGACAAGGGGAGAGGAACACTCCGCTTGAGAATCCCCAGGCCAATCCCTCTCTAAGACGACCATGTTGTTTTGATGAAACTTGAGAGGAGAACTCGAATTATTGACTATGCTACAATTGACCCCTTGCTTTGGAGTGATAATGAAACCCTGTCATTCTTTGAAGGTGAAGACCCTAATACTGTGGAAGGAACACTAATTGTTGTTCACCTAGAGCTGTGGCCATACTTCTTGATTATTGAAACCCAACCAACCGTGTTAGCCTTCTTATCCCTAATCGAGGTCTAAAAAAGTTTATGGCTGGAAAGGGGTAGAGGAGTGAGCTCCTCAGGTCACCCCTTCGGAAGAACAATAAGAGCAAAGTCGAGCTCCCCCAACTTGCCAGAACACTTCAGCGGCATCAGCTTGAGAAAATCTCTCTTGGGCTTCCCACCACCAAGTCATCCATGCCAACATTGAGTCCATTGAAATTTGAGGACTAGGAGACAATCTTCATGGGTCAAAGAGAGTCGGATTCATCCAGAGCGAAGGTACTCAGTCTTCTTTCTATTGCAACAAATTGAAAGGGGAGCTCAATGGCGAATTCAACACTATGAAGGCAATGAAACTAGGGCTAGTCACGAGTTTGATTTGCTTCTCTTTTCACTGCTTCAATGGTTTTTTTCTTAAAATCTGCCAGCAAGCAATGAGTTTGATTTACAAGAGCTTTTTTGTAGAAAGCAAACTGTTTTAGAAGTGGTGTTTCCCCAATTGCTGAAAAAAAAAATATATATCGATGTACTTTCACAAAATTGTTTGGTGACTTAGGGGGATGAGTTTTTGCCTTTAAGATTCAAATATTCACACCCGTTTGGCTTTTGGTCACAATGCGCTCTTTAAGTTTCGTTAGTATTTTTTTCTTTTTTGGGTGGAGGACTTCCAATGGGGCATACTCCATTTAGCAAAGATTATGTATAGAAAGCCCACAACCCGGGTAATATGTAAATGATCAAGATTGATATAAAATAATAATTTCAATTGTATCAATACGAGTAGGAACCATTCTATTTCCACTTAGTTTCTTGCTGAAATGTACTGTTTAAGGATTTAAACTTGATAAATTTACATGCCCGAATTTCCTTATACCAATCTCCGAACGTCTTATTTAAAATATCTCCTTGCATGAAGATTAAGTAGGTTGCTTGAGAACTTGAATGAGGGCTGCATGTGCCTCAATAGATAGATATGTCACATAGTTAGGAATAACCTGCATCACATGAAAAACTCCAAAGTAATAGTCCAGAGATGACTCTACTGCCCCATACATTGGTAGATGAATATCGATCCACAAAATTCCAACAATTCTATCTCTTATATTATAGATGGAAAATCTCCATCTTGGATTAATAATAGCCACTAACGGAGCGTGACTGCATGGAGTGCTTGAAGGCATATTAGGTAGCTAGAAATCACCTTTGGTAAATTTATACCAAGATAGAGAATTCTACTACGAATAGTATGAATAATGTTATGCACTATAGTTGTGGCTGGTGTTGATTGAGATCTAAAGATACGTCTATTTCTTTTAGACTATGATGCCCATGCTCCATACACGACATAGATGTAGCGAGGACATGCCATAGACATGGTAGGGATATAGGTTTTACATTGAAATAGTGAAGTATCGGATATGATACAACATGATACATTGCCCATTTTGAAGTATCCGTACACCATACTTTTCAGACCATATATACTAGATAAATGTTAAGAAAATAAGCTTACCTAAAATTTGAAGACCTTTATGATTTGGGTCAAGTCGAAGAGTAATTGATTACAGCAAAATAGTAGGAGAGTCACAAACAGTTGGAGTCAACCTCAATTTTGCAGGCAAAGAATTCCAGACATTTTGAGCATATGGCCATTGGAGCATTAAATGCGAAGCAGTCTCCCAAGTGTATTCACAAAGCATGCAATAAGAATCATAATTTACATTCCTTTGAAGAAGGAAATCTTTTGTTTTCAATTGTCCTCTTGGAAGTATCCAAGCGCACTGAATGTTTTTTATTACAACCTTTAAATCAAATCATTGAAGGCCAATGGAGTCCTTGGCTAGGCAATCTATACACCATATTGTATGTAGATTTTAACGTGCAATGTCCCAATTCCTCTAAGGTCCAAACAATTGCATCATTAAAATTAGGCCATGGTTGAATCTCTAAAGGAATTTGACGCAATATGTCCATCAGTGCATTAGACCTTTGATTTGAGAAATTCCAATTATCATTGTCAATAAAGTGATGAACAACCACATTAACTCCCATACCTAGATCATGGATTGCACGGTGCCCATAGCTATCCTGTAAGCACCCACCTTTTAACCACATATCAGTCCAATTGTCCAAAATTTGGTTAGGTGGCCATTTTCCATCAAATATTTGATATGAGGCAAAGCATATTGCCTATGCTGTAAGATACCCTTCCATCTCCAAGAAACCCCTTTTGGAATTGAAACAGCCCAGAAGGATTTTTCTCGCGAATATTTAGCATTAATCCACATATTCTAGCAAGTTGGGTTATTAATAATAACATTCCAAATCTTCCTTAGGAGCGAATACCAAGGCCACCAAGAGCAATAGGTTGACAAATAGAATCCCATGCAATAGGGTGCATGTAATGAGAGGACCAACAGTTCCAAAAGAAATCTCTCATTTATCTATCCAATGCATACCATATAGCTTGCGGAAACATAAAAACCGTTGCCCAAAATAAATGAAATGATGACAGTGTAGACTTAAATCTATTCAACTCGACATGCATAAGATGGTGCTTTAGATTTCCATCCAGCCAGTTGTTAAATTTTTGTAAGCAAAGGCTGACAATTAGTAAAGCTCAATGTTTTTGGGTATAATGGAATACCCAGGCATCTGATTGGAAGGGTTGATATAGGGATATTTTGAATGGAAGAAATTGTCACTTGGTCTTCATGGTTACAATTTTCAAAGAAGATAACCACTTTTAGCCCAACTCACACCTAACCCCATTAATTGTTTGAATTACTCAAAAAAGTGCTTGACATTCACTGCTAGTTGAGTGGAAGCTTTACTAAACACATTAAGTCATCAACAAACATCAAGTGCAATATTGTAATGTCACCCTTGTGAAAAGGAGTAGGAATCATGTGAGAAGCTGCATATTTGGACATCATAAGGGAGAAAAATTCCATAACTATAGCAAACCAGAAAGGGGGACAATGGGCATCCCTGTCTTAAACCTCTTGTACCTTTAAAATAGCCTTGGGAGCTTCCATTTACCAACACTAAGAACTGGGCATCTCCAACGCATGCCATAATCAGCTTGATAATATGAGGGGGAAATTTCATGCAATGAAGGGAAGCCTCCAAGAAATCCCATTTGACACAATCATACGCCTTTACCAGATCAATTTTAATACACATCCTCGGGATTCCTCTATTTAAGTGGAAGCTATGAACAAGATCTTGGTCTAAGAGGATATTATCTGCAATACTCCTTCCTGGGATGAATGCTAATTGCATATAGGTAGTGAATTGTTTGATCATATATCCCTGATTGTTTTTTGTTTCTTTTTTGCCCCTCTCTTTATTTGTGTCATTTTCTTTGATTAATTTGTGACGATTTTTATGAGTTCGGATTCAGGCCAGTTTGCTTCTAGTCTGACCTGCTTCGTCTGAAAGCAATATGTACACTCTAGATTTATGACCATTTGGTTTCTATTGATATGTTTTTTAATACAACTCGACAAATTTGGACTTCGTTTAATGCTTTTTCTTTTATTGGCAAATTGGGAACATGGTTTGGGAACCATTTGCGTTAATCATTTTGCATACTTTGTTTCGGTTTTTATTTTGTTACCATATCTTAGAGCAAGGATCATGTGTAAGATATGATGTCGCTTCCCCACTCCCCTTTTCTTTCACCACCCAGTTTATGCAGGAGTTTTGCAGGTCATGTGTCAAGGCTTACTAAAATATTGCTTTGTGTTTCAGTGTGAGGAACTGTGGGGGGGCAAGGCACACATTCCTCGCATATCGATGGTACAAGGAATATCGAGGCTAGAAGCTTATTCCTTATCCATAATGGATGGCAAACGAGTGAGTATTTGTTCAACTATATCAGACTTATGGTGATGATTTCTACGTTGTCCCCATCTTGGAAGATTGTTTCCAGGATTTGTCAATTACAACAGAAATATTTGTTTTACCCAGTGCCATTTATTTTAGATATTTGTGACTTTGAAATAGTAACCTCTTAGAATGACTTGAATTGTGTATAATTGTTCATTTTTTACCTGTTACACTGTAGCTAGTTCTGTTATAATGAGTTGAATCAATTTGTCAAATCAAACTCTGTACTACTGCACCAGTAGTTGGCTGGATATAAAGTGACAGAACCCCCTCTCTTAAAGTCTAGCATGGAAGATCGCATCAAGAGTTTACTGATTTAAGAGGCTTGAGAGAGCCCTGTCATCCATTTTCTCTTCAAAATTTTAAGTGACCCATACCTTAGCGGCTGAGATGGTTCCCACATTGTCTTCTATTAATAGTGTTGCATCATCCACTTAACACAATGGTTAATAAATTCTGCTCCTTCACAAATAAAGGAAGTGCACTATTGTTGATCATAGATTTTCTAATAATTTGAACTAGTAATGAAGAGATTTTGTAATGTAGAGATTATGTTATTCTACACAGATTCTTTTCTTTCTTTTTTGAATAGCACCTGGTAAGTTTTATTGAAAAAGATATTAAAACATAAAAAAGACCCCCAAGGAAGAAAGACCTCAGTATAAGAGGCGTATAACCTATGATGCCTGGATACAAACACGGGATTGGGGATTCAATATGGCAACTTAAAAAATTTAGGACACGGATATGGGTTCGATATCATTCAAGATGCGATACAGACATGGGGTATGACACGGATACGGGTACGGATATCATGCGACACTGATTATTTTTAGTATGACCCTCCTAATAGACTAAGCCCATATGATTAATAGAAAGAGTACTCTTAAGCTGCACCCATTCTAGCCTTACATTTATATATGATACATATATATATATATATAACACTACTATAAGTGGTCCTTGAAAATATAAATTTGGATGTTGTTACTAAAATTCTTAGAAGTGGGCCAATCTGGTCAAGCTCATGATTCTAAATATTTTAATTTATTAAAATAGAGAGAGAGAAAGAAGTTTTAAATTTTCAAGAGGGAAATATAATATAAAGAAAGAAAAGGACATCATATATGACATGAAAAGAAAGACAATTTTCCAATGCAGTACAAAATAAATATATAAATAAAATGGTAGAAGTCTTAAACATAAGAGAGAAAGGGTGGAGAACCAGTAAGCCAACACTGAATGTGTCCTTGTAACAAGGCTTTGAGTTTTGACTTTTCTGTATTAAAATAAAACAAAAGGGGCCTTATGTAAAAATAGAAATACTTGTAAAGTGGGTTTTGATATGATATAAGTGTCGTCCAACCTCAATACTCAAAACTGATATAACTGGAGTGGGTTTTGAGTTATATGTGGTCTTTAAACAAAAGCACATGGGACTAAATGTAAAACGTTGTATAGTGGATTGGGTTTTGAGTTACATGTGGTCTTTAAACAAAAGCAAAGGGGGCTAAATGTAAAACGTTGAAAAGTTCTTTTAAAAGGGTTGTAGACCACAGATTTTTTGAGAATCAACAACAATGGGGAGAGGAGACAATAAAAAAGAAGAAAAGAAAGAAAAGGAAGAAGAAGAAGACGACGACAATGATAGAGAAGAAGCTGAGGAAGGAGGAGGAAATATACCTAGCAGTGACACCAGTCGTCGTGTAACAGCAGGCAACAACACTACTTGAGCAGCGGCGAGCAGCACGGGTAGAGCTGTAGTAACCTTGATCGAGAGTTGGTAAGCCACTTTTTCCTCTTTGCTATCGTCTCTCTATCTTTTTTTTTTCCTCTATTGGTTACGAAAGGAGTTGATGGAATGATTACATGAAAGGGGCAAAAAGGTTAGGGTTTAGGTAGCATGGACACCTCTTTGGGGCCAGCGTGTTAGTGTCTGATACATCTGGGACACGGACATGCCCTGGAAACATGAAAAGTGTCATTTTTTTAATTGCGGACACGGCGGGGACAAGGCATGGACAAGGCGATTATAAAACTGTGCTCTTTTTGGATTAAAATTAGAAAAAAAAAAAAAAGAACTTGACGGGGGTAAACTAAAATTTTAACTCAACTTAAAATGCCAAGTCGAAACCCATATTTATCATCATTCGACGGAGTGAAAAAAAAAAAGAAAGCCATCGAAACCCCTTTTTCCTTTTCCACTGAAACCCTAGTCGAAAACCCTTTTTCCAAGACCCATTGAAAGCCCATACCCTTCCTAGTACCCATGCCCTTTCTCTTCACACCTGTTGGTGTTCGTGGGAGTCGAAAGAAGATGATGATGGCTCATAGATGCATTTCATCATCAACCTCATCTGCATCTCTCTCCACCTTCCTCCTCAGATCCCGCCCCTTCTCCTCCGTCGACGCCATCGCCACCCTCACCATTGAGACCAGCATCCCCTTCACCGTCCACCAATGCGACCCTCCACCTTGCTTTGTCATTCCAACGAGCTCATGACCTTCTTCCACGACATGTCGCCGATGCGCTGGATGGAGATCTCCATCGATTCCCTCTAAAGGCCAAGCTCATCTGCAACTTTTGCCTCCTCTACAATGGCCTAGCTGCCGCCGTCGGCCATGGTTCCCATCGAAACCCCATGCCCTTCCCAGAACCCATTGAAACCACATTTCCCTCCCAGAACCCATCGAAACTAAGAGGGGGAAAGGAAAAAGTGAAAAAGAGCAGTGCGGGAGGAAAAAGAAGAAGAAGATGAGAACTACCTGCACCACCTCCTGCTTCACCTCTGATCCTGCCCCACCTTTGCTCCACTATCTAATCTCCACACCAAGGTACTGCTCCTGCCTTTGTGATTTGCTGCTGCTTTTCTGTTTTTCCACACCGCCTCTTCTCCAATTTTTTTTTCAAAGGAATAAGAAGAAAATGATTTTTTATGATGTGTGATGGTTGATGTGTTGCTGCATTTCTGTTTATCCACATTGTCACTTTTTGTAGTTGCTTTGATGGACACGTCCAACTATTTGTTTGTTTGTTTGTTTTTTTTTATGTGTGCACTATTTTTATATGTGCCCACCAATTTTGTTTTTTTTTATATTAATGTGTGCACTGTTTTTATGTCGTGGGCCATAAACTATGTACTCTTAAATCTTTTGTGGAGGAGTTATGTAAAATTTTGATACTTAAAGTATAAAAATGATTTTTTATTTGAATATGATGTTTTTGTAGTTTCGATATTGATGTGTTTTTTATTTTTGTGTTGGCATATGAATTTATCTTTAAAATATAGATATGAATGAAATATAATATCGTTGATGAGTCTTATATTTATACTCAAATATGGAATTATAAAATTGAATAAAAATTGAGAAGGGATTATCTCAAATTCTCAATAAATGGGCTAGAAAATATTTATAGATTCCCTATTTTTTACACTTTAAAAATTGATAAATTATAAATTCATGCTCAATGCAACATTTTAATGAATCTAGATGTAAGGAGGGCTTTACAAATGAAATTGGGCAGCATAAAATTAGTTAAATAATACATAAAATGGGAATTAAATATGTTAGGTCGGGTCAACCCGACCCAACCCACATCAAATTGGGGCTAGGCGGGTCGGATCGGGTTGACCTGCCACAAGTGCGGGTTGAAGGTTTCCAACCCGTTTTAAAAATGGGTTGGGTTGGGTTAGGTTGGGGTTGGAACCAACAAATTTGGGTTCGGATTGACCCGACCTGTATTTGGTCAACCCGATCCGTTTGCCAGGTCTAGTTGCAACACTCTCTTTATGGGTTAAAACAAGCTCCTAGTGCCTGGTTTGAGAAATCCTAAAAGACTCTTGAAAAAGCATCTTTTGTTCAAAGTCAATATGTCCCATCTTTGTCTCTTCCTCGGATATCCCATGTGTAACTATCCAGGGTTTAAAAAATCAGCCAGGACTCGGCTTAGTCAATCGAACTCGGCACTGTCTGGGTTAGGTCTCATTGAATCAGACTCGCCTGAGTCAAACTCATGTGTTGTTTGAAAATGGACCAATAGTAAAAAAAACAAAAAAAGGGAATGGGGGGAAAAGACAAAAAGAGTAAAAGTGGTTAGAAGAGAGAGAAAGACAGAGAGAAAGCATTACTTAAAAGAGAAGACAAAGGAATAGGACGTTGGGTTTTGGGAACTCACCTACTGTTGATGGAGTTTGGAGAGCAGAGAAAAAGATGGTCAACTCTGCTACTGGAGGAGACGATCGACGGGTGTTGTTGGTTACATGGTTCTCACTGGTGGTGTTAGCATGGTTGCGCAGCTATGATCCACGATCGAGAAAAATAAACCAATTTCCTGAAGGATTGATCGAATCCAAGATGGATTCAACCACTATGGCATCCTCACAAGAGGAGCAAATACCATAAGAGATAACATCTCAAAAGAGAACTTTATTAATTGAAACTGAGCATGCACTACATTGAAGCCCAACATCCTTATATAGAGGAGTTGGCTTGATACTTAAACAGCGATACTTCCTAATATTAGAATAATCCTAAACAAGATAGGAAACTTACTAATATTAACTCTAATACAATCAAACTAATAATAATATTTCTAAATAACTAGATGTCCAATTGGGCTTATGGAGCTATGGTCTGGCCTGCATCAACTCTCATCAGCTTGAAAAAACTTGATTCTGACGAGTTTGATGACTTGAAAATGCTGAGAAGAGTTTGACCGCAAGGTGAGGGAAACTTCCTCCCGGGTCGAAAATTAGTTGCACAAACTTTATCTTGGCTTTTGATCGTCATTTGCAAGATATGGCTTGAAAGCTTGTTGCATTCTTTTCCTCCACGTAAAAGTATGCTAAATGTGTCTCATCTTTGGATGTACTAATAATATCACACTTAGCATTGTCCTCATAAAAGCAAAGCGTGATTGGAACAATACACTAGCGCTAGATGAGAATAGCATAATCATTTACCCATGCAACTCAATAAGGCTTCTGGTGTTTTGTTGTTGGCAATTGCAATTTATCAACTTCTTATTTGGAGATAACATTCATAACACTGTCATCGTCAATAATGACATTACAATGCTACCTTTGCAGTTAAATCGTGTCCGAAAGATAGGAGGTAGATTCTCATCATCATTATCATTTACATTATCCGCAACTAAAAGGCACTGATGAAGGAAAAGCAAAGGATTTTGGTCAACAGGGTCCAAAACTTAAAATCATGTTTTGGAGTCAAGTTGCATGCGAGATCGACTAAGTATGTGCTCAACACGAAGGGCTTCTAAGTATGCCTCGTGACTGGTTTTGCAATAATTCATATTTTCCATGATATCTGGTCGCAAGCCTTTGATATAACGAGCCGAGTCACGTATATTATTCTCCTGTAATGCACATGTCTTACAACTTCCAAAATTAGCAGGTATATTTATCAACGATCAAATTCTCTTATTTCAAATTAACAAATTTCTCAAAATAGAATTCATTTTCAAAGTACCAATCGACATATGTAAATTTACATCAAATTTCTTGAATTTCATTGGAGTTTCCAAATATCTTCATGATGATGTTGGATGCAAGGGCAATAAAATTTAACTCTCTTTGGAAAAAATTGAACTGATCTACTAGGGTTTTTTTTTTTTTTTTGCTCTTTGAATTGGACTTTGATTTGGGTTGGGTCAAACCTAAGTGCAGGTCTAGAAAAGAAGCAGGCTCAAATAAAGAGCTCACACGTGGGATGTTTGGCTATAGAAAGGAAACGAAAGGAAAGGGGCTTATCTGTTCGACTGCGACGAGAGAGGAAGAGGACTTGTCGTGATGTTGTCGTGCGATGACAAATGACTGCCAATGGTGGTGTGGTGAAATAAATTGGTGAGATTTGGTGACAGTGAATAAGATCCATGTATGTCTATGCCTTTGAGCTTCTCCTGCCTCTTCTACCTTTTGCTGCTGTTCTTTTTTTTTTTTTTTACCTATCGATGGAGGGGTTGGCGATGATGATGATGATGATGATGATGATGATGATGGAGGGGTTGGTGATGGTGATGATAGGGGGGGTCTAAAAAAGGGATGGAGCGTGCGGAGGTTGGTTCTGGTGGGTAGTGATGGGTCTGAGTGGGTCGCGGTGGGTTGTGATGGTTCGGGAAGAGTGAAGATGGATTGCGATTGGTCGATTAGGGTTTTTGGATGGGGTGCCGGTGGTTGGGGATGGGTGGGGTTTGGCTTCGGTGGGTAGGCTGCTTGGGATGAGTTGGGTGAGTTAGGAAAGGTTAGGGAAGGATTGAGGTAGGTCGGGAATGGGTTTAGGCACTTTGGGGTCCTTGGGACCAATTGGCGCAGCCACAGGTGGTGGCAAATAGGGTTGGGAATGGTTTTGGCTGTCAGGAATGGGTTCCTTTGATGGAGATGATTTGGGTTGGGTTTGGTGTGGGTAGGGGTGGGTCGAGTGTGGATTGGGATGGTTAGGGTTGGGGAGATTGGGTGGGTTTGTCGATAGTCTTTGGATTGATATGTGGATGGATTTGGGTTCTGTAATGGGACTTGTAGTGAGATAGGTTCAGCAGCGGTGGCAGCAGCAGAAGGGGTCGGCAATGGCGAGTTGGGTGTTGATTGGCTGTGGGGTTCTGGCGGGAGGGCTTGGAGAGGTTTTTTTTTCTTTTATTTTTTTAGAGTTGGGATGGAAGAAAAGCACTCTAGCGAGGATTACTAGATGATTTTTGTAATGGGGATGATGATGGCGTCGGTGAGAAGATTCGATGGGCTGATGAGGGGTGGGGTCGTTCCAAGATGGCTAGGATGGGTTGGGAATGGGCGATGATCGGTAGGGATGGGTTGGGGGTGGGTCAAGGTGGGTTTGGATGGTTCGGGAAGAGTTGGGGATGGGTTAAGGTGGTGGTAGATGGGTTCGAAATGGGTTTTGGGGTCTAGATAAGTGGTGTGATGATGACTGGCGTTTTGGAATGGGATTTTGGTGGTCGAGGATGGATCCAGTTTGGGTTCGATGGGAAGGGATGTGTCGAGAGTGGGTTGCGGAAGTGCGGTTATGGTTTTGGGATGGATTGGGGAAGGTTAGTGAAGCTTGGAGGAGGTAGTGGGTGGCTGCCAAAGGTCTGGGTGTCGATGAGGGTTGGGTGGAGGGGAGACGAGGGTCAGTTTTGGGTTCCGGTGGGCTAGAATGGCTAGGTGTCGTGATGGGTAGAGTTGGGGGGTTTTTTTTTTTTTTTTTTTTGAATGAGAGGATTTTGGGGTTTTGGAGAAGGTTGGGGCTCGGGTTGCATATGGGTTGGGTTGGGTTGGGCTCTCAATTGAGTTCCAGAAAATAGATTTGGGTTGAGCAGGGGTCAAGGATGGTTTGTGATGGATGATGGAATAAAATCCGAGAAGGACGGACGTCTTCCCGGCGATTGCTCTTCAGCTGTGATACCAATTAGTATAGCCATGATTTAAGATCAAGAAAAATTGGTCAATCTCCCGAATGATTGATCGAATCGAAGATGCATTCAACCACCTAGGCATCCTCACAAGAGGAGCAGATGCCATTAAAGATAACTTCTTAAAAGAGAACTTTATTAATTGAAACTGAGTATGCACTACAATGAGCCTTAACATCCTTAAATAGAGGAGTTGACTTGATCCCTGAGCAACAATATTTCATAATATTAGAATAATCCTAAACAAGATAGGAAACTTACTAATATAAACCTTAATACAATCAAACTACTATTAATATTCCTAAATAACTTAGATGTCTAATTGGGCTTATGGACTAGGCCCAATGGGTTGTCCAACCTATGTTCTGGCCTGCATCACATGGCCCTAGTTTGCTCATCTTCTTTTTCTTCGTTTCTTCTTCTTTCTCTCTTTTTTTTTTTTTTTTTTCTATTTTCTCTACGCTGGCAAACACACCTGCAGCCAACATCACTTCATCTCTTCATCTTTCTCTTTGCCATTGTCTTCCCTTTTTTCCTTCTGGGCTGAGTTTTTTTTTCCCTACTTCACCTATTGGCTAGGGATGGGAGCGAGTTAGAAGAGATGGATCCTCCCTTATTTTTCTTTTTTGGGCACTACATAGGATTGAGCCCCGACTCGGTCAATTGCCACTTGACTCACCCGAGTCAAACCGGACTTGGCCATGGGCGAGTTAGGTCTCGAGTTTGGCTTGTTAATCCTTGTAATTATCTTGTATATGTCGATGATATTATCATCATGGATAAAAATGGTGGTTGCTACTTAGCGTAACGGCTGCTAATATCGGGCATAGCGGCTAAGATCGCTACTCTAAATTGAATTTAGCGCTGCTACGGAGTGTGATTGGTAACTATTTTTCATATTTTTCTGAATTACATCGTAAGGCTTATTTCTTTACTTCTTCTCTCCAAATAACATTTTTATGCGACTCTTCTACTCTTCTATGCTTGAAATAACACCAAAACACCTAGTATCTCACTAAATTAATGTTGATGCAGACAATTCCTCTCAAGGGATCTTCTCTAGGTGATGTCCTGGTAGACACCCTAAAATAGAGCCTCAAGCAGGGTTATACTCATATGGTGACTATGATCAAACCCAATATAGATATCAATCTCCAACAAGTTTCTATGATGCCTTCTTTGCATTCTAGGATCCCTATGCCCACCAATATCAAATTCAAATGCTAGGCATATGCAATATGGTAGTGGCACTACAAATGATAACAAAAATGGCGATGAGGAACAAAGATGGGGATGAGGACAGGGACGTCATATACCCTAGTCGACATTCTCTTTGGTATTACGGTTGACCAACCAAGGCCCTTCACCAACTCTATACTCTTTAAGTGGATTGTTTTTTTATGTAGTTATTAATTATTAAATCATTCCACATTTGTTGTATTGATTACTAACTGTTGAGTATGGAGTATTGACTATTCACTATTTAGAGTTTACTATTGCATGCCTAAGTTCCAACTTTTAAGGCTTGTTCTCTAAAAACGAAAAAAAAAAAGAAAAAAAAAAAAGAAGTCTTTTAAGTCTTGAGTCTTGACTTCAAGTTCGATTCATTGTAAATTGGATGATATTTCTTCATCACATAGTTTTTGTTTTATAAGCCCTTCATCAGTTTCAAAGTTAGTGTAACTAAGCAACATGAGTGCATGTGAAAAAATGATCATTACTATGATTTTCTATTAATAAACGATACGGGACCTCATGTGGGACCTCATGCAATGAGGAAACCGCTATGGCCCCTTATCTTAGTTACTTTTGTAAGAAAAACAAATTCTATCATTTTCCAATATTTTGGACTTTTTGGAATTTTTTTAGAATTTTGATGATTTGAATCGCATTGCTACACTGCTACATACTACCTCCTACATTGCATTTCAGCGGCCGGCCGCTATGCCCCTCTACTACTATTTTCATCCTTGATTATCATCTCAAGAAGAGATCCTAATGGCATTCTACGGCTTCAACATTCTCTTTATGCATTCCTTTCATATGAAGGAGTTGTGTCCTCTTATTTTCTTGGTCTTGATGTGCACAAGCTTTCACAAGGATTGTTTATCAGTTGACAAAAATACATCCAATACACATCAATCGTCTGCAACATACATCCCCCATTAGTACCCCATCGGAGGTTAATATGAAGCATAGTAAGGAAGACAGTGATCCTGTTTGATCTTGTTGCATATCAAAGGTTTATTAGTAGTCTTGTATATCTAACTAGTCACCATCACTAGTTTTGATGCACAAATACTACAAAACAGGCTATCTTATTGCATTGTATCTGATACTGCACATTTTGTGTAAAATGTCCCTATCATGTCTGGGCATCATAGATCGCTAGACCAGACATTTCTCATGCCATCAATATTGTAAACCAGTTCATGAATCAACTAACCAATTTTCATTTTGCTGCTGTTAGCAGATTATACGATATCTCATTGGCAAATATGAACGAGCGATTTTCTTTCCTGTGAAGTCTGACTTGACAGTCACAACATATTGCGATGTAGACCGGGCCAGTTGTCCAGACACCCATCCATCAACAATAGGGCTTGTGCTTTTCTTGGTGACCCTCTCATTTCTTGGAAATGAAAGAAATAGGAGCGTGTGCCCACATCTTCCACAAAAGCGGAGTATTGTTCAATGTCTTCAACTTGTTTTGAAGTTTGGTAGTTTGTTTACTTATTGAACTTGGTCATCCTCAATCTGCATTGTATGGTGATGACACAAGTACTATAGATCCAGAAAATCTTGTTTATCATGAACGCTCCAAACATATGGAGGTTAATTGCTACTATATTTGTGAGGTGTTTGATTAGAAGTTAACTACTCTTCTACATGTCACTTCTGATCTCCAAGTTGTGGGCATTCTTACTAAAGCTCTTCCGCAAGTCAAGCATTGGTTTTTTTTTGTTAGAAATTGTTGTTGCTTGACTCACCATCATCAATTTTAGAGGGCGGTTTTGGGTATTAATTGTATACATGCACGAATAAAGGAAGGTCTCAACCCATGTATCTAGTCTTTAAAGCCCACTAACATGAATAGCTATTGACAGAGGGGGGATGCCCGCTTCTTTCACAAAGGGTGCCTCCCTCTATGGCACGAAGGCGAACGTCTTAATAGCGATATGTTTTGTGGATAAGGTGGGACCTACGTGGAAGAGTTGATCAAAGGATGTCGATCCAAACGAAAAGAGCAAGAAAGAAGAAGGGAGGAAAAGAGCGTGGAAGAAAGGAACTAGAGGGGTTGAGCGTTTCTAGAGAAGTTAAGTTTGAGACTTCCTCAAGAGCTCCACTCTATAATCTTTGAGAAACAGCTCAACTAGCCTTTTGGCTTGAATGCTGGGGTCTCTCGGCGAACTCCTTAAGAGTTTTGCCCGGTCCTACTTCCCTAGCATCTAGACCCACTAAGGACTTTTGGTCTTTGTATCGGCAGTTTGCTTCAAACTAATCGGAAGCCTTGTGTTGGCCCAGAGTCTGGTGTCATATAATTAAACGAGAAAACCTCCATGTTCTAATAAGATCACATCACACACATTTCTTCTCCTTTTTTTTCTTTTTGCCATTTCCTTTGTTAATCACGTTTACATTTTTTGCAACTCCGCCAGGGACTCGAGGCTGATCACTGCTCAGTCTTGACACAACAAACAGACCAAAGGATGTCTTCTAGTTCTGACTCATCTATACTTTCCTCCAAAAAGAAGCTATTTTTAGTCTTCAATGAAGCCCGGAATGAGGTAGTACTTTTGTACGCCTTTCGGAAACTGGTTGAAATATTGGACAACAAAGAAAATCCAATCAAAGTCTTGCATAAAAGGGGATCATTTGTCCAACATATCACGAGGAGCTTGATTCGAAGGTAGATGCAGGTAATCAATTGACTGTAGCCAATAAGTTGCTGTAAGAGCCCGACGCTGTGCCATCCTCCTCTTAGCCGCCTTGCTAAGCGGAAACACCCACCTGGTGATGCAAGCCAGACCATAGGTCGGCCAACCCGTTGGGCTTAGCCTATAAGCCCAATTAGACATCTAGTTATTTAGGAGTTAGGAATATTATTAGTAGTTTGATTTTATAATGATTAATACTATCTTGTTTAGGATTATTCTAATATTAGGAAATATTGTTGCTTAGGGACTTAGCCAATCCTCTATTTAAGGATGTCATGCTTCATTGTTATGCATGCTTAGCTTCAATTAATAAAAGTTCTCTTTTGATATGTTATCTCTTATGGTGTTTGCTCCTTTTGTGAGAATGCTTTAGTGGCCGAATCCTTCTTTAGATTCAACTAATCCTTTACGAGATTATCCTATTTTTCGATGGTTTATCTTAACCTACGCCAATTGGTACCAGATTCGAAGAGCGATCACCGGGAAGACAATCGTCCTTCCTAGATTTCCATCCCATCATCATCCTTCCATCCATCATCATCACCATTATAGAAATCATCTAGTCAACCTCCCCAAAATCGTTTTTTTCCATCCTGACTCCAAAAAAGTAACAAAACAAAAAAAAAAAAAAAACACTCCTAGCCCTCCTGCCAGAACTCCTCAACCAATCAACACCCATCTCGTCACTACTGGCCCTTTTTGCCGCCGCCGCCGCCACCGCCGAACCTATCTCACTACAGATCCCATTATCGAACCCTTATCCATTCAAAGACCGTCGACAAACCCACCCAATCTCCCCAATCCTAGCCATCCCAATCCACACTTGACCCACCCCTACCCACACCAAGCCCGACCCAAACCATCTCCGTCACAGAGACTCGACCCAAACTGAGGTCCAATCCAAAGAGGGGAAAAAAAAAACACTAGCAGATTAGTCTAATTTTTTTTCGAAGTGAGTTAAATTTTATTGCCCTTGCATCCGACATCATCATGAAGATTTTTGGAAACTCTAATGAAATTCAAGCAATTTGGTATAAATTTACATTTGGCGATTGGTATTTTGAAAATGAATTTTATTGAGCAATTTCTTAATTTGAAGTAAGAGAAGTTGATCGTTGATGAATATACCTGCCAATTTTGGGAGTTACAGGATATATGTGTATTACAGGGGAATAATATACGTGACTTGGCTTGTTATATCAGAGGCTTGCAACCAGATATCTTAGAAAATATGAATTATTGCAAAACCAGTTATGAGGCATACTTAGAAGCCCTTCATGTTGAGCGCATGCTTAGACGGTCTCGTATGCAATTAGGGCCCGAAACATGATTTGAAGTTTCAGACCCTATTAGGGATAATGCAGATGATGATGAGAATCTACCTCATATCTTTCGTACACGAGTTAATTGCAAAGGTAGACGTTGTAATGTTATTATTGACGGTGGCAATGCTATGAATGTTATCTCCAAAAAAGAAGTTGATAAATTGCAATTGCTGACAACATAGCATCCGAAGCCTTATCAAGTTGCATGGGTAGATGATTATGCTATTCCTTAGTGTATTGTTCTAATCAAGCTTGGATCTTATGAGGACAATGTTAAGTGTGATATTATTCCTATGAATGTTTTCCACAATCTCGCTTGGCCGCTCATGGCTCCGCCGTCGTAAGGTCATCACTAACCATAATAATACTATTTACACTTTAAATGGAATGGAATACAAACTCAATAGCGACCTCTAAAAACTCCATTCTCATCATCATAGGCCACTCCTGCTTCATCACCTTCCACAAAAGAACCAAAGGAATAGCCAAAAAAAAAAAAAAAAAAAACGAAATTAACATCATGATTGCACCAAAGGAGATGCTAACCATGACAGCTGACATTCACTATGTAACAACTGCGTAAGGTCAAGGTAAAGCTAATCTCTTGAAAAATTAAGAACACGTAGAATCTGATCAAGATAGTGATAATCAAGAGCCACGAAAGGTTGATGAAGCACAATAACAAGTAGACATTAAAGAATTTGAATCAGGTTAGCAAAGACATTGGACATCTGGGAAATCTGATTGTAACTCTACTTCTAGTAACTCAAATTGGGTCACCAAAAATCAAATCAATTGCTCTGGTGGTTTTACAAGAAGATCAAGTTGTTGAAGTCCCCCACATTGACATCATCTTCGAGAATCAAACATGGATATTTGAAAGCCAACAATTGAAGAATCTACTAGTTTGCTCACATATTCGAGCTTCATTCATACATTCGAAGATGTGACACATCCAGCATACTTCTACGTGGAGGAAAATAATGCAACAAGCTTTCAAACCTTATCTTGCAAATGCAGATCAAAAGTCAAGATAGAAGTTTGTGTGACTGATTTTTGAACCAGAAGGAAGTTTTCCTCACCTTGCGATCGAACTTTTCCTGGCATTTCAAGTTGGCAAACTCGTCGTAGTCAAGTTTTTCCAAGCCGGGGAGAGTTGATGCAGGCTCCGTTGGGCCTAGTCCAAAAGCCCAATTGGACATTTAGTTATTTTGGAATATTATTAGTAGTTTGATTTATTATGATTAATATTAGTGAATTTCCTATCTTGTTTAGGATTATTCTAATATTTGGGAGTATTGTTGTTTAGGGATCATGCCAACTCCTCTATATAAGGATGTTAGGCGTCAATGTTATGCATGTGTAGTTTCAATCAATAAAAGTTCTCTTTTGAGATGTTATGTCTTATGGTGTTTGCTCCTCTTGTGAGGATGCCCTAGTAGCTTAATCCTTCTTTGGATTTAATCAATCATTTGGGAGATTGGTTTATTTTTCGATCATGGATTTGGGTTATGCCACCTGGCCCTCAAAAAAATACCACCAAGAGAGAACCTAGGACTCGTTCCCTCTAAGCCACTTTGGTGGTCCCGTTTATGGCAAAAGGGGTCCTCACCTTGACAGTTTCCTTCGAGCCACTAAAAGAATTCATCCAAGGCAATGCAAAAGGTCACAAGCGAAACGATTCGCACTTCAATCCCTAACATGACTAACATGAGGAGGGACTCCCCTGTAGGCAAGATAGGTTCCCCCATGCTCACTGCCTCCAGACGGTGTAACCTCTATTAACAAAGGAGTAAAAAGAGTGACAAATCAACTGGAACAGAGCAACTGAAACTTAAAGACAGAGTTTTAGATCAATGAATTCGATTCATTTCCATCTGAGGTTTTCTCTACGTATATAGAGTATTCCATATATACAGTTTGTTACAATTTGTTACAATCCCTTAATTACAGGTAGGTTGTTACAATCCCTTGGATTCAGCAATTAGAGGTAATGGCTCCCTTGGATTCAGCAATTACAGGTAATGGCTAACCATCAGATCCTCTAAAGGAGGAAAATACAACTGTTTTGACTAATGGGCCTGGTGGCCTGTTGGGCCTAACGAGCTATTTGGGCCTGGTGGCCTGTTGGGCCTAAGACATTTTATCATCCCCCCTCAAATTGATGTTGGTCAAACAACAACAATTTGCGCACAAAGAACTCATGACGAGGTTGAGGAAGACCTTTGGTGAAGATATTGGCAAGCTCTAGTTCAGTGGGGACATGGGGAAGACTAATGACTTTCGATCATATGCGTCCCGAATAAAATGACAGTCAACCTTGATATGCTTTGTGCGTTCATGAAAGACAGATTTGGCAGCGATGTGGATGACACTGGTATTATCAGCATAAAGGGGAGTAGGAGTTGGCTACATGAAACCGATTTCAAAAAGTAAGCCACGTAGCCAAAGAATCTCAGAGCAGGCAGAAGACATGGCCCGATATTCGGCTTCAGTGGATGATTTTGAGACTTTATCTTTCTTCTTGCATTTCCACGAAATGAGAGATTCGCCCAAGTAAACACACCAACCGGTTGTGGAATGACGAGTGTCAGGACAGCTAGCCCAATCCGCATCTGAATAAACAGTGAGTTGGAGAGGAGTGCCAGTGGGGTAAAATAGTCCACGAGCAGGGGAACCAAGGAAATAGCGAATGATACGTTTAACAGCCACCAAATGGAGATGTCGCGGAGCCATCATGAATTGACTAAGGACATTAACGGCATAGGCAATATCTGGTTTAGTGATAGTTAAATAAACAAGGCTATCGACAAGACGACGATAGAAGGTTGGATCCGGGAGAAGGTCACCATCGTGCTTATTTAACTTGACGTTCACCTCTAAAGGTGTGTCTACGGGAGTAGACTGCTGCAGACCAGAAGGGCAATGAGATCGGAGACATTTTTGCTGATGAAGGAAAATGCCCTTTTTAGTTTGCTGTACTTCCAATCCCAAGAAATAGGTTAATGGACCTAGATCTTTCATATGAAATGCATCTCGGAGGGACATTTGGAGTTGGTGTATCATGGCACTGAGTCCCTATGATAATGATGTCATCGACATAGACAAGAAGGATGGTAATGCCTTGAGTTGTCGAACGAGTGAACATGGAGGGATCATAGGGGCTTTGGGCCAAATCGAGCTTCAGCATAGTATTACGAAATTTGTCAAACCATGCTCGTGGGGCTTGCTTAAGACTATATAAGGAACGACATAACTTAGCAACGTCTGTAGCAGAAGTGGAAGGGTAGCCAGGAGGAAGCCGCATATAAACTTCTTCTTGGAGGTCGCCATGAAGAAAAGCATTCTTAACATCCATCTGATAGAGAGGCCATGACTGAGACGCTGCAATGGCCAGAATAGTGCGAACAATGATCATCTTAGCTATGGGAGCAAATGTTTCCTCATAGTCAATACCATACTCCTGTCAATTCCCCAAAGCCACTAATCGAGCTTTATAGCGATCCAAGGAACCATCCTGCTTCAGTTTAATAGAGTAGAGCCATTTGCATCCAATGGGTTTAATAGAAGATGGACAGGGCACAACATCCCAGGTGTGATTAGCCTGTAGCGCATCAAGTTCCTCCTACATAGCTTGTAGCCAACAATCATGCTGCACTGCTTGGGAATAAGAGGTAGGAATGTGAACAGAGGAGAGGGTAGCAAGTAAGGAAGCATGAGTAAAGCCGAGACGATCTGGGGGACGGGAAGGTCGAGTGGACCTTCGAAGAGGAACAGGTGCAACCGTGCCTGGATCAACTGTGGAGTCTGTAATAGGTTGAGGAAGTCTTGATGTGGTGTCTCTATGCAATCTTCGTCGTTCATACACAAGAAGAGGTTTAAGTTGTTCGAGCGGAGAAGAAAAAGGATTATCAAAACCTGGAAGAAAGGAGATAGGAGTAGTATCCATGGAAGAAACATGGGTATGAAAGAAATACTGTTTCTCGAAGAATATGACATGCCGAGAAACCCGTATTCTGTTAACCTTGGGGTCAAAGCAAAGAAAGCCTTTTTGACTAGTGGCATATCCAAGGAAAGCACAGCGTGAAGATTGGGAGGATAATTTTGTTCTTTCTGTGGGAAGAAAAAGAGGAAAACAAATACATCCAAAAAGTGCGCAGGTGAGAGTAGGTTGGCTGGGTCTAAAACAGATGAAAGTATGGTGTTTGATTACCAAAGCAAGGAGAAGGTAACCGATTGATCAAGTGGACAGCGGTGGAAATAGCTTCGGGCCAAAATTTGGCGGGGACAAAGGACTCCAATAAGAGATAGTGAACTATGTCAAGGAGATGTATGTTTTTCCGTTCGGACACTCTATTCTGTTGGGGAGTGTAGGGACATGTTTTTTGGGATGTAATCCCTTTAGCCTGTAAAAATTGTCGGAATTCTGTTGAGGCATATTCGCCACCGGAGTCTGAGCGAAGGATTTTAATGGAGGCAGAAAAGTGATTTTCAACGTAGGCAAGGAAAGTTTGAAAGGTGTGAAAAACTTCAAATTTAGAATGTAAAAAATATATTCAAGTAAAGCGACTGTAATCATCAATAAATGTTACAAAATATTTAAATTGAGAATGAGACAATATATGTGCGATTCCTCAAACATCACTATGAATGATATCAAAACATTTTGAAGCAAGAGCATCATGCAATGGAAAAGGAAGAGCTTTACTTTTACCCATCTTACAACTAGTGTAATCAAATGACACATCAGTAAGTGAAACTTTATTAGATTTGAACATTGAAGAATTTAACAAAAACATCAAAGTCTTAGAATTGGGATGCCCCAATCTGTTATGCCATAATTGGTGTTTATTGAACCCAGAAGCACACAAAAAGGCAGCCACAAACATATTCCTATCTTGTGTAGAAAGTTGGAGTGGAAAAAGACGTCCACACTTAGGCCCCTTCGCTATTACTTTCCTCGACATTTGATCCTGTATAACACAACCAGAATGAGAAAATGAGATAGAGCAATTATTGTCTACAAGTTGGCCAACGGATAACAAATTGGTGGTTAAGTTGGGAGCAAGGAACACATCATGCAAAGGTAAGGAACGTAGAATAGTACCAACAGCAGTAATAGGAAGACTTCCCCCATCGGCGGTATTGATTCAGAGGTGTCCATCATAAGGCCTTATGGCAGATAAATTGTCAAAGGAGAAGGTCACATGATTAGAGGCCCTCGAGTCAAGATACCAAGTAGAGGTGGAATGGGTCTTACCTGAAAGACCGAGAGCAGAAAAGGCATTCGCAATCATCTGTTGAACCATTTCAGGAGTCAAGGAAGGAGTAGGTGCAGATGCGTTGACCATAGCAGCTGAGGCATTGGAAGAGGCGTTGGTGGTAGCAAGGTGAGCCTTCTAAGGCTGATGTCGAGGTCGCTTCCGACAGTCTGGAAGAACATGGCCCTTTTTCTTACAGTAGGTACAAAATTTGGTAGGACACTGAGTAGCAACATGACCATATTTCTGGCAACTATAGCACTGCACTTTGCTTATATCCCGACCGGGGAAGTTTCCTCTGGCAACATAAGCAACATCGATGGGCCCTTGAGAGGTATTCTGTCCATGTGTGATTTGAGTGGCAAGACGCTGCTTTTCCAGGAGAAGTTCACTCAGACATATTTCGATTGCGGGTAAAGGCACCTGACTCATAAGATTGGATCTAATAGTTTCAAATTCTGGTCGCAATTTCATTAAAAACTGGTCCCGTTGACTCGTCTTGTGGATCCCTTGAATAGTGACTAAAGAGGGACGGGAAAGTTCCGCATAGATAATCTCAAAATAATCTGTCCATAAACTAATAAATTGGGAATAGTAATCTTGGACAGTCAAAGTCCTTTGTGTAAATTGGGAGATCTCATGTTCCAATTGGAATTGGCGTGCGGCGTTTTCCTGCTGATAAATTAGTTTCAGATAATCCCACATGTCCTTGGCTATTCTGTAGGGTCTGAGATTAAGGATAAATTGGGAATCAACAAATCCCAGAATCCAACTCATAATTTGAGGATCCTTGGTCTCCCATTTGGAATCTGCCGTTGCCTCAGAAGGCCTAGCATTGGAGCCATCAATATGACCCCATAACTCTTTACCTTTAAGGTAAAGTTGGAGTTGAAAAGCCCAAGAAGAGTAGTTCTTACCATTAAATTTAATCAAAGAGATGTCACTCTTTTCCATTGCAATAAGGCAGGAAACAGCACCGAGTCTGGGAAAACAGCGAGACAGGAAGCCAATCCAACCAGACCGTAAGTACAATCACAGCTATGTAGGAGAAAATGCTGGCCCACAGAAAGATATCAGTGTCCAGCATTGAATGGCCAGCAAGGATGGAGCAAAACAGTGTGTTGTGCACACGATACACAAAAATGATCCCATGCAACCAAAAAATTTGTGGAAGAATAGGGATGGGGGACCCACTGATGCACTGAACTGAGGATCAAAGCTAACAAATTTGCACGTATGCAAAATACTCTTCTAACAAAAGCAGTTTGAGCACAATCTATCCACAATCAAGAAATTTCTATGACTGTGATGAAATCAGAGGCACAAAACTAAAAAAACTACAAATTGGAGTAATAGGCCTACCTCTGTGCTTCAAAAAAATTCTGAAAAATCACCAAAATACTCAGGAATATCAGGCGACCATACTGGAGTATATATTGAGAACCATCCTGATGATCATAGGTGGGCCACAAGTGATCAGACGTGATCAGAAGATGCTGTAACCTTCTGATTTGATCTGGAATACTGAGAATAGATCCTGGATCTGCTATTCTTCACGAGAGTGCAAGCTATCACTCTAATCAAGTCTTAAATCCTTCCCTAACTCTGTCGACAAAGAAGGATTGATGAAGAAAATCTTGCCACCTGAGAGATGATGGACTCTGGGCTCTGATACCATGACAAATCAATTGAAACAGAGCAACTGAAACTTGAAGACTGAGTTTTAGATCAATGAATTCGATTCATTTCCATCTGAGGTTTTCTCTACTTATATAGAGTATTCCATATATACAGTTTGTTACAGTTTGTTACAATCCCTTAATTACAGGTAGGTTGTTACATTCCCTTGGATTCAGCAATTACAGGTAATGGCTCCCTTGGATTCAGCAATTACAGGTAATGGCTAACCATCAGATCCTCTAAAGGAGGAAAATACAACTATTTTGACTAATGGGCCTGGTGGCCTGCTGGGCCCAAGACATTTTATCAAAGAGTAGGATAGCAGGGGACACTGTGGTTCAATACCTTAGGGACCAAATAAGTACAGTCACCCCCCAACATATGAAGCAAAGTCGAAGTTGAAAAAAAAGAGGAGGAAGGGGGGGGGGGGGTGGGAATGCCTAGGAAAGCGTGGCATCCTCGTGAGCATGGATCAGATCGGTAGACTATCTCCTCCTGGAGATTGCAATTTGTCAAGGTCCACATGGTAGAAATTAGTGAGGATACAAGCTAGAAACATGCCTAGAAAGATACAAGCTAGATAAATAGCATCAGGATCGACTCAGGACTTCGGATGATTAGACGGGCACGCATTTGGTAGTTTTGATAGAACTAAACTAAAAAATAGAAAATGCCTCCGAACAAAAAATAAAAATAAAAAATAAAAAAATGGAAATGAGTTTGCGGGATTTAATGAAGAAGTAAAAGACGGAAACCCGGGCCAAAAGTGATGAGGGGTCCTTAGCTTGGCCACCATGAGGGAACGGTTCAGGTAGAACTGCATCGAATTATGGCGGAAGTAGGAGGATACCATCCTACCAAGGGAAAACCATATCCTGAATGGATGGAGTCCCCTTCCCCAAGAAGTTTCGGTGGCCTGCCATACCGACCTTAGATGAGACTGAGCCAGCCCTACAACATTTGTGGCATTCCTCAATGAGAACAGGTGGGCTACTAGAAAACGACGCACAAAACATCATGTTCTCATCTTGGTTGGGAACGCCTTTAAATGGATCTAGGGGCTACCAAAGGCGTCCATCCAAACGTTCTAGGATCTACAGGCGGTATTTATCATGCAAGTCCAAGTAGAGGCACCCCTTGTGACCTCAAAGGTGCTATTGGAAATGTACCAGGGAAAGGATGAGTCAGTTGAAGCTTATCTTAACTGATGAAGAAACCTCTCCATGAAATGTTGAGAAGTAAATTAGAAAACCATCTTCGAAAATTGGATGCAAAACATGAGAACAAAGTTTCGACAGTACTTTATAACAATGAAGCTGATCTTGTTTGCATAGATCTTGTAAGTGGCGACAAACGCCAATGCAGTCATAAAGAGAGAAGTATGAAAGCAACCCTTGGAGATTTTCATTTCGGGCTCCCCCTACTACCATTGGTAAGAGAAAAGAATCATTGGCAGCAGCACTACCTCAGTATGGCAAAAAGAAGAAAGCCAATGTGGCGTATATACAATCAACTGATAAAATGAAAGGAGCGTTACCTTAAGAAACTCGGAGGTATGACTTCAAAGATGAAGATTGCCAAAGCCAAAAAGGGACAAAGTTGCCAAAAGGGAAAAGAAAACAAAAGGCCCTTTAACACCATCTCCACCCAGGCGGAAGAAATGGAAATACCCAAACATAGAAGAATCTTTTCACACCTGCTCTGGGAAAGATTTCACAGAAACCTACTCTAGAGAACTATAGGAGCGAGTTGAGGCATCCGTCCGGCCTAAGAAGGTGGCTGAAGTAATCACGCCAACCCTTGCATACGACATGGTGGACCCACCTATCGAGGATCCTTCCTAAAGCACCATTAACGGACTTACTAAAAATAAATGGGGCACTAAAAATGGATTGCGATAGGCATTATCTCAGCGGGATCCTGTCTTCTGGTTAGAAATGGGTGATTGGCCCAAGAGCCACCAAGTGCAAATGGATGGAATCCTCCATGCGCAATAGAGGAGGGCTAGAGTCGAGCCGGCTAGCTACATGACTAGGGGTTATTGGCAAGACTACGGCCTCCTAAAGATAGAGGAGTGAAGAACAGACTCCCATGGCGAAGCGAGTTCGACTCATAGTACCTAAAGATGAAGTCTATAATGATCCAAGAATCTGGAGCTCTTCAGATTCTTATGACGTTCTCAATATTTTTTTTAAACAATACCACATAAATCAAATTCCCATGAGCATCAAGGTCTAAAACAGTCAATTCCAATGTAGTTAAATCATAAAGTATATTACAATTCTTTATATAAACTACTGAGTAAAAGATAAATCTCTATTTGTAAAAGAGAAAATATATAAGACTTGGGTTAATCCCAACTACGAATCTATTCTTTGCTTTTCGCGCTCTAGATTAGCCACGCATGCCAAAATCCACCGGCTGATCTCCATCACTCCCTGCAACCTCCACGACTGCATTACCTAAAGTGGGGCGAACCAGTGGTCAGTAACATTAGTGAGTAGAACAGTTTAAGTATTAAGGTATACCATATATTCAAACAATCATATGAACATTTATAACTTCTATAATAGAATTAAACGCAATTGTCTTAATCATTTCTTTTCTGAGTATTTTTCACCGCAAGCATCAAATGATTCCAATATCCCACACAAGTGTATCTACGTTTCTGTCAACACCATAGTTTGTCATTTACCATGATTGTTGAGCCTGTTCCGATACTCCCACGTGGAGCATCTACATTTCTGTCTTACCACCATGATTGTTGAATCTACTTCCCTCGACCAACATCCACGAGAGAATTTCTATACTTGGTGCCAACGGTTTGTGTTATTCTGTCTCAAACATTATTTTGTTCATTCTATGGCTAGCACCACATAACACTGGTTAGTCTTCGCCCCACTCCGAATTGGAGTTGGTACCAGGCTGTGGCATTGCCCATTTCGTATTAAGGAACTAATTATTCATCGTAGAATCAACCACAGGAGTTAAAAACATAATTAATAAATTCATATGGGATCATAATCCATTATATTTGAATACTTAATAAAACTGCCATATTAATTTACACCATATTCAAGGCTACATAATGTATGTGGTTACTTCAATTGAAAATGATTGAATAGTTGGTGAGAAAAGGCTCACTTCTGGCCTAAAGGAAACATCTGAACACTAAGCCTCACTAGTTGGATATTGAAATAATATTGGGTTTATAACATATCAGTCTCTATTCACACCATGAGGCCTTAGGGAAATTCTTAAAATATAACTACCACAGTAAGGGCCAATTTGTAATTTGTTATAAGTGTATAATCTCATATATCGGTCGACAGAGTCCATCCCCACATTACAAAAGGAGCAGTCTTCACGCCCGGTAAAAAGGGGTTTCCGCCTAGCTGTTTTGAAGCCTCAAGATGTAGGGACCCAACGGTCTAAATCACAAGGGACCATCACCTTTGGGGTTGCCCTAGGGTCCACTAGCATATGTGGGGATATGATCTTTGATTAGGTGGGCAGCATGGGCCCACAACTCAAGTCGATCACAACAAGTTTTGACGACATGAATTTCTGAAACTTCCAAATCTGATTTCGATACAACAGAAACCACTGATGTCTGCTATCTACTCCCCTGTCCATCATATTTACTAATCTTAGAAACCCAGTTCGACAAGTTTTGTTCAAGATTTATGGATTTCTGGAGGATGTCTTCCTCTTTCCTAATGTCAACAGTAACGATAGTAGTATTATAGGGTCGGGGATAGTCCATCAATCGATCATATCTCTAAACTTCATCAAATCCAACTTTACAATAATAAGTTCAGAGATTCTACTCACCTGGTATAGTAGTGTCTTGCTCCGACAGTGAATGGCCTCGCGTTAGACATTTGTTGTCGTCCCGCTGTTGATCTTCCTCTCCTTCTAACAATTCCACAACTAAATTAGTCTCTCTCTCTCTCAGAATTCTTTTGTTGATGTGTGTGCGATAACGGGAGCCTCTTGACATATATATATTGGTGCTTAGAAGGAAGTCCTGTTTGGAAACTACAGGGAAGTCTTATTGGCAATAGTATTCGTAGAGAGAGGTTGGTTTGGGACTCCTTATACTTCTAATAACCTTGTTCTTGCCTACTTTGGACTTACGAAGAGTCCTAATCCATGACTTGTAAGTATTCTGATCAAATTAATACTTCCATCCTGACTTCAAATATGATTGGGACTAATGTGGCCCACCTTGTAATGTTGGCCCACCAAGGTAGGTTAGGTTATTACAAAGTCAAGCCGAGGAAACGATGGTGGAATCATGTCCCAAGAGGGGCCCTGCAATTATCATGTCATAGAATGACAAAGTGCAGACCTGTAATACCTTGGACAGTAAGTCGAAGGCTACAACCCTTGGGTTGTCAGGGCCCTCCTCAGTGGTAGTTGTTGCCTGAGGAATAGAGAGGGAAGTGAAGCTAAAAGGATCACTCTTGCTTGATGGGGGACCGCCAGAAGGCTACAATGGAGATGGGGGACCGCCAGAAGGCTACAATGGAGATCTTGCAGTGAAAGGGCCATGCAAAAAGGTGGTGCGGAGGTTAGTGGCATTTCATTGAACACATCGAAGGGAAGGGAGCCTTAAGTCCTCGCCCGGGGGACTCCTTTATTTTATTTTATTTTATTTTAAGGGTTGGGATTGAGCATCAAATTTGACCCTCTCCTGTTATGCGAAAACCATCATTTCTTCTTATTTCTTCCCATTATCACCCCTTCCTCCCCAACTCTTGAATCTTTTTATTTGGCCGTCCAATGTGCTTATAATGAAAGAACTTTTTTGCCGCTAACAAATGAAGGTGGCTTGAGTACAACAAAAGAGGAGATAAAAAACACTTACCCCTCAAGATCTCCATCAATCCATCAAGATCACTCCATTCATTTGATCGGAAGAAAGAAGAAGATTGATGGAGATCTTTATTATTAGCATTTTTATTAGAAAAAATAAAAATTATATGAACAGAAAAAACTTTCATAGATTGACATCTAAAAACTTAAAAATTTTTTTTCGTTCTTATAAATTTTGTATTTTCTTTATAGGGTCTATGGCCTGTTCCTTGTCGCGATCATGGACATTAATTCATAATAGCTACCAAATGATTTAAACTAGATGGGCTTATGAGCAGTGACATCCCCTTCCATTTTCTTCTATTAAATGATCTGCCGACATGCTACTGCGAGATATTCGCAATTTCAAGAACTCCATTTCAACAGCTGAAAATGGGCACATCAGGGATCTTGCATGCACATTATCAAGATCTCCATCAATCTTCTTCTTTCTTCCAATCAAATGTACGGAGGGATCTTGATGGATTGATGGAAATCTTGAAGTGCAAGTGTTTTTTTGATCTCCTCTTATGTTGTACTCGAGCCACCTTCATTCATTAGCAGTAGAAAAGTTCTTTCATTATAGGCACGTTGGACACCCTAATAGGAAGACTCAAGAGTTGGGGAAGAAAGGGTGATGGTAGGAAGAAATAAAAAGAAATGGTGGTTTTTGCGTAATAGGGGAGGTTCGAATTCAACGTTGGTGTACAACTCCTGTGTCAAATTCGACGCTTAATCCCAACCCTTAAAAAAAAAAAAAAAACCAAATCGGCCCCGTGGGACCACTTTGGAGGGTACACAGTTAAGGGGCCTTTTCGGGTTCACTATTCACCTAAAGGGTTTTTTCCGGGAAAATCCTCATAAAAATGATGATGATGATGATGATGATGATGATGATGATGATGATGATGATGATGATGATAATAATAATAATGTGGCTTGCAAATGAGGCAAGCAAGAAAACGAGTAGTACCTCCGCCACATAGGAGTCACCATCGGCCAGGCCGCCAAGGATGGTAGACGACCCCCAAAACGAAACCCATAGAAGCAGATAGGGGTTTCTAGAAGATAGGCTCACCTGGCGACATGAAGGAAATCATTGATACGCAGGATGATCGGGGAAGAAGACGACGCTTAATGACCTCGACTTTCATGAGCAAGCCAATCAGAAACATGGAAGCATTCACTGAAACTTGAGAGGGAGAGGGGGGGGGGGGGGGTGTTGTTATTTCGTGGTCACGGAGGCAAACATCTTGATAGAAATATGTTTTGTGGAGAAGGTGGGACCTGCACAAAAGAGTCTATAAAAAAGGATACTGATCCCAAAAAGGACAACAAAGAAGGGACGAAACGAGCTAGAGGAGTTGAGCATTTCTGGAGAAGTGAAGGTTGAGACTCCCTTGGGAGTTTCCCTCTATGGTCTTAGAGAAATACCTTAATTAGCTTTTTGGCTTGAATGCTGTAATATCCCTACCAGGCCTCTTGGTAAAATTGTAATTAAACTAACTTAAGGTTACTAGAAGACTAAGAATTTTGAACAAGGCCCTCTCTTAAGGTGAACGGGACTTTCTCTTGAGGAGGAAAGTAGACTTCTAAAAGGACTCCCCTCCCTGCACTAATATAAAAATAGAGAAGAGGCTAGTCTTGTCCTACACACATCAACGACAGAGAGAAAGAGAGAGAAAGAGAGAACGACAGAAAGAAAGAGAAAGAGAGACTAATATTGATTTCAAATCTGCAGAAGAAGAAGAAGATCGACGGCGGGATGCGTAATGAATGTCTGGTGCGAGACCAATCACTGCTCAAGCAACCCACGTCTATACCAGGTGAGTAGAACTTCTCCACTATTAGTTGAAAATTTTAATTCTAGAACTTTGTGTTCAGTACTCTGTCGTAGAAGGGAAATCGAAAGAGATCTGATCATCCGAAGTGATAATCTCCGTCAAATACCATTACCACAGTGACTAGGCACACGATTATGGGACTAATTGATTGGTGGGGCCCAGATGATCAATCTGATGATGAATTAGATCTGATAATTTGTAGTAAAATTAGTGTTCGACCCTAATGACCCTACACAAGATTGGAAACTAACTCAAGTACACCATCGATTGTGGAGAAGAAGACCCCTCATTGCTGTGACGACTTGACAAAAAAATAAACAGTCACAGATACTCACCTTCCAAAAGGAGAACTTGGAGTAAACGGCTGCCTCGATATTGCTTTAATCTTCAGTTAAGTTCTCCTTTCCATGGAAACCAGATTTAGATGAAACTCAGGCTAGGATCTGAGATTGTCACAGTCGGCACTCGTCAAAACAGCCTGGACGTAATTGAGTTAGAAACCCTTGTGGACCACCCGATCAGCAATCAGGTCCCCACATCTGCTAGTGGACCCCTGGGCGACCCTAGGGGTGGATCCCTTTGTGATTTGAATCGTTGGATCCTACCATCCCAAGATCCCCATGAAGCCCAGGCGAGAGCTTCTTTCTTCTAAATGTGAACTCTGCGATTTAACTGTGAAGATGGGTTGCCGACTTATATAAAGTGTACCTTAGTTGTATCAATTACAGATTGGTCCCTGCTATATATTATTATATTTTAATACCCCTGGTTCTATAATTTTTATAAGGACATATAAGGAACAGTAGTTATGGACTATGCTAGATTCCAACAAGCATGATACTTATTATAATAAATGATGAAATTTTTATCATCACATTTAAATTGGGGCTGAATAGATTATAAATTAATATCAGATGTTTACTGAACACTCAAATCTATTAGAAGATAATTTAATCTAAGTTCATTAAATTATGCATTGATTCTTGTAATTAATTTTATTAAGAACAATTAATTTACTCGATAAGATACAGACAATGCCACAACCTGGTACTAACTCTGACTCAGAGTGGGGCGAGGATTAACCAGAGTTATGTGATACTGGCCAAAGAAAAGAGTAAGATGGTGTAGCCAATTATGGTGGAGATGAATCTATAATAAATTTACTGAAATGAACTTGCCATTGATGATTGAAATAGAGTAATACCAACTGTTGGCACTAAGTATAGAACTTCTCTTGTGGATGTTAGTCGAGGGAAGTAGGTTCAGCAATCATGGTGGCAAGACAGGCCATGTTGTTGATAGAAATGTAGATGCTCGAGTGTGGGATTATTGGAACAGGCTCAACATTAATCGTGGATGACAAGCTATGGTGTTGACAGAAACGTAGATACACCCGTATGGGGTATCGGAACCATTTGATGTTGTAGTGGAAAATTACTCAAGAAAGAAATTGATTAAAATGTTATCTTAACACCATTATTGAATATATAAATATTCATTGAATGATTGAAAATATGTTATACCTTAATGTTTTACTCACCAGTGTTACTGACCAGTGGTTCGCCCCACTTCAGGTAATACAGTCTTGGAGGTTGCGGGGAGTGACGAAGATCAGCCGGTAGATTTTGGCATGCGTGGCTGATCCAGAGCGTGAAAAACAAAGAATAGATTTGTAGTTGGGATTAGCCCAAGACTTAGATATTTTTTCCTTCCACAAATAGAGATTTGTCTTTTACTCAGTAGCATTATCAAGACTTCTAGTATATACATAACGATTTAAATACTATGAAAGTTGATTGTTTTAGACCTTGATGCTCATGGGAATTTGATTTATATGGTAGTGTTATAAGAATTTTGAGAACGGCTTAAGAATTTGAAGAGCTCCAGATTCTTGGGTCGTTACAAATGCTTAGGAGTCTCTTGGCAAACTCCCACGAGTTTAGCTCGGTTCTACTTTACCTATGATACCCGGATACTTGCACAAGTCCAATGTATTTGTATCGGACCGATGCGATACTTGTACTGATACTTGATACTGCACCGATACTTCCGGAGTATAAGTTTAGTATATCCTACTTAGCAAGCCCACTACTTCATTTATTTCTTTAAGTTTTCTTACTTTTCAACATACAAAATGTTAGAATTGAACATAAACAATGATAATTTTATTAATTAAAATGTAATTTAAAGAAAAATTTAGGACACCTGTATCCGTATCTGTATCCTAATTTTCTAAAGTGCAGAGTTGTATCCCCGTATCCGTATTCGTACCCATGTTCGTATCTGGGCATCATAGATCTGAACCCACTAGGTACTTCGCTGGTCTCTTCATGAAAAAAGCACCAATAGTTTACTTTAAACTAACCGGAAGCTTAGTGATAGCCCGGAGTCTTTGGTTGTAATACCAATGGAGAAAACATCCATGTTCTAATAAGATCACATCACACATTTTTTCTCCACTTTTTTTTTCCTTTGTTAATCACGTTTACATTAACGTAATTAAGCTTGGTGTGATTGGGTTGACTTATTTGGTTCAGGATTGAGTCAAGTCAAGTTGGGCCTATTTAGTTATCTGAGCCATCAACACATATCGTATACACTAGATAAGATTCTGAGATCCCTAAATCAAGGGATTCATACTTGTTTGGGGATCCTAAGGTGATGAAATCGGTCTTTTGGGTCTCTCCTTTGGCAGGTGTGTTGAAGTTCAATGTAGATAGAGCGACTAGAAGTAAATAGGGTCCTAATGTATAGGATGAGTGCTCCATAATAACAACAACATCGTGCTATCGATGTTCTCTAAAAATGTGGTTTATATGTGTCATTCCATATACTACCATGCAAGAAAGTGTTTTGTGGAAAGGAATACTTTGTCTTGGAAGGCGATGTATCCTTCCTTTTATAAACTGTAATTGCCTTAATTAAGGCTTCAATCAGTACAATTATAATCCTATGTTCTGCTATTGAATCATACATAAGTGTAACATCTTATGAGTACTACCATGCAAGAAAGTGTTTTGTGGAAAGGAATACTTTGTCTTGGAAGGCAATGTATCCTCCCTTTTATAAACTATAATTGCCTTAATTGAGGCTTCAATCAGTACAATTATAATCCTATGTTCTGCTATTGAATCATACATAAGTGTAACATCTTATGACGAAGTCCTACCTACATGAATTCTAACGGTATGATGGGTCAAGGCCCATTTAGTATATATATGGGCCAATGTTAAACAACACCCGCGCCCGCCCCCCCCCCCCCCCACACACACACACACACACAAAAAAACCCCAACAAAACAAATTGATGTTGGTCGATCAGCAACAATTTGTGAACCAAGAACTAATGAAGTGGCCGAGGAAGACATCCGCAAGTTGGTGTTCAGTAAAGATATGAGGAAGGGTGATGACTCTGCGATCATATTCATTGTGAATGAAATGACAATCCACCTCGAAATGCTTGCTTCGTTTACGGAAGATTGGATTTTTAGTGGTACAAATTGCTTGCGTATTGTCAGCATAAAGAGGATTAGATCTTGTTTGCGAAAAACCAATGTCAGAAAACAAACCACATAGCCAAAGAATCTCTGAATAGGCCGAAGACGTATCACAGGATTTAGACTTTGTGGAGGGTTTTGATAATTGATCTTGCTTCTTGCATTTCTAGGAAATTGTGGATTCGCCCCAGTAAACACACCATCCTGTCGTAGCCCGACAAGTATCTAGGCACCTTGCGCCAACTAGAAAGAATAATCTATGTGTTGGAGAACCAAGGATATAGTGAATGATGCACTTGATAGAGTCCAAATGAAGGTGCTTTGGTGCAATCATAAACTCATGTAGAAACATGACCAAACAGGCCCATCTAGACGTAGCCTAACCTGCACCAAGCCCATCCACATAAATATCTCATGTGCTAAATATGGATGGTTATTATGTGGGATCTAGTCAACATCTATACAATTCACTTTCCTTGTATATTAGATTGCACAGTTATTATTATTTCCTTTGCTACTCCTATAATGGATTGCAATTAGGCCCCCACTTAGGGATTTACACATTATATAATGGAACAGTCGATCCTCCTATGTTTTTCGGCCATCTTTCCGTAGAGGCTTCTTGTTTTTTGTCTTTGTCTCAAAGGATCTCTAGATCCTCACAACTAGGTCACCACATTTACTACATGTAATTGTCAAATAGACAAGGCTCCCAACTAGGTAACAATAAGTGGTTGGGTTAGGAAGAAGATCTCCCTCATCTTTACGGAATTTAATATTAACTTCTAATGGTGTGTCCACATGCGTTGAATCTTAAAGATCTTCCATCTCAATAAGATTAGTGATATACTCATGTTGTGAAGAAAAGGTTCTTTTTTACTTTGTTGAACTTTCAAGCCCAAGAAATAGGTCATTGGTCCCAGATCTTTCATATGAAAGGCTTCTTGAAGAGAAGATTGAAGCTTGCGTATCATGTCCCTATTGAGTACATGTGATAATGATATTATCCATGTCCTCCAACAGTATGGCTGTTGGGCTGTTCCTTGGGTTGTAGTGCGTGTAAACATAGGTGGATCATAAGGACTTTGCAAAAACCGAAGCTCGATCATAGTAGTGCGAAAATTTTCAAACCAAGCTTTGGGGTGCCTGTTTAAGACCATATAAAGAGTGGCTTAACCAAGAAGCAACATTAGTTTTGAAGGTAGATGTGCTTCCTTGTGGAAGACGCATATAAACCTTCTCTTTTAGATTCCCATGTAGAAAAGCATGTTTTACATCCATCTAATAGAGATGTCAAGATTCAGAAGCAACAATGGCAAGAACTGTGTGAACAATCATCTTGGCCTCAGGAGCAATAGTCTCATAATTAATATGATACTCCCGGTGATTAGCTAGAGCCACTAAATGAGCCAAAGAGCCATTAGGATTCAATTTGATAGTGTGAACTCACTTGCATCCAATTGCTCGAATAGAAGGGGGACATGGAACAATATCCCAAGTGTGATTTTCCTTGAGTTCATCAAGTTCCTCCTACATAGCCATTCGCCAATGATCATGTACCGCTTGTGAGTAAGAGTTAAGGATGTGAATAGATGATAGAGTGGTAAATAACGAAGTATGAGTAAAACCCATATGATCAAGGGGCTACGAAGATCGTGTTGACCTTCGAGAAGGAATCGGTGGGTCTTGTTGAGGAGCCAAAGTTGGATCAAATGTAGAGTTGGTAATAATATCAAGTGGCTCCGGTGTAGTGTCCCGTTGCAGTCTATGCCTTTCATGCACAATCCCTTTGCAGTCTATGCCTTTCATGCACAATATTAGGTTTAAATCTTACTAGAGAAGGATGAGGATCACAAAAGTTAGGAAGAAATGAGATGGAAGGAGATTCAACATTGTCAACATGATTTTCGAAAAAATATTGATTTAAAAAAACGACATTTCGAGAAACCTGGATGCGTTGAACTTGTGGATCATAACAAAGGAACCCTTTTTGGTCAGTAGCATATCCTAGAAAAGCACAGCGAGATGATGGAGTAGATAATTTGTTCTCTCGGCTGGAGGAAAAAAAACAAAACATGCATACTCAAATGTGCGAATGTGAGAGTATGTGGGTTGTGTTTGGAAGAGACGATAATAAGGAGTTTGATTTACAATGCGAGAAGGTAATCTATTGATTAGATGGACTGCTGTTGAGAGTGCCTTTGGCCCGAGCAAGAACAGAAGATTTCGAGAGAAGTGAATAAACAATGCCTAGAAGATGTCAATTTTTTCATTCATACGCGTCGTTTTGTTGAGGAGTGTAAGGACATGCTCTTTGGGAGATGATTCCCTTTTGTTGCAAGAATTTTTGAAATTCTTTGGATACATATTCTCCACCAGAATTAGAGTAGAGAATTTTAATAGAGGTGGATAATTGATTTTCAACATATCCTAAGAAAGCTTTTCAAGCTTTAAAAACTTTAGATTTAGAGTGAAGAAAATAAATCCATGTAAACCGGCTATAATCATTAATAAAAGTGACAACATTTAAAATGGGAGTGGGAGTACACAGGTGTTAGTCTACTCAATTGAGGAGCTATACCCCAAACATCTGTGTGAATAATATCAAAAGGAGCAGTGGCACGTGAATGATGAATAGGAAATGGCAACACATGACTTTTACTCATGTAACAAGTCTCACATTTAGATTGTGTGAAAGAGGCAGACATAGTACTAGCAATAGATTTTTCCAAACTACCAAGTTTATTTAAATAACGCAAATTTGCATTATTTAAATGACCAAGGCGTTTATGCCAATTGGTCCACAATTTATTTGAAGCATCCATAGAAGAGGCAAACAACAAAGGTTGTCCCATGTCCAACAAAAAGAGCCTGCCATGCTTGCTCCCCTTTCTGATCACCCTCCCAGTTTGCCGTTCCTGCATGACACAACCAGAGGGAGAGAAGTGAACAAGATACCCACAATCAATAAGTTGGCCAATGGAAATGAGATTAGCAACCAAGTTTGGAACAAAAAAAACATCAGATAAATTTGGGGTCCCCATAGATATAGTTCCTAGACCAGAGATGGGCAATTGTTGACCGTTGGCCGTGGTGATTGAATCATAGCCCATATATGGTTTAGTGTTGTGCAAGTGTCGTGCTACCGAGGTCGTATGGTTGGAAGCACCATAGTCTAGAAACCATGTTGAGTGTGTAATATGGGTAGACTGGGAGTAGATAAGTGAAATGTAGAAAGAGCTGTGGGGGAAAAAGACAAACCACTAATACCCATGGCGGTGAATGCAGAGGCCACAGATGAATTTATCGGCTCTCGAATTTGAGTAGTGGTCAACGTGACTGAACCTGTATCGGAGGATGAGAGGTCAAGCGGGGTGCGCTATTGGGCCTGAAGAACGGTTGAGTTGCGCTTTTGAGAGTGATCCTATTTCTTTTTTGACCTACGTGTACAATTAGAAATGACATGCCCATGTTGCTTGCAGTAGTTGTAGAATAATTTCCTTCGACAGTCATGAACCACATGGCCATACTTCTTACACTTGAAGCATTGTAGTTTCTGACCACGAGTAGTGAACATAGCCGTCTCATTATTAGATGATGGAGCAGGGGGTGTCAGAAGTGCCTTTGGTTTTTCATTGAGAGGGTGAGTAGATAACAATTGAGTTTCTTCATGAAGAACCTCTTGAACACAGGTATCCAGAGTGGGGGAGAGTTCTTTATTCATAAGGGCAACACTTACCGGTTCAAATTCAAATCGTAGATTCATAAAAAACTGACTGACATGTTGTTCCTCCTGTAATTTTGAGGGCCTAAGGAAAAAATTCTGCTATAACAGATTGAAGGAGCATTTGATCCCGTTCTATCCATAGGGCTAAGAACCCATTGAAGTATTCTTGGACAGACTTATCATTTTGACAATATTGTGCTAACTCAGAATCCAAGTGGAATTGTTGAACTTTGTTTTGCTGATGATAAATTTTCATGTGGGCCTGCATGTTAGAGGCTTTTGTAAAAGCTTGGAGGATCATTGAGAAAGAGGGATCTGCCGAGTTGAGGATCCATGTGATGACTTTAGCATTACACTGGCTCCATAGGGCACTGAATTGTCATTCGTTTTGGATGTACTAGTGGTACTGGTAGCAGGTTTTGGGGTGGTTCCATCCAAATATCCCAGCATTCCTTGTCCTTCGACATAATTCTTAAGATGAAAGGCCAAGACATGTAGTTGGTTCCATTAAACTTGACAGAGATGACCTCGATTTTATCCATTTTTATACTCAGAGAAAGGCTACGAAGAATGTGGACAGATCTGGAGCAAATTGCAAAATGCAGAAAAAAAAAGGGAAAAAACTGGGCTGGGCATCCAAAAATTCTGCAATAGACTGAAGATTGGCGCCCTCAAGAAGATTGTTTTCCTCGATCATATTTTCAAGGTATGTTATTGGTCTATTTTCGGTACCCTTGGAAGAGGAGCCAGCAATTTTTAATGGTCTGATTGAATATTACAGCATAGACAGTTCATGAAAACTTGCAAAGCACAGAAGTGGGTAAATCACCGACCTTTAGGAGAGACAAAATGCCAGAAAAATGTGGATTATACTTAGGAATAATGGTCGACCATAGTGGTGCAGTTTGCTAGAGATGCTGTGATCATGAGGTGGGGCCAACTGTTGATCAAAAGATATATGGCCATTGACTTTATGAAAGGAGATGACCAGAATCTTTTTATTGCAGAAACTGAGAGTTTGAATGGCTGAGATGGATCCTCTGATTGCTAGAAGCAATGTTCTTCAAGCTTGCTTCTTTCTTGATTGATCGAAATATGAAAAGAGATAGACTAGCTGTCTCTTTTGTAGAATATCGGAAAACAGTAGTGAGGAAGAATCACAGTAGATGCTTGAAGGAGCTAGGAGCTGAGAGCTTGGAGCTTTGATACCATTATAGGATCTGTAGATCCTTGTTTATGAGGAGGAAGAAGAACAATAGAATGGATATGTGGGAATATTGTCGTATCCCAATATGAGGGTCGACCACTATTAATAGTGAGTATTGCCTAATCAAACGCTCTAATTACAAGCTATGTTACATCTTACCATAAGCTGAAAGGGAAAGTCTACACATGATTTGAGTAATTACAATCCTGTGATTATTGTACAGGATTTGACCAAATCCACAAAGGTACACATGTGGGATATTTTGACTAGGTCTATTATGATGGGCTTTTGTTATGGGCCTGTCATGATAGATCTATGTATCTCTTTGATTCTTCACACAATACCCCATACATCACCGTGAACATGATCAGAGCATTTCAAAGCTAAGCAATCTTGTGTTGGGAAAGATAGTGTTTTACTTTTCCACATCTCACAACTAGTGCAATCAAAGGGAACATTATTGAAAGAAGGTTTATTATTAGCCTTAAGCAAGGTAGAGTTCAACAAAAAAATCGAAGTCCTAGAGTTAGGGTGCCCTACTCTCTTGTGCCACAATTGGCTTTTATTGTAACTAGAATCACATAACAAAGCAATTTTGGATTTATTCCTATCATGTGTAGAGAGTTGTAGCTGTAAAAAGCCCTCTAGACTTAGGTCCCTTCGCTATCAGCTTCCCCAACATCTGATCCTACACAACACAGCAAGAATGAGAGAAACACATAGATCTGCCATTATAAACTAGTTGTCTAACAAATAATAGATTTGTAGTTAACTCAGAGGAGACAAATGGTTCAAAGGTAAAGAATGTGAAATATTACCAACGGCAGTAATAGGAATGCTGCCACTATTGGTTGTGTTGATTCAGAGGTTTCCGTCATAATTCCTTAGGTTAGATAGATTGTCTGATGACAAGTTCATATGATTGGGAGCTCCCAAGTCAAAATACCAGGTGGATAAGTTTTTTGTTTTACCTGAAATTTCAAGGGCTGATGAGGCATTTACTATCGTCTGTTGGACTAGTTCTGGTGTAAAAGAAGTAGGAGATGAAGAGGTATAGGCGTAGATGTGTTGGCAATAGAGCTTGATGCAGAAGAAGACTCATCCATGGTTGCAAGATTGGCTTTCTGTGCTTTATATTGATGATGCTTTCGACATTTTGGGAGAACATGACCTTTGCTTTTGCAAGAGGTTCAGTATTTTTTATTGCACTAATTAGAAACATGTCAATATTTTTGACAGCTGTAACATTGAACCTTGGTGCATGCAACATCTAAAGGACCGCCTAAGTTCGGCCTAAGTGGCTAGGCTCTGTTCTTCATTCATAAGTTCAGCCATGCATGTTTCTATGGAAGGTGAGGGCACACAATTCATGAAGTTGGACTGGATAGTTTTAAACTCCATCTATAGTTTCTTTAAGAATTGATCTGTCCAACTTGTTTTGTGAATTTCTTGAACAGCGGCCAAGGAGGTCACAAAAAGGTCTACATAAATGAGTTCGATGTAATCCTAAGAAGCATGGACACAGACACGGGATACGGATACAACATGACACAGACATGCTGACATGGCATTTCTAAAAAAGTAGGACACGAACATGTCGGGGAACACGTTAATAAAATTTATTTATATATATAAACTAAAAAAATAATATCATTTTAACTTTTTAATCAATTTAGCAATCAAAAAATAAAAATTCCAAGTACCATCTAACAAACATATTAAATTATCAAATATCAATATAACACTAAAACATAATTCATAATCTTTAAACATAAAATATCCACAGTTTCATAAAATCCATATAAAGAAATGGGAGGACCATCCCTTTCCCTTTTCCAAAAAAAAATAAAAAACAAAAACAAAAAGCAAAAAGGAAGCCAATTCCATATCCTTGCATGTTCGAGCCGTGTTTGAAATGTGTTCGAAATTTTAAAAAATAACAAAAAAAACTATAGAAAACTTTTTTCACGTGTCGGACACAAGTCCGAGCGTGTTTGTGTCCCAGATGTGTCGGACACTAACACACAAGCTCTGGAGAGGTGTCCGTGCTTCCTAGGTGTAGTCAGTCCATATGCTAACAAACTGATAGTAGTACTCGTAGATTGACAAATTTCCTTGAGTAAATTGTGATATTTCATGCTCTAAGTGAAATATGCATGCGGAGTTTTTCTGCTGATAAATTCTTTTCAAGTAATTCCACATATCTTTTGCAGTCTTGTAGGGATGGAGATGTAGAATAAAATGAGAGTCCACGGACCCAAAAAATCCAACTCATGATTTGTGCATCTTTAGTTTTCCACTTGGCCAAGGCTTTTTCTTCATTTGGTTTACTATCTATCTTATCAGTATGACCCCATAGCTCTTTACCTTTTACGTAAATTTGTAATTGGAAGGCCCAGGAGGTATAGTTCTTTCCATTAAATTTTCTTATTGAAATTTCAGTCATACCCATTATCAATGCAGTACTGAAGAGATGCAAATTAATGAAATATAGGAATTAGCTAGCCAAAAAAAACAGTGGAGAGAATGTCAACAGATCCCAGAAGGCCTAAATCAGAAGATGTGATGAAATTGCAGAAAAACTTAGATGTTGCAGCCAAAACCCAAACTGTAAACCAGGATTAACCAGATCACCAAAATTTGTGCAATATAGGTCAGATGACCTTGCTGCAATGTAATTAGTTGATCACGTGGGGCCCAGAACAGTATCCAAGGCTTGATTAGCACAGTACCCTCAAGGTATCTTAATGACGACCCACTCAACCTAATTTGATGGAAAAATTCCAAAAATCCAAGATATTGGACAGATTGGAAGAAAACTATTGTAGAATTTCCATAAACCATAAATCAAAGATGGCCTACCTCTGATGATCGAAAGAATCCAGAAAAATCTTTAGAATTCCCAGTATATTTAGTCGACCAGCATGGTGCCCTCTGTGTGTGTGGACATGATCAAGGGTGGGACACACTTTGATGATCTTCCAGTTCCTGACACTAGATCAGAGTGAAGCCTCCAATGATCTTCAGTGCTGCAATAATCTTCTCTAGCTCTGATTAGTGGTGATTAACTAAGAACTGTGGTCATGCATGGGTTCTGATACCATGTCATTCCATGTGCTACCATCCAAGAGAGTGTTTTGTGGAAAGGAATACTCTGTCTTGAGAGTCGATGTATCCTCCCTTTTTTTTTTGGAAGGTTAGTAATCCTTTTATTAACCAAAAAATATGATATAGAAAGAGTTCATTAGGAATGATGATTTTGAAGGGGCATACCCCTTAAAACAATAAAAAAAATTAAACTGTAAAGCACAAAAGAAACCACAATTTGGGTTCAAGTACCATTTAAAATAGCATTGCAAGTATCTGCATCCACAACTACTGGAGGGCTGTACATTCTTCTAATTTCTTTAGCATATCTCCATGCAATGGAACGAATCTAAGAATAATAAATCTCATGTACTTGATGAATCTCCTCGGCCATTCTTCTATAAGTAAATCTGGATCCCCAAGGTGAATTGATCGGATCATGTAAATATTCTAATAATTTACCATTCATTTCCAAAGTTATAGAAGGAAGATAATGTGGGATCTGCTGGATAAGGAAGAGAATTGTCTCCTCATAATGAACATCAAGATGAGCAAAAGCTTCCATTGGTCTACCACTTGGCTGCCACAGAATGCGAAATAAGGAATCTCCATAATGAATAATAGAATAGCGCCAACCCTTGGATATTTCGATCGTCCTTTGAATGATATGTCTTTGACCAATATCTGGAGGTAAATTCCACAATGAAGGAGGGGGAAGAGAAAGATTTAAGTAGACAATTCTACTTTGTATCCTCCCTTATATAAACTGTAATTGTCTTAATTAATGCTTCAATCAATTCAATTACAATCCTATGTACAGCTATTGAATCATGCATAAGAGGAAAGATTACTGTACACTTAATTACATCTTGTGACTTAGACATCTTATGAGGGCAAATTTTACAGGATAGTGGTTAGACTAGTTGTGATCTAGGAAGCATGGGTACTCCAAAATATACGCATACATGTACCAGGTATGTACCCGGTACGTGTACGAGTACGGGTACGGCGGAATGCGTACCGGGTACGGTCAATATGTATCAGGTATGGTGTTGACTTTATGGGTACGTACTAACGTTTTATTTTAAAAAAAAAAGAAAAAAGAAAATATGAGGGGGCAAAACATAAAATTTCTTTTATATAAAAACTTCAACTTCGTCCCAGCCCTAATCGCTGAGACGATCGCTTCTGCTGCTGAGAGAAATAGAAGAGGAAAAGAGCGAGAGAAGAAGAAAGGAGGAGAAGAAGGAGAAGAAGAAGAGGCGGCTCATCAATGGCAAATTTGCCTCTACCTCTGCCACGAAGAAAAACAGAAGGAGGAAAAGACCGAGAGAAGAAAAATGGAGGAGGAGGAGGAGGAGGAGGCTCATCGAAGGGGAGGCTCATCATCGAAGGGAATGCTCCTCTGGAAATAGAAAAAAAAAAAAAAAAAACAAGAGAGGCTCAGGAAGGAAAAAAAAAACGTAAAAGAGGAGGAGGAGGCGTACCTGCTGCACCCACACATCCTCCACGTCCGCCGTTGCACGTCGGCCGCTGCATGTCCACCACTGCACGTCATCAACCACAACTGCAGGACTGCAGGTCCTCTCCCCTTCTTTCTTTTTTTTTTCACCTGCTCTGCTCTACTGTGAACCCCTGCTCTGCTGCTGTAGGTTTTTTCTCTGTTCTTCTCTGCTTTGCTAATGGGTGTTTCTCTGCTGTTGAATTTTTTTTTCTTTGCTGATTGCTGTTGCTCTGCTGCTGTATATATATATCTTGCTCTGCTGATGGCTGTTGCTTTGTGTTTGTTGCTTTTTTTTTTCTGCTATGCTATTGCTTCTTTTTTTCCTTGCTCTGCTTTGCGTTTGTTGCTGTATTTTCTTTTTCTTTTTTTCTTACTCTGCTGTTGCTTTGCTACTGTATTTTTTTTCATTTTTTCTGCTCTATATGTCTGCTCTAAATTTTTTTCTGCTCCGCTTTTGCTCTGTGTTTGCTGCTTAATTTTCTTTTTCTTTAATTCTGCTGTGTTGTTGTTGTTGTCCTGCTGTTGTTGTTGCTCTATAGTTTGCCACAGCTGCTGCTGCTTGTTTTTTTTTTTCCTACTCTGCTGTTTTTTTTTTCTGCTCTGCCGTTTGCCACAGCTGCTGCTATTGCTATTTTTTTTGTTTGGCTATTTGATTATTTATTAATTGTTGTAGGATAAAAATGAGTTCATCAAGTAGTATGGGTTCTACTGGTGCAAGTGTAAGTGCAAGTGGCACTGATAAACTTGTGGATCCTCTTTGGAATTACGTAACCATATTAGAAAGAATGGGAGGAGGAAGTGCGAATGCAAATTGGTAATGCAATTATTGTAATGGTGATTTTCAAGGGTCATACTATGGGGTCAAACCACATTTGTTGCAAATAAAACGACAGGGAATCAGATGTTGTGTCAATGTGAAGGGTGATGCTCTCCTTCAAATGAAAAGGGAAAGTGAAGAAGTTGAAAACCAGAAGAAGATGGCTAAACCCAAAAATGTTCCTTTACCACCTTCCTCTTATCCAATTAGTAGTACGATCGCAAATGTAATGGATGTTGGAAGTGGAAGTGGAGGGTTTAGATTGGAAGGGTATGAGCCAAAAAAAAAAAAAGGCCATTGGAAGTAGTGCCTTGGAGAAGGCATTCAATTAAGGTGCTGGGGAACATTTGCATTCTTTGATTGCTCGTATGTTCTACTCCGGTGGATTGCCTTTTCATTTGGCTAGGAATCCTTATTTTGTAGAAGCTTTTCAGTTTGTTGCTGAAAATCAAATTAGTGGGTATGTACCTCCCGGTTACAATTTGTTGAGGACTTCATTACTTAAAAGAGAAAGGGCAAATGTTGAAAGGTTGTTGGAGTCTTTGAAACAATTATGGAAGGAGAAGGGGGTAAGTATTGTTTCTGATGGATGGACTGATGCACAAAGAAGGCCTCTTATCAATTTTATGGGAGCTTCGGAGGATGGAGCTATATTCTTGAAAGCAGTTAATTGTAAGGGTGAGTTCAAGGACAAGTACTACATTGCCCAATTAATGTGTCTAAGTAATTGATAATGTCAGACCTCAAAATGTGGTTCAAGTAATTACTGATAATGCTCTTGTTTGTAGTTCAGCTGGATTAATCATTGAAGGTAAATACTTCCATATTTTTTGGACACCATGTGTAGTCACACCCTTAATCTTGCTCTTAAGAATATATGTTCTGCAAAGCAAACTGGAGTTGCTGCCTATGCTTATGATGAATGTCATTGGATTACTCATGTTGTTGATGATGTGATGTTCATAAAAAATTTTATTGTGAACCATTCTATGAGGTTGTCAATTTTTAAAGACTTTATGCCTATGAAGTTACTTACTGTAGCGGAGACGCGCTTTGCATCTGCTGTTGTAATACTAAAAAGGTTCAATCTTTTCAAGCGTGGCCTTCAGACAATGGTTATTAATGACAAATGGAGTAATTACAAGGATGATGATGTTGGTAAGGCGGCATTTATGAAGGAAAATGTGTTGAGTGACATCTTCTGGGACAAGATAGCTTACATATTATCTTTCACATTACCTATCTATGAGATTATTAGAGTTTGTGATACTAATTGGCCATGTTTGCACTTGGTTTATGAGATGTGGACACGATGATTGAAAAGGTGAAAGCAGCTATCTATAGGCATGAAGGGAAGCTGAAAAATGAGGAGTCCAATCTTTATTCTGTAGTACACCAAATACTTGTTGAAAGGTGGACCAAAAGTAGCACACCACTTCATTGCCTTGCACATTCATTGAATCCTAGGTACAACCCAAGACTTTTTGTATTTGGTTATTTCTTTGAATATGATATGAAATTCATAATTTACTTATACTTTCATTTTTCTATAATTTAGGTATTATAGTGCAACGTGGCTTGACAAAAATTCCAATCATGTTCCTCCTCACAAAGATGAAGAAATCTCAAATATGAGAACAATGTGCTTTAAGAAATACTTTCCAGAGCCGGAGGATAGAAGGATTGTTACAACAGAATATGCCAAGTTTTCAGGTTGTTTGGAAAGTTTTGGGGAATTTGATTCAAAATTTAATAAAGGAGTAATGGAACCAATTATTTGGTAGTATGCACATGGGTCTTCTACACCAATTCTCCAATCTTTAGCATTGAAATTACTTAGTTAGCCATGTTCCTGATCATGTTGTGAAAGGAATTGGAGCACCTACTTTTTCATTCACTCCACTAGAAGGAACAAAATGACACCAGTGTGTTGTGAAGACTTGGTCTTTGTGCATAACAATATTCGTCTCCTATCAAGGAGTCGTCAACAATACACGGAAGGAAAGACCAAGCTCTGGGACATTAGTGGAGATGCATTTGATTCATTAGAGGGTATTGGCTTACTTGAAGTTGCAGATCTTTCACTTGATGAGCCTGACATGGAAGCTAGATTAGTTGATGAAGGCAATGCAGTTCAAGTTGATGGATGATTTTGTTTTCAGCATAGAATAAAATAGCGGCCGCTACAAAGCGTAACGGCCGCTATATCGGCCGTAGCGGCCGGCACCGCTACGCTACGGAGGTGTTAGCGCCGCTACGGCCGCTATTTTGCCGCTATTTTCCTGCTGGGCCTATTTAAATGCCCTGACGCCCATTCTTCTACATTTTTCACTCCTGTCTCCATCTTTCCTTTTCCCTGTCTACTGTTTTTTGGTCCTACCTCCCTCTTTCTTCAAATTAAAGGCAACAAGAGTCCAAAAACACATTAAGATTTATAAATCTAGATCATTCAGCTTCTTTGGAGTCAAAAGGCATCTCTCAAAAGGTATTTTTTATGTGATTTTCTTAGATTTATGGCTCTATTCCTCTTTTCTCCTTCATGAATCTCTTGGAAATGGCTTGTAAGTGATAAATCTTTGTTTCTCATAGATCAAACCCCCCATTTTCTATGATTTATTTATTTATTATTTATTTTTTATTCTCGGATTTTTTTATTTTTTGAAAAAAAAAATTTCTTGAAAAAACACCAACCAAATCAATTGAAAATTACTCCCAAGTGTTAGATCTATGAATCCCATGCATGAATTACACTTTCTTTCTTATTTATTTGAACTTATTTAATTTTTTATGTTCATATTAATATGACTTTTGGTGGTAAAGGTATTCCTCTAATCATTTCTCAAATCTTAACTTTATATTAACTCTCATGTCTCAGTTCTTTAAGTACAATGTTATTTATAAAGTTATTATTTACTATGTCATTTATTGTGTTGAATGTTGATTGTTGCGTCACTGACTCCAGTGACTAATCTCTCTAAATCTTAAATTCTTGACTCTTGAGTCTTGACTTTGAGTCTTGAATCTTGATTCATGATACCATGTGAAAATTAGGAATGATACTATTATTTTTTAATTATACAGCGATACAGGACATCATGCATTTAGGGGACCGCTACGCCCCCTTATTTTAGGCTTTTTTGCAAAACAAATACATATTCTAGCTCATTACAATTTTCTGGATTTTTTGGAATTTTTTCAAATTTTTTTGATAATTTTCTTGAATCACACCGCTACGCCGCTATGTAGCCCCGCTACCGCTACGTAGCGCCCGCTATGTAGCGTTTTGGCAACTGGCCGCGACGCTATCCGCTACCGCTATTTTGATCCTTGGTTTTCAGTGCTTTATTTTATTGTTTTTGTTGTAATCTTGGTGTTTACGTGGCTTTTGACTTTTGTTGTAATGATAGACATTAAACTTGATGGTTTGTAGGTTGACTTTGTAATGATATTAATTAATTGTTGGCTTATTGCATCTAAGAGTTCTAACTTATTTTAAAATTTTAATTATTAGCTTATTGCATTATTAAAATTTTAAAAAATATAATTTTTTAATGGACGTACCCCAGCCATACCCTTATCCTATTTTTTAAGATTTTCGCCGTATCAGCGTACCGGTACCGTACCCGCACCAATACCCGTACCAGTAGCCGTGCTTCATAGGCTGACATATGAAGCAGAATGTTGGCCAATTAAGAAGACGCATATATATAAGATAAATGTGGTGGAGATAAGAATGCTTAGGTGGATGTGTAGTAAAAGTAGAAAAGATAAAATCAGAAATGAGCACTTTCGAGAACATTTAGGGGTAGCACCAATAGGGTATAAGATTAGAGAAATCCGTTTAAGATGGTTTGGACATATTGAGCGTAAGCCGGTTATGGCACCAGTGAGAAAAAGTTTAGCTATTCAGGTAGATGGCCCATCAAGAGGTAGGGGTAGGCTGAAGAAAACATTGATAGAGGTTATTAAATCAAATTTGAAAAGTTTAACTTATCTAAGGATTGGCTCAAAATAGAATGGAAGGAGAAATAGAATTCATGCAGCTGACACTAACATGGTTGGGATACGGCTTTGATGATGATGATGACAGCGACGACTTAGACATCTTATGACTTAGTCCTACCCATGTGGATTCTAATGGTATGATGGGTCAAGGCCCATTTAGTATACTTGGGCTAATATTTACATGGGCCAATGTTAACAATATGGAGCCCAATGAGGCAAAAGTGGTGGCCATTTAGAAGCTCTTTGGACCTTTTCCTCTTACCAATCCAAGCTAGTGATGGACAATGACTCTTTGACTACCATCTCTTGGATGTCTTCTTGTGCTTCACCTCCATGGAGGTTTCAATTCTGCTTCAACAAGATCAAGGTATTGTCTTCTTTGGTTGAAGTGGATTTCCTTTATGTGGGGTGCTTGGCAAATTAATGACTCGCTATCTAAGGGGTGGATAGATCCTCCATTTGTTGCTCTTTGTTCATAATTTGGCCACTTTTTTGTGTTCGCCTTTTTCTTCGATGTGGTTATAAATCTTTTATACCTCATCTTAGCCTCTCCCTCTTAGTTGGGTTCTTATTGTTCTCTGCTTTTTTTTATTATTGAAACTAGATAAAATGAATCTTAACTACTCTTTTTTTATTCCGTCTAGTCCAACGGTTTATTAGTTTGATGCGTTAAATTGGGTGTATCACAACTGAGAATAGATGGAGTCTAGGTGTATTTAGATGTTTGGTTTCATCACAGGTGGGCTTATTTAGGTTCTTTTTTGAAAAAAAGTAAGGAACTGAATCTCTTTTGAAAATCTTCTGTGTTGTGATACAAAAATGATTTCTTGTGATTGTTATCCTTTTCAATTTTCAATTCATGTTATGAAATTCTAACAAATGTAGAAGTCGTGTTTTCAGATGCGCGTATTAATAGAGGATCTTTGTGACCATTCATGGGAATTTCGTTTCAAACAGGTTTGTTTTACCAAACTCCACTACCATCTAATTTGTCCTGGACCTATACTTTTTTCCGTTAAAGGATTAAACATGTATTTCTTATAATGAGACCATTATTTTATTATTTGTTATTTAATATGATCAATATAAGAAAGGAAAGAGAAGGGAAATTTCATTTTTTTAAAATTGGGAACTGTTGTAGATGCCCGGGGGTTGATTTGAATCTTATCCCAGACAATTTATCTGTGGTGTCATTTTTGGTATGTACTGTGCAATACATGGTTCCAATTGTGAAATTTAGAATCTGATTCATGCAATTCTCGCTATTCAGACAAAAAAAATCATTTTTTCAGGACTCTGGCAATAGGGTTTATTTTGGTTTCTCTAATAACCAAAATAAAATGGTCATGTATTCCTTCCAACATTGACACATATGAGACTTCCATTTCCTTTTAGAGATTTGAAAGGAGGAATATTGTTGCTCTTCTTGTTGTATACAGGGATCAGTGATGAATAGACAGTTGTCAACATGTTTGCTTTACCTGACTTCCCAACCAGAAAATGGTTATGTATTCCTTCAAACACTGACATATATGAGACTTCTATTTACTTTTAGAGATTTGAAAGGAGGAATATTGCAGGGATCACTGATGAATAGACAGTTATCAACATGTTTGCATTACCTGACTTCCCAACCATTATATGACACTGGTACAATTCATCACACCGTAAGTGTAATTATAATTTGGAAAGCGGCAGATAATTAATAGAGAAAATGATGCAGGTGCATGAAACAGAACCCACATGGGGGCTATGTTTATGGGCAGACCATGAAAAGACGCTTGCACAAGAGCACTAAAACAAAAGAAGAAATTGCGCAAGTTCTAAAAATTCAGCAGCTCCTAATTATTCCCTATTTGTAACGACCCAAAAATATGGAGCTCTTCAGATTCTCAAGACGTACTGAAATTTATAACAATACAACATAAATCAAATTTCAATGAGCATAAATGTCTAAAACATTCATATTCAGTTGTACTTAAATCATTAAGTGTATTAGAAGTCATAATAAAAGCTATTGAGTAAAGGATAAGTCTCTAAATCAAGTAGAGAAAATATCTAAACGTTGGGCTAATTACGAATCTAGTCATTGTTCCTTGCTCTCTAGATCAACCACACATGCCAAAATCCACCGGTTGATCTTCATCATTCCCCGCAACCTTTATAAATGCATTATCCGAAGTGGGGCAAACCACTAGTCAGTAACACTAGTGAGTAGAATAAGTAGACACTAAGGTATAATATATTTTCATTCATTCACATGAATATTTATATATTCAATAATGGTGTTAAAAACAATATCTTAATTAATTCTTTCCTTGAGTATTTTTCCACCGCGAGCAACAAATGGTTTCGATACCTCATATGGGTGTATCTACGTTTCTATCAATAACATAGTTTGTCATCTACTATGATTGTTGAGCCTGTTTTGATACTTCCACATTGGAGTATCTACATATATGTCAACAACATGGCCAGTCCTATCGCCATGATTATTAAACCTACTTCCCTCGACCAACATCCACGAGAGAAGTTCTATACTTAGTACTAGCGGTTTGTGTTACTCTATTTCATACATCAATTTTATGTTCAAATTCAATAAGCTTATTAGATATTCATCTCCATTGTAATTGGTAACATCATCTTACTCATTTCCTTTGCCAGTAACACATAGCACTAGTTAGTCGTCGCCCCACTCCGAATCAGAATTGGTACTCAGGTATGTGGCATTGCTCATCTCTTATTGAGCACTCTAATTATTTTGCATAAAATAAACATAAAGGTCAAGTCATGAATTCAAATTTGCCATATTCTAATATATCTGAATATTCGGTAAAGGTCTATGTTACTTGCACAAAATTCAAGGGTTTGTAATATAGCTTTGATGATTTCAAATAAAAAGAATTCAGTAGTTATTATAGTAGATATCATGCCTTTTGATTGCCTATAACAGTCCATCATTACTGTCCCTTACATGTTCTTACAAGAACAATAGTGAAAAGAGTCATCTAAAATTATTATAAACTTTAGGGACCTATATGCAAATTTGGCAAACTATTTTATAAAGTAGAAATCAACAGAACCCAGGCTTCATATTCGTCACAAAAGGGGTCTTGCCTGACTATTTGGGTGATCTTTAGATGGTGGGGCCCAATGGTCCAAATTACAAGCGGACCCACCCCTAGGGTGGCCCAGGGGTCCTCTACAAGAAGGGTGGACCTAATCTTTGATTAGATGGCCCCACGTGGCCTACAACTCAAGTCGACCAAAACTCCTTTTTAATGGCCTGAAATCTAAAATTTTCAATTCAGATTTGAATCGTCAAGTTAATCTTTCAACTTTTCTGCCTAAGTTAAAGTTCCACATGCATCTTAATCATAGAATTTCAATTTGCCAATTTCCCATTCAAGAATTAGGATTTTGAAGATAGTTTCCACCGTTACAAGGTCACCAGGGCCATAGGAAAACTTCATCTTTCATTCGTAGGTTCAAATGGGTTGCTTTACAACCTAAAACAGGGCCAAAGGAGATCGATCATAAGTCCTACTCCATGTTCTCGGGTTTGATTGATGATTTGAAGATTCTCCTGGGCACCCAAATCAAATCCGGCACATACAATATGCCGATAGTCACTGCAGTAGGTGCATATGATAGCAATAGTCCTTCGCATGATCAGGTACTTATAATTTTCTACTCAAATCTAATATTACAACATCAATTTAGGAGTTCTACTCACCTTTTATAGAAGTTCTATGCTCGGGCAGTGAGTGATCGAAATCGGACATTCGTTACGTGTTCCGCTGTTGGCCTTTCTCGCCCCCTTCGCGATCCTCTTTTTCTTCTAACAATTTTACAATTGAGATCAGTCTCTCTTTCTCTCTTTCGCTCTCTATCGTTGATGTGTAGAAGAAAGAAAGATCCCATAGATATATATACTAGTGTCTAGACAGTCCTGCACTAGGAATCTTGTTTGGAACTACAAGGGAGTCCTACTAGGAGTGTTTTCTCAAGAGAGAATCTTGTTTGGAATTCTCATTCTTCTAATGACCTTAGTCTAGCCTAACTATAATTCCACTAAGACTTTTGTTAAGGATCTTACATACTCCCCTCCTTAAGAAATTTGGTCCTTTAAATTTAAATCGTACCTGGTGGAAAAAGGTGTGGATTTTTCATGCGGACCTCTTATTCTGTCTCCCACGTGGCCTCTAGTTGATTATGATGTTGCCATGGCACTCTAACTAGTCAAATAGTTTTGTTTCGTAGGTCACTCCTTCTCTTCATATGACAAATCTTGTTGTATCTGAAATGACTCAAAGTCTATAACATATGATGGGTTTGGTTTATATTTCTTTAGCATGGACACATGAAAGACATCGTGTACACCAGACAGTTGTGGTGGTAGTGCTAGTTCATAAGCATTTCCATCACTGACTTATCCTGTTACTTCGAATGGTCTGATATAACTCGAACTCAACTTCCTCTTTTTCCCGAACCTCATAACTCTTTTGGTTGGGGAGACTTTGAGAAAAACGTGGTGTCCCACGATGAAGTCCAATTCCCTCCTACGGTTGTCAGAATAACTTTTCTGTTTGCTTGGAGTAGGCTTAAGCATATCCCGAATTTTCTTGATATTATCCGTCGAAGTCTACACCCAATGTGACCCAAGTATTCTTCGGTCACTTACCTCTTCCCAGCAAATAGGAGTTAGATAATTCTGTCCATACAGCACCTTAGAAGGTGCCATCTGGATGCTTGAGTGATAACCATTATTATAAGCAAATTCTAGAAGTGGTAATTGTTCATCCCAACTGTCCTTAAAATCCAAAGCACATGCTCGCAATATATTTTCAAGAGTTTGGTTGGTCCTTTCAATCTAACCGTCGGTATGGGGATGATCTGCTGTACTGAAACACAACTAAGTTCCCATAGCCATCTGTAGTTTCCTCCAAAAGTTAGGCACAAACCTAGAATCTCTATCTGAAACAATAGAAACTGGGATGCCGTGTAGCTGAACAATTTCCTTGACGTATATTTGTGCTAATTCCTTCTTCGAAGTTGTTCTCTTAAGAGGAATGAAGTGTGCAGATTTAGTCAAACGATCCACAATAACCCAAATTACTTCATTTTTCTGGAAAGTTTGCGGAAATCCCAACACAATAATAGTACTATGCCCCCATTTCCATTCAGTGACAGGTAATGGTTCTAAGAATCTGCTCGGCTTATGATGATTTGCCTTAACCTGTTGACAAGTTAAACGCCTTCCCACAAATTCTGTAATGCCATTTTTCATACCTATCCACCAAAATCGTTTCCTGAGGTTTTGATACATCTTAGTATTTCCTGGGTGACTAGTACACCGAGTGTGGTGTGTTTCTCATAATATCTCATCCTTGTTCTCCCAAACATTAGGGACACAGCCTATCTCGGAAATACAAAGTGCAATTAGTGAGTGAAAATTCAGCTTTATTATCCATTTTGTTGAAGATTCCCAATAGTGCCTTATCATCTCTTTGGTGATCTTGATTCGTTGTATGAGCTCTCGTTGAACTTTGATATTTCCAAGTAAGACCTTGTCACTTATGGGCCAAAGATTTAATTCTAGATCCCTAACCTCCTCTAGTTATCTCCACTCTGTTGTTAGGCAGGCCAATTGAATTGATTTCCTACTCAAAGCATCAGCTACTACATTTGCTTTACCAGGGTGGTAAGAAATGGAGAAATCATAATTCTTCATAAATTCCAACCATCTCTGCTACCTCAAATTTAGGTCCTTTTGTGAGAAAACATATTTTAGGCTCTATGATCTGTGTATATCTGGAATTCTTCTCCATAAAGATAGTGTCTCCAAATCTTGAGTGCAAAAAGGGCTGCAACCAATTCTAAATCATGTGTCGCATAATTTTGCTCATGAATTTTCAATTGTATGGATGCATAAGCAATCACTTTGCCATGCTGCATGAGTACACATCCCAATCTATGAAGTGACAGGTTGCAGAATATCACAATACCACTATTGCTAGATGGCAGGGCCAAGATCGGTGTCGAAGTTAGCTTGTCCTTTAGTGTTTGAAAACTAGCTTCACACTTGTTATCCGAGATAAACTGGAAATCCTTCTTAGTGAGCCAGGTCAAAGGTCCTGTGAGAAGAAAACCCCTACGAGTCCCAAGAAACTTCGGACTTCCGATAATGTGGTTGGTCGCTTCCAATTAGTGATAAGCTTCGATTTATGTAGGATCCACTGACAATCCTTCTCCTAAGATGATGTGACTCAAGAAATTTACCTGCGCTAACCAGAAGTCGCATTTACTCAACTTCGCGTATAATTGATTATCTCGTAACAATTAAAGTGTATTGCATAAGTGATTTCCATGATCCACTTTCATCTTTGAATAAATTAGAATGTCATCAATGAATACCACTATTAACTGATTTAAATACGGCTTGAAAATTTGATTCATGAGCGCCATGAACACCGTTGGTCATTTGTTAGCCTAAATGGCATTACTAGGAACTCATAATGTCCATATCGTGTCTGAAAGGCCGTCTTAGGTATATTATCATTCCTCACTCTTAGCTGATGGTATCCGAATCGCAAATCATTCTTAGAGAAGCATCTTGCACCCTGAAGTTGGTCAAATAATTCTTCTATCTGTGGAAGTGGATACTTAGTCTTAATGGTGACCTGGTTTAACTATCAGTAATCGATGCACATGCGTAAAGTTCTATCCTCTTTCTTAAGAAACAACACAGGTGCTCCCCATGGCGGGACACTAGCTCTAATGAATCCTTTGTCCATCAATTCCTGCAACTGCTTTTTTAGTTTTCTTAGTTTAGCAAGTGCCATGCGGTACAGTGCCTTGGAGACGGGGCTATTCCCGGTAACAGTTTGATAGTGAAATCAACCTCCTGTACTAGTGATAAACTGGGTCATCTTGGAAGACATCGGAAAATTCTCTCACCACAGGAATGTCCTCCAACTTAGGTTTTTTGTTTCTCTTTAATGACAAATGCGAGGTACCCCTTATATCCACCTCTTAACAATTGACCAGCCTTGATTGCTGAGATAACCCTAGACTCTGTTGGTCTCATTGTTCCCACTATATGCGCATCCTTGTATACTTCTATTTTGAAGCAAACTATCTTATTGAAACAATCTAATACAACCATATACTTTGCTAGCCAATCCATTTCCAAAATAATGTCGAAATCATGCATTGGTAATAATATTAGGTTTGCAGGCATATTGACTACTTTGGTTGAGGGGGTAGTCATAAAATATGGTTCTAGTGCTAATTTGTCCTTAAGTGGGGGTTAATACAATTAAAGCTTGGGGAAGTTTAGAGGGTAGCATGTTTAGTTTCGGGGCAAACACATGTGAAACAAAACAGTGTGTAGAGCCAGAATCAAATAGTGTAATGGCTTTTGTACCAAAGATAAAGAACGTACCCTCAACTACATTGTTTGTCATGTCTGCTTCCTGATGAGTGATTGCATAGGCCCTAGCATTGGGTTGTTGTCTCTGTTGATTTCTGCCTTGATTGTTCCTTGGTTATATTTGTGCCCCTGTGGCGGATTCTGTGGATATCCCTTCTGCTGGTTCTGGCCGTTTTGTTGGTTTTTCTGCGGCTGATTCTATTGATTGGTCTGTTGTGGGTTCCCTTGATTCTGGAGTGGTAGTTTTAATAGTTCTAGCATGGCTATTGGAAGTTTTGTTGGTCCTGACATGGTTGTTGCCTTTGTCGCTACGTCTAATTCTTACTTTGCCACTTTGGACAGTCCCTATGCCTATGGCCCACTAGCTGCATGTAAAGCATGCACCGCGATGCCATGGGCACTACTCCAAGTCATGGTTCTTCCCGCAACAACTGCGTACACCTTGAAAATCCACCTTTTGCTTCTTTTGGGGTGGGTGGTTTTCTCGATTTCTCTTTCCACATCCTGTCCTTTTAGGTGGAGTCACCCCATTGAGTTCGTCAGTAGCTTCTTCTGATACATAAGCCCTTTTCAAAGCATCTGTATCCGGCTGCCCCAGCCGTACATCCTTTTTGATAGCTGGACGCAATCCTTTAATGAATTTGTTACATTTCATATCTTTTGTCACGATCAAGTACTCTGCAAAATGAGATAGCTTTGTAAACTTATTGTTATATTTCATCACTTGCATGTCTCCTTGCACTAAATTCTGGAATTCTCTCTTTTTTCTTTCCTTGATGTGGTCAGGTATAAACTTCATAATGAATTCCTTTTTAAAGAAAGCCCAGGTGATCTCACCCTCCAGACTCGGATAGGTCTTCTTTGCAGATTTCCACCACTCCTTTTCATCTCCCTTCAGTTTAAATGATGCTAATAGAACTTTCTGGTACTGTGAGCAGCCATTACCTCAAAGATTACTTCCATATTTTCTATCCATTTGTTCGCTTCCCATGGGTTTGCAATGTTGTCAAAGTATTGGGGACGAAACTCATTGAATCTTTGGTACATAGAGTCTTGCGCTCTATCTCTGCCTCCACCAACATTGATTTTGCCTTGTGGTCGGTTATTATCATTTTGACATTGTGCCAGAGTCTGTATCTGCTCTTACACTTGACTATATGCCTTCATGAAACTATCAAACATATTTTTCACATAATTGGGCACCTAAGTTGGTCACTCATTCAGATTCGATGTTTCACTTTTTGTTCCATTCTGGTTGTTATTATGAATGGGGTTTCCTTGCGAAGTCATGTTCTTTTTCCAACAATGGGAGTATAATAATTAGTAGTAAAGAAATACCTTATCTTGGGACCTAATCCACAACCTCACCACGGTGCCTATGTTTTCTAAATCTTTTAAAGACTGCCCAAGACCTTGCTCTGATACCACTTTATAACAGCTCAAGAATCTGGAGCTCTTCAGATTCTTAAGATGTACTCAAATTTATAACAACACAACATAAATCAAATTTCAATGAGTATAAAGTTCTAAAACATTCATATTCCATTGTACTTAAATCATTAAGTGTATTGGAAGTCATAATAAAAGCTATTGAGTAAAGACAAGTCTCTAAATCAAGTAGAGAAAATATATAAACGTTGTGCTAATCCCATCTGCGAATCTAATCATTGTTTCTCGTGCTCTAAATTAGCCACGCATGCCAAAATCCACCGGCTGATCTCCATCATTCCCCGCAACCTCTACAAATGCATTTCTTGAAGTGGGGTGAACCATTATTCAGTAACACTGGTGAGTAGAATAAGTAAACACTAAGGTATAATATATTTTCAATCATTCACATGAATATTTATATATTCAATAATGGTGTTAAAAACAATATCTTAATTCTTTCCTGAGCATTTTTCCATTACAAGCAACGAATGGTTCCAATACCACATACGGGTGTATCTACGTTTCTGTCAACATGGCTTGTCATCTACCATGGTTGTTGAGCTTATTTCGATACTCCCACACTGGAGTAGCTACATTTCTGTCAACAACATGGCTAGTCCTACCACCATGAACAACATCCACAAGAGAAGTTTTGTACTCAGTGCTAGCAGTTTGTTACTCTATTTCAAGTTCAAATTCATTAAGCTTATTAGAGATTTATCTCCATTGTAATTGGTAACATCATCTTACTCTTTTCCTTGGCCAGTACCACATAGCATTGGTTAGTCGTCGCCCCACTCCAAATCGGAATTGGTACCCAGGTATGTGGCATTGTCCATCTCTTATTGAGGACTAATTATTTCGCATAAAATAAACATAAGGTCAAGTCATGAATTCAAATTTGCCATCTTCCAATATATCTAAATATTCGGTAAAGGTCTATGTTAACTTGCACAAAATTCAAGGGTTTGTAATATAGCTTTGATAATTTCAAATAAAAAGAATTCAGTATTTGTTATAGTAGATATCATGCCTTTTGATTTCCTATAATAGTCCATCATTACCATCCCTTACATGTTCTTACAAGAACAATAGTGAAAAGAGTCATATGAAAATTATTATTAACTTTAGGGACCTTTATGCAAATTTGGCAAACTATTTTATCAAGTAGAAGTCGACGGAACCTAGGCTTCATATTCGTCACAGAAGGGGTCTTGCCTGACTATTTGGTTGATCTTTAGATGGTGGGGCCGAATGGTCCAAATCATAAGCGAACCCACACCTAGGGTCACCCAGGGGTCCTTTACAAGAAGGGTGGACTTGATCTTTGATCAGATGGCCCCACATGGCTCACAACTGAAGTCGACCCAAAAATCGTTTTTAACGGCCTGAAATCTGAAATTTTCAATTCAAATTTGAATCGTCAAGTTAATCCTTCAACTTTTCTACCTAAGTTAAAGTTCCACATGCATGTTAATCATAAAATTTCATTTAGCCAAGTTCCCATTCAAGAATTAGGATTTTGAAGATATAGTTTCCACCATTACGAGGTCTCCAGAGCTAGAGGAAAACTTAATCTTTCATTCGTAGGTTCAGATGGGTTGATTTGCAACCTAAAACAGGGCCAAAGGGGATTGATCATAAGTCCCACCCATATTCTCGGGTCTGATTGATGCTTTGAAGATTCTCTTGGGCAACCCAATTCATATCCGGCTCATGCAACATGCCAATAGTCACTACAGTAGGTGCATATGATAGCAACAGTCCTTCGCATGATCAGGTACTTCTAATTTTCTGCTCAAATCAGATATTACAACATCAATTTAGGAGTTCTACTCACCTTGTGGTGTAGAAGTTCATTGCTCAGGCAGTAAGTGGTCTTGAACTGGACATCCGTTACACGTCCCGTTATCGATCTTCCTCGTCCCCTTCGCAATGCTCTTCTTCTTCTAACAATTTTACAATTGAGATCTGTCTTTCTCTTTCTCTCCCTTTCTCTCTCTATTGTTGATGTTTAGAAGAAAGAAAGCTCCCATATATATATATACTAGTGTTCAGACAGTCCTGCACTATGAGTCCTGTTTGGAACTACAAGGGAGTCCTACTGGGAGTGTATTCTTGATAGAGAACCTGTTTGGAATTCTCAGTCTTCTAATGACCTTAATCTAGCCTAACTATAATTCCACTAAGAGTTCTAGTAAGGATATTACGCTATTATTCAATGCTTCGTCTATGTTGAGGTTAATATTTTCATTACCAATCAAAACATTAAAAAAATGTTAAGAGGTTGAGATTACGTCTCATTAAATCATGGTGCCGGATTAGATTTAGGTTATTTTGCTTCAGATAAAAATAACGATAGGGCCTTTCAGTGTGAAAGCTATGTTAGACATCCTCTGTGTAAAAATTAAGCTAGAAACCTGTTCTTCGGCTCTTTGATGGAAAGGTAGGTGCGAGGCCTTATTGCTCATATGTTGTTTCTCCTCACTGCTGCTAAAAGTTTCCTGCCTGCTTTTTGGTTCCAAAGCTTATTTTAATCAGATTAGTTGCTTCCCTTGGTTAATTCAATCAGCAAGCAGTTGAAGCTTTGCCCTGAAGGCCTCTGACCATGAATGTAGGCTCAGTATGCAGATGAGAATTTTCTGTGTGCAAGCTATGTTGTTATCTTTGTGAAAACTCGGCGAGAGACCTGTTCCCTTAGGATATTTGAAAGAAGAGTAGGCATGTGGCCTTCTTGTTTATATGTTGCTTCTCCTCACTTACTGCTTCTAAGACTACTGGCACTTTTTCGGCATCCATCAATGTGTTTCATAGCTTTATTTTAATCAAATCAGTTACTTCTCTTGGTTGATTCATCAGGTAAGCAGTTCAAGCTTTGCCCTGACCTTGAACATAGGGTTAGTACAAGGTAAACAATCGACTAGTCTGTAGTTGCGCCACTGCTATTATTTTCTGTCATTATTTTTATTGTCCAAACCTTGGCTAGCTCTGAATATTGCCCTGGATTTGACTACAATTCTACGCTTTTATAACACTGCCATTCTGCTTAGTAAACAGCTGTTTCTCTTGTGTTACATTCATTTTTCAATTCCATTCGAGTGTTGAGTACTGATGCCAATGGATATCTGTTGATTGGGCCGTGAATTAGAGAAATGACAGCTTATAGAATTTTAGAGATAATTAGTGGAATTTTGGAGCTGTATAACAGAACTAGCTGCTGGATTTTCGTTTGTTTTCGTAATTGATCTGAGCAGGACATTAAAGTGGGTTCGCTGTTGGATTATCCTGGTTAGCTTAGATTCCTTGATTGTGATCCAGGTTTTGCCCGACCTATTTCCATTTTAGTTTGACCCAAATTTTAATCTTTCTGAAAATCATGAAGCCCATAGCATAGTTGGAAGGTCATCATTGCCGTAACCAATGAGATTTGAGGGTTGAAGTCATTTTACCAATCAAGAAGAAATTCATGATTCTTAATGATTGCATCCTGATATTCTTCCACTTATATGAGCTATTTATGTTTCTGACTAAACAATGATCCAACCTTCCATTTTATCGTAATTGAATGGGATTTGGTCACAATTTTTTGTATCAGGGGCAGACCCACATTATAGAATATGGTTGAGGTTGCCCTAGGTAAGAAGTCTAAAAATGTTAGAGGACCCTTGGGCCGGATGGAACACACACCAGGTTGATACTAGTCTCGCCCCACTGGGCCATCCCTTATATCGTTACCCTATCCCTATTCGAAACATTCCTCTTGTTTGAAACTTGAAACCCTTCTCTCAAAACTCATACACAGAGCTAGGTCAAGAGCAGAGTGAAATCTGCATCCAACTCACAGAATTGATTATTGAGTAGCTTTCAAACAGGGTTGGCTTTCTTTAGATCTCAAACATTAGAGGCCAACGAAATATTGAAGGTAGCTTACTTCATCCACCCAACCCCACTTTCCATTTCTTTGGAAAAAAAAAATCTATTCTTACTCCTGTTCTTTGCAGACCTTATTTATGTTGTTCATCCATGCGAACCCTAAAACATGATTGCAGTTTTTTGTGATCATACCATAATGATTCACTTGAGGTAGACAAGTAGTCAAATGGTTCATCATATAATAAGTGATGCATCAGTGACTCACTGGGTTTTAAAGTTCAGCCCCAAATCTAATGTCTTGTTCTGTGATGGTTTGATATCAATAGCAAAAATGTATTGGAACTCTGTTCTCACCATCTTTATATTGTGTTCTATCATTTTAATTACATCTGAAACACCTTAAAAAAGTAAAAATGAATTTTAAGGACGTTTCATTTTTATATACAATTTTCTTTATTTTTATTTAAATGAACGCAAAACAGTATCACTCTAGAAAGCCAGTACCTTAAGTTCTTGGCTTTACCACTTTGGCAAATACCATCTGCAAAACTGTGATTTAGAATACCTTAGTCCTCGTTAACCATTATATATAGGCCTTAAATATCCAAGTTTGGGATTTTATTTGATTGTGGTGATTGTCTACTTCATGGAGGGGACCATCTATGATAAATTCAATCCTCTCATAAGTCATAAACCTATCCCATTCTCACTAAATTAGTACTAGACGAATATGACAGTTATTGTTATTATTATTATTATTATTATTATTATTATTATTATTGTAAAGAAAGATGATTTTGTCAAGACCCAAATTCCGGGGCCCTGTCGGAATTTGAGTTATAACACTGGCAGACAATTCACATGCTTAAATCAAATGAACACATAAGCCATATACATCATTTATAAAAAAAATTGTATTTTCATATAATCCAACCAATTAAATAACCAACTAATAGTGTCTCCAGGGTATAACAATTCCCATAAAACAATTCTTTAACTAATTTAAAATATTCAATACTATCAATTCTCCTAATCTACTAGATATTGCTATAACGCTCTCCTCGGCCATGCATGCCAAACCCTATGGGCTGATCTTCGCCATTCTCCGGTCCAGACGCCACTCTTTTACCTGGAGGGGCAACCCAGCATCAGTATAAACTGGTGAATGGATTCCTTCTCTATCATACAACTACTATTAACATAATGGCATCATTAAAACAAGTTAGTACTATCCAATAAGCAATTTCAATCATTAAATAGAATTCATTCCATGACACATCTCTGAACTATATCCTTGCACTCAGTCCACATCATTGTACATCTTGACATATCTCACTTTCGAGATGCCACTCGTACATCTCCTCACCTGGCATCTCGTAGGACCCACTACTTCAAGACCTCATTGTCCTATCATTCGCATTCCCATATAAGCATAAAACAATTTCAAATTGAACCCGGTGGTCTAGAATCTCACAATCAAACTAGATCATACGATGCTAGTAGTTCAGAGTATGTTTCAATAATGATGTCACAAAATAAAATCATGCAAACATCCCACTAATTATAAATCAGAATAGATTATTATTTTTATATCTAATAATTGGCTTGGGCCCAGCCCCATCTACTAGCCCGTTTAATCTTTGCCCCTCACCTAATCATAATTGGTATTGGTCATTGTAGGAGCGGGCCACACCCATTTCTTTTAAAGCACATTCCAAAATCTCAGTATTTCCACATTATACTTTATTCAACAAGCAAACAGTCTATATTACAGATTGTCATCATCAATTCACTACATTCCTTAAATCCTTATTTAATTAGTTATTGAAGGGTTCTTTTGTAATTATCCCAACCATAGGGTTCTCTTTATAATTTCCCTATGAAATATGTGCTTGACAGAATCCAAATTTTGCCATATCTATGCTTCACGCCACCTAAAGTTTAAGTCATCAGACGGTGTATGACCCAAGAATCTGGAGCTCTTCAGATTCTTAAGCCGTTCTCAAATTTTTATAATAACAACATATAAATCAAATTCCTATGAGCATCAAGGTCTAAAACAATCAAATTTTCATTATATTTCAATCATTATGTATATACTAGAAGTCTTGATAACACTACTGATTAAAAGAAAAATCTCTATTTATGGAATAGAAAAAAAATAACTAAGTCTTGGGCTAATCCCAACTATAAATCTATTCTTTGCTTTTCGCGCTCCGGATCAGCCACGCATGCTAAAATCCACCGGCTGATCTCCGCACTCCCCGCAACCTCCAAGACTGCATTACCTGAAGTGGGGCGAGCCACTGTAAGTAACACTGGTGAGTAGAATAAGAAACATTAAGATATGGCATGCTTTCAAACATTCAAAGGAAGCTTTATACATTCAATAAAGGTGTTAAATAACATCTTAATCAATTTCTTTCTTGAGTAATTTCCCACTGCGGCATCAAATGGTTCCAATATCCCATACGGTGTATCTACATTTTTGTCAACAACATGGCTTGTCATCCACCATGAACGTTAAGCCTGTTCCGATACTCCCAACTGAAGTATCTATATTTCTATCAACAACATGGCTTGTCTTGCCACCATGATTGCTGAACCTTCTCCCCTCGACCAACATCCACGAGGGAAGTTCTATACTCAGTGCCAGCAGTTGGTATTACGCTTATTTCAATCATCAATGGCAAATTCATTTCAATAAATTTAGTATAGATTCATCTCTGCCATAATTGGCTACATCATCTTATTCTTTTCTTTGGCCAGTACCACACAACATTGGTTAATCCTCGCCCCACTCCGAGTCGGAGTTGGTACCAGGCGGTGGCATTACCCATGTCTTATTAAGGAAATCAGTTGTTCATCATAAAATTTTCCACAAACAAATCAAGATATAAATAATAAATTCAGATGGAGATATCTTATCGGAAGGAGCTAATTATTCATTATAAATTTATCAAGGCATAAGGAATAATTAATTGATACGACAAGGGGCCCACATACACATTCAAATTATTAATCCCCTCTAGTCTAGGTAATTAGACGATACTGGGTTCCTGACTTATCATGCTGTAAATTAATCAAAAGCTCTAGCGGGGTTCTTAGGATATAACTAGAATAACAGGGGCCAATTTGTAAAATTTTAATAAGTTTATAAAATATCTTCCAAGTCGTCAGTCACCTCACATTTGTTCCTCATAAATTCTCTTCTGTTTGCCTGTTTCGTCCGTCAGAAGAGGGTATCGCCTGACCTGACTTGAGGTAGTTGCAGGGTGGGGCCCAACGGTCCAATGCTCATGGGACACCTACACCATAGGGGTCGCCGATGGGTCCACTCCAAGATGTGTGGATGTGATCTTTGATCAGGGAACCCAAGTGGACCCACAGCCTCTGACGACCAAAACCATCTCCGACGGTCTGGGAATTCCAAATCTTAGTTCAGATCTGAGATTCCAAAGTAATCAATCCTCTTTCCACCCTAAATCGAAGTCCCAGTGGTGTGCTACTCAGAAGATGTTGTCACAGCAAGTTTCCATCTAAGGAATGGGATTTTTCGACGATGTTTTTAATCTGTGCCGGGTCCACAACTTCAGAAGGGGCTTCATCTTGTAATCAAAATTTCAGGTGAGTTGATTTCCAACCCAAACAAGGCCAAAGGGTGTCGATTAGATGTCATACTGCATATCAGCAGGTTTGATTATTGTTTTGATGATCGATTTGGGCTCTAAATCAAATATGGCCGACGATCACTGTAACACTAATATATATAATGACCACGGTTCATCGGAGGATCAAATAGGTCTAATTTCCTACCCTATTCAAATATGTCAATAATCAAGTTAGATTCTACTCACCTGGAATAGACGTGTGTTGTTCGGGCTGTGATTGGTCTTTCGTCAGACATCCGTTGTGCGTCCCACCATCGATCTTCCTTGTCTTCTTCGTGTTCTTCTTCTTCTACAGGTTTCAAAGTTGATATCAGTCTCTCTCTCTTTCTCTCTCTCTCTTTTTCTCTCTTCCTTTTTGTCGTGGATGTGTAGAACAACAGGCTCTCGATATGTGTATATATATACATATAAGTGTTAAGACTTACACAAGGAGTCCTGTTGGAGACTACAAAGGAGTCCTACTAAAAGAGTATTTGTGTAAGGGAGTCCTGTTCCTTAATCTTCTAATGATCTTCTTTTATTTTAAAATTATAATTCTAATAAGAGTCCTAGTAGGGATATTACAAACGGTAGGCCATCCATGGTCCCATCCCCTGGAATCCATCATGATTGGGGTCACCCATGGGTCTTCTCCAAGATCCATGGTGCTGATCTCCCATCATATGGCCCACCTGCGCCTACAACCTCACACCAGAAAAGTTCTCCTAAACGACCTGATATGGAGGAATTTGAATTCTAGCATCGATTTCTTCCTCAATCCGGAAAAAAACAAGTCGAAGATGATACTTGTACATGAAACTATTAATCATGCAGTGATCTACTATAAACCAAATCATAAAGACACAGGATTTAACCCAATCTGATATGGTTTTAGTGTCGCCAGCACTGCAGCACCCACTCTTTCAGGCAAAATTGCATCATCAGACTTTAAGCATTCCAACAAAGTTGGAATAACCAACCAGTCCTTCCATCTATACAAGATATACTTATCACAACACTAAAACGTGAAGGCAAACAATCTTTGTCATTAGAATTTAACTTCTGGGACGAGCCCCATTGCACTGCTCTAGAACATCATTCTTATTTATATTCGAATTCTTATTAGTTAATTGTAGAAAATCCACTCACCTTCTGTAGAATCTTATGATATGTGGATGAGAGTAGGACATTAACTGCTACCCCGTTGACTACCTTCTTCCTCCTTTTTGGCTTTTCTCTCTCCCTGCTTCTCTCCTAGGGTTTTGAAAGAAGTAAAATGAAGCAAATAAGACACCCTAGGTTATATATATAGCCAATCCCCCACCTTCCTAATAAGGGCCATGTACAAGACTCCCTCTCCCATCCAAAGTTCACTTCCTTTGGAAAGGAGGTGTCGTGCAACAAGGATCCCCCTTTTTCTCCACTCAATTACTATATTATTAGTAAGGTATGGGTCCCATCACCCTCATGTACAATACTAAAATCATATAATTTATCCTAACATTAACTGAATGATAACAGGACCCACCAATATCATCAACAATTTATATAGTTAAAACAGGCTTATAATTTTCACCCTTGGGTATTACAGATTTCATTAAAGAAGAAGAAGAATAAAAATCCAACAGATAGCATTGGAAACATATTACCTATGAAGCACGGGTACTTCCAAAATGTACAAGTACCCGTACTGGGTACTTCCCCATACACATACCGGGTATGGGTATGGGTACGGCAAAAAACGTATCGGGTACGGTCAAACGTGCCTGGTATATTTTGACTTTGTGGGTTCATTCCTAGTACTTTTGTAAGAGGGGTTTTTCTTTTTTTTTTTTTTTTTTTTTTTTTTTTTGTAAAAACTTTTGTAAGAGTTTGAAAAAGTTAAAAATATAATTCTTAACTTTAGCTCTAACTCTTTTCGACGAACTTAAAAGAAAAGGCTTTAGCCTTAACCCATCTCCAATCCCCTCGTTTCCAATGGAAAAAAAAAAGAAAATGGAAATGAGGAAAAAGAAGAAAGAAGAAAGGAATGCTGGATTATGAATTATTAAAAATAATATTGTTGTTGCTCTTTTTTTTTCATTAGGTTGAATTTGTAATGGTATCAACTAATTGTTGGCTTGTTGCATCTAAGAATTCTAACCTATTTTAATTATTAGCATATTGCATAATTAAAAATTTTTAAAATATAATTTTTCAATGGACGTACCCCAGCCATACCCATATTCTGCTTTTTTAGGATTTTGCCTTATCGGTGTACCCGTATCGGTACCGATGCTTCATAGCATATCGCCCACATTTAAGATTAATAACAAAAAACAAATTTCAATACATGGTGCCACTGAACTTTGATGTTTGGAAACAAAGAGTACAGATCTGGATTGAAGCCGAGCTAGTTTAAGAGTCACACCATGAACTGCTTATATATATGTTGTATACTATGCGAAGTTAAGGGTTATGCGTTTTTTTTAGGTTATGTGTTTTAATTAATTTATGTTCAAAGTTAGAACCACCCAAACAGCAGTCCTGGGTCCACCACTGTTTTGTATCACCTGCGAGTGTACTTGGATACTTGAAAAAAGGAAATATATCGGCATTATAATGTGTGCTATACATAATTTTCATGTGTAAAACTCATGTCCCTTCTGTATTGATGGTATGCATAAGAGTTTCTTTGTTACTTGGAAATGAAATGACTGATTGATTAGTAGCTCACAGTTACTTTTACAAGTCCCAATATGGTTGGGATAAGGCTTTGATGATGATGATGATGATGATGAGTTACTTTTACAAGTCCCTGTACTCAATAAGATTTGTTTGATTCTGCCCTTCTATGATTTATGATCTGGTCCTGTTTTGAGGATGTGAATTGGCTGTGAGCCAGTGATGCTTCATCCTCATTTTGATTTGATTTGATTAGTCCCTGTACTCATTTCAATTTGATTTGATTTGATTGTTTTTTTACCCTTTGACGATTCAAGATCGTCCTATTTTGAGTACATCAGTGGTGGTGCCAGATCCTCTCTTCTAATGTGCTAATGTTACAACTCTGCTTCCTTCCTAACCCTCAGTTCTTCTGGTGAACCTGTCACTTAATTGCCATGCTATGCTCATATTACAACCCTGCTTCCTTCCCAAGTTTGTCTCTCCCATTGTTTATTCAACTGGATGAGCTATAAATTTGTAGTCTGGACATCATTTGCTGCAAAACGTTCTGTTCACTGTTGAAAGTCAGAAGAGCAGCCACTGACAGTGCCCACTGTTGCAGACTGCTCCACCATATTGGCTAAATCTGGATCCTTCCTGGAAGGGCACTGGTCCACCAATGCGCCGCTACTTCCACCCTGATGGCACCCAGACTGCAGATCCTACAGACAAGGTATGGGGTGGCCATGAATGCAGGTATTCGCTTGTAACCAGCTTTGTGGGTGAAGGAAGAATCAGGGAGCACTATGTAAGGATAAACAGATGGCCGCGAATGTCCGTCTTGAGAAAGGAGGACTGGAGCTGGGAGCTGAGCAATCATCTGTACTGCTACTCGAGCATCCCTGATGCCGATAAGAAAGTTGGCACTGGTCCATTTTATCCTGTGTGGCAGGTAACCAGCTCTTGATGAAACATATTGCTACTGCAGCTTTAATTTTATATCTAGCCCTGTTGTTGTATGTAATAAAAATTTGGCGTTAGGCATATAATCCTAGAACCTTATCGTACATGGACTGCACTTGTGTCTGCATCTTATAAATACCAGTGAATGGTAATGGGTATGTATTCTGAAGTTTCTCTTGGTATTGAACACCGTATGGGATGAATTGGTATGGACTGGTTAAATGTGGCCAAAGCCTATGGCTAGAAAATATTTCCCTAAATAGCCACAGTCGGCTGCTTGAGCACCGACATGGTGGTGGTTGTACTAGCTTCCTTCTGACTGGTTTTGCATTTAATTTCAGAGACAATTTTATTGGGGATATCAGATCTGGCCCCTACAAGAGGGTCCGGTCCCCCCAAAGCCTGCAAAAGTGATAGCTCTTTTTTCTGTCTAGTTTATTTTTATCAAAGCACCTACGGTAGGGTAAGACCTAGTTTTCAGAAGCTCGCCACCATGAGTCGGGATGGAGGCTAGCCCAGTTGTTCATATATATGTATATATTTATATATATAGATGAATATAAGTATGCATTCTTTTCTCATCCTAACATGAGGGATGTTTATATGGATTTTCCTATTCGTACTTAAGCATTCCTTTTTTTATATGATTTTTATCTTTTATATATTAACATATTCAAATACTGATGTGTCCCTCCATCCCTCATACTAATATTCAAATAAGAAGTGTTCTCATCGTTTTTTTATTTTTTATTTTTGGTGAAATCTCTAGGTGGGGCTTATCTATCACTCAATCCAAACCTAGCAATACACAGACTCTTTGAGAGTCACACGCCTCAAGTTACAGTTAAACTTTCATTTATTGAACCCTTAGATCGACTATACATCAATCCAAATAGACTAGATTTGTGGGCTACAGATGGAGGGTTTAGGGATGTGATTGGGGCCAAACTTGATATCTAGGGTGGTCCCAGATAGATCTTTTCATCCTCCTTAATTTCATCCCCAAATGAGATTCACTAGTGGGTTACATAAAAAGTTCTCATGGTAGGTAAAGGAGTTCAGTTCTCACCTGATATATATATATATAGGGTGGTTATACTAAGCTCGAGCTTAGGATAAGCCCGTAAGCTCATGCACGAGGCCTACATGGGGATGGGGAGATTTGAAAGACTCCTTGGGGCCTTTCTCTGTAAAAAAAAAATCAGCTACAATGGCACAACCCTGATTTCTATCATTTTCATTTGGAATCCAAAAGTTTAATGATCAACAGTCCATTTGGATGGGTGTTAATCAATCAGAGGGTCTAGTTAATTTGAATTTGACTGAAAATTGGTTTGATATGTGGACTTCGGTTGATATGTGGACTTCTCGGGGTCGTGGTTGGCTCATTTGGATGGATCAAGGGTGGGGCCCACAAGCTCGTGCTTATGGAATTTCTTATATAAGCTTGAGCTTAGGAGAGTTATGTGTATTATATATATATGAGTTTAAAAAGTATTAATGTGCAAAATGACAAAATCATCACAACTCAAATACCTTTTTGGCCTTGATAGGTCTAAAAATAAAGTGTTCCTCACCAGGCTCTTTATATGTATATATTTATATGAAGAACATAAGTATTCATTTATCCTTCATCATAGGGTGATGGACACTTTCATAGTTTGATATATTAACGTACAACAGACAAAAAGTTAATATTAAAAAGAGAAATGCTCAAATACAAATAGGAAAGCAATATAAGTATCTCTCACGCTATAGTGATAGAAGGATGCAAGGGCAGTGCTATATTATTATCAGTGGTGTGAAATTTTTTTTATTTTTGATGTGTAATTTTATTAATTTTGGGGGGGTTTTTTGAAATTGACCCTAGTGAAAAATAAAAAAAAACTAATGATAAGGGTCGTTTTGAAATTGTTTTTACATGTCATTTGACAATGGTATTGAATGACCCTAGTTACCTAAATTCCTAGCTACGCATACTAATATTTATATATTTATATATATATATATACATGGAGAATTTCATGTGCATTTGTCCCTAGCCTTTTCTTTTTCATGAGAACTCTAGGTGATGGCCATCTATTATTCAATCTAAACCTTGCAATTAGGGTTGTAAATGGGCCCCCGATTCTTCAATTACCTGAAGGTTTCGACCCGTTAATAACCGAGTCTTGATCCTATTTCTGGACCCGTAACCTAAACAGTTTCGGGTTTTGTTCCACCTTGATTCTGATCCGTGGACTCAAGACCCGACATATTACCCTAATTTTAAAAAATTTGTTCTAAAAGTTAGCCTTTCTATAAAGCATTTTATATATAGAACTGAATCGGGATCCGCCCCATATATGATTTTGGTTCTGGTTCCAGTTTTGGGTCCATCTTCTCCTTAACGGTTTCGATTTCTGATTCAAGAAACCAGTTCCGAACTGGTTTTGGTTCCAAGTCCATCCTGTTATTAACAGTTCCGATTCCTGGTCCACCATGGACCCGGACCAAAACCGTTCCGTTTACAACCCTAGTTGCAATACATAGGGGAACCCCTAATAGGCACATGCCTAAAGTCTCTGTCAGATTTGATTTTACTGGGTTGTTGGATCTACTGTCCACTAATTTGAATGAACTGAGTTTAAGGACTATGGATGAATGAGTTAGGGAAATATGGTTGGGGTAGAACTTAATATCTGGGGTGGTCCTACATGGATCTTTTCATCCTCTAGGTCTCATCCCTTTATGGGGTCTATAGTTAGCCCCACGAAGGAGTATGCGCGAAATGTTTGTGAGGGACGTATGTACAAGAAGACTCCCCTATATATATATATATATATATAGCTCCTCTACCGAGCACTAGTGCCAAAACTTTGTATTGGTGACTATCATAGAGGGTATTTGTTTTATGGTCTACTTGGATAGATCATAAGTTGGGCCCTATTAATATTTTGACATACGACTCTCACCTTTTAGTACACGGTAGTAGTTTTCATATATATATATATATAGACACACACGCACATACCACTACACAGCGCCCGAGTATTTTTAAAGAAGAAAAAAAGCCCCTCGTTAGGGCTTACTAAGATGGATGATGTTCATGGAAGTCCATTCGATGTAAAGATTCATATTAGGCCTACCTATATGCAAAATTTTGAGTTCATAAGATAATTCTAACCTTTTAATCTATGGCCATAAAATCTAACTGTTTAAAAGCATCATTTTATCATGATTTCAATTCAACTGTAAAAAAAAAAAAAAAAGTTGGATGAGTGTTAAATTTGGACTTATGACCATTCATAAAAAGTATAGATTGAATTAACATGGGCCCCATGACCAAAAAGAAGGGTGAAAAAAAGGGCATTTTTTAAGTGGGGTGCTAGTTAGAATTCCTATATATATATATATGGATAATATTTATATACATCCATCCCTCCATTTTTTGTAAGAACTCCAGGTAGGGCTCATTTATCACTTAATCCAAACCTTGCAATACATAAAAGACCCCCTAATAAACACATGCCTCAAGTTTCAATCAAATTCTAATTTATTAGACCGTTTGGATCGACTGTGCATCGATCTAAATGAAATGAATTAATGCGCCACGGATAAAGGAGTTATGGACATGTGATTGGGGTCAAATTTTATATCTAAGGTGGTCCCGCATGGATATTTTTGGGATATTTTCAATCCCCTTGGTCTCATCCTTTTGTGGGGTCCATAGTGGGCCTCATGGAGAAGTATGCATGAAGTTTAGTGAGGGACAGATGCGTAAGATGGACCAAGGGTGGGGCCCTTAAGCTTAGGCTTATAAAATTTCTTATGTAAGCTTGAGCTTACGAGAGCAATGCTCATATAAAGTTTAATGGTTAAGTCTATTTGGATGAGTATTAGTCGATCCAGCAATCAAGTCACATCAGATGTGGCTCAAATTTGGTGGACATGTACAATTTAGGGGTCCCATGTATAGTCCATCTTGATGGACTAATGGTGGGCCTCACACATGCAAGTGGATGGAAAAACCTCGATCTGCTTGAGGTTATGGAAGGAATCCTTTGATAGAAGACTGTAGATAAGTGGTGTCTGCTCAAGGGTGTGTGGCCGACTTGAGGACCCACATGGCTATGGGGATGTGGAGGATTTGAAGGACACACAGAGGCCTTTCTCTTTAAAAAAATCAACCCAATCTTTGATGTTTATCATCTCCATCTGAGCCCCACAATTTTAATAGTATACATTACATTCGGATTGGTGTGCAGTAGCTTCGGCAGTCTAGTTCATTTGGATCAAGCCAAAAATTGGTGGGCAGGTGAAATTTAGGAGGCCCCTATATGTGGTCCATTTGGATGGACCACAGTGGGGCCCACATGCTTGGGCGAGCGGGATTTCTCCGATCCACATGAGCAATGGTGAGGCTTTCCATATATATAAATATATATATAAGGTTTTTTTATAACCCTAGGGTATCCCTTCCCATCCTAGCCTTCAAACCATTGACCTTCGTTGTGGGGGTTATCTGATTCTGATGAACAAGAATTATTTTTTGGGGGTATATAACAACAGCACACATAATACCCAAAATACATAAATATATAAGGTGCCCTTCTGTTGAACATTAACCCCCCTCCAAAAAATAGAAAGTGCACGTGCACACACATAAACAACTTGTATATGGTGATGGAGGTTCACTTCGTCATCTTAACCACTTGATCAATAGCCTAAAAGTTTTCAATAGGGGTTTATACGGTTCGAATTAGATCGGAGTAAGCCTAATCTGTCACAAATCTATTACCTACAGATTAACAGTTTTGTAATTCATAATCGATTCGTTGGAATCGAACTGAGCTGAAGCATGGATCAACAGTTTGGTTCTGTTAAACCTGTTCAATCCGTTAACGGTAGTGCTAACCATTTCCTCACTATTTTATATGAAAAGTGAATGGCTGATATTGAACATTTCCTTACTATTTTATATGAAAAGTGAATGGCTGATATTGAAAGTTGGATGATGAATGACTAAAATGTATGCTTTTAATATTTTTATATAAAAATGAATAAATGTATATGCATATATTTTATTTCAACAGTTCGGATTAATTCAAATCTGTGGATTAAAGGTAAAATCTATCACCAAACCATGACTAACAGATTATGATATTAAAAAAAAAAACTAGGGGTGCCAAAAAAAACTGAAAAACCTTTTAACCTACTAAACCGACAGTTAATAACCATATTTCAGAGTTTGGTTACGATTACGATTATTAAAACCGAAAAACCGTGCTTCACAGTTTGGTTTCAGTTTTCAATCTCAACTCACAATTATTAACTGAACAGAACTGTAACATACGCGGTTAACTGAACCGTTATACCTCAAGTCATATTTTTAGATTTATTTCAACCATTGTCCTCTTTTTATAAAACCTCTACAGAAGTCCGATATTCAAACCCTTTCTTAGTATGGTTAATCGTAACCAAACCGTCTAATATGGTTAACTACGGTTCGGTTTTTTAATGGTTTTTTAGGGTATGGTTATGGTTGCAGTTTTTAAAAACTGAAAATCATATAATACGATTTGGTTAACGGTTTTTCGAAAACTCACGGTTAACCCAACCATTACACCCTTAAATTGAACGGTCAAATCCATTCAAATAGTGCCAAACTTGGAAATGGTGATTATTGGGGGATCCCTATTTTATGGCCTAGGTAGATGGATCATAAGGTGGGTCTACTAAGTGTGGTGCTCACTATAATGTAAGATCTATTATAAAAATGGGTAGTCATCACCCAAGCTCATTCGCTCACCTTATGATGAGCTCACGGCCTTATGTGTCCCACCTAGGGTCAACTTCGATTGTCATTCTGGCCACTTGATCAATGGTGCATAAGTTTTCATTATTCAAAATGAGTGTATAATTGATCTAACAGACCAATCCACTTATTGGGGTTCTCTTTCTTTTCTTATCTTATTTTTTACTTTTCTTTTTTTTTTATAACCCCTGGTATGTCCTACCCAGCCTAATGCAGAAGCCTTTGGCCTTGATTCTATGGGTCTTTATTGATGGTCCAATTGGATAGATCATTAGATGAGCTCCCTCAGGTCATGAGCTCTGTGAGTGTACTATATATATATATATATATATGAAAGTTTTGTTGTGAGTCTACCTCGTATAGTCTTATAGTATGAGATTGCATGTTGGGCCCACCTATGCATTGATTTGGTGGACTACTTAAACCCCTAATAATCCCATCCCATGGTTTTGCACCACTTTGAATGGACCGGATCATTAAAACTAGGGATGTAAATCGTGCCGTGTCGTGCCGGCACGACACGAGAATGTTACAGCCCAATCATGCTGCACAGTGTTTCATGCCGTACCATGCCAGCCACTGGCAAGGCTTGGCTCAGCACAGCCCCTTCGTGCGGTGCCTAGGCCGTGCCGTGCTAGCCCATTATGCCATTCTTCTAATGTTCCATGCTTCCATATTTTTAAGATCTTAGGCTAACAAATTTAAAAGCTATATACATAAAAGAAAATGACACGCAAATTTAAGTGGTTTGAGCAAACTTAACCTACTCCATTAAAAAAATCTATTTGAATTTATTTTATTGAAGGTTTTTCCATAAGATTACCTTCAATATTTTTGTGGTTTTTATAGATAATCAAAAAATAAAAAGAAAAATACTACATTCTTTTTTATTTATACTAAAAAAGAGAAAATATAGACTACAAAAAAAATATGAAATGGGCCATTATAGGGTGAAACGGGCCGTTCTTCGTGCCGTGCCTATGGGCCTAGCAGCCTCAATCAAGGGCCATGCTTGTCGTGCCATGCCATTGACTGTTTCGGGCCAAGCCCGGCCCATTTTACATCTCTAAATTTAAAACAAAGGTATCTTATGCACACATTTTTTATATATATGCACACCTGGGCCTACCTAATGACCTATTCGAATGGACCACATAGGACCCACTTTGAATTACGTTACTCCCTTTTTTGCACCCATCCAAATGGGCTGCACCATTGTATTAACGAGTCAATTTTCAAAGGGGTGAAATTATAATTCACTAGCCCAACAGTGGGTGGAGTTTATTTAGTTAAAATGCACAAAAAATTCAGTAAATGCCTTGACTTTTTTTTTGTTTTTTGATCCATTCTATCATGGTTGGAAAACTCTTTGAGTTCACACTTGACTCTGTAGGTGCACCATCAAATTATACACTGCCCTTTCTAGCATAATAAATAAAATAATTGCAAAGGCGGTGGTGATTCAATGAAGTAGATGGTTCATTAGGCAGTCCGCAGTGACTATAGAATTTGACTCGATTTTCACCTTCCCCACGCCTTGTGGGTGCAGGATTTCGAGTCCACATCATCCAAGCAACGGGACACTATGAATTAAAGGCAAGGACTAGGAATCCCTGTTCTCATTGGAAAACTCCCCTTGCATTTCATTTGTTATATATATATATATATATATAATTTAGTTTTATATCAAGGAGGCCAACTATGGAATCTATCTTTCCAGTTACACAATTAATGAAAAAACGTAAAAAAAAAAAAAAAAAGGAAAACCTGCATGTGTTTATTGATCTAGAAAAAACTTATAATAGGATATTTAGAGATTTATATGGTGTGTTTTAACTAAAGGGAATATTCTAAGAGACTATAATGAAATTATTAAAAACATATATGAAGGAGTCTTAATGAGTCTGAGTACCATATGTGGAAAGAGGTAAGTCCCCAATGATTATGGGTTTAAATCAGGGGTCATTCTGAAGCACTTATCTCTTTGTACTAATTATGGATTAGCTCATTGCTCATGTTCAAGAGAAAGTACTTATATATATGTTGGTTGCAGATGATATACTTGAGAGATAGTGGAAGGCTTTGGAATTCAAAAGAAAAATAAGTTATAAAAAGACAAAATATATGGATTGCAACTTTAATGAAAATTTATGAAAAATTGAAACTATTATGGGAATTGAATCACATGAGATACCACAAAGAGATTCTATACATTATATAGGTTCGATAATTAACAAGGATGAAGAGAGTGACAAAGAGGTCAAATATTGTATAAAAGCGTGATGGTCGAAACAGAGACTTACTTTTGGAGTACTTCGCTAACAAGATTGTAGGGAAAATTTTACAGAATAATAACTAAGATTGTTATGACCTATGTAGCAAAATGTTGACCGACCAAAAAGTAATATATGCATAAAATGGATGTAATAGAGATGAGAATATTGTGGATATATGATAAAAATTGAAGTGATAAAATAAAATGAGCGATTTTGACATCTAAGAATGGCATCAATAGGGTATAAAATTAAAGAAGCCCATTTGAAATGATTTGGACATGTCAAACGCAGGCCGGCAACAACATTGATAAGAAAAGGTTTGGTTATGCAAGTTGATGGCCTTCCAAAGAGAAGAAAGTAGGCCAAAAAAAAAAAAAAAAAAGTGAATGGAGGTAGTAAAAAATGATTTGAAAAATGCAAATTATATGAAAATTTAACTCATTATAAATTGGAATGGAAAAACAGAATTCATTGAACCAACTCTAACATGGTTTGGATGAGACTTTGATTTTATATATATATATATATTAACTTATCTAAAGATTTGGCTCAAAACAGAACGGAATGAAGAAACACAATTCATGTAGCCGATCCCAACATGGTTGAGATAAAGCTTTGATGATGATGATGATGATGATGATATATAGGCTAAATCTCTTAAGCTTAAGCTTAGAATAAGCTCGTAAGCTCACTCATCTGCGGCCCACTTGGGGACTCACATGAGGATGGAGATGGGGTGACCGTTGAAGAATTCTTTGGGGTCATCCTCTCTGCAAAAAATTGGCTCCAACCTTGATTTCTATCAACCCTAATTTCTATCATTTCCATCTGAGCCTCAAAAGTTTAATAGGCAATAGTCCTTTTGAATGGATGTCAATCGATCGAATAATCCAATAAATTCGGATTTAATCGAAAATTGGTAGACATGTGGAATTCATAGGGGTTGTGTTTGGTCCATTTGGATGGACCAAGGTGGGCTTACAAGCATGAGCTTACAAAATTTCTTTATAAGCTCAAGCTTAGGAGAGGCCTCCCCATATATATATATATATAATTGAATATAATCATATCAATCATAACACATAGTTAAAATTAAATTTGAAAAATTAAATATTTTAAGAAGAGAATTTATATGTTAGTTCTTGCACTTGTTTCAACACTTGCACTTGGCTCAACTTCTATAACACTTTTTCAACTCCTATAGCACTTGTTTCATGTCGTGCACTTATTTTAGCTCTTGATAAAAGAAAAATGGTACATGTAATATTTAATTAAATTACTAAAAGTAAATGGTATATGTAAAAATGGGTTAATGATATTCTATTGAAACTAAGATATTTCAAAGTTGACAACAAACATGTTGATTCTTTGCCTACACTTGTTTCGACACTTGCACTTGTTTCAACTCTTTTTGCACTATTTCATTTCGTGCAAGTTTTTCATCACTTGTATAATTTAATCTTTATTGCATAATCTAACCCACATCTAATATGGATTCATACAGGTGTGGTCAAATGGGTCCAGCCAGAGTTTAACCATATAATCGATTTAAATGGGTCGAATTGGTTGCATAGTTGGATCAGCTAAGAAGTTGATCTTTAAATTTTGTTTTGAGCTTTCTTTTTCCTACAACCGAATTCAAATGTAATTTAAATGCTTGAAATGGATTAGATATGAGCAAAATTTATAGAATTTGACAAAATTCATGCAGATTACAAAATTAAAATGGAGAAAATAAAAGAAAATATCAAAAAATAAAACATTTATAACAAAAAAATAATAACCATCTAAATGTATTGGAAAATAAGATGCAAAAATAATAATAAATGAATAAAACTGATAAAGAAAACTGCAAAAAGTTTAAAGAAATGTTAAACTTTCTCATTATGATCACCAGTTACTAAATGCTCATAGCCCTTAGTAAAATGTATTTAATAGCCAAAGAGGCCCGGGCGAATGCTATAATAACAACAAAATGAATGAGATTTACAAAAAAAGATAAAAAAGAGTGCGATAGGTTTAAAGAAAACTTGAATTAATTAAAAAACTTTAAATAACATATTCATACATAGATTTTGCAAGGTTGCACTTTCTCACCTTACACTTTCTCTTCTGATCTTGCTCCTCTTATTTCCGTGGCATAAACTCAATTATATACTTAATAAAATTAACAATAAAAAGAAGACTTAGTAGAAGAAAATAAAAGAGAGCTAGAGAGAGACAATTAGAGAAAGTAATAATGTACAAAGATTAATGTAATAATATAGGAAATGGGTAGATTGATAGCTCGCATTTTGGTACATAAAGAAACAACAGCCAAGAATAATTAAATCACAAACCGTAAAATCGAGAAATTTGAAAAAATAAAAAGAAATGAATTAAAAAGAAGAAATAAGAAACATTCAAGGAAAAAATGAGGCCCAAGGAATCACAATCATCAAAATCCAGTTCTAGAATTTTAAATTTTCTATTTTAATTATAAAAATTATACTTTTTAATGTTTGTATTACAATCTCTAGAGATCTCATAACATAGCCCATTTAAAAAAAATGAAAGAAGATGTTTTAGGAGAATCCAAACTTAAAGAGTAGAAGCTGTTTTAGGAGAATCCAAACTTAAAAGAGCATAGTTGAAGACGTTTGTTGGAGACTTTTCAAAATGAGAGCACGCCCCATAAATTATAATTTAAATTTGAGATTGTAAATTTAAAATTTATTCATTTAGTAAAATTACATAAAAAAAACCTAGATAAAGGAGACAATTTAAAATTTTTATACCGTTTAAGGTAAATCAAAAAAGAGAAAAGACCATTTTACAATTGAACTGTCACTTGTCTTTCTTACTCAATAGTGAAAAATGACTTTGTAATTCTTTCTAAAATATTCTCACTCCTATAAATATTTTCAACACAGAGACATGCCATGAAAAATCTTTTCAAAACAAATTTGAAAAGTTGTGCATGGATACAGTTGAATAAAGTATTAGGTCACGTTACTGTAAATCCCTAAAAATTTGGGCCAATGGAGATCATCATTTTTTAGAATTTTAGATACAACCTTCTCCCATTGGATTTTGAGATTCTCATTTTTGCAAATTTACATATGGATATTAATTTTTCTTCGCTACATGAGAATTGAGAACTATAGAATTCTCAAAATTTAAGAGAGAATTCTCTATTCGTCCAACAGAATAACGCTCTCTTTCTGCAATGTTGTTTCCATGTACTGCAGGTAAAACAGGTGGTGGGTTTTGGTTGAGGGATCGAGGCTTCCTTGTACACACACATCGCCATAGATGGATAATCTAGCCCATCCATCTAATAAGCCAACTGGTCATGGAGAGTTGAACAAATACAACACGTAGAAAATGACCAGTGGTCCACTTTAATGGAATCAATCACCCATCTAATGCTTAACCATATGGCCCATATCATTCATCGACGCAAATTCTAGGCTTGGCCAGGCAAGTGGTCCCATAAATGCCATGAAAAGCAGAACTTCTCCACAAGAGCTAATACAGCCAATGTGCTCAAAAGAAAATAATCACCCAAGCACAACTGAACAAAGTCCAAGTCGCAACCAAACTTAAGGCTGTTGCAACCAATAGCACCATCTGGAAGCAAAAATATGGCATGGAAATTATACCCTCCTAATAACAACTTACTCACATGAAAGATGCCAAAAAAAGTTTGATAAATTCAGTAAAAGACTTTAGGTCTAAGTAACAGATTTTTTAAGCAAAACTATTTCAGCGAACACAACACACTTTCTCTTCTAGCATATCATTGGTATTGACGGGAAGTTTAAGTTTTTAAGGATTCTAAGTCTTGATAACTTGAGACAATTTATGATAAGGACATGAGTTGTAAATTATACTGAGATTATATGGAAGGGATTGCATCAAGAATTTTTAGAAAAATTCAAACTTATAATGAGGATTAAAGGAGGAAACATAATGCCTACAAAATAAATGGGGAGCCAAGTGTCACACCATTCTCTCTCGCGAAAGGGGGGGATTTAGGGATGTCGTGTGTGTGATCCATTTGGCTAGCTCACAAAGTGAGCCCCACTATGCAAAATTGTCCATAAGGACGATCCTTACAAGACCATTTCTCTCTCTCTCTCTCTCTCTCTCTCTCTCTCTCTCTCTCATAGAGAGAGAGAGAGAGTTCAGGACATGTGGAGTTGGAGAGTTGTCTGTTTGGCCAATTTGGATGGACAAAGGGTAGGCCCCAAATAATTCGGGTTTATAGAATTTCTTATAAAAACTCGCGCTTAAGAGACTTTTTGCATACTAAAAAGAGATAGCAAATAGGTCGGGTCGGCCCAATGCGGGTTTTGTTAGCAGGGGGTTCGAGTTGTCCACTAGCAATCTACGCCCGACCTGTTTTCAAAAAAAAAAGGGTTGAGATTCTTCAACCCGCACCCGCATAGGGTCGGGTCGGTTTGGGATACCTCAACCCACATTATATTATGGGTTAGACAAACTCGCACTTCACTTGAATACTGCAGTTTTCTCTTTTTCTTATTATTTTTTCCATTTTTCCTTTCTTTCCCTTTTCATAGATTGTATTATTACAAAAAAAAAAAAAGACATTATGCCTTTTCAATTAAAGCACTTAACCACTACACCATCATAATTTTTCGTGCAAACATTTATCCAAAAATGTTTAAATAGATATGTAAATGTCAACCTTAGCTATTAAATAAAACTACTTTAACTATTGACTAATAGTTTGAATTTATTTATGATGTATTTATATAAGTAATTATACTTTAAGATATTAGAACCTATAGATATAACTTTTATTATCGTTTAATGCTTATATATTGAATTTTTAGCACACGGTCCACTTTTTAAAATAATCATTATCCATGATTTTCTATATACTTATTAAATTTATTATAATCATTATATAACAAAGCTAAACCCAAGCAAATATACAATATGGGGAATTGATAAAAATAATAATAATATGCTATTATAATTTATAAGTAAAAATATTATTATTTTAAAGAAGTAAATCCGATAGGGCTTTACGGTTGCAAATGCAAAAAAAAAAAAAAAAAAAAGGTCAATACTATCATTAAAAAATCATGTCTTATATTATTTCTAATAATTCCAAATGGAATTAACATTTCTTATATATTTTTAATAGTTTCTCATGAAATTAAATATAAATATAAAGGACTATATTCAAGTCATGGGGGTTAGGCATATTAGCCCTAATTTGGCCCATTTTTCTGCAGGTCACAAAACCTAAAGCGTGCCTAACCCATATTTTATGCGGGTCATCGGCGGGTTGGGCCTCAGTTTGCGACGTCTAAACTTACTAACATTCCCTATACATATATATATATACATATATATATTATGACAAATACTACTATGCATTATTCTCTTACCATGTGGTGAGAGACAAATGCATATTTGGAAAGATTCATACACAAAAGAAAAAATTTATTTATGGTATAATGAAAAAGAATAATCTTCATGTGTAAAGAGGAAAAATCACGTCATCCTCCCTCATCATGCGGATACATAATAATATTCTCATCTACGCATACTTCCCTCACTAAGTTGTATAGGATAATGATGTACCTTTTCCTCTTTACATATGAAGATTCTTCTTTTTTATAATACCATAAACAATCTTTGATCTTTTGTGCATGAATCTTTTCAAATATGCATTTGTCCCTCACCATGTGCAGAGTAACATAAAGCTTTAATCCTATAAGAAGTAAACTTGGGCTGTTTGGCTATCGGAAGGGGTCCCTGTATATTGTAAAATTTGGATTGGGTAATAGACGGACCCCACCTAGATTTCTCACAAAACAGCAGTAAAAACTAGTTTTTATAGGATTTTGTGTGTGCGTGTGCGTGCGTGCGTGTGCGTGTGTGCGTGCGTGTTTTGTGTAAAACATGCCCAAGGCATTCTACAAACCCAAAGACCATGGTGGCAAGTGGTGCAACGGCTAGAAATTTTACTCTGGGACAGAATTCCTGCCTCCAGTTTTTCAGTTTTTCACCCCCACTGTAATGTGAAATTTTCAGGTGCTAGGTGCCTAGCACCGTTTTTGGTGCTAGGCACCAAGCATAGCTATAAGTTGTGGCTCTACTTGCCACAATGAGTGGTTGCGCTTGGTGCCTAGCACCACTTGAAACTACTGCAACTTAAACAGCGTGTAAAAGAAAAAACGCTGATAGTGCTCCATGCCCCGACGGCCCAACTACTTGTTTGTATAGACATTGTGCTGCTTCATGCTAGCATCATCTACAGTAATGTCAATCATCTGATTGATCCCATCACAGATTGGATGACCAATTCAAATAAAGATCCATGATTCAGATGCACATTTTGAGTCACTATATGTAGTTACACGTGCTATTAATACACCAGCAGCCACATGGTGCAGTCTCAGCAAAAGCCAACCAATTAAAACAGGGAAAATACTGCATAGCGGTAGGCCAAAAAATGAATAATAATCTTTTGATTCCCATTGATGAACCTGACTCTGTTACAGATACAAAACCCGGGTAGTGCATTCTGCCTTTGTGTTTCAGATACATGCTCATTAAGAAATTTGTAGTCCGTGGCTAGATTAGCATGCACTCCAGCTGGAATTTTGCTGCCCTATTCCACATTATTATGGAAATGGCTACTGACTATCACAAACCTTGAAATGCATTAGCTGCCTGTAAGACAAGGTCAGTGCTCAAAGCCAGATCATCTGCCATCACAAATCTTTGACCATGATACTAGATTTCTGTAGCTGAAACAAAGCAACAGCTCCAAGTAAGATGGGATAAGATGGATTATACAATGTGTGAATCAACAAAGACTGCATAGGACACCAAGAAATGCTGCCAGTATAATTCATAACAGATCAACTCACGAGTACATCCCTGATGAAAAGTAGGGGGAACTGCAGGAGTCTGACATGGGACAACAGAAGAGGTACCAGTTATTTGCCTTTCCGACGTTTGTGTTGACTGACACAGTTGGGGCAATACCATTTTCCTCTGGGTGTATCTTTCAAGCCAACACAATCATAGTGGAACCACTCTATCTTGCACTGTCAGAAGGCAATGATAATGTCAGCACCATCTCTACAGTTAAGCAAATAAAGATTAAGAACATCAATACATACACTTGGTGAGTCACAAGCAATCATCTCCCCATAGCTAACTTGGTTGCAGAAGCAGTATGTAGGTTCATTTGGATCCACCGGTAAATCCAAATCCATGCTTGGTTGAACTGCAACAGCGGCAGCGGCAGCAGCCAAGCGGGTTCTGCACACAGATTACAGCATTCATTAACAAAAAGTACAATTCCTTCTAAACTCAGATTTAGGAGGCATCCAGCTTTAGAAATTTCACAACAGCTAATGCTAAAGAATCAACTAGACCATAGAATCAATTTAGAGAAGGGATGGTGGGAGTTTTTAACTAAAAGAAACTACTCTGAAAATACCTTTAAATGTTCAAACTGATGAATAAATATAGTTATACTATAATTTTGACGAGGAACTATTTTAGTCAAGTAAAAAACAGGTAAAATGAAAAGTGATGACTGGGCAAAGGAAAATAAGTCTAGAATCTTGAATCTTGGTAGGACATTGCAAGGATTGGCCACAGATAAGTAGTAAATATATAAGTCAAGATTTTTTTACATAGGAAAATAAGTCCAGAATCTTGAATCTTGGTATGGCATTGCAAGGATTGGCCACAAATCACTGGCATATATAACGAAGCATGATTTTTTTTTTTAACAGTAACTTCCATTAATGAAGAATCTTATAGCACGAAAGAAATACAATAAGAAGCTCACAACACAGAAACAGCAACACAAAGGCCAGAAAAGCTGAAAACAAAGACATCTCACATAACCAGAGCTCCAAACAGAGGGAAAAACAAAAGCGAGGACAAAGGAAAAATAAGCTTCCAAAAAAGCAATGAGGCAAACCCCAACTCAAGCCTCCATGTGAGATTCGACCACCTCTCCAGTTGGATCATATGAGATCAATGGGAAAGCCACAAAAGAGGGAAAGAAAGGTAACCCAAGAAGCCGTTATAACTGTCACTCTCATCACAAACAAAAGACTTCACTTATTGCCTTGGTTCCCCAGGTCAACCCTCTTTTGAATAGACTTTCTCCTGTCTGGATTCATTTATCAGGGATACCATATCATTGTAGGAGCAGCCATATACTATATTCCATAGCAAGCTCAGTAGGAACCCTCATTAAACTAGATGATACTACAGCCTCTCAGAAGTTCCTTGCCTATGGGAGGATCTGGGTAAATCTGGACCTCACTAAACCCAGACCTCAACAGATTCTGATAGAGCCTGAAGGTGACTCCGACCATCTCCATTTCTTATGAAAACATCCCGTTCTCCCTCTGTTTGGAAAAAGGTCACCGAGGGCAGAAGCAAATCTGTGAAGGATGATGCTATTCCCCAAGAAGTTCAAAACCAGGAAGGTATTCTTGGCAAGGTGTTATAATACCAGTTGGATAATGATGATAGATTGCCTAATTCGAGGATGGACGAACTCCTTGTGCAAGCACAGAAATTTTTAGGGAATAGTTTTTCTCTGATTTTCATAAAGGAGGATACAAGACATTTATAAAATTCCTTCCCTCAAATATAGCAACTATTCTATCAATCACTAATTAATTACTTTAAATCCTGAATATCAATTAATAATCAATTACCTGAAGTGAAGGAAATCAATCTCTTAATTAAAGATAATCAATCACTAATCATATTGCCTAAATCAAGACAATCAATCACTATTTTATTATCTCCATGATATGGAAAGGTTGACATAATCAAAGATTTGCAACCTAATGTTGCTATTCTTATTCAAAGCAATCCAAGCCCTTGGATCCTATCACAATGCCCTGCAACCTTTGATCCTACAACAGAGCAACCAACTTCTCAGATGCTTCTTGACAATCAGCCGCTAATCAGCTGGCAACAGTGCTCACCACTATCGAGCCAGTTAATGTTCAGCCGGTCAATGGCAACCAGGGCCCAACACAGGATCAAAGGTTTTCAAATCCTGCAATTAGATCTAAAATTTTAGAACTCATCTTCCAGATTAGAAAAGCTACCTAAAGATATGCTGCTAGAAATTCTATCAAAAATACCAGCATGTGAGTTTGAAACTCCAAATCCTTTCCCCCAGTTGGAGCAATACACAATGGTAGATCCAGCATATGCTACACCCTTTTCCAAGTTAGTTCCCCATGACGCTATTCTTCCTCAATAAGCCCATGAAGCATATTCGGATCCTGAAGACCATGATCCTCTATCTGGTCACTACAGATCTTGAATCTGCTCATCTAACTGCAGTCCCTGACCATCCTGTTCAGGGCAACTCTACTGGCCAGCTCACCTCCACCTCAGCTACCACAGATCCTCTCCCATTCAGCACAGAAGAGGAAATCTCCTTGGCAGCCTACACAAAGCAACTGAAGAAGAAGAAGGAGCAGGTGAGTCCCAAAAATCAGTCCCATGCAGCAGGTCCCAAAAGCAGGCAATCTAGTGGCCTTTCCCCAAACCCTCCTTCCCAATGATCAGAGCCATTTTTTGGAATTGCAAGGGAATAGGAAATAACCCTACAATCAGTCCTCTCTCACTTGGTGGCATCCCACAACCCTGACCTTATCTTAGCTGAGCCATTAGTTTAGTTCCCCTCCTTCCAAGCCATTATATTAAGTTCATTTGGCTCTGACTCTTTCTTGAGTAACCCTCCCACCAACTCACTCAGTAAAATTTGGTGCCTCTTCAAAAGCAAATCCAAATTTATTTTCTCCCTTTTGTACTCTTCTAATCAACACCTATCCATCTCTATCAGTGACGCTTCGACCAACCAGTCTAGCATTGTGACAGGTATTTATGGCTCAACTGAATACAGAATTCAAAGAGATTTATGGCATTATCTCATCAGCTGCTCTTCTACTTCTCTCTTGTGGTGCGCTATAGGCGACTTCAACTCCACTCTCCTTGCCAATGAGAAAATCAGCACCAATCCTCCTTCGTCAGTTGCTGTCTCTGAATTTAGCAATATGGTTCTGGCTGCTGGGTTAACTGATATGCGCTTCAAGGGTAACAAATTTACCAGGGAAGAATAATAGGCAAGGTCAGGCTTACGTGGTAGCTTGTTTGGATCGAGCACTTACAAACATAAATGGAAAGAATCTTTTGAAGACCCAAACATCACACTTCTGCCAAGAGTCTCCTCTGACCATAGTCCATTACCCTGTAAGTCATAAACCTCCTGAACTTGCTTCCAACATCCATTTTAAGTTTGAAACAATGTGGACTCACCATGCTGAACTTTTGTCTACTATCAAGCAAAGCTGGACGTTACCTTGCCCTGGTAATCCCCAATACATTTTGGCCCAAAAGTTTCAGAGACTAAAGCAGGTGCTCAAAGTTTGGAACAAGGAGACTTTTGGACAACTGCACACCAACATCCAAGCTGCTGAAGATCTGGTTAACTACTGTCAGCTGGCTCGTGATTCTTCACCAACTCCCAAGCTTCTTTTGGATCTTAACAATGCAGAATGTTCCCTTCATAAGTGGCTCAAAGCAGAAGAAACTCATTGGAGGCAAAAGGGAAAAACAAAATGGTTGCAGGATGGGGACAGAAATACCAAATATTTCCACCTCTCAGCTAAGGCCAGAAGTCGTTTCAATAAGATTGACAGAATTTCAGTGGATGGTGCTCTCTTAGACGATCCTTCTTTGATCAAGCAAAAGGCAGTGGAATTTTTTTCAAACTTGCTCAATGCTCACCCTGAAGCTCCATATGACTCCCTGTTTGAGGTCACTGGCCAACTATGAAGCACGGCACTTCCAAAATGTACACGTACCCATACCGCGTACTTACCCTGACACGTACCAGATATGGGTACGGCAAAAAACGTATTGGATATGGTCAAACATACGTGGTATGTTTTGACTTTGTGGGTACGGGATGGGTACGTTCCTAGTACTTTCGTACTAAGGTTTTTTTTTTTTTTAGTAAAAACTTTTGTAAGAGTTTGAAAAAGCTAAAAATATAATTTTTAACTTTAGCCCTAACCCTTCTCGACGAATTTAAAAGGAAAAAGGCTTTAGCCCTAACCCATCTACAATCCCCTCATTTCCAACAAAAAAAAAATGGAGAGGAGGAAGAAGAAGAAGGAAAGAATGCTGGATTATGAAATATAAAAAACAATATTGTTGTTGCCCTTTTTTTTTCATTAGGTTGAATTTGTAATGCTATTAAGTAACTGTTGGCTTGTTGCATCTAAGAATTCTAACCTATTTTAATTATTAGCATATTACATTATAAAATTTTCAAAAAATATAATTCTTTAATGGACATACCCCAGCCATACCCGTATCCTTTTTTTTAGGATTTTTCCGTATCAGCGTACTTATACCGTACCCGTACCCGTACCCGTACCCGTGCTTCATAGCTAGCCAAACAGTGTCTGAGGCGAACAACGATCATCTCATTGAAGTTCCTTCAGATTTCGAGATTCGGAAAGTAGTGTTCTCTTTAGAGAAAGAAACCTCTCCTTGAGATTGATGTTTGTAAAGCAGTCAAAGATTTCTTTTCCACAGGTCGTCTTCTAAGGGCATCCAATGCTTACCTCTTATCTTTGATCCCAAAAAATTCATCTCCCAAATCCTTTTCTGATTTTCACCCTAGAAGCTTGCCAAATTTCTCATACAAAATAATCTCCAAAATCCTAGCAGCTAGACTGTCCTCTATCCTTCCCAATCTAGTCTCCCATCATCAGAGAGCTTTTGTTAAAGGGCCTTCTATTCATCAACATGTGGCTCTTGCCCATGAGCATTTCCAAATGCTAAATTAAAAAATTAGGGGCTTTTGATAAATTGCAATGGTCCTGTCTTTTTAAAGCTCTCAAATGTTTCAAATTCTTTGAAAATTGGATTGGCCTCATCCAAGAACTGATAAGTACATCAAAGGGTTCTGTGCTAATAAACAAGAGTCCTTGTGGTTTTTTTGGCTCATCATGTGGGCTCCTGCAGAGAGATCCACTCTCTCCTTACCTATTCATTTTGGCTGGAGAGATTCTCAGTCTTAGTCAGCAGTCCCTCAGAAGCAAGGTCTTATCCAACCGGTCTCCACAACAGCTGCTTCTCCATGCCATCTACTCTATGTGGATGATATAATGCTTTTCATGAAAGCTACAAAGCATAGTTCTCTTGTCAGATTATCAGATGGCATCTGGGCAAGTCTTCAACCTTTCCAAAAGCCAACTTCTTATTGGAAAATGCATTCCTCAAAGGCAGTGCCATTCGAGCTATGGTTGCCATCCCTGAAGCCTCCTCCCCATCTTTCTATTTGGAAGTCCCTCTTCTCCTTGGTAGCCCAAAGCACGAGTATTTCTCCAAGCTTATTGACGGTTTGTGCTCTAGAGTCAAGGGCTGGAAGCCAAAGTCTCTTTCTTTTGCAGGCAAACTCATCCTGGTTAACCACATCTTAGCAAGCATGCCTCTCCACACAGCTCAAACTATCCCCCTCCCAAAGAAAACTTGCTATCAAATAGAATCCATGATGAGAAACTTCCTTTGGTCTTCCACTTCTAGATAAACTAAAAGGAACTTAGTTGGAAACTTATTTGTTTTCCAAAAAATGTAGGTGGGTTGGGTATCCAACAGATCTTGGAAGTTAATTATGGTTGAAAGCTTAGGCTTGGCTGAATTGCAATAACCACTGCATCAATTTGGGCGAACTGGTTTAGAAACAGATATTTCAAAGATTCTTCTCCTCGGTATCCAGGTAATCCCAAATTGGGATCCTGTATCTGGAGTAAAATACAATCTCTTGCCTATGTCTTTCAGTTAAATTGCTTTTGGTCAGTTAGAGATGGCACAAGGATTAGAACATGGCATGATCAATGGATGAACTCTCTCTCCAATAGCCCCTAAATTCCCTCAATTCAATTTTTCTAGGACTCTCTCTCTCTCTCTCTCTCTCTCTCTCTCTCTCTCTCTCTCTCTCTCTCTCTCTCTCTCTCTCTCTCTCTCTCTCTCTCTCTCTCTCTCTCTCTCTCTCTCTCTCTCTCTCTCTCTCTCTCTCTCTCTCTCTCTCTCTCTCTCTCTCTCTCTCTCTCTCTCTCTCTCTCTCTCTCTCTCTCTCTCTCTCTCTCTCTCTCTCTCTCTCTCTCTCTCTCTCTCTCTCTCTCTCTCTCTCTCTCTCTCTCTCTCTCTCTCTCTCTCTCTCTCTCTCTCTCTCTCTCTCTCTCTCTCTCTGTGCAATCATCTCAGACAGAAGATTGATCATTCTGGGATTTGCTCCCTCCAACCCTCATCAGATTTCTACAGCAAGCTCAATCAATTCAAATTCCTGGGGACCCATCCCATGATGTGGTGCATTGGGTGGCAATTCAAGTGGGGCTTTCCCTTTAAAAGAGGCCTGACAGCAAGTTTGTTCATGGTCAGACCCAATCCCCTGGGCTAAGCTGGTTTGAAGCAAGCTTGTACACCCTAGAACTACATGCTTCATTTGGCGTCTCCTTCATTGAGGGACTCCAACCCAGTCTTGGGCCCAATCAATAGGAATAAATTTGGCCTCAAGATGCCCTTTATGCAAATCCCAAATAGAGTCTGACTACCATCTCTTCTTTGCTTCTAACCACTCAACTCCTCTTTGGAATTGGATTCTAGCTGTCTATGGCAAGCAACAACCTTCTGCCCCTTCCAACTGCAGGTTATTGGTTAGCTCTTTCCCTTGGTTTAGATAAGTCTGGAAGAAAATGCATGGCCTCGATTTTCTTCCAAATCCTCTCTACCATTTGGTTTATCATGAACAAAGCCACCTTCAATAGTAACCTAATATCTCCTTTCAAGTTAAAGATCCTTTTCTTACAACGTCTGCTAAATTTCTCTCAAGCAGTACCTTCAGCTAACATGGCGCCTTTTCTGCAACCTTTCCTCTTAATTCCCACCTAGCTCAATCTTCTCAAAAGCTTTGCCTTGGGCCTCTTCTAGTATTTCTATGTTTTCTTGTGTTATTGCTTCCTTGTTTATCTTTTTGTGTTGTGGCCAATTTATCAGCATTGTAAAGTTGTCTTCTGGGTTCTCTTTGGAGGCCTTATGCCTAAGTAATTTTCTCATATCTTTTTTTTCTTAATAAACATCTTGCAATTTAGCAAAAAAAAAAAAAAAAAAAAAACTGTCCCTCTTGTCAATCAATGGTCCCGCTCAACAACACCTGCCTTCAAAGATTTCTTTCCTTCCAAATTATACAAATAACTGCCAGAAGAGGATCTCATCATTACCTTCCCCATTGATGGGCCCACTCCCAACTTCCATACCTGAAAAAGATAATAGAGAGAATGCAGAAGCACCCAACTACAATCAAACGAACCTAGAACTTACTCCAAACCACTTGTGCTACTCACAATCAAGAAAAAGGTCGTCCACCATTTCTTCATCTGCCAAGCACATAGGGAAAGAATTGACAATAATTACTTCACGTTGCTGAAGGTTGTCCACAGAAAGAAGCACCCAACTACAATCAAACCAACCTAGAACCAACTCCAAACCACCTGCACTACTGACAATTAAGAAAAAGGTGGCTCACCATTCCTTCATCTGCCAAGTGCAAAGGGCAAGCATTGACAATAATTACTTCATGTCGCTGAAGGTTTTCCATTGTAGGAATCCTTCCATGGAGTGCTAACCCATCAAAAGTATTAAGTGTAGGAGAGGTCTTAGATTTCCAGAGGCTATGCACATGCTAACGGATGGGGCCCTCAAGACAAAGCCAATGAGAACAATCCATCTTGAGAAGGAACCCATAGTCAGTTGTCGACCAACAATATCCAATACAGTGAAAAGTTGCCTTTTCTTTGACCCCAAAAGAGCTCTCCTAAAAATCAGACCCCAAAAGAACTTGATCACCATGTAGCTTCTAACCCGGGTATATCCACTCATTTCTAAGCAACACACATTTAGCCACAAGAACAAGAAATAAAGGTAATAAGTAAAATGTGCCTTAATGTAAGATGGAGGGATTTAAAAGGAGAAAGAGAAACAACATTAAAAGATACAGTAATTGCGGGAGGAGAACGGAATTTTGAAGAAGAAACTACAATGATGTGGAATCAAATGGCTAACTGTATTAGAAAAGTTGCTAAAGAGATGCTTGGAGAGTTAAAATGGAAAAATACTATAATAAAAAAACCCGGTGGAGTGTAGAGGTTCAGGAAGCTTATGTCATTATAAGCCCCTTGTACTGATAGCTGTTCTAATGAAATTAACGATTCAAAAAAAAAAAAATTTTTGTTCAATAGTAATATTTATATTAAATGAGCATCTTCTGCTAACACTGCCATTGGTGTAAGTGAGACATAATTAAACCAATGGGAGATTGGACCACCTATAGATGATCCTAGATTATGGTGATTGGGAAGTAGAGAAGGTGATTGGGAAGTAGAGAACATGTCAATGATGAGTTAGATCTCAACTCCATGGAGGACGATGTGATTGTGTTGGTTTCCAATGCTGTAAAACAAAGGAATTGTAGGATTTGGTTTCTGTTGCATATGCATGTAAGAAAAAATAATGCATGAATTTATCAGCTGATTAGACATAATTCACAGTTCAGGTGGAGTGACCAATCTCCCAAAGACTAGTATGCCAAATTCCAGGGGATGTAGTGAGCAGTTTTATCAAGGAATAGACAGAGGACTTAGATGCTCAACACAACTACAAATTGTTTGGTAGGGTGAGGTGTGGTTGGGGTTGAGTCCTATTCCAGCAACTTTTCCTCCAATGGGAACCGTTACCCATATTCAGAGTGAAAAAGTTGATCAAAGGTGATGTTGGCTCCTGAGTGTACTGCCGCTATTCTTTAGTACTTAACTTTGACTAGTACGACTGATGAGTAGGTAAAATAGAAGCCGGTGTTCATAGTGCTGGTGCTCTTCTCACTTAGACAATTAATGAAACAACATCAAGCGAATAGGAAAATTTTGCATATGGTCTTCAACGACCTAGAAAAGCTTATTGCAGAGTACCTAGAGATGTAATTTGGTATAAAAGTAATGTTCCAAGAGGTTATATAGAAATCATTAAAGACATGTATAAAAGAGCAATAATGAGTATGAGAACTACCTATGGAGAGACAGAAAAGTTCCCAGTGACCATAGGTTTGCATTCAGGGTCAACCCTAAGCCTCATTAGTGTGTGAACTACCTGTTGGTGCACGTTGTTCATAGATAATTGTATTGGTGGACGAATCAAGAGATTGCGTGAATACAAAACTCGAAAGATAATGAGAGGCTCTAGAATCCAAAGGCTTTAAAATAAGTCATACAAAAACAAAATATATGGATTGCAACTTCAGCGGGTGAGCTGCAACTGCTGTGAGAATTGAAAACAAGGAGATACCACAAAAAGATTCATTACGTTACCTTGGCTCAATAATTAGTAAGGATGGGGACTTGGGGAGATTAATGAAGATGTCTAACATAGGATAAAAGCAGGATGTTTGAAGTAGAGACTCGCCTCTGAAGTGCTTTGTAACCAGCAAATGCCAACTAGATTGAAGGGGAAATTTTATAGGACAGTTATTAGACCGGCAATGGCATATGGAGCAAAATGTTAGCCAATAAAAGAAGTAACCTATGCACAAAATGGAGGTAGCAAAAATGAGAATGTTGAGATGGATGTGTAGTAAAACTAAAAAATAAAAAACTTGAAGGAGCAATTTTGAGAGCATTTCAGGGCTACATCAATAAAAAGGGCGGCCCAGTGCACGAAGCTCCCATATAACGGGGTCTGAGGAGGGCAAGATGTACACAGCCTTACCTTTATTTTGAAGAGGCCGTTTCCGTGAGGCCGTTTCCGTGACTTAAACCGGCGTCCTTCAGGACACTACCAGTAAGCCTTTACCGTTGGGCCAAGCCGCCCTTCTTTCGGGGTTACATCAATACGAGATAAAATTTAAGAAACCCGTTTGAGATTATTTGGGCATGGCCAATGCAGGCCAACAACGTTGTCAATAAGGATATGTTTGGCTATGCAGATAAATAGCCCACAAAGGGAAAGGGGTAGGCTGAAGAAGAGAAATAGTAAAAAAAAAAGAATTACAACTTATCTTAGGATTCAACTTAAGATAGATTGGAATGGAGAAATAAAATTCATGTAGCCGACCCCAACATAGTTGTGACAAGACTTAGATGACGATGACGAACAAGAAACCACAAACTTGATGTCCTCTCCCTCCTCCACAACAACCTTTCCAGAAGAGTTTTGTCCACTTGCTTTAAGGGCATAATATTGAGGCCCCACAACCAAAAACACAACCCTCCTCGAGATCACACAAAAATCAATCAACAAGGTGAAATTTCTTTCTAGTTTCCTTACCTTGCCATAAGAAGTCGCATTGCAACCAATCAATACGATTGGCCACAAAAAACAAGCATCTAAGGATAGACAAAAAGTAGATTGGCAACTAGAGAGGGGCCAATTGGATTAGAGTAATTCTATCTCCTAAAGTTAAATACATTGTTTTGCCAGATGCCAACTTCCTCTCAACTCTCCAAATATCGGATTTCAAAAAGCTTTTGGACAGAGAATTATAATATATAAAAAAAAAAGAGAGCTTTTGCCAAGTAAACCAAGAAAGAACCCACTTTGCATCCCATTATTCCAACCAAATGAGAGAAGTTCCTCATCACTTTTACCACAACCATGTCATCTTAAAAAATAATAATAATAATAATAATAATAACCATAAGCTCCAAGATGCCTTTGTCGCACAAAAGGGCAACTTTCACATTCTTGATCTAACCTTCTATGACAGAACCAAAAAAAAAAAAAATTAGTGTTATCCGCAAATTGCATGCGATTAATCATTAGGCTAGATCCACTAATTAAATTAGCCTCATCAATCATTGCCAAGGATCAAAATAACGATTATGGTGGGCATAGTAGCTGATGCCCAAAACACTATATAGCAAGCAATGCACAGTGGTTGCTGCAATACAAACGGGTGTAGCAATGTGAGTTTTTAAATTGAATGAAACAAACAACAACAATTCTTATGTCGAGGCCAATCTTGTGTTTCTTTTAGTGGTTTGGAACCATATAACGGTAGAGACAACTTTAGGAAAGGCTCTTGGGGAGAAGAAATAGTGTCAATAATGTTTTAAATGAAATTACTTCGCTTGGCTAGGTTTTATACCATAGCGGCATAGTTTTCAAAATCAGAATCATATCACAAATCGTTCATACCCATGAATCGAATTGAATCGTGAATCATAAGATTTTTATTTTTCTGATAAAAATGAAGAATAATTAAAAATTAACAAAGAAAAAAGTAATTATTCATAACCATCCATTTCCCCATTATAGTAGTATAAATACAATAACAAGTATGTCTATCATACAATCATATCAAGAACATAATGAGTTAATGACATATATTACTATACAAATATACATAATAAATGATGTGTGTTAAATAAGTTTAAGGTATCAAAAAATATATATATATATGTATATATTTTTATTATCTTTAAATCAATCCAAACCATCAATCTTGCATGATAGATATCTCTTTAAATTAAAAAAGTGTTCATGGAGAAAAAAACCGAAATAGATTAAAAAAAGAAAAAGATATAGACAAGTACCATACACACATTCGAATGCTTTAACTAAATGCATGTTCTTTATACATCTTTAAAACCTCATCAAGGCCACAACAAATTTTTAGGAGGTTTCGTTCACTACAAAATAGCCTTTTAAAAATAAAAGGGCTAAAAGAAAGAAAGGATAAAGAATAAATTTTAAAAAATTAATTAAGTTGTTGTAGCTATTCTCGCTCAACCGAATCGCTTGAATCGTAAAATTCAATGAAAGGAGTATCGAATCGTAGGATCATGGTTTTAAATTTCAGCCAGAGTCCGAGTCAACCCGGTGCCGATCAAGTTCGAAATGGAATTGATACCAGTATTCCGGTTTTAAGTTTTGTATAATATATTGTGTCGATTAACAAATTTGCTATGGTGGCTCATTGTAAGATGATAATTGAATGGTGTTTGTGCTACTGGTACAACTTCAGGGGTTCGAAACCCATTCAAAGCGAAATTAATATATGTGGTTTTCGCTATTTGTGTTGCTAGGAGGAGTTCTGGAAACCCACTCTAAGCAAAATAAATATTTATTTTAAACAAAATAAATATTGCCTTTCTTTTCTTAACTCCTAGTTTTGCTAACAAAATAAAATTTATTTTTTTCCTTTTTAGTCACATTGAGCAAAACTTAATGAGAATTAATTATTTTTGACCAATTTATCCTTAAAAATAAACTCAAATGTTTCATTCTTTGAGATAATAACAAAATTTTGACTCTTATCTTAAACTTTGAGCATAACAAATTAAAAGTTACAATCATTTGAATATTCTTAATTTACATCCAAGCCTTCAATTAAGATGTTACCTTAGTCTTTATGTAACTAGGCAGGGCCTCACTAAAAGTACCTTGAGTTTGTGAACTTTGACAGCTTAAATAAAAGTTATTTGTCATTTGTCAATAAAAATTACACTAATTACAAGCTCCTTTAATCTTTTTTCTTTGTTTGACCAATTTAACTTTTAAGAAAATAACATCTCATTTGTATTAAAAGATAAAAAAGATAATTTCTCCTTCTAAAAACTAGTAATTATATGTTATACTGTCAACGGCTCAATAACAACAAGACTAAACATCACTATTTAGAGTGACTACTTGTTAAATACCTTAATTTTCATATTTTCACTAATTCTTTATTATTTTCTATTTTTACAGATTTTTTTAAAAATTTTTGACAATTTCTAGAACTGGTGTGGCCATACCGTTCCGGCATGAGCGACACAGATTGGCACAGTCTCGTCCTGGTCCCGACCGACACAAAGACCGGCGCCGGAATTTAAAACCATGTGTAGGATTCGCACCTAAATCATAAAATTCATCTATTAATGGGATTTGTCACATAGATACGAATCGTTTTCCTCAAGATTCGGGATATGAATAGGATTCGGGATATGATTAGTGGGATTTTGATAACTATACGTAGCAGCTTTATTTTAAATTTAGTAGCATAGCTTGGCGGCCAATATATTGTTCCATGTTCGTTGCTACCATCCAAATAAGCACCTCTATTAAAACCATGAGTAGGATTCACACCCAAATCCTAAGATTCATCTATCAATGGGATTCGTCACATGGATATGAATCACTTTACTTAAGATTCAGGATACGAATCGTAGGATTTTGATAACTATGCATAGTGGCTTTATTTTCAATTTAGTAGCATAGCTTAGCAGCCAATATTTTGTTCCATGATCATTGCTACCATCAGAGTAAGCACCTCTATTACAATGACAAAAGGAATGACGAAAAAGAGTTGCCCTGCACAACACTGTTTGAGCTGGAAAAACACCTTTCATAGATCAACTAATGAGGACAAACATAGCTAGCGACAAACAGACTCCTGAATCCATCACCTCCATTTATCTCTAAAAACATACTTAAGGTAAAGGAGGAATCCTCAATCCACCATATTTGATGAGGAATCCACAATTCACTCTATTATAAGCATTCTCAAAATCTAGCTTACACAAAGAGGTTGTCTTTCTAGGATGAACACATTCATTAGCTAACCCATCTAAAATCTGTCCCCCATGAACTAAAGCCCTTAAACTGGAGAAATAATATGAAGAAAACACCAATTTAAACTTCTATTAATGAAGGACAAAAACAAAACTAACAACATGCAAACTCCTGAATCCATCGTTTCCATTTATCTTTGAAAATATACTAAAGAAGTAAAGGTAAAGGCAAAATCCTCAATCCACTCTATTATAAGCGAGGAATCCCCAACCCACTCTATCATAAGCTTTCTCAAAATCTAGCTTATACAGCGAACCCGATAACCTGTCTCCATTTCTGGTATGGAGACACTCATCAGATATAAGCACCTGTCCAAAATCTGTCTCCCATGAACTAAAGCCCCTTAAACTGGACAAATATTATCAGGAAAACACCAATTTGAGCTTCTGAGCCAGAACCTTTGCAAGGACTTTATAAATGCTTCCAAGCAAACCAATTGGATGAAAAACCTACAAACATTCAGCACCTGGTTTCTTCTGAATGAGAGCAAGGAAGAGCTCCAATGTTCTTCAAGAGCTTACCTCTTGCATGGAATCCTACATCAACGCCACAACCCAACATCCAGTTAGATATTTCTTAATGGATCTTGGTATGGTAATTGGGGTTGTATCTTGGTATGGTGAACTTCGAAATATGAACAAAAATAAGCTTTTAGACCAAAATCCAAGGATGCATTGAGTCAAAGAAAGGATATCACATGTTCTTGTCCATGCTTCACAAGCTAATGAGACTATCTTAGTGAAATTCAATAGCTCCAACTGACAAGCAATTGATCCAGAATCTCATTCTTTTAAGATTTCTTGCTTGATCAAGAATCATCATAGTTGTTAAATTCGATTCAGACCTTTTTTCAGTTTGGCTCTAAACTGATACATTATAGCCAATTCAGCATTTTGGGTTTTCATTTTGAAATTTCGTTTCAAATATATATATATATAAGGGATGTTAATAGAAAAATCCCCTTGAAGTGGGTGAAGATCAAAAACATGGTTTAAAAAATTAGCTGAGTCCGCGTTGACTTGGACTATACCGAGTCGGATCACATGGACTTAGACTCAGAATCATGAGACTCGGCCAACTCGATTGCAACTCAGCCGAGTTGACTCCGACTCGGTCATGACCAAGTCGGGTTCCGAGTCCGATTTTTTAAACCTTAATAAAAAAGAAAAGGCCCTTAAATTTCAATATAGACGACATAGGCCCTCTCACTATTTTTCTTTTATTTTTATTTCTTTATATTTTTATGTTTCTCCAAGTATGACATTTCAAGGTTAGGCTGGTTGATCAAGGGCCCTTCAGCCGGATGCTCTAATGTGTGGAAAGGTATTCTTGAAGCTAACAAGTTATTCACAAAACAGATTAGATACCGGGCGGGTAAAGGGCACAAAATCCTCTTCGAGACTGATCTGTGGGTGGGGGATGAGCCTTTGGCTAACTCCTTTCCAAACCTATTTAACTGTGCTAGCAATAAGGAATCTAAAGCTAGACATTTAACTTTAGCGGAGAGGGGAATCTGTTATTTGGGGTCCCATTTTCAGAAGAAACCTTAATGAAGAAAGAAACCAATTTTGTTCCATGATGTCTGCAATTGCCAAGGTCTTCATCTCTATCGTTGGTAACAATAAAAGAATTTGGACGACTACTACTAATGGCAGGTTTACAATGGTTTCCTCCTCCATGTCTAGGGAGGTGGTGGCACCCCATATTAGGTGTCACAGTTTGTGGTATGTGAAAGCCCAAAGTGATCACTTTTGCCTGGGCTGCGCCGGCTGGGCTGTCCTAGTGATGGACAATCTTTGACGCAGATTCATGATCATCGTAAACACATGCCCGTTGTGTCTAACTGATGAGAAGTCTATTGATCACTTGTTGCTCAACTGTCCTGCTGCCCAAACCCTTTGGAACGCAATCATGAGGTCGTTCAACTACTGCAAGCCTCTCCCTCACTCTTTGAAGGATCTATTTGAATTTTGGAGGTTTGGGGTCGGTACTAAAAGAGATAAAATCATGTGGAGTCTAGCCTTTATGGCTACTATTTGGTCAATATGGAAAGAAAGGAATGGTAGATGCTTCGAAGGGATTTCTTCTGAGTGGGGAGCGTTATGAGACAGGGTAAAGATCTTGGTGGCAAATTGGGTTTCCCCTCTTCCTATTTTCAAGGGCATCGCAGTGAATTCCATCACCCAAAATTGGAAAGAGATCGCCTTCTCTAAACCTTTTCGGTTGAACATAAGCGTTAGATGGACCACCCCCCCACCACCCCCCACCAAACAACAACAACAAAAAAAAAAAAAAAAAAAAAAAAAAAAAAAAAAAAAACCAACCCACTCACCCACCAACAATATACGGTGAAACTAAACTTTGATAGTAGTGTGATCGGGAACCCAAATAGGGCAAGGTTTTGGGTTTTTTTTTTTGGTTTTGTTGGGGGGGGGTGTTGTTTCATAAAAAATGAAGATGTGCAGCTAAGGCCCGCTCGCAAGCTGGTTGAAGGTGACTCTCTGTGTCTGTCAATGGGCTTCAGACCCCTCGACTGCTCCTTGGTATCTCGTTGATTTGATTAAAGAAACTCATCACCTCTCCATGAAGATGATCGTATCCTTTTCCCAAATTAGTCATTCAGTAAACACTGATGCTAATAGTCTCGGTAAAGAGGGAATATCCAAGTCCTCCATCCTTGTCTCCCTTTCTTAATCCATCTCTATTGGAGGCCTTGCCATCTTGTAGGGGCTGTTTGCTTGCCGCTCATATCATCTTTTTCTTCCTCCTCTTTAGAAATTTTTCCAAGCACTACTTCCTTTCCAGGAATACCATGGTCCACAAGACAAGTGGCATATGACCACTGCTGGTGGAGAAGATTGGGATTATAGTATTCAATTGTCATATGCCAAAACATGCAAAAGGTGTTCAAAAATTAGTTTTTGGAACCATATTGGATAGTCATCTTGCATCTCATCCAGCATTTAGCCCACATGTACATACTAGGAAACAAATGGTTCCTATTGTCCAACCATGGCCCATCAATCATATAGAGTTGTCTATTGATGAAAATTTTTTGCATCAAGAAAGTAAAATGGATGGCTCTGGAAGTCATTGATTTCTGCAACACTTCCATGGAAATGTTTGAGCTAGTGTGCCACACCCGGACCGCATCCACACCACACATGCATTCAAGAGATTGCGAAAAAGACTCCAACAGACCTAAGAACTAGAGATTACACTTGTATGTTAGAAAATATGTGTAGATGTATGGAATATTCTAGAGGAAACAAGTGGCAATATCATTGCTCAAGTATACAGGTGAGCATTGATATTGCTGCTCAGCAAAAAAAAAAAAAACAGAAAGGGCCCCAAGGACAGTCTGGTGCATTAAAAACAGTGAGGACCTTTTTGGTCTTCACCAGGATTAAGGAGATTTTTCCAATAAAATCCCCAATAAAAAAAGTACTAAAAAGTGAAATATATAAATGGATATATTTAAGTCGCTCTATTAAATCAATAAAGATATAAAACTATCATTTCAAATGCACACATTAACAAAAACACTAATTCATTAACATAAGAAATCATAGAAAGGAAATCTTAAAACCAAGTTATAAGTTTGTCCTCTCTGTGTTGTACCAGTCCAAGATTTTACTCCAATCAAGTGGCCACTCAGATTGACAACTTCTAAAACATGTAAATGAAATAAGAAACATGAGATGCCTGAGTGTAAGCATCTCATTTCACAGGAGCACCTATCTCACATGGGCAGCCACAGTTCGATCCCTGGGTGGGTAGGTAGTTTTCCCAAGTACTATACCATTGTCCCAACTCAGCCAAAAAAAAAAAGCAAATGAAATATTATTTAAAAAAATATTGTTTTTTTATTGATATCAAGCAGTGGGCTAGATCACGTGAACTTTCAAAAGACTAATCTGTTTTGTTATTAGCCTAGCCCCAGTCCCACACAGGTGCCCATGGGATTCACACGAAAGGAAAAACCAAAAGACCTAAAAGGACATAAAAAATGATAGGAATTTCAGGAAATAAAAAAGATCCCAAGACTAGAAAAAAATAGTAAATGGCAACTTTCTGTGGTAATTGAAATATAACATTCGAGATATTTATCCAAAAGCAAAAGCAATTAACTACTTCTAAAAGCAATGCCAAAATATGCTTACTTTTTGCCTCTTGCTTTGCTGCTTTCACTACCCCTTCCAGATCGGGTGCCACCATCAAGGTTAGCAGCAGCAGCAACCCCAGCAGCACTTGCCAAATCCCGTTCTACAGAACAAAAGGACCAATCAGAAGAAAATTAGTGTCAGTCACAAAACAGGTTGTGTGGCTTTATTTATAAATTAAAAAAAATTGAATATCAGGCCAGACTAGATTTTCAGAAAGGTTGTCTGCAGTCTTGGCAAAAAAACAACAAAATCAATGAATAAATACCCCGTTGAAGCTCATTATCAAATTTCTTCAGACAGTCATCCAGCTGTTGAATGTAAGCATCCACCTGAGGCACAATTATAGATCATTGTAAGCATCAAAATGCATTATTGCTACACACTTAAGCAGTCTGAGTCCAGACTGTAAAGCACTGATTGCAGAATGCCAGTATCCAGTTGCTTCCAATTGAAATCCTTCAAGATAATTCTCACCTTTGTCAAAGGGTAACAAACAAGTTCAAACTTGATGTGTAATCAATCAATAAATCATTAAAATTTGACGTGAGGTAACCTGGGCCATACACAGCTGGTTAGGGATACAACCCCACCTGTAAGGGGTAAGTGTGCATGAGTTCTATCTCTTCTCAAAAAAACAAAAAACAAAAAAAAAAGACAAAAAAGAAATATATATATATATGTAAGGTAAATATTAGGTAATATACTATATATATTAAGCTTGTTGGTTTCGTAATCCTAGGGGAAAAAATGAGAAGTAACAGTAGAAATATATTAAGAAGAAAGAGATCCAAACAACAAGCAGAGAAAAGTCAAGAAAACCGCAAATATAGGCATAAGAGTATTATACCCAATGCAAAATACAATTGTAAAATAGGAGCCTCCAAATGCATAAACCCAATCAGCCCCATGTTTGGCTCATGCATCCGCCATAGTGTCGGTGGGCTGTTTAACAAGAGAAAAAAAAAAACCACCCAAGTAAAAGATATCAGGGTCTTAATCTCATTGAAGTAGAAGTAATATTTCCACGGGCATGTCTTGCAAGAATTCACCCATGAAAAGATGTTGGAGTCGCTTTCCACAATAAGCTCCTCTAGAAAATACCTAAAGTATATTAGAGAGCTTAGAATAGCTAAAACCTCAGCTTCACTGGAGTCCCTCTCCCCCACACGCTTGGGAACATGAACAAGATGTCCCCTTTGCAATTATGAAGGACACCTCCTATGCCTGCTGGGCCCGATTTACACTTGCAGCATCATCCACATTGAATTTCAAATACCCTTTTTTTCTCCTTAAACGAGCCATATCCCATGGAAGCGCCCCAACTATGGATACTGTCATCAAGCTTAAAATCAAGAATTCTTTCGTAATCAGAAACTGTTAGCCAACCTTAGGACCACCCACAAACTGTTGCATCAAAAGAAGAAAAGAAGCCTCTAAATATTCAATCATTTCTTTCTTTTCCGACAACCACAAATGGAATAAACTTCCACATCAACAAACCACAAGCATGAAATGGACTCAACCTCCAAGTCTCAACCAAGTCAACTAGCGATCCACAAAATCCCATGAAAGCCCACAAATATTGAAGAAGTGATTCCACAGGAATGACACAAAATCATAATGGATGAAAAGATGGTTGATCGTCTCCTCCTCCCTCCCCCATAGAAAGCATGTCACTAATGTTCTCCGAAGTCAAACATTGTCCCCAAATATTTTCAACTATATAAACCTTGTCTGCAACTAGCAACCAGAAGAAAACCTCAACTCAAGGAGGGGCCATACCATACCATAAGAGTACCCAAGGGACCTACACAATTAAAGCCATATAAAATGACACAGCAATGAAACCCAAAACTAGAGAGCTTCTTGTTCCGGTGCTTTTTATCTTTCCTACATATAGAAGTGTTAGAAAGAAGATCTTACAAAGACACATTGTCAACCACTAAGAATTGGTGTAAGACTCTCCTAAATGAGACTACCCCAAAAGACACCATCCCCTTGAGGAACATGACACTCCTTAACCAAATAATTTTTATTAGAGACAACCCTAACTAACCCAAGGGGAAGACCAGGCAAAACCTCCAACGGCCAGCCAATCATCAACACAAAACGGACATTCCTCCCTTCCCCAACTTTAAAACTCATCCTCCTGACGACACACTTCCCCCATTACATTGGACACATCCCCCAAACTAGCAATGACACCCTAAACACTAAGATAACTCTCTAGGGACCTACCCCAAGCATCCTCACCATACTTAGAAGAAATAAACCTTTACAACAAAGCTTCTTTTTCTTCCTCAAACATCCACAACCACTTAACCGACAAAGTCTAATTTTTCAGCCGAAGGCAACCAATCTCCAAATCCCTACACCCCTCAGTTTCACCACCTCACTTCACTTTATAAGATCCTCCTCCTCCTAGTACTCTACAAACACACACCCACCACCAAAACAAAAAAATAAAATAAAATAAAACATAAAAATAAAAAATAAAATAAAATAAAATAAAAAACAAACAAACCAAAAAAAAAGGACAAACGCCCAACCAACCAATCATGAAATTCTTTCTAATATAGCCAGTCCCCCAGTTTCAGCATCTTAAAGAGACATAACAGGCCCACAAATTGGATAGGGTTGCTTTGATCATAGTTATGCTCCCTCCCATAGAGAGAGATTGTCCTTTCCACATGGATGATTTCTGGTCAATTTTCACCACTAGATCCCAAAGAGCTTTCGATTTAGGGCTTATTTCTTTACCAGAATTCCCGGCAAGAATTTGCCATGTTGGGGTTTTTTGCACATGATGTGACATCTTGTCCACTAGCATTTGAAATACCATGTTTCTCTAACCAGAATTCCAAATTCTAGCCACCTAAAAGGTCTCAAAAGACCTTTTGGAATTCCATTCTCCATGTATTTGGTAGGAATTTCAAATGCTCCATCAAGATGAGGGATTTGGAATTCTACCTCAACGGGACAGCTGTTGGGGAATTTGAAATTCCTCTAAACAAGAATTCTTGAAATTCTAGTAAAGAAACAAGCCCTTAGGACTAATTCCCATCGGCAACCCAAAATACAAGATGGAATTTGCCAAGACGCTACTGCCAAAGGCCATACAATCTCTCAATACCTGATTCCCAACCACCATACTTTTTGAAAGATTAACCTTCAAATCTAGAACTAGCTAAAAACATATCAGAATTCTCTCAAGAGGAAGAGAAGCCATCTATTTCCTTCTAGCCAAACTAAATAACATGGTGTTGTCCACAAACGGTAGGTGATCCCTTACAAATTGAGACCCACTTCATATTCACCAATGAGCCCAATCTCCATAGCCTTCATGAACAAAGTTTCTAAGGCTCCATGAAGCACGGGTACTTCTAAAATGTATACGTACCCGTACTGGGTAGTTACCTGTACACGTACCGGGTATGGGTACGGCAACACTTATATCGGATATGGTCAAACGTACTCAGTATGTTTTGACTTTGTGGGTACGGGATGAGTACGTTCCTGGTACTTCTATGAGAGTTTTTTTTTTTTTTTTTTTGTAAAAACTTTTGTAAGAGTTTGAAAAAGTTAAAAATATAATTTTTAACTTTAGCCCTAACCCTTCTCGATGAACTTAAAAAGAAAAAGGTTTTCGCCCTTACCCATTTCCAATCCCCTCGTTTCCAATGGAAAAAAAATAAAATAAAATGAAAAGGAGGAAGAAGAAAAAGAAGAAAAGATGCTGGATTATGAAATAAAAAAATAATATTACTATTGCTCTTTTTTTTTTCATTAGGTTGAATTTATAATTGTATTAAGTAATTGTTGGCTTGTTGAATCTAAGAATTCTGACATATTTTAATTATTAGCATATTGCATTATTAAAATTCTAAAAAAATATAATTCTTTAATGGACGTACCCTAGCCATACCCGTATCCTGTTTTTAAAGGATTTTGCCATATCGGTGTATCCGTACCGTACCCGTATCGGTACCCGTACCAATACCCGTGCTTCATAGCTAAGGCTCCTACAAAGGATTACCCGGCCTTAGACCTCTAGAAGCCTTGAAATGGCAGGTGAAGAGTCATTCATCAAGATAGAAGAAGTCAATGAAATACACTCTCTAATTCACCTTCTCCAAGTTGAACTAATACTGAACCTACATAGCATGCAATCCACAAAATCTCATTCTAAGTGGTCATAAGCATTCTCCATATCAACTTTAAAAATAACAACCTCCTTATAAGATCACTTTCTAGAATCAAGCAAATCAACCACAATCATGTCCCCATCTGGAATTTGTCTGTTCCCAACAAACACCCCTTGAGAAGGACCAATTAAAAGGAAGGGCCTCTTTAAGGAAGACAGCCAAAATCTAGGACAACAATTTGTAAGCTGCCCCACCAAACTGATGGATCTATAATCCCGCAATTCCAGCAGACTGGAGATTTTTGAAGGACAACAGAAGTTGCATTCACCTCCTTACTGAGACAACCTCTACGTTATTTGGAAAGAATAAGTGAAGAAAGAAGTCATTCCCTGTGTTTTAAAGAAAACATAAAGTAGTTGTCAGTCTAGTAGGTCTGAAGTGGCCGCTAACCTTTATAGCAGCCACCACAGATGTGAGTGGTGATAAATTCAATTAAGCTTAGCAGCTGATATTTTAATCCATGGACTCATTGCCCCTCACCTCTACACAAACACCTCCTAGGCTATGTGACTCCTATGTAAATTAACACTCCTATTTTCAAAATGAAGCACTTCCTTCCACAACCTAGGTATAAGTGGGGCAACCCCTCAACGAACTAGGAAAACAAAGAAATGCTCCCAATAGAATTGGGACTCACTCCAGAGGTCATAGCCTTCTACTACAGATGCGAGTGGTGATAAATTCAATTAAGCTTAGCGCAGCCGATATTTTAATCCATGGACTCATTGCCCTTCACCTCTACACAAACACCTCCTAGGCTAGGTGATGACTCCTATGTGAATTAACACTCCTATTTTTCAAAATCAAGCACTTCCTTCCACAACCTAGGTACAAGTGGGGCAACCCCTCAACGAACTAGGGAAACAAAGAAATGCTTCCAACAGAATTGGGACTCACTCCAGAGGTCATAGCCTTCTGTAAATCACCTTCTAGAGATAGAGATTCATCTTTGACCAAATTTGGAATTCGGCATCACGAGTATGTGTTCAGTGGCCAATAAAATAAAAGGCAAAAAAAAGAGGAAATGCTCAGCTCAATCAAGTGAGATAAGAGGATACAGGGTTCAGATTTCCCTCAAAAAGGAGGTTTATTACATACAATGGCCAATAAAATAAAAGGGAAAAAAAAAGGAGGAAACACTCAGCTCAATCAAGTGAGACAAGAAGATACAGGATTCAGATTTCCCTCAAAAAGGAGGTTTATTACATACATTCATATATACCTTGCTACTATATCCTCCCTTTCTATGGATTATCAAGGTATTTACTTATTTTAGTCTGTCCACATCTTATATGTCAGTTGCCTTAAAAACATAATGCTTTACTGTACATCACTTGCCACTAATTTTGAATGGCAAAGTTAACAATGATTTGTTATGGCAAAGCATTCGGTCATCAGCCTAACTTACACGCTAAATGGTAGGACCAACCAACATGAAGCAGCGCAGGGGAAGAAGATTAGCCAACGGGCTAATCTCCAAGCCAAAAGGCTTAGGGATAGATTGTCTAGGTGCCTCACCAAAGACAAACAAACTCTCTTAACTGAGAACCAAACTCAAACTCTTTATTCAATATCAATCTCTTTTTTTTTATGAAGAGATTACATCTGTATTTAAAACTAAGATGCTATCTAAATAAGGAAACAACTAATTTTAATCAAATAAGAAGTCCTAAACCAAACATGACTAGACTTGCCAAATATTAATAAAACAACTACTAATAATAGAATCTACTCTAATCTACTGGACTTTATTGGTCTTAGGTCCAATAGCTGGCCAATGATGAATCTGGCCTGCATCAGTTCTCCCCCGCTTGGAAGAGAACTCGTCCTCGAGTTCGATAAATGTCCACCTGAGTCGAAAATTATTCAGACAAACTTTTGTCTTGTCTTCAAATCTATATTTTCATGACATGGCTTAAAAGCTTGTTGCAGTCTCTTCCTCCATATAATAGTAGATCGAAATGTTTTTGACTGTTAGTCTTTGCATGGAGCTTGGATGTGTGAACAAACCAGTAGATGCTTTAAGTGTTGATAGTCAAATATCCATATGTGATCTCTAAAGATGAAGTCAATGTGGGGAACTTTAACAACTTGAACTGCTTGTGAGATAATTGGAACAATGAATTTCACGGTTGGCGTCCTAATTGGATTTTATTGAAAAGGTAGAACAATCAATTCTCTTGGATGTTCAATGTCTGCTTGTATGTCAGCTTGATGTACCTTTTGCTTCTCACTTAAAGTTGTAATGAGATCTTTCGTTCCATAAATGGGCTTTTCAACATCATCATTGGAATTTGTTTCTTCTTTGTGTTCATCTTTTGACTCTTCAATTAATGGTGAGGAGGTAAATGAAGAGGTTGCTGGTCGTAATGGAAGGTCAACATATCATTTTTTCCAAAAAGAACAGATATTCTTCTCTTTATCATATTGCACTTTCCGATCAAAAAGCCATGGTTGTCCCAAAAGAATGAGTGATGATATTCATGGGAATTACATCACACCAAATTTTATCTTCATATACACCAATCTTGAAAGATACTAGACATACGTGAGTTACGATAATGACAAAAGCATTAGACCATGTAACTTTGTAAGGCATTGGAAGAGTCTCTGTAAGCCAATTGAGTTTGTTAATAACATATTGTGCCACAAAATTAATAGTACTGTCATGATTAATAACTAAATTAGTTAATCAGTCTTCACACCTTACTCGCGTCCGGAATATCATAGTCTGTTTCCACTCTTTGTCTTCCTTTTCATTGGTGGTGAGAAGTCTGCGAATGACAAGGGTGTAAATATCTTCTTCTTCAAATTTTGTTTCCATCAGATGAACTCTTGTCTGTCGCGGAGAATGTTCTTTCCCAGGCTTAACTTGTTGCAGGTAGGACCATTGAATCATGTGCTCAATATGAATTGCTTCCTTGTATGCTTCATGAACACTGTGACATGGTTTCATCTTTTCAAGAATGTCTGACTTCAAACCTCTGATAAAGTGAGTCAAATCATGCAGCTCATTCTGTTCCAAGCCACAAACTTGGTACAGTCTCGAAAATTGATATAAATATTCATAAACTGTTGAATCTGCCTATCCGAGATTGAGGAATTGCTCAAAGTAGACCTTGTTGGCAAAATACCAATCTCCATATTTATACTCATACAACATACTTTGAAATTCATCAGATGATCCAAAGATTTGCATATTAACTTTGCTGCAAGAAATTCAAAATCTTCTGAATGCTCAAAATATTAATAAAGCAACTAAAGCAACTACTAATAATCGAATCTACTCTAATCTATTGGACTTTATTGGTCTTGGGTCCAATAGCTAGCCAATCATGAATCTGGCCTGCATCACAACATTATTAATCCGATTCACAACAGTCCTTGTGTAGGGTGGATACTAGGACAGGTCACAGGGCGATACTATTGGTTCGACAAACCAAATTTCATGCATATTAGTCATGGCACGTAAGTACAAGAGGCAAAGAAAAGAGCAGAGGGTGGCAGCAGCCTCACTTCAAATAACCATTTACAACCAGTACAATAGGTAGGTAGGATAACCATTTACAACCAGTACAATAGGTAGGTAGGATAGTTCAATAAGTAGTGATGTATGCCACTAATCCATGCACAATATCTTTGAATCCATACATAATCATGAAAGCCAACTACATCAAAAAAAGACAAACAACAATGAAGAACTTATCGAAGTCTAATTATATCTTTCAATGCAATGCAGGGTAAGTTTGGCCACTCGAGAGTGCCAACAACAAAGAGATAGCAGTTTCACATTATGACACATAATTTCCAGTTGAGTTAATATGAAAGCCAATAGAAAGAAACATGCAGTTGCGACATCACATACCATATCATAGGCACGGACCGCCAAGGCTACCTTTTCATCAGCAATCCTAATGCTGTGCTTTTGCTCATCAAGTGCATCATCAGAGAATCTGATTAGTGAAGTGTCTGGCGTGATGTTACCAGATTGAACACCCCTCTTGATGTCCTCAATTTCTTTTTCACATCTTTGTTCATTTTCTTGTTGGAGAACTGATGACATCAACAAGATAAACAGTCCACCTTACATCCCATTTAATGCAAAGGGCGCAACCAGTAGAAACAGAAGCATAGACAAACATGCATGCACATACATTGGTGATGCATGATGTTTATCAACCATGGGGAGCCCCAAGGCCCATCAGGCCAGTCATATAACCAAAGGTGGGTGCATAACCAGCATGTTCAAAGAATAAATCAGCAGAGATTTACTTCAAGCCTTATCTTGGAAATCAGTAGAAATCTACTGTAGAGATTTACCTTGAGTATTATCTTGGTAAATCAATAAAGAACTACATCGAATCTTACTTTCATAAATGAATAGAGATTTACTCCTGTAATAGTTTGTTCATATGCTAGGAAACAATTTAGCAGAATCTTACCAAGATTGATGTTACTTGTCCAAATGGTTTGATATAAGCTAAGATTTAGAGAGAGGAACAAGCCAAATGGATTTGCTCGACATATAGCTAAAATTAAGAGAGAAGATCAACTCAACAATGAGATAGAAATTGCTCAATCCCTAGAAGTTGTCATTGCAAAAGGAAGTTATGTTTAGGAGTTGAACCAGCTCTGTTCTATTTAGGAGTTGAACCAACTCTGTTGATGTGAAGACCTCGATGTGCAGCTATGTTTACTCCTCAAGCTTAGAATTGGAGAAATAACGATCCATTGTTTTCCTCTTTGTTGTATAAATAGGGCATAACATTTATACCTTTTCTGATTTGGTGGATAACCAAGGAAATGCATTGAGAGCACTAGAATCAAGTTTATCACATTTTAGTACTAAGACATGTACCAAACAAGTTTGCCCAAAATCCTTAAAGAGGAGATATTCCACTTAAAACCTGAGAAGGAAGACAATCAATAATATATGCAGCTCCCAGTACTGGTTCACACCAATATTTTCCAAGAAATTCATGCTAAATAATGATCTCAAAGCGGTGCCATTTTTTTCATTTCAACTATCGTATTTTGTTATGGAATAGACAAACAAGTTGTTTGTCTTCTCATACAGATCGTATTCCTTAGCCCCTTTTAAAATAAAGTTCATGATTGTAAACCATTTTCTTGTAGAGAGATTTCTCCTTTAGAGATCCTGCTTGGGAGCCTTTAATTCAGGGGGTCTGCTTATTTGCTGATGATAGGGATTGAGAATTCCACACACCCCCTTAGACAGACTCCCTTGGGAAATTCTGAACACATTGGCACCTCATCTCTAGGACATCAGATAATTCTAGGACTACTTGACTTTTTAAATCTTTGAGTCTAGAGGATTGACTCTTCAACACAAAAATACTAACGCAAAACAGATGACCCAAATGTTGGGCCCAGCAAAGTAGTTTAGAAATTATTTTAAATTGCTTGTTATCAAATTTCAAATTTTATTTAAGGAGTATGAGTAGGATAGTTTCTAATTTAGTCTGCTTTCCTAGTTGATTAGGTTTCTTAGCCATCAAGTTTGTCACCCTATTTATATCACATTGTAGAGATGAAAAACTCAAACTTGATTATTGGAATAAAATTTATCGTGGGCTTTCTTCCCTTGGAAGGGTGCACCCTTGAGTTGAAGTCTAAACAAATATGTGTTTGAAGTGTCAGTGGACATGCGCTTCGGCACCCACACAAGCCCTAACCCTACAGCCTACATCAGTTTAGCATCAAAACCAAACGATTCTCGCCAATCGATCGGCACAGAGTACTTCTATCCCTACCATTCCATCGTCATTCATCCATTCCATAATCAATTTCCCTACCATCCCTACCATCCATGTTCCACAACCCATACCCGAAGTGCCCTTCACCATCCCCTCAAATCCCAGCATGAAAAAAATAAATAAATAAATAAAGAACCATAAACCCCTTCCCCACCTTTCCCCTCAACCATCAAATCCCTGTACCCAAGACCCCAACCCTCTTCAAACCCCAAATATGCAACAAATTTATATATATATATATATATTGTCGTCCAAAACCCCATCTGAGAGCCCCTTCGCAAAACTAAGGCTCTCATAAACCTAACCATCAAAACCCTTACCATCGTCTTTGGCTCTTTGCCCATCCCAGGTAGTCTCAAACCCCCAAAACCTAAATCTGAACCATAGCACTCTAGTCAAACGAACCCAACTTAACCACAATACCAACTCTAAACCATCCCTTACCCTACCTGAACCTCACTATTGTCCAAAAAATCCCATCAAACTCAATAGCACCCAAACCCTCTGAACCCCATTAGAACCAAAACTGAGATATTAAAAGAAAAGTTAGAAAAAAAAAAAACCTCCCAAACCACTACTCGGGTGGGGGTTTTTTTGTGTGTGTGTGTGTGTGTGTGTGTGTGTGTGGGGGGGGGGGGGGGGGGGGGGGCGCAAAGAAGGAAGAAACATACCTGGTTTGTCTTAGCTCCAATGTCTAACCACTGCATCATTGCAGTTCACCGAAAACCATCGCCATCACTAAAGATCGCCATCGCACACAAGACCACCGTCCTCCATCTCTAGCCATGTAGAGTAGAGAGAAAGAAAGGGTGAAAAACCATTCATTTTCCTTTTTATTTTGCTCTCGCACAGTATGAGGCAAAGCCTCAATTGAGAAGACCACACGTGTCCTCCCCGTGACACATGCCTGACAAGCCCATTGTGGGCCTGAATACAATTCGAGTCATTGTCAAATTGGTTCAAACCAATTCTGGTTGACCTAACCCATCAAAGCAAAAGCCCAAGCAGCTAAACAGACATTCTGACAGCATTGCAGACATTAGCCAGTTCAGTAAAAAACCAGTTTGACCATAATCAATGGCTAGACAAGCGTTTTGTGATTGTGGACCCATTTGAAGTTGGATTTTAGATCCTTTTTCTTTAGTGTGCTCGTGGTAATGAGATCTACATATCATCAGTCAATTTTTAAATTGCATTTAGAAAAATGGCCCAAAAGAAGAAGGCAAAAGTGGAGTCTTCATCCACAACTATGGAGAAATTGACTGAAACCATTGCGGAATTATCTAGAACTATTGCTCAATTATCCGCAACGATTATTCAGCTCCAAGAAACTCTTGTCATGATGGGTAAGAGAATAATGAATTTAGAAAATCATCAGAGTGCATATAATCACAAAGAAAATGGAGGAAATATTTGGAATCAACGAGATTAACCCACAAACAATGTTGATCGAGATTTAAAGATTAAACTTCATGATTGCTGAAAATGAAGGAAAATTGAAGCCAGTTGAATTTATGGATCAGTTAGTGTGTGTCGAAAATATTTTCTCACACAAGCTAATGGTCACCCCGGTAGCAACTTGATATCGCAATTATGCTGCAATATGGTGGGCCAAGTTGCAAAATAAAAGGAGGAACCAAAATATAGATCCTATTAAGACATTGATTGAAAGAAAGAATCATTTGAAACAAAAGTTCCTCCCAATCAATTACTCAAGAGATCTACATTCAAGTTTCAAGATTTGAAACAAGGATCTAGGTCATTTGTTGCGTATTATGAAGAGTTTATAACAATGCAAGCTCATTGTAGTTTAAATGGGGCAAATGATGTTTTAGTTGACTGATATTTTCACGGATTGAGAATAGACATACAACATATTCTTACATTCAAGAATTTTGATAATGTTGATGAGATCATCCACAATGCCATCACAGCCGAAGACATTGTAAACTATCAAGCCCAAAAATTCACTCGGTCTAAATGGGATGCACAAAAGACCTGATCAAAGTCGGATTCTAATCCAAGTGTCAGTTCCTCGAAAAAAGTTTTCACAAAGCCTAAAGACCATAATAGGATCACATGTTTTCATTGTAAACAACAAGGGCATAAATCATTTGAATGTTCCAAATGCATAAACCTCATTGAAAATGAAAGTGATGTGAAGGATACACCAGATGATCCTAATGAAAAAGAAATAGAAGAAGTGGAGGTAATAGAAGTCGAAAAGGATGGTAAAGTTCTTATGGTCTGGAAGGAGTCTACATGATGCAGTACAAACCGGCCCAAGAAGACTGGGCCCAAACATTGACCTACAAGTCAAATCCAGTCCATTGGGTTCAGTCATCAGCCCAATTGATTGAAAGCTACTGTGGCACCTTTTAAAATTATCATATTACTATTACCTTTTGCTTAAAAGGATTAGGAAGTTCATGTTTCAAGGAATTAGGAAGTATTTGTTTTAATTAGTAGCTCTTGTTTATCAAGAATTAGGTTTATTATCCTATAAATAAGAGACACCTCAATGTAGTTGATTATGTTTATTTGATTAATAAAATTTCTAGTTGGTTTTCCTCCAAATATGGGTTGTTTCTTGGTTATGATGGAGACTTGGGGCAAGATCCATTGTAGATTCGATCAATCCTTTAGGAGATTGATCTATTCTTCTCGATCGTGGATCGTGGCTGCGCCACTACACTAACAGTTGAAAAGAAATGGTTGTGGAAAAATATATTTCGTTCCACAAGTACAATGAATTGCCACTCTTGCATAGTTGTGATTGATGGATAGAGTTGTGAAAACTGAAAACATCATCTCTCAAACTCTTGATGATCGCCTAAAGTTGAAGGTTTATACGCATCATCATCCTTACTTTGTCAAATGGCTAATGACATGTGATAAAGTGCATGTGCGACATTCATGCCAAGTTACTTTTGCCATTGGTGAAGATTACAAAGATACAATTTAATGCGATATGCTACCAATTGATAGTGGAGATTTACTATTGGGTCGACAGTGGATGTATGACAATAATGGAACTCACAGCATGCACGACAAAACATACACAATTGATCACAGTGGAAAGCAAGTCACATTCCATCCAAAGAAACTAAAACCGCCGAAGAAGAGATCAAGAGCAAATACTACAAAAGTGCTTCACGTACACCATGTCTATAGAGAAAACATGAAAAAGACTTAAGTTCGAGGTCAAAGTCTTCTTTCAACCTAAGGGAATGATGTAGAACGGATGACCCAAGTGTGGGGCCTAGCAAAGTAGTTTAGAAATTATTTAATATTGCTTGTTATTAAATTTCCAACTTTATTTAAGGAGTGTGATTAAGATAGTTTCTAATTTAGTCCGCTTTCCTAATTGATTAGGTTTCTTAGCCATCAAATTTTTTTCCCTATTGATATTACATTGTAGAGATAAAAATCTCATACATAATTATTGGAATAAAATTTACTATCGGATTTCATCCCTCATAAAGATGCGCCCTTGTGTTGAAATCTCTATAGATGCATATTTGAAGTGTCTGCAAACACATGCTTAGCACCCATGCAAGCCCTAACCCTAAGGCCTGCATCAAATACTATCAACCTATTCTCTTCCTCTTATTTTTCTTCTTAGAAAATGTCTATGTCAATCTTCAACCTTTTTTCCTTTTGAGAAACAATTGTCTTTGATAAATGAAAATGCCAAACATGTTCTAACACTAAGCATAGTATTACTTTGAGAGTTGAAACTAAGGTGAGAAGAGTTGGGCCCATTATCAGACTGTCACATGTAAAACATGTAAATAAAAATTGTTATTTTATTGATGTGTAAAAGATTTGATCAGGCTTACAAAGGACCCAACACTTATTGCAATGCAATTTGGCAAGAGCCAATACAATAGAGAGAAACCTAATTTAAGTGGTTTTGACTTTAATAATTGGACCTATTGAGGCGACAACTCGAAGATAATTGTTCAGCGACTCGAGATAGAAGGTAAGAGGTTCCTTGTAAAGTGAAGCTATGAATAAAACTTCTCTTAACTAGAACACATACTCTAGGCCCATGTTAATATCTTCCATGTTCACGACCAGCCCAATAATAAGTTAAGCCACCATGGCAATCATTATCATGATTGCACAACCATGAAACGTAGGGCAAAAGTGTGAAAACCAGGCTGCCCAAACTGCAGCCTATAGGGTTAGATTGTGCATGGCCAGTAGGAGATAAAAAAAATGTATTGTTGCAATGCAATTGACCTTAAGAGGAAATCATGGTCTGAAGGCAAAAAATTCACAGAGGTCAAATGCAACAATAGGACATCTAGTTTTGAGTTTTGGGTCGTACCCCATATTTAGGTTGGTCCATAAACTGTTGATTACTTGTGTGCTAATGCCAAGAGAGTAATAGACCTGTGCATGATCACAATCTCCACCTAAAAATTCCTAGGTCATGGGCAGGGCTGTCAACGGTTCAAGCCAAGTAGTGTCTTGCCTTGGCCTGGCCCTAAAAGTTGCAGGCTTTCAAAATTAAGCCCTGCTCTAAGCTAGAGCTTTAGGAAAAAGGGAAAAAGCCATTGTTTTTACGGGCTTTAGAGGGTTGGGCTGGGCTAGGTACCCTTGTCGAAAGACCAGACCAGACTGACAGTCCTACTGGTTATCCTTATCTCCTCTAGGCAGAAAAGAAACAAAAGCAGACCTTTCAGGTTGCGTATCTACTACAGCGAGTCATGTTGTGCAATAAGACTCTGTACATTGAATCAGAGAGAAAATTATCACCAAAGATAGGGCAGAACCTGAACAGCTTCATCCCTCGAAGCAAATCATAAATGCACAGATGTTCAATGTTAGTTAGAAAATTGCATAAAGTGGCTCAACCAATGGTTGGCCAAGCCTAAACTCAATTAATCGCAGTCATTTTAGCATATATATTGCCTAACAAAAGCTACTCGCACAACGGAGAAGTTTTCTCACTGTGGAGAACATCATACCACTTGTGAGCTTCCTCCACTAAAGATCACCATTGTAGTTGATTACCTTTTTATTGTCCGTTGGCAAGGTAATTCTGAAAATATCACTTTAAGGACTCCATACAACTCAAACTTCACATATTCATTTTAGAACAACTCCTTGACTGATCAACTCGAACTTTGGAATTAACTGTAATAAAATGTATTTCAGAATTAGCAGCCACATGTACAGTTTGTTTATTCCCAAGCTCCAGAGGACATTTCTATTTTCGCATTTTGGTTTACAAAAAAAAAAAACTCAACAACAACAACAAATCACATTTGTTACTCAAGAAACAAATTTCACTAGTTCAAAAGAAAATAATGATGATAGTAAAATATACAAGAGACAGATTTCAAGTATCAGAGAAGACAAATCAATTGTTTTACAAGCATTTGAGTCTTAAAATTTCAATATTCAAGAGGCCACACTGGAAAGGTATTTTTGAGACCATGTTTGGTCCAGATCAATCACTACAAAACTTATACAACAAGTGCAATAATTCTCTCTGCCATAAAGCATACCTTGTAAACTTTTGTCAAGATTTCGCATCACTGAATAATGACGCCGCAACATGGTTGGCAATGTTTCTAGGCCTGACAAAAGGGTAGCCATCTATGTAATGACTCTTAAATTGTAAAAATCACTCACTGCATTGCATTTAATCAACATGGTACTTGCAAGATTGCAAAATAAAAGCAATAAACCAATAACCCAAATCATCCAATCCTACAGTTAAGGTGGTAAGAAAAGGAAAAGAAAATCACCACCATGTCAATTAAACAATACAAGGAAAGCAATGCTAAAAATGTAAAAAATTATGGAAGGACACAAGAATGGCTTCAAAACTAACCCACATTTGAGCTCTTCATAGTTGAAAATCAAACTAAGTGAGTTCATAAAATCTCACAAATTTAGTCATTAATCCTTCCCTCTATGACTAAGGCAACATAAATGTTGGCTTCTAACTAGAGCAATATCATGTGTTCCAATATCTATCAGGTTGATGGCGGGCATCAAATGAACAATGCAAGAACTGTCAGTTCTAAAACCATTTATACTTTGATAAGATGAATCACAATATATGAAATATGCTAGACCAAAAATACATGCAATCCACTAGTCACTATGAAAGGAAATACTACACTTTGTAAATACTCCAAAGTGGCGAGAAAACCCCTCAAAGCCCTATTCTGTACCAAAAATTGTTCATTCATCTTATTTTAAAGGTAATTTTCCCTTCCTTTTTTCACTCTTGTAAAGCATTCAAGCACGCACTCATACACACAACACAAATCCCTAACCAGCAGGGCAACAAATGGGAAATGATCCACAGTCATCCCTGTGGAAAGCGAGCTGCCTCATCACTGAATCATCAGTGGATTGGTATAATTCTCCCCTCTTTTACAACCCATAAAATGCCTAAAATGCCTTCTAGTAGAAGCCCAATCAGACACCCTGTTAGAGTTGGACCTACGCCAGCCCAACAAGGTCCCTTGACACATGGTATAGACTATAATAGGCTACATAAAGGAGTGGGCATTCTTCGCTGATCCTCTGATACATGGGCCCACAACATCCTCAGAGCATATAGGCAGTTTTCATTGGTTTCAAATCAAATATTAATTACGCAACGGCAACATAATTCAAACATTCATAATCCTAAATATACCAGTATAGACCCTCTATGTTGGTGAACTTTTTTGCATGTGCTGCCGTGAAGGTAATTAAACTACCTAAGGGTGAACCAGCAAAGCATACAAAATTTAAATCTTGTGCCCATCCTCCTAAACGGAGGCTATGTCTTACAACTACACCATCCCTAAGAAGACTAACACATTTTTTTTTTCAAAAAACAAGAAGACTGATGCTTAGAACTACTTCAAACCACTAATTATTGATTAAGAATACTATCCTTTTGTCAAATATTTTTCCTTTTTGTAGCTAATTTGGTTCATTGAAAAAGGAAACAATTTGAAACCACTACAAACATCTTCTCATATTTCTCATAGTCTTCTTCTCCACAAGGAACAAAATCAATACTTACGCATTGTATATGCTACTTCATTGTCCTCATTATTCAAATCTTGTGTCCATCCTCCTAAATGGAAGCTATGTCTTACAACTACACCATCCCTAAGAATACGGGTATACTACATGAACAATAATACTACTCCAAGAAAGAGAAAACTCCAACAAAGCAAAAGCTTTTAATTGATATCATGATCACTATCAACAACATGCTTCGCCAGAATATCTACCTCCTCTGTCGTGCTCAAATATTCATGCTGAAAATCGCCCCCCACCCGCCCCCCCTCCCCCCACAAAACAAAAAACCCCCCCAACAAAAAAAAAAAGCCCAAATAAATACTTTCAACTCTCAACCTACAAATCCATCCTTGAATAACTTAAAGCCTCTTTCACCACCAGTATTTTTTTCTCGTTAGTTTCTTTTACCCACAGGTTTTAAAAATAATATAGGATTTCCCCCTTCTCGTTCCTCAGCAGTCCCCAATTCCAACGACCCTGCACTGATCCATCCACAGTAAAACTCACCATCATTAGGAAGGCTATGCTCTATCTTTTGTCTCTTCTAACCCTCTCCAAAAAGATCGTCAGCCACATCCAGGATAAGAATAGCTTCCCCTGTTTCTATTCTTTTCACAAAACCATATCCCTCCATAAACTCAATCATGAACATCCTCTTTTTTCCCTACATGACCATTAAGTGTCCAGGAATTATGATGCTTTTCCAAACATATTAAAAAAATGGCAGCCCAACCACGAGGCTCTCACCGCTGCAGGGTCTGGGGAGGGTCAGATGTACTTATACTAACCCAAAAGTCTCAAAATCCTTCCAATCATTTTCACTTAATCCTGCCTGGGGTGGAAAAGCATGACAACATTTAAGATTCAATACGATATTAGCTATCATAACCCAATCATTCTCCCTCTTAACCTATATGATCTTCCATTATAGATTCCGACAACAACAATGCAGCATTCCCTCATCACTAGAATTTCACGTTATTGATGGTTTCTTTTTTTTTCTTTTTGCTTTTTTTTTTTTTTGGAACATGGGAAGAAAGCCCACTCACATGAAAAAGGAACCCACACAAACAAGAAGAAAGCCCATAAAAGTGGGAAGGGAGGCTGCACACGCAGACAGAGGTGGCATACTTAGGGTTTGAACCTTGGGTAGTCAGGTAAGAACACACACCTCTTACCATTGGGGTAAGCGGTTGTTCTTCACTTTATTGATGATTATCTATACATTAGTAAAGTTCATATCATACAGGGCTACCAAGTTGCCAAGGTGCGATCAATTTTTTATTTGGAACAAGTAATCACTACCTATATACTTGGTATATATAGTTGTAGTGGTAGCCCGCACTCAGGAGAAGCAGAAGGCCACCATTAATCCACATTGCATTAGTCCACTATAGTTAAAACTTAAAACTATGTACTGGGGCACCCTCGTTGCCCTCTCCAGTGATGATAAATATGTAAGCCCAATTCCACAAGGACATCTCTTTAGAGACAAGATAAATTTGTCCGGGATTTTTATAACATCTTTCATTTCATAATGAACCAAATATTGTGAATTGTTCCACTCTATAAAGTTTAATATATCTAGCAATGCAACAATGGGAGAAGCCACATTCCCCTCCACCATCATTTTAGGTCCAACATCATTCAGCCGCCCTGTGGATGTCTTTCTGACTCTTGACTCAAAAGTCTCAGAGTGAGTCAAATCCACTAAAAAACTAGGCCAAGTCGAGTCTTCACTGAGTTCAAAAAGACAGCGCATCAATCAAAGCTTAAATTAAAAAGAAAAAAACGTTCCTGGGACTTACATTTGGAATGCCAACTAAAATAAATTTCACAGATGGATGAACCGTGTGACGAGATTGTTTTAATTCAATAGCTATAATACATTTATTTACGCTCACTGCATCAAACATTACTAATCCAAAACAGAACTACACTGTAGAGTCTAGGCATGTATAACTAAAACTGCAAGCAAGGAAAGCAAAAACACCAGCATTCATGAGTAGGAAGAGAACCTTCAAGGGAATTATCCATAGCTTGATGTGTTGCAGAGAATAGGATTTGAAATCTGCGGTTGAAACCCTATGATTGAAAAGGAAACATAGCACAATATTTGAGAAGAGAGGCAAGGGAAAGAGAGAGAGAGAGAGAAAGAGAGAAAATTGCATTACCTGAATCGCAGAGCTTTGATCGTTGTCTATGAGAGGTTAGGAGCTGCTGCGAACGGATGGATTTACGAGAGAGAGAGACAGAGAGAGAGAGATTGGCCAGTGGTGGGAAGGGGTAGAGGGAGTAGTTAGGGTTAGGGTTTCTTCGTTCTACTTCTTCTTTGTGTTTCTTCGCTTCGATGGTTTTCGAGGGAGACTGAACGAGTCGACCCGTTTTGGAGGCTTTTGGTTTTTTACGTAAGGGTACTTGGCGTTTTCGAGAATCCTTGTTTAGGATTTTACGGGAATAAACCTTCCAAATGCCTATTGCACGAAAAGGGATTCACCAAAGTTTAATTCGCAAAATAAGTCTTGTGGGTCCGTTTTAATGCAAAAATAAATAAATAAATAAATACCGTTCCCCCACCCCACCCCCCCCCCGGCCCCGCCCCTTTAATATGAGCAATGTTATTGTCGCTACTTTTTTCTTCTTCCCCTTTTTTCTTCCTTCTCTTTCTCTCTCCCTTCCTACAGCGCCCCCTCCCCACTTTCTCTTCATTCTTTTCTCTACTGCTTCCAATGAAATTTATTTATCATTTTGTCTTCTACAGTTTCAATTTTCTTAATTTCTCTCTTTAAGGAGAAAACGATTGAAAAGAGAAGCAAGAAGAAAAAGGAGGAGGAGATTGCAAGGGAACATGGGGGCAAAGGTTACAACAACCTATTTACATTGGTCCAAACCCCAACTTCTTATATCTCATTCGCCTTCCCTTTCTCATACAACCTATGCTTCAACCTCGTCTCCCTCTTCGTCTTCCTCTCATTATTATTTTTCATCAAGACGAAACAGAAGAGGAAGGAGCATCGGCAACAGAGCAGTAGCAGCACTCATCTGATTCATTAGGTCTCGTTATCATCATCATCCGAGGTAGGGAAGACAAAGGCATAGGGTGAGATGATCTCAACCCACGTGGAGCACCAAGCAAACAATGTAGGTTTCCCTCTCTTGCTCAGCAAGAGTAGGAGGAAGTGGAAGGCTTATTTGGAGAATTATCATCATCATCAATGTCGTCCAACTATTATGTCAAGAATGCCTTCTCTTCCATGGTGTTCATGATTAGAGAGTTCCATTCCTACACCTTGCACATGCGGGAGATCATCTTCTGCCAACAGGGCCTAAATTTGCAGGGGATTATGGAGAGAGTGAGGAAGGAGAAGCACCCCTCCGTCATATAACTCTTTCAGCATATCTTTCCAACACCCCCACCCTCATGGAAAAAGAGGAAGAAGAAGAAGAAAGTAGCAACGATAGCGTCACTCATATAAGCAACATTATCATCACTTCTCCCCACTTTTTAAAAAAAAATGCACAAAAATGGATTCACAAGATATGATCTATACACCAAACTCTATAGGGTCTTTTTTCGTTTAGTAGACACCGAAGGGGTTTTTTCTCATAAAGTCCTCATGATTTTTTTACAATTGTTTTCTTCTCCATTCATGCATATAACCACTTGTCATGTTCATTGATTTTTTTTTTCTTAAGAAGATTTCAAAAAGATATGAAATGCTTGCCTTATTTTCAAAAAAAGTATATACAAATTTATTATTTCAAAAAAGTTTTCATATTTCAAAAGGAATGGTAAATTATTCTAGCCCTTCGCCATAATACCTAAAATCTCTATTATTCTAGTGTACATTCACTATTGTACTCCATGCCACATGACACCCCACCCAATGCTTTGATCCTTTCCACCGATTATAAGGGTGCTTATGGGCGCCTGTTTTGGTCCAAGGTTGGGCCTTGGGTATAAGTCATTTGACAGGCTTGGATTAAAATTATGGGCCCATTTGTTATATGGGCCAAGCTTGGACAAGTGATAGAAGCCTAAAGCTCGGCCTGACCTGAATAAGTGGATTAAGTTTTCAACTTTTCCTTCTTTTGTTTCTTCCCTTGGTCTCACTAAATTTTTTATCTTGATTTCCTTTTGCGACTTTTCCTCCCTATTCTCTCCGATTCTTTCTCCCTCTATTTCGTAATCACGAAATCTTCCATCTTACCGTCCTTCTGAAAGTCTTCCTCCCTTTTTTCAATTCTTTCTCATCAAGTATTCTATTTTCGATTGATTCTTCCTTTAATTTCACAATAAATCCTCTCTTTCGTGGCATATTTTCCTTTCATCCTTACCTCATTAGACCTCTAGACCTCGCAAGCATCGAGACTAAGGCGAGTTTGCACAAAGACTTTCAGGTACTCACCTTCTCCATTCTTCTTTCTTAAATAATTTATGAGGAGGGGACTTTAGGTTTCCATTTGTTACAAATTCCTACTGCTCTACACATGTATGAGGTGGGGAGAACTTATCTTGTACATGTATCATATTCCCGCAATTGACCACATTGTTTATATAATAAGCTTACTTGTGATTACTTGCTCAGTGACAATGACAGCCATATCTACCCATAGAGGGTTTTTTTTTCCCTGATAGCTCATGTGAAATCACTTTTAATTTAAAAAAATTATTTTTTATTTTAACATTTTAGATGAATTCAATTAGATTTGACAATGTGTATGAATAGGAATTGGTGCATAATAGCCATGTTGAACCCACCAATTCTTAAGGGTGCTTAAAAATGGGCCTAAATTAGGCTAGCTCCAGTTAATTATATGGGCTGGGCTTGGGCTTGGGCCCAGACTTAATAGATTTTATATGGCCTAGGCCAAGGCTAGCCACTTATTGCGGGCCAGTCCTAGGTTTAAGGATTCCAATTCACGTTGAAACCAGGTTTTCCCAAGCCCAGCCCAGCCCGATCCATGAGCACCCATAACCAGTTGGGAGATTAGATGCCTTTTACCAATAGTCCATCTCTCAGCTTTCCCCATCTTCATTTAATTATGTCATACTGTTTTATGAGTTCAACTTTGCCTTTTTCATTCGACCATTTGCAGTTGTCTTTTTCATGACTTTGCAACATATTTCGACTTTTTTTAATTTATTTATTTAAGAATATGTGGCCATTTTTAAAGCTTTTGTGATCACCCTCCATTCTTAGTTACTTTAAATTAGCTACTATTATATTTTTGTTGTAGATGAATTAATTGAATTAAGTGATGAATGAAAATTGAATTAAACACATTAACCGAAGTTAAATTGACTCATATTATCACTTGTTTCCACTACTCTTTATTTCATATCCCTTTCATAGCCCTACAATCAATAGTATTAATGATAATGGGCAACCACCATGAAGTTTGTGTTGAATTTTTATTAAATGACAGACTTTCCCTTGCATCCATCAGATGAAAAATATCATTATTTTATTCCAAGAAGAAGCAACCTCTCTCTCTATCTCCCCCATCTAACTCATGTACTTCAATTAAACAATTACTCATTTTGTTATCAAGACTGAATTGAATGCTAACAAATTAAAATTATTATTATTATTATAATTATTATATAGCAAACAGCAGGTATGAGGGCGGAGCATTGGATTTTGAAGTAGATTATTATTATTATTATTATTATTATTATTATTATAGCTTCTTGAAAAATCTCGCCTCATCTACCACATGGCATGGGCCCAACTAAAATCTTTAATTATACTCTCATCTCAATTCACATTTTTTATTCTGCAGGAGAACTTTTTGAACCTCTAAAACCTCTCGGCGCGTTACTAAGAAACTATACGTCCTCTCACTCCTCTCTCAACAAATTTTATCATTAACTCAAATCTCTTTATAAATATCATTTCCTTCTTTCGTGTCTAATTCTCCGCTCTCTAATACAACTCAACAACGATAATGTCACGACCATCATCTTATCTTTACAACAGGAGTCACAACAATCTAAAAATTTTCTTTCTATACTATTCTTCTTTAAAATTGAAAAAATGGCTAGGAAGAAAATAGATAAAAGCTGTCTTTCTTCAAAGGCCAAAAGAATTTGTATGCGTAATCCCTCTTCCTCTTACTCCTCCCCTATCTCTTTCTCTGTAAGCACCTACCAATTTATGGTTTTTTATTCCGATACTCTAGGCATAGAATATAAGGATTGACTGTAGAAACTAGGGATATAAATGGTATGGATTGGTATGAATTGAGCCTAATCTGTCACAAGAGCATCATTAACGGTTTTTAAATTTTGCAATCCGTAATTGAACTGTTGATAATTCAAAATCGAACCAAACCGAACTGCAAATAAACGGATTGGATCTGTTAAAAATCAAATAATTCGCATTTTGTTTCAAATACAAAATAAATAATCTTGAACTTAAGATCATTGCAAAAGTCCATACAAAAACCAACACAATAAAACCCCAATGCAAAGCCCATTGCAAAGATTTGGACCTAGCCCATAACACTTTTTTTATAATGTTAGATCTTAAAAACCTTAATTGGTTTTTTTTAGTTGTTTATGCAGTGTTTGGGAAGGATGATTGGCTCTGTGTGTATATATAGATATATATTTTTTTTCTGATAAAATTTATTTTTAAGAGAACTTTTCTGAGGTGGTCGCGAATCATCACAAATCCATCAATGGCTCGGATATGAAACTCTTAACGGTGAATAATTCCGCTCTTTTTTAGCTCATCAAAACTTTATTTTAAATTTGAATTTTGATTTGACTATCCAAAAATCTCATTATTTTGATATTCTTCCCCAATTTACTTATTCACCTAAAATAACTTAGGAGATTTACCATATTATAATGCACTAATGATGAGCTGGTTTACTATCAGTAAACTCTTTTAACCTTCCTCCTCTTTTAACCTTCCTCTTTATCAACTCTATTTTTATCGTCATTTCCTTTTTTTTTATTTCTAGACTCTTTTATACTGTTCTGATTTCGATCCCAATTTTTCCGCTTATCTATTTATATTATTAGATCATAAATATTTTTATTTTAGATATTTTATAATGTTTTAACTAAACTTTCAAATTTAATATATTTTTAATTTTCTGGCTTCTGCCCATGCTTTGCTATTTTATATATTACACCATTATTTTTAAAATCTAAAAAAAAAAAAAAAAGAAAGAAAGTTCACCCAAGAGAAAGCATCCGTTGTACTCTTCATGAGAGGTCCAGTATTTTTATTTTTATTCTTTTGGCATACACTTGCCTTGTGATTGACATGCGTCCAAAATAGACTTAAAAGAATGGGTGCAGCTTTCATAATTAAAGCCAGGTCCCCACAGGGTCTCGACAATGGTTGCAGCTTCAGATGTTGTCATGTTCCCATAGAACAAAAATGATGAGGGCAAATTACTGGTCCAATTAGTGTCACAGTGCTTTCGTTTCTAAGAGCAAAGCTTTTTTAATGTAACTAAAGGGATCCTGTACAACATATTCTCAATATAATAATTTAATTTTGATATACCGTTGCCATATAAGTTTTACTATAGTCCAGGCACAGCACGAAATAACAGAAAAACAATGCCAAATGGGCCCTAAATGTCTTCAAAAGGACATGCAAACAATTTTGCACAATTTAGTTGTGAATTTGAGCCAACTACTCGAGTGTGATTTTCACAACCTAATCCCTAGAATGTCCATTTTAGCACCAAAGGGCACAGTACCGCCAGTAATTGAGTATTTAGGAATTCTAAGGAATACATTTCCTAATATGCTAGGAATAGTAGAAACATGATGGAAATGTCAATGGAAATCTGACTAGGCCATAACATGGCATTACTACATCTGTTGTGTTAATCACGTTTCTATCATAGTACTCAATCAAACAGTAGAAACCACTCCTGCACCAATGGAGTAGACGGTAATCATTTTGAAGAGTCCAGACTATCTATATGGGGCCCATGATGGAGTTAGATTCCTATGTAGGATGAACTGTTTATAAAGCACAAATTTGACAGTAAATTGGGGTGATTCAATACAATAGTGATGATTTCTCCATTCAGGATCAAATTTTGGCCACACCTCATCAATCCATCCCAAGAGATGATCCAATTGACAAGGCCTTTTGCTATGGTAACGATTGATGAGACGGTGGAGCATAACCCATAAGCCCTAAAATTGGAGCTGCACCCACAGGGATAATCACGAGTCTTACAATTCTTACTGACCCACTCTTCAATTGCAGCAATGGCTGGCCTCCTAGAAAATATTCAAAAGTTTTAGTTGGGGTGGACATGGGTCAAACCGACCCATCTATTCCTTATTTTTAGTCAGAAAGTTAGGTTGTACATAGGACAATTTTTCTCAATAACAATATTCATTGCAGCTTTAATCACAAATTTCTTTAACCAAGCGATTGTTCCGAGTCTACATAAGGCTTAAATGGAAGGAAGCCTGCATCAAGTTCGGGTAATGGGGGCTGCTCAAAACAAACGTTGCAGACATAGTAGAATATAGATATTAGCACTTGCCATATCTAAGTTCTGCAGGCTCTATGATTGATCGTACAAGCCTGTCTGGCACCTATATGGCTTTTTCTCAAAGGCCTAAAGACTTGGACAGCTTGGAGGTCCTCGCATCAATACCTCCCATAATCCAATGATGTGGCTGTCTCTGAAAATGGCCCGGTTACTCAAAACACATGGGCCCTAGTTCACAGCAGGCACTGCCACTGTTCAAGTTCGGTGCCATCAATGATTTGCCAAATTGATTCATAATACGCAATCAGTCATAATTCTATATAAAGAAAAACATGTTCAGTTGGCAGTGTTAATATTCTTTTCTAATGCTGAAGAAGAAGAATAAGCAATCACCATGAAGAAGCATGAAGATTCTATCAAAATTTCAACTCACACCGGCACGAATGGGGCAATCACTCATAATTCAAAAGATTTATTATTATTACACTTAGGGATCCCAATCCCTCCTCCCTCCCAAAATGGATATGGGTACATTTTTCACAGCTTGTTTATCTTACCACAAACCCTCTAAAAGCCTAAGAACAAACCAACCCAATCAAAGACCCAAACAATTGCCCTATCAAGGGGGATATTTTGGATAGACACACTATACAAATACACAATAATGAATAAACCAACCCAAACGCCACAAATGCATCCACCCATGCCAACTTAACCATGATTAGCATCAACAACAGCACCTGATCTTGCTTGTGATATCCTGTTTGCATAGATTGTCACCAGACGTAGCTGCGTGCTGTTGAGGCCCTCCAAATATGGCAGGAATGCTTTCCCAAGCATGATATAGATGTCCACCAAACAGAATACTACAGTCTGCACACACACAAAACCAACCAATTAATCAGAGTCAAATGTGGACCAGATCAAGTAAATAACAAAAAAAAAAAAAAAAAAGAACAGTTGTTTGGACTAGATTAAAAAAATGTGGACCAGATCAAGTAGCAGCAACTATATGGATATAATAACAGTTGGATGCACCATCATATAAAAAGGGGTGGGAACTAGTATGTTTGGACTAGGCAGACAGGTGAAAAGTAGTACTCTCAACTAATAAACAAGAATAAGCTGCTGACTTCAGGTGGGAAAGGAATACTTCACACCAAAACTCCCCACAACATCTACACAGGAATCAATACCCTGGTAATCTCAGAAGAACCTGAAATTCCACGAGCTCTATACTTCAGCCCAACAGAGAAACAATAACTGGGCCCTCTTAGCCACACTGAGGGAGGGTGAGGGGTTATGTAACAGTGCTGCACCACAGAATCTCCACCACAACAAATGGATGTTGCCCGGGCTAAACACAATCCAAAGCCTTCACACCTTCTTATGGTGCAAATGGCAAGAAAACCATTGCAAATAACTCAGCCCCAACTTTCATGCACAACGGCCCTTTGATAGGTACCCATGTGCACATGCCCAATGTCTACACCTTGTATAAATGATTAAAACCATGGTTTTCCAACTCAGTGGGAGAAACAGACACGAGTAACTGGATCATGTCAACCAGGAAACTTGTTGGGTCAACCAAGTGGGTCAGTCAAATAGTTTCATATTTCATTATAAAGTGAAATATAGAAAATACTCAAAAATTATAAAATTGTTTACTAAAAACTATAGAAATGCCATATGAACTGTAATTTCAATTATTAGTTTTCATTCAAAAATAGTCAAACTTGGACCATTTCAGTAATATAAGATTTATGTTCGGTTTGCATTTGACTTCCTATATGTAGGAATAAAATGCCGTTGGACTAGCCAATCCACTTGGCTAGACCAGGACGAGTGAAGGAAACTGGTAAGTCGACCAAGCGATGAACCAGGTCTCCACCAAAGCTCGTCTAGACAAAGTCAAACCCCTAGCTAGTCATTCTGCATGTAACCAAAGTTGAGTTCACTCCGCCAGATTCCTAGTCACCCCACTGGAAAAGGATGACTCAAACCATCAATCAACTGATTACGGTGGAAAGTTGTAGCAAATTTAGTAGTATGAAGGAAACAATACGTTTAAAAGATTCTAATGAAAAATGTAATAATTTGATCAGAAATACATAGGGGTAGCCATTGTTGAGTGTAACTTTCACCTTCATTGCAAAGGTTTCACACTGATCATTCCCTGAGAAAAACACTGGAAACCACAATAATTTTGTCCTCTGCCCAATCAAGAGCAGCAAAACTAAAATGGATGCAGGGAAATACTAGATCAACAAAATTTTGACACTAAAATCATTTTCTTAGTCTTGCCCCACCCATAAACAAATCTAGGTACAATTCATGACAATTTTCAAATTACCCACAAGCAAATCGCCAATGCAAAGAAAGGGAAATGAGACATTTAGTTATTTTCAAGGCACAAGAATTCACCAGTAATTATACAACAGACTGGCAGGTGCTAAAAGTGTAATTTGGTCTACTCTAGAGCACTACAAATTTTGTTAGAAAACTTATCAATTCAAGAATATTTCCAAAAAATGTACAGAATCACAACTTTAACATCATTTCAACAGATGCTGATGTCTTCAGAAGTAAAACAACAATAAAATAAAAGATGAAAAAAAATTGGGTCTTAAAACCCCCTATGAAAACCTAAACCAATTCAGGTATAATATATTAGTCCACTTTCTTTGAAACAACAATGTAGCAGATAGTAAAAGAAACAAAATTAAATGCAAACAATAATGGTCATAATACTAACCTTGCGGACATCAGCACTCTGGTTCCCAAATGCATCAAAAAGAGCAGGCAAGAAGGAAGGCAACTGGGCCATTAGTTCCTCTTGTGAGAGTCTCCCCACAAGCTGAAATCATACAAGACATCAGGATTATTAGTGTATCACACTAACACCAAAAACAGAATTCATGTAGCCGACCCCAACATGGTTGGGATAAGGTTTTAATGATGATGATGATGATGACACTAACACCAAAAGCTAACACTAAACTGCTTGACACTTCAAGTTACCAAGAGTATCGTTTTTAGGTGAATGTAATATGTTCCCTCCACCACTAGTTGTTAAGATCCGAGGATTCAGGATATAAATCTTATGATAAGAATTGATCCTTGGGAAAAGATTCATATCCCTACATTGAATCCCATTTCCAGAAAGCTCTTAAGATTTGAGTGTAACTCTACAATTCGTCAAATCTCACAATTCAGGAAACACATCCAGACACCCAAAAGATGAAAAAATAATGGATGACTAATTGTCATTTTTTTTGCCTTTATCCTTTTCCATCTGCTGGCATTTCTGTTTATAGGATGTTATTTAGTGATTTAAAAAAAAAACCCTCTCAAGAGAAGAAATTGTGGAGTTAGAAATTGTGACATTTTAGGAAGTTGGAGAGAAACAACAAAGAAGCATGTGCCTGGACCGTTCAACTATAAGAGGATGATTTTTTTTTTTTAATGATAACTTCCATTAAAATCAAACCAGTAGGAAAGATTTATACTGGCCAGAAGAAGCAAGCACAAACAGGAACCAAAAATGGGAAACAACAGCAACAAATAGCAAAAGACTGGAAACCAAAACTAACACACTGGTCAAGAGAAGGCTATTTCCTTCCAATTAAACAAAATTTGATCAACAGGGTAGTATTTGAATCTAGGAGTCATCTTACCCACTGTGTGACCGAAAATTTAATTTGCCATATAGAATCTCTTCATTAGTTGTTGTTCCTTCAAAATATCTGGCATTCCTTTCCACCCAGATATGCAATAACTGAAAGAAAGGACACCTTCCACATCTCCTTCCCTTTTGGAGACCCAATAGGAAATTTCCACTCCTCAAAAAGGTTCTAAAGAAGCTCCGGCAAGACCCGATTACACCCAAACTAGCTGATGACAGAATTCCATATGTTCACCACATACCTGCATCTCAATAGAAGATTATCTACATTTTCCTCATCCTCCAAGCACATTGGGCAGGCATTGACAACGCTCTTCCTTCTTCTTCTAAGATTATTTAAAGTTGATTCTCCTCCAGAGGGTGAGCCTAGCAAAGCCACTACCCTAGGAGGAGTCTTAAATAATGCGGAATGGAATGGAGACATGGGGCGGACAAGGTAGAAGATGGAGACATAGGGGAAAAATTGGGCTCTTACCAAACTCCAGTTACAGGAGGTGTTAGAAAATTGGGCTCTCACCAAACTCTAATCGTAGGAGGCATTGGGATTTCGAGGAGAACTCGAAGAACGTGGGAAGATCCCAATAATTTTCATTAATCAATCAATAACTACTGAGCCAAAAAGGCTTTACAATGCTTAAATACATAAAAGACTAACCCTAAGACTAATTTATACCATCCAATCATATTGATGGCTGAGATTAAAACATCATTTAAACATCTTATTAAAACAACTTAAAGCAAACAAAACCCTAAATAAACTAGGATAGGTGGGCTAGGCCCAAAGACAGGTCGACCCATAGGAGACCATGGGCCTGTCCTGCATCAATTCTCCTCTGCTTGGAGAAAACTCGACCTCGAGTTTTAGTAGAAGTCCTCCAGGGTCAAATATCAAGCGTACAAATCTTCGATGTGCTTCTTGATCTTCAACTTCTTGGCATGCTTTGAAAGCTGTAATCAATCTTTGCAGCCAGCTAGAAAGGAACTGGACGTATGATTTCTGCTGATGTTTGACAACATTGATGTGCGATGTGACCATTAGATGTAGCAATTGTTGGTGTTGAAGTAGTAGATCATAGTCTTCTATTATTAACAATCTATCCCCAAAAATGAAATCAATGCGAGGGATATCAATGAGTTGTACAACTTTTTCAACACTGGCTTTTTCTTCGGTGGAGACAGGATTTTCTGAATATGATTCTACAGTCATATCCATTGGATCTTCAGGTTGATTACGAACCATATTCAAGTCTTCAAATTTACTTATGGCCGGCATCTATTGATCATCATTTTCAACTTCCAAAACAACAACCTGTTCAACCACTGATGTATTTTGCTCTTCAGGAAGGGGACTTATTATAAGATCCACGAGATGATGAGACTCCTTGTGGTTTTCTTCACTATGTAGTTCTTCTTGTTCCACCTGCACTGAATTGATGGTGGAATCATTTGTTTCCAGCTTTTGTCCCTCTAGATCAACTTTGACGGCTTCCACAACGGGATCAACAACATGAACTTCGGTAGTTTGTGGAGATTTTTCTCTTTGCATTTTTGCTATTCAAAGACGATAACAATTTATCAAACGTTCGACACGGATCGCTTCCTGAAATGCTTCATATACAGTCATACAAGCTCTCATATTTTGCCGAATGCTTGGTTTCAAACCTCCAACAAAGATAGTGCAATAATGTTCATCACTTTCATCTTGTCTACATAATATGCGTAGCCTTACAAATTCAGCATCCTAATCAAGAACTGCTAGCTTGCCTTGTCTTAAATTCAGAAATTGATAAAAGTAGGCTTTATTATCAACATGCCATTGTCCATACTTATGTGAATATGTCACTCCAAGCATAGCACGATGCAATTGCAATGATAGCTCTTCCTCCGATTCCATATGGAATACTTCTAAAATAATGCACTTTTTTTGTTATTAAAAAAAAAAATCAATCTGACCTATTGTGTAGTTTTCTTCAAAACAAGCGCACAGGATCAAACATATCTGAAATTGGAGTCCGGATGGCCTTGATATCGCAAAATAAGATTTGTGTGTCAATTTGGTCAAACCTGCTGTGTGACCTTGTTGCTGATGTCACAGACTGTTGAACTGGGCTTCTCAAACTGTTCAGGGGACCCAAATTGACAGGCCTACTCTTTTTTTTTTTTTTTCTATGAGTTAGTCAGAGTTGGGCCTCACTCAAGTTGAAGCCCACAAAATGGCTTAGTCGATGTGCAAGTGGTGGACTCGGGTCGGGTTCGACCAACGCAAATTCCTAGCCCTCATTCTCGTTCTTCACGCCAAAATAAAAAAAAAAGGAGGGCAAGCCTTCCTCTTGGTGCTGTCTTTGAATGGAAAGAAAGGCGATGGAGGCGGGCTGTTTTGGGTGGCGATGCAAGCTTTGGGTGACACCGCTGATGGGGGTGGAGCCCTGCAATGATGGCACCGATACGCTGCGGCCGTTCTTCGTTTCTTCTTTCAACTGCTTCTTGGTGAGAGAGAATGGAGGGCAAGGTGTTGCTCGTCGATGACTGTGTTGTTGCCGATGGTGGCTAGTGGCAAAGACGACGATCGACGGCAATGGCGTGCAAGGTTCCAAGAATGCCTTCTTCTCCTCCTCCTCTTTCTCTCTCTGTTTTTAGGGTTTTTTTTTTTTTTTTACTGTTGTGGATGGGATCTGGTTGGGGTGGGTTTTGGTCAATGGGATTGGGCAGGGGTGATTCGGTAGGTTGCAGTAGATGGATGTATGCTGGTTTTGGGTTTGGGATGTTGCAATGGGTTGGGGTTGGCTATTTGGCTCCACTCGGATGGATTGGTTCAAAAGTGGCCGGTAGTAGTGGAATGGTGCCTAATGAGTTTCTGTAGATTTGTAATGAAGATCTGGCGTAGGGATATGGGTTTTGTGATTAAGGTTCCAAGGGTTGGGTGAGGCTGATGCAGTCTAGGGCCCAGCCGCCTCTCAGCCCCTCTTCAAATTAGATTAGGATTATTATTATTATTAGGAAAGTTTCTATTTTTAGCCTAGGTTTTCTTGCTTATTAAGATTGTTTTACTATATATATGGCTTTGTAGAGAAGAACTTCTCAGATTTGGTTAATTAATAGAATTGGGTTTTCCATAGAGGTGCGTCCTCGTGTGTGTTGAAGTCTTCGTGACGATTCGAAGTGTCCTTGGACACGTGCTTAGGCACCCCCACGCAGCCCTAACCCTTGGGCTGCATCAGATTGGTATCAGAGCTCCGATCCAGTCACCGGGAGCCCTCTGGTTGTTCCCGGAATTTATCACCCCATCCACTGTTCATCTCATCCCAGACGACCCATCCTCTCCGCTGCCATTCCAGACGACACCCCTTTCCTAACCTAATCCCCTTCAGACCCCTAAATCCGACACCCTCTGTCTACCCACAACCCCGCCAGAAACCCAAACTCGTCTTATCCCTGCGGTATCCTCGAAACCCAGTCCCAGTCGAAGGCCAGAACTAATCTTCCCGCACGCCTGCACCACAGCCCACCATCTTCCTTCTCAGATCTACACATCGCCCCATCCTCCCTAACCAAACCGCAACCCTAACACCACGCCTCTGTTCAATCCCCTTCGCCGGCACCCATCCACCCCCATCGACCCCTCTCAGCCAACCCTTATTCAATCCATCGGTCCCTCCCAAGCCTCAACAACAAAGCGGCACCCTCAATCCCCCACCCCTGGAGTGAAAAATAAAAATAAAAAAGGGCAGAAGCAGAGGCGCGAGCTCGAGAGGCGCGAGCTCGAAAGACCGAGAGAAAGATCAGCATACCTGGTTCTTGCTCTGCAACCACAACCCGCTGCCGTTTGCCCTCATCGCCGCCATCAACCGCCGCCGTACGCTGTCGTCGCCGCTGCAAGTCGCCGTTGCAAGGGCCTTCTTCTGTCTGCTATCGCCGAGCGCAGCACCCCGCCACCTGCACCGGAACTCCACCCCTCGCTGCTACTGCCTGCAGTCGTCGCCACCCACTGTCGTGCCGTTCGCAGTTCTCCGTTCGCTGTTGTCGTCAAACGCCAACGCAGTCATCGCCATCTCCTTCATCTCGCCAGTTCTTCTTCTCGTCAGCAGGTAGCAGCTCAGGAGCCAGCGTTTCTCTGGGTTTTAACGAAAGAGTCACATGTGACCTTGACACGTGCGTGACGAGCCTTTTGGGCTGATATTCCATTCAGGTCGTTATTGGGTCCAGACAGATCCATTCGACCCAAGTGCTGCAGAAGTCAACTTATTTGCAATATTCAGTCAATTGATATCGGAAATATTCTATTGCAGCCATCTGACATCAGAAAGTACTGTGTTCCTGGAGAATCGATCTACACATCAGGTCAGTCAGATTCAATTTTGCATTTAAAAAAAAAATGCCTCCAAAGAAGCAAGTGGATGCTAAATCTTCATCTTCTTCACTTGAAGATTTGGCGACTGCCATTAGAGAATTATCTACAAAAGTTGATGGCATGCACACTATCCTGCAACAATTGGACATTCGAGTAACAAATTTGGAAAATCATCAGCGTGTGCATCACCACCGTGATAGTGCAAATATTCGGAATCAACGGGATCCAGCGGTCCAAAATCCTGATCGAGATTTAGGAATTAAAATTGGGATTCCCGAATATGATGGAAAATTTGAAACAACGGTCCAAGGCAGTTGTTGAATATTCTGAGGAATTTTTGACTCTGCAAGCTCGTTGTGGTTTGAATGAAGATGATGATGTGGTAGTTGATAGATTTTTCAATGGATTGAGACTAGACATTCAGCATATCCTTGCCTTCCAACATTTTGATAATGTCGATGAACTCATCCAACATGCTATCAAGGCTGAGGGAATTGCAAATCATCAAGTACAAAAATCCAAATGGGCTCAGCCAAAGAATTCCCCTCTACAAGAAGCTAAATCCAATGGACAGATTTTTGCTAGGACTGAAGGTCAAAATAAGATGCTTTGTTTTCATTGTCACCAGCACGGGCATCGCGCTGCAGATTGTCCAAAGCGAATACATCTAATTGAGATTGAAGGTACTGATAACAATATCCGAGATGATATTGACACTGATCCTAAGGATATTGACAATTCCAAGGATATTGACATTGCGGACATTGACTTCACCGATGCAGAGCCCCCAGATGACGCTCTTATTGTCCTCAAGGATGCTTCACCAACTGTTGAGCATAAGTGGTTGCGCAAAAATATTTTCCGTTCCACAGGAATGATTCAGGGACAAAACTGCACAGTTGTTATTGACAGTGGAAGTTGTGAAAATCTCATCTCCCAGGCTCTTGTTGATCGCCTTCAATTGCAAGTTTATAAGCATAACCGTCCTTATTTTGTCAAATGGCTAATGAATGGTGATCGAGCGCATGTTCGACATACTTGCAAAGTTACTTTTGCCGTTGGTGAGACTTACAAAGATACAATCTGGTGTGATGTGCTACCTATGGATAGTCGTGATATCTTATTGGGCCGTCCTTGGATGTATGATAAAAATGGAACTCATGGTATGCGCGACAACACCTATACATTCATGCATGGTGGACAGCAAGTTACTCTTTATCCTGAGAAACCACAACCGCCAAAGAAGAATTCCTGGAAAGCTGCCACAAAGGATGTCCTTCATGTTCAACACATTTACACTGGCAATCCGAAGCAGCATCGAGTTCGAGGACGAACTCTTCTTTCAACCCGGGGAAGATGATGCAGTCTAGGGCCCAGCCGCCTCTCAGCCCCTCTTCAAATTAGATTAGGATTATTATTATTATTAGGAAAGTTTCTATTTTTAGCCTAGGTTTTCTTGCTTATTAAGATTTTTTTACTATATATATGGCTTTGTAGAGAAGAACTTCTTGCTTATTAAGATTGTTTTACTATATATATGGCTTTGTAGAGAAGAACTTCTCAGATTTGGTTGATTAATAGAATTGGGTTTTCCATAGAGGTGCGTCCTCGTGTGTGTTGAAGTCTTCATGACGATTCGAAGTGTCCTTGGACACGTGCTTAGGCACCCCCACGCAGCCCTAACCCTTGGGCTGCATCAGAGGCTTTGGTGAGAAGAGTAACGATGGGTCGTGCGCACGTAGTGAAGGAGGGAGGGGTCTTGGTTGGGTGGTGGGATTTAGAGTGATGGCGTTAGGGATGATTAGCTAAAAGGGGATTGGTGTTTTGGATCTCAGATTCGGGGTGGGTATGGAACGTGTGCTAGGTCTGGGGTTTTGAAGATCGATGGGTCTTTGGGGCTTTAGATCTAGCAGATGTAGGCCCCAGGGTTGTCACGGGGTTTTTTCATGATGGGGATTTCAAGAGGCAGTGGGATATGGGTTTTGGTGTCGATGTTTGGATCTAGGGAAAACTTCAAAAAGGGTTTCAGTGGCTCCAGGTGTCGGAAGGAAGGGGGACTGCAGATTGGTGAAGAAGATGGCTTTGCAGCAACAATCAAATGCCGAGAACGGAATCTGGGATGGATCGCTCTTCGCCTCTGATACCAACTAATGGGGAACAGAATGGAGACGTAGGGCGGGCAAGGTAAAAGATAGAGATATAGGGGAAAAATTGGGCTCTCACCAAACTCCAGTTACAGGAAGTGTTAGAAAATTGGGCTCTCAGCCTCTCACCAAACTCCAGTCGCAAGAGGCATTAGGGATTTCGAGGAGAATTCAAAGAACGTGGAAAGATCCCAATAATTTTCATTAATTAATCAATAACTACTGAGCCAAAAAGGCTTTACAATGTTTAAATAGATAAAAGACTAACCCTAAGACTAATTACGACCATCCAATCACATTGATGGCTGAGATTAAAACATCATTTAAACATCTTATTAAAACAACTAAAAGCAAACAAAATCCTAAATAAACTAGGATAAGTGGGCTAGGCCCAAAGACGGGTCGACCCAAGGGAGACCATGGGTCTGTCCTGCATCATTAAATTTCCATGTGCTAGCTAAGCAACTTCTAATCCCATCCCTTGTAGATAGGGCCGAATAAAAGGAACAGACTGAGAATAACCCACTTTTTGAGGCTTTCAATACCCTAGCATCTTCCCCTTTATAGGGAATTTGTATGTCCCTTAAGTGCATGTTTGAGGGAGGGGTAGGGTAAAGTAGAGTATAGTAAACCTAAAATCAAGAAAGAATAATATATGATTGAATTATGATGACTTTTTGTTTTTAGTTGTTTAATATGGAATCTTTTTGACTTTTTGTATAAAAAGTAGAAATTTTTTTGTAATTTAGTGATGACTATTTGACTTTTTTTGAAAAAGGAGGAAGGAAATTTGAATTTGTTTTTAGTTGTTTGATATGGGATCTTTTTGACTTTTTGTATAAAAAGTACAGATTTTTTTGTAATTTAGTAATGACTATTTGACTTTTTTTGAAAAAGGAGGAAGGAAATTTGAACTTTTTAAAAGGAGGGGGGAAATTTGAATTTTAAAATTTTTATTTTACTCTACTTTACCCTACCCCTTCCCAAAACATGCCCTAAAAGATATAGAAAAGACATAAATTGAGCCTCCTCATGCTCCTTCAAATTCTTCTGAAAGCTGGGGCACCAAATGAGCTGTCCCCTTATGACAGATCATTTGAGATAGCTTTTTACCTTCGGTTCCTTCTCCAAGGCGCAATTGGCCAAATCTGAGTATTTAGAAGCTAAAGGGCCATCACCTACCCAGTTATCTCGCCGAAAAAGAATCTTCTTCCTTTAGCATACCTGGTATCTGCTGCATAAAGTTCACTTTTGTAAAAATTATGCCCTTCACATTGTCAAGCAATTATTAGTAAAATCACGAACCTCCCAACCACCCCTTTGATTGCCATACTTAGCCAAAACAACCAATCTCCAGAGACCTTCCGACTCATCTCCTAATCTACAAAACCACTTACCTAACAGGGCTTAATTCATATATCTAAGGGATCTGATACCCAAACCTCCCTCTAGCTTGGATGTGCAAACTGATGCCTAGTCTACCAGATGAATCTTCCTTTCAACGCTCCTTCCATGCTAAAGGAACTCCCTTTGCAGCTTCTCCATCCTGTTAATTACAAATATTGGGCACTCTAGTATTGACATGAAATAGATAGGTTGATTTCCCAAAACCGCTTTTATCATAGTAATTCTTTCTCCCAGAGAAAGATGATTTGCTTTCCAGATGGATAACGTTCTCTCCACCCTTTCCACTACTGGATTCCATACAACTTTATTAGCTGGCCCTAGATGTAACTAGAAAGATCCCACTTTGCATCCAAGAATTCCTGCAAGTTGTCCCATGAGAGAATCCTCTACTCTTATCCCTATCAACTCACATTTAAAGAAATTCAACTTTAGACCGGACACTACTTTGAAACAAATGAGAATGGCTTTGACTCTTTTTATTTGATCTTCATTAGCTTCACAGAATATCAGTGTAGTATGCAAACTGCAAATGAGATATGGAGGGGGCCATTCTTGTTACCCCGAATCCCCTAATAAGGTCCTGGTTTTCAGCCACCCTCAGCATCCTGCTTAACGCCTTCGCTACTATTACAAAGAGAAAAGGTTATAAGGCATCACCTTGCCTTAATCCTCTTTGAGCTTGGAAGAAACCTTTTGAGAACCATTAATCAAGATGGAAAAAACAAGCTTAAGGCAGGCATTCCTTGATCCAACTTCTCCACCTAACACGAAAGCCCACTCTATAGAGTAGATATTGCAGAAATCCACAGTCCACCCTGTGATTTGTCTTCTCCAAGTCCAGTTTGCAGATAAGACCTGGACTCCTTTCCTTGTCCCTTGAGTGCACGCATTTATTGGCTATAAGAACTCCATCTAGGATTTGCCTTCCTTTGACAAAAGCCCCTTGTTCTGTAGAGATAATCAATGGTAATATCTTCTGCAGCCTCCCTGCCAAAACCTTTGCTAAGATCTTGCACACTTCCAGTAAAGCTAATGGGTCTGAAATCTTGTATACTGATTTCCCTGTCCTTCAGAATTAGGGCAATGAAAGAGGCAACTATTCCTTTAGATAACTTCCCTCTAGAATGGAATTCTTCCATGAAGTCAAGCATATAATCTTTTAACATACTCCAACAGTCCTAGAGGAAGCCATCCCATGAAAAAACTTGGTGTTCTTACCATCTTTCAGTCATTTGCATCTTGATCTCTGGCTCCACATAATTTCACATCCCTTAGAATTCCTTGAAACTCTTCTTTAAGGCTTATTCTTCTTGCTACTTCCTCACAAGGTTGCAGGCCAAGTTCCTCTTTCTTATCAAGGCTTTGAATTTCTTCCAGCAAATGACCCTCCTGCATCTGCGCATCCCCAAAACTCATTTTAGCCCACTCTTTAATTTTAACCTTCACTAATTTTAGCTTAGTAGCCAATCTGTAACCAGCCCAGCCCTCCCACCTTCAACTCCTACCTCCATTCCATGATCATTTGCAGAAAGTTATTTTCCTCCGACCACAATAACTCAAACCTAAAAGGAGCAGGAGCCCACCTGTCACAATTAGAGTCCAGCATGATTGGACAATGATCAGACGCAGTCTTAGGAAGGGCTAATTGACATACCTCTGGACACAAATCCACCCAGTCATTTGAGACCAAGAACCTATCTAGTGTCAATAACTTTGGTATACTCTGGTTATTGGATCAAGTAAAAGATACACCTTTCAAGGGTAAGTCCACCAAAGACAGGGAGTTTATCTAGTTTGAAAAAGACCTCATCTCCCCGTAATCCTGCAAGCCCCCACATTTTAGCTAGGGAATCAGACTATATTCCGATCTCCTACAATGCACCACGCTCCATCCCATCTTCCTCTTACCACATCCAGCTCCTTCCAAAAATACTTTCGGTTATGGCTATCATTTGGTCCATAATCAGATGTAATGAGCCACTTCGATTTACTAGAGTGGTCCACCACTAAATCCGACACCTAAAAATGTCTCTCCAGGTGATGAAAATATAAACCATGAAAGAGTCCCACAGCAATATAATCCCACCCTGCTGACCCCACTGCTTCCGCCGCCGCCCACCTTATGAATCTGCTACCCCAAATTTCTTTCACAAACCTTTCATTTAGCTCCTTTTAGTTTGGACTCTTGGATCAACGCAATCTGCTCCTTCTGTCTCCTTCGCATCTCTTTCACGGTCATCCTACAAAGAGCTCCCCCCAGACCCCTAACATTCCATGAGACTATCTTCATTTGGATCCTGATGAGTCCCCCTGAACTCTCCCCCTTTTTCCCTGAGCTAGGTGTCTCCACTTGCCGGTCCCTGCTAATTTCATAGTTAATGAGGCAGCACAAACTGTTAAGCGCTCTCACCCCTTTTCTTTTTGCTCTACCCTTACCTGATTCTGCTGTATTTTGCTCTTCCATTCTCTGTGCAAAGTGCATTAGCTCTGTCCAACCTTCTCTGGACTCGTCTACTGTCACACCAGTATCCCTTCAGCATTGAATAATTTTCTGAGGTAGCCACAGGAGCTCCTGATTTCTCAGTTGCATGTGATCATCATCGATCTGCTTCTGGAACACAAACCCTTTTCTCCGGCGTTGATATTGAGACCTTTACAGTACTTCTGGAACACTGCAGAGAGGCTTCCTTGTTCCATCGTCATTGAATAATTCTTTCAGGAAAAGAGATCCAACCACCAGAGTCCCACTTCAGTGTTGCATTGAAGCTTTCCTTTTCGATAGGACGCTCTGTTGCACCATTTCTTGAGAAAATCCTCATCTTCTCAATGGTGATCTTCCCCCAGTACTGCATTGAGAGACTCCTGTGTCTGTTTATGGTTCGCTCTACGATTGCCTTTCACCAGCCCCTTTTCCCACTGCATGCTTTCTCTGATTCAGTTCCTTTTCTGCTTGAAGACCCTCAATCAAGCACTTGACCACCTCTATTGAATAAGTCAGGCCCTTCCCTTTTCTCTAAAATCAATCACGGTGCAGGAACTACACCAACCACTTCTCGCCTCCTCATCTGAGGCCGTATCCTCTTCTGTTTCATTGTTGTCGTCTCGTCTTCCCCCACTGAGATTGATGGGTTTTTGTCAACTTCATATCTCCATCAGTCTCTTCTCTATAGATTTTGAAGTATCCATGCATCATAGATTTTGACCAAAATGGTTGTAGGTATTCATTTCAGACCACTTCAGCCATTTTGGTCAAAACGAAACAAGGATTGACAACTATGCTTACAGCTTGGTTTGAGAAAAAGGTGAGCAGAAACTTACCCCACATCCATTATCAACATTTTCTGCACTTTGTTTACAGTAAAGATCCCTTCTAGCATTAAAAAGGTCACTTCTTCGCTGGAAGGTTACAATGTAGCAGAAAAAGAAACTTCGGAAAAGAACAATACTTGGTTTTGCCTAAGGGAAAGAGAGCAGTTGCATGTGGAACAGTCCTAGTTGCAGAACATTGGCCTAGGGGAAAGAAAGAAGTTGAACATTGAAGATTTCATACTGTAAAATTGGCCAGATATCTGTTGACAGGTACAAGGCACACCAAGTGGTACGTATGGACAAACAGTTTGCATTTTAAAAAAGATTGGCCTCCCCATCACTTAGATATTAAAAAGTCCTTTATTTATGAGATCTTCAAGAGGAAGTTTGCATGCCAGCACCATGAGTTTGTGCTTCAGTGAGAACCCAATAAGGTGTGCTGGTTGAAGAAGGCTCTCTTGATTTATGTTGCATCGTGCATGGCTTTAGAATTACTGAAGTTCTGCCAAGGACATGCTTTAGAAGCAGTAGTTCAAATCACACGTATGGGAACACGAAGGTATCACAATTGCTCTGGTGAATATGGATAAATGATAAATAGGAATTAAAGAAATATTTTGGCGTAGCCTTCAAGATCATTCTTACAACTTACAAGTAACAAAATGTTTTTAGGGTTTGAGATTGGTAAGGTCTGGGAAAGCATAAGTCTTCAACCCAGAGGGTCAAACAGACTCCACTAGTTACTTGGCCAAATAAAAAATGTTTGTGGAGTGAAATTTAGAAACCTGGATGTGCAAGGAAAAGAGTGTGATGCTTGATTGCTAAGAATATAGAGCAATGGCACATAAAACTTATGAAGTTAAGAGAATTAGAAAGTTGTTAAAGGATTTAGGGCATGATGTGTACGTATAAAGTCACACAGTGACTAACAGAAAGCACTACATACCGCTTAGGGTCCATCGTTTCATGGGAAGTCAGAGCACATTGGACTTGACTTCGATATGCAACAAAGTTATGTGCATTAGAACCTTGATAAAGGATTTGGGATATACAGTATCTTCATATGAAATAATGAAGCATTGCGACAACCAGGCAACACTGCATATTACTGAAAATTCAATGTTTCAAAAGACGATTACACATGTTACGCTGATTTTCACTTCATCAGGAGGAAAGTAGTGAAAAATCAGATGTATATATGAGACCAAGAATCAATTGGTAGATTACAAAACTCTTGCGAGGACGTAGATTTCAGGAATCGTAGGCAAGGTGAGCATGATTTATATCCATGTTCCAGCTTGAGAAGTGTCAACATAAGAGGGGCAAATATGTACGACCAAGTAGATGCAACGTTCTCACTCAAAAAACATTCAAGTGGCATGAGCTCTCCAAGGCAACAGAAATCATGTTCTCCCATGTGCAAATCATGTCCCACAACAATCTCAATATAGAAAGGCCACCCACTAATTCACATCATGATGACGACTTTTATTTTTTGCCTTAATGATGACTGATAAGGACATTAGAGCATCAAAGTTAAAAATATAACAAAGAAGGAAGAAGAGAAGGAAGAAGAGGGTCCCTGTCCACATATCTTTGTGGTTGACTTATTTGGGCCCAGTTCGATGATTTAGATGATATCCGCCATTGGATCATGGTTTCACAGAGGATCCACCGTTGGACCATTAGTTCAGAGATCTACTGTTGAACCATGCTTCTATCATTGATCAACAGTCAAATGATGTCAGGCCACATTCTTGCTATTACTTAAAGACACCACAATGGGATGATTAGAGTCAGAAGACACCATATGCATAACAACAAACCCCGCCCTAGGAAGATGCACGTGAGTTGCTAATAGGAGTTAAGTTGGACCCATGGTTTAAAAAATCAGCCAAGTCCGAGTCAAGCCGACCTGACTAGGCCGACTCTCCAGGACCCTCCCAACTCAGCTGGGACTCGCCTGACTCGGCCAGGACTCGCCTGACTCGGCCAAGTTGCCATGGGACTCGGCCGACTCAGCCATGCAACTCTGCCAACTTGGCTGAGTCCTATCAGACTCAGCCATGGGACTCAGCCAAGTCTTACTGCGACTCGGCCAAGTTTACTTGGAACTTGGTCATGACCGAGTAGGGTCCCGAGTCCGATTTTTTAAAACTTAGTTGGACTCGTTGCACCCAACTTAATGGGATGTCCAGCCATAATAGGGGGCACCCACTTTAGGATCATTCATTGAATTTCTTTTCTTGTTTTGGGTTATTTTTGAAATTTCATAATATTTAGTTAAGTGGTTCATATTTAAATCCTACCCATTAATTGCTTTTAATAGTTGAGATTAGATCTAGGGTTAGGTTTTCATTATATAAGCATTGTAATGCCCTTGATTATGAATACAATGAATGCTTTTGAGATCTCTCATGTGAATGGGCGGATAGAGTAAAGCCACTTTGGTTAGAATCCAATGTATGTTCTGATTATCACCACTTTTTTTTTTTTGGAGAATATTAGTGTTTACTTATTTCTCAATCCCCAAATCTCAAAGACCAAACAGTACCACACCTCTCTTTCTCCAATCAACTATTGTCAAAGCCATGAACATCCAAACCATCAACCAACCCACAACCAACCATAACCACACCAAAATCACCATTATCACCTTCCCTTAAACCCAAATACCTTCGCCGACTAACACAAAATCCTAAGGGTGTGTTTGTTAATTTCACCTCAAAATAAAATTAAAGTCATCTTTCATCTCAAGACACAATAAAATAACAAAGTCAAATCAAAATAACACATTTCAAAACATTCTTCCACCTTTTTACGCCAAAAAGTCAAAAAGCTACTTTCTCATTTCACTAACTAACAAAAAATATCTACTTTTAACATAAAAAGTCAAAAAGTTACATTCTCTTTTCACTAAAAGACAAAATCTCATCACGGAATTGATTTAACGCCTCTTATTTTTTTATCTTTTGAAATGACCATTCATCTCACTTCACTCAACCAATAAAATTAACAAACAGCCCCTAATGGCCAAACATAAATAACCCATTCAAACCCTAGCCGCCCCTTCCTAATCCATCCAAACCCTAAACACACCTTTCAAACATCAAAATCCTAGCCAAGCCCTTTCTTCATCAAACCCATTGATCAAATGTCATATACCGTTAGCCCCTTCAGCCGAACCTCATCCCTTCTCTCTTTCGCATTGGCTAAACCCAAAAGCCCATAGTTCACATGGCCGAACCTCCATTGGGGGATACTACAGGTCCTTGAGCTTTCCTTATTGATTTAGACTTATTGTTTGTTTTCCCTATTGCCAAATAACCTAATTCCAATTAAACTACAGCCATATATCTTGTGGCTTGTCCAATTTTGAGCCAAGCCTATTCTTGTAACCCTTGAGACACTTGCATCGTAGGATTGTGAACATGCCTAATAATTATTGCTTAATTTAAAACTTGGAATTCCACATATCTTAGAGTGAACAAGTGCTATTTTGTACTTTGATTTATGATTGTTAATTGTTATTTGATCTCAAAATCAGCATATTAGGCCTGTTTTGAGAGTCCTGCATCACTTAAACTTTTAAGTTAAATTCATGGTTCTGAATAATGAAGAACTCTTCACTCAGCCTAAAAATATAACTAGCTTTGATTCTTCGAAGGAAGATTGCAAGAACCTTTTCTTTTCAATTCTTCCTACCCTTGTTTATGCCTGACATTGACCATCATAATGGAAAAATCATCTCCACAGTAATCATTACATTCACATCTACACTGAAATTCCTAATTTTGCACATCATGTTGCATCCACAAAGGATAGCTAGCCCATTGCCTGTCCAGTAACATGGCATTACTAGTCATGCCATGTTGAGCAAAGGAATGTGATCATGCCAACAGTTTGGGCCACCATGCTCTTACTTCAGCAAAGTAGCTAGACAAGACTCCTCTCTTGACAAGCCAAGAGGATCATCCAGTTGTATGGTGCCTACCAAACGTTAGGTGTACTAAAAATTTGTGTGTGACTACCAAAATTCAAAACTTCTATTATAACCGGATAAGAAATAGTTCTGGAAAAGGGAAAAACATACGGGACCTGTGAAAAGAAAGTAAGCTTCAAAGGAAAATACCTTTGTCAAAGAGTTGATGCAAGTGACAAGGGTTTTCTCATCTTCGCTGACCAACAGAGGTACAATGACCTGCAGAGAAACGTGGTAACATTATTAGCTCCATCAAAACTTTGAGCTTACTATCAGATTCATGATACTAAACAAGTTATGGTTAAGATTCACATACAGCAAGACATCTGTAAGGATCATATTGAGATAACACAGTGGTCAAACAATGGTCTGCTTCATTTGAAACCTAATTACAGAACAAACAAAGAAGAAGAAGAAATTGTAAGAAGTGGGGAAAAAATACAAGATTACACAACTAGACCTCAAAAAGGCAAGATACCTTGGCAACAAGATCCTTGGTGGCATGAAGCAACTTCTCAATTACAATTTCAACAGAATCCTCCATGGTATCTTTCTGAAAACCAGATATATAATTGCCAAAGATCATTAGCTCTTAAAACTTGTTCACAAAAACTGTTTAACATGAAACTAACAATTTTAAGAGAGCAAACAAAAGTTTCAGCAGACAATTGGCTCAAAACTGGCCAAAGACCTGATTGTTAAGCATTTCAAGTATCAATGATAGTGCAAGTTCACGAACAGAAGAGTCTGAATCATCCAAGACCTCCAGTACAGCTGTCAAGATTTGGTTGAAATACTGCAAAAAATACACAACAGTCATTACTCATTAGAATCAAATATGTATAATACAAAATGTTTCTACATCTTGTACTGATTTACAAACCTTATCTTCGGCAAGCAAAAAAATTAATTGATGTTTCACTCTCACACCACCAAAAATGCATTTTTAGAAGATTAAAAAAAAGGCAATCAGGGTGCCCATATCTGAGACTATTACAGAAAATACTTTAAACATAAGATTCTTGGTATTACTATACATTAAGAAACAGCCATGGCTGACAATCAAAAGGGGGAAATAGCCATGGGTACAGAAATTCTACTATTGATAAATCACAGTATATCAAAAGGAGGAGGAGGAATATAACCACAAAATCGCCACACACTACGTAGATGCATCATATCAGTACATAAAGACATAAAAGGAAAGAAGATTAACAAAAACAAAAGGGTAACAAAAACAAAAGGGCAACTACAAAAACAGGAAATCATCAATCAAAGCATCCAAATTTTCAACTGCGAGCAGATCAAATACTGTTATATGCAGTCCCACTCTGTGGGACACATCAAGAAGCATACCAATGATCAGGCATAGGGAATTCATGCCTCATAATGGATTAGTGTTAGGCAAATAACCAGCCCCAATGGATATTCTCATCACTTGATTTAATGGTATCAAAAAATGTTTCACAGTTCTCTGACTATACAACTTCTTGAGTTCAATCCAACAGTGGGTGTTGATTGAAGGAGTGTGAAAGGTGGGAAGACACAGACTGATAGGCTGATCAAAGGTGGGAGTCTGACTAAAGAAGGATAGGCAACAGATCAAAAGTGCAAATTCAATGGGAATAGTGAGTGTGAACAGGGAGACTAATGAAAGGTGGGCCCAAAGTGAGCCCCATAGACTGGCTGCATGTGAACAGAATGTGGTCCACTACTAGGTGAACATTTATGTATATTATTGAGCATTATACAACCCAGAACAAGCAGTTGAAAGGACTTCCATTTTAGCAGAAAGAACATGAAGGAAAAAACCATTTAAGAAAAGGAGTAAGGAAACCTTATCTGGCAAGTGACAACCTAGAATTATCTTGAATCAAGGAAAATTAATGAAAAACAAATAACAAATATACACCAGTATCTACTGTTACCTTGGTCCACAGTGAATTGTCATTTGCTGTTGAAGCTTCAACAAGTTGCTGAAGTGCCATACGTTTACTTATAACTGATTTCTCGTCATTGCCATTGCACATCTGAAACAGAAGCAAGGAACTATGCTATGACAACATTCTCCTCACATGGTTTCCAAGGTCAAACACACAATTATGATGCCTTGTACATAAGCACGTATAAAAGAACATGTTTTAAACAAAAATAACTTCAAAGTTATTGAAACTATGATCACCTGGTGAAGAAGTTGAGGGATGCTAATCTCGGAGTCTGGCAGGGGGGTTTTAGTAGCAGAGAACTTCTCATGATTAAGTTCCAAAGTCGAAAGCCCTTCACCAACAAGCCTCCCTCCAATGGCTCCTTGCCTGTCAGAGTTCACCAGTCCATTGATATCCAGTCGTGGAGTTGTTACTTTAGAACTTTCAAAATCAATCTCACGGTCCATATTTTCAGGAGGGCTGGTCCAGGAGCCCACATTATCGGCTGTAGAATTAAGATTGTACTTCATCTCCTTGCTTTTGGAAATATGAACCTCAGTGTTGGAACCTGCCTCAATGTTTTGATATAAGTGCTCATGCATTTCATCAGAAGTTGACTGAGCAAGGGAACCAGTGATCAGGGTTGATTCTTGAATTGAACTCCACTTCCTACCACCATCGCTATCCATTGAACCACCAGAATACCTACCATAAAGATGACTTCTCTTTGCTGTTACAACATAACCTTCCTCAGAAGAACTGCCAACAGCATCTGATTGATCATAGTAGGTTTTGGAACGTTGGCGTTCCTTCTTGTTCTGTATAAAGTTTATGAGGTCCACCTCTATCCGAGGGGTATACTGCTTAAGTGCCCGCCTTAAAAAATTTTGTTCTTCAACAGATAGACTGAGAATAAAATTCAGGACAGAAGCAGAATCAAAACGAGAATAAACAGCTATGAAGCAAGTAATTGCTGCTTCCTTCAATTTCGTATTTTTGTCAGTTGCTAGAGGCGCCAACTTAGCAAGCCATAACTTAAGAAAACCACTATTCCCTGAACCCTCAGAATTCATTGCATGCTTGTTAAAGGAATTGATAGCAAACTCAATGACAGCCAATTTGGCCTTTGGTGACCGCTGTTCGTCCAGTGAACGAAGCAAAGCAGGTAGAAGGGAATCAATACCATAAGTCCTACTGACAATCTCCAGGGTTGCTGAACAAGGTTGCCTAACCAACTCCTTTGGATCAATTAACCGTGAAAAAACATGGGGTAAGGTCCTCTCAATATAACTCTCGAAGGGCTTTCTGCAAGCTGGAATTATCTCAGCGAGGGTCGAAAGAGCTGCTTGTGCAACTTTGTGGTGAGGATCATCCAAGTGTTGAAAAAAAAGCTTCATGACCTTTTCAAAACTCTGTATAACTTCTTGAATACCTTTTGGCCCTTGCTGAAGCAAAGTTCGGAGATAGTTAAAAGCAGAAACCCTGGCACACCAATCAGAACTAGGGGACAGCCCCTCACTAAGAGCCTCACTAAGAGAAACCGGACCATTTGTATAGCCAGGTGTATCACCAGCTAAAACCTGGCTATCATCAAAACTGTTCCTACCACTAACAGAAGTTCTCCCAGCAGCATGCTTTCTCAGAAGTGGTCTCTGAAAATTTGGAACGTAACTGTGATGTGAATCTCTAAAGCTTGAATCTTTGTAAGGTGTATCAAGGTACTGTTTGTCAATATGCATATTAGGAAATCGCCTATTCAACCGGACATCAGTACTCTCTTCAAACAATGTTCCCTCTTGAAGCCTTTCAGAAGATCTTTTAGCAGTGAGAGACAGTGATAAGGCTGGTATGGTCTCGGTAGTGAGATTTCTAGTGTAAGATGCTTTACTATGATCTTTGGAATCCTGTATCTGAGGAGTTATAAGATCAGTAAAAATTGAGGCACCATTACGGACACTACTCCTGCCATTAGTTGCAATAGAATCGCCAAGTACTGAACTCTGCAAAGTAAATTGGTCCGTGGCAGGAACAGCTGGAGGAAATGGTGGATCACGAGCTGAAGGAGGATCCACTCCTGCACTAGGGGCAATAGAAGGTAGCCATTCATACAAATGGTTCAATAGGAAGAATCCAATCTATTAACATATTAAAATAGTTTATTGTCACAGTAAATGAGCTAAAAGTAATCTCCAAAATAGAATGAGGCACCAAAAAATATTTAATAAGATGATTCATTGAATACCTAGATCCAAACTAGTTGACCGTGTTGCTGAAGAATGAAGTTTCTCAGACATATCTAGACCTCTTAGCATGCTCTCAATAGCAGAAACCTTCTCTTTGCTTGAATGCAGCACACTCTCAAGGCTTCTTTCTGTGCCTTTTCCAACTGTCTTTGTTTTTGAAAGCAGGCTACCAGATGAGAGAGATGTTCCTGGAGCTATACTTGCACTTCTATCCATTGCGACAATTGCAGAAGTACCATATCCAGTTAAGTTTGAAGCTGGTGTGTGAGAGTGAGTACGTGGAAGCTGTACGGCTCTCTCTCGAAGTGATGGAGATGCATATCTTCTGTGCACCCCCCCATCTTCTTCATTTATTAGCTGTTAAAAGTGCAGTATATTAGAGAAGGACTTCATCAAGGAATACACAAAACATTCCTCAAACTCAGTGAAAGCAATACCCTTTGTATGACAGGATCAAAAGATGAAAACAAGCGACGAGAACGCTCTGGCCAAGTTTTAGTGAACATCCTGTAGCAAGTTCTTGCAGTTGATCTCACCTACAGCATTTGAATAAGCTGGTGAGAATTTGATTACGAACTTCATCCAAAGTATTGCAGAGAAACCACAGTTCATTATAAACTTCATTCAAAGTATTGTCCAGATAGAGAAACCAAGGTTCAATAATTGTTTGAGAACATGTTCACCCTACATTCGAAATTAATATATTAGAGGAGGAGAATAACACCATCAGAGAAGAAACTCCCGAACAAAACAAGAGAGGGGTTGGGGTTGGGGTTGGGGATGTGGGTTGGGGGTGGGAATTTTCAAGGATGATAATTAAGTAACACAGACTAACAAGCATATCAAGATCGTAATATCAGATTAAAAAAAGAAATAAATGGAATACCAAGAAAAATTTGACCAACATGTCTACACTAACAAGCATGCATGCTAGTCCCAGGAGAGCAGGTCAGTGCATCATGAGACTAAAACAATAAGCTAGATGTTGATATCAGCAGGGCCTAACTCAACATGCCCACAAAAGTGCATATTGAAGCACAAAAGTTATTTGTAGAAACAGGCCCATATAGTTCAGGTACTCCAGAGTCCAGACACAAGTGAATAGTTTAGTCAGAAGTAGGTCCCATTTATTTTCAGGCACTCGCATAAACAGGTGACTAACATAAATCTTATAGAGAGTCCTAATCAATAACTACAAATATTACAGTGCCTGCAACTCAGACATAAAGACTCGCCTGGTTAATTCCATTCAGAAAACTCAGAACAGGCATACCTCACTCATTGCATCTGCTACACAACACTTTATGAGATCTTCATAAAGATCAGCTGACCTTTGTATTTCAGGAGCATCAGCCCAGCACTCTAGAATCAGAAGAGCATATTCACAGCACCTACAAGAGCAGGAAATAATTACAGAGTTAAAAGAAAGGGTAAAAGAATCCGTGATATGTGAGAAATATTTCTAGAGGCAAATGTTTGCCTGGCACGGAGTATTGCGCTTCTGTCATTCTTTGCACAATCAGCTATCCGAGGAAGTACACGAGCAACTTTGCAGTTACGTAACATCTGAAACCAACAAAAATATTCAACTACAACAAATACTTTAAAAAAAAAAAAGTATCCTATGGTACAGAGCAACCTTATTCATACCGTTTTTATGCAGTTGTCAGCTGACTCAGCAATTACAAGTACAGTTATCACAACCAGCTTAAAGAGCACCTAAATTAAGTTACAGAGATGCAAATCCACAAATCAGAATAAAAAGAGGAAAAAATAAGTTCAACTCGGCATGAAAAGGTATCTTACCGGAATAAACATCTCAGCACATACTTCAAAATCCCCCAGAAGCTCCTTAGATAACAAGTTCAATAGATGACAAGCCTAATAAGCAAAAAACCTAATCAACAAGTACTCAAGAAAATACATATTCAGGCATCCAACTTTTCGTCACCAAAAACAGTGCCAACATCCAAAAAATGCAAGAAGTGAAATCAGTGAAGTGAACAACTGTGTAATATATTATACAAGAAATTCTAGAAAAAAATTATAAAGAAATGCATGTCTATATCATGAAGAGGCCTTTTTTTATCAGTAACTGATTTCCAATCAAGATGTAACATGTATCAGCAGATATTAAGCAAACCTGTTTTACAATGCTAGATCGTCTGTCAGATAGCTGAGTAGTAAGAGGAGTAACAAGCTGCTTTAAAAGTGCAGGGAATGATGGATAATCAGTGGCACCTAATATAAAAAAATAATATAAATGTCATTGGGGAAAAAGCATACATATGTGAGATGACAATAGAATATCCTGCAACAGCAATGCCATGCCAGTATCTAACCTACTATTTGAGCACTATGCACAAAAACAATTTTTGCTTTCCAGAATGAAATTACTTTTCTATAATGGTAACAATTTTCAATGAAATAAACACTGCCGATTATCAACAAAGTATAGCACAAGGAAAGAAAGAATGCAACATAAGGTTAGTAGCCCAAGCCCCCAACTCAACATTGGGATGTAGGGACCCTACACACCATCACCAAAATATACATGGCCCACCAACAAAAAACTGGTAGCAATAATCATCAACTTCACAAATCTAGCTTTCCAGAAATTAATATCTCATGGTATTTTATAATGTCAGGTTTTTCTCAGGAAATTAATGGGAAATGTTGCAGAAAATAAATTCTTTTTCAATAATTAAAATTAAGTAAAAATAAAACACTTAAAAATATTTTCATAGTTTTCTCATTTTGTCACAATTTCATTGTGATACTTTTATTTATGGTAATATTTTGAAAATATAATCAGTAAAATACTGTATCAGTTACATTAACATATCACAAATTCACAATATTGGTGATACTGTTTAAATATTTTCCCCAAAACATAGTCCAAATATGCAGGAATCAAAAAACCAATATATATAGTTAAAACAGGCAAGCACACTATCTCTGAAGGTCTATACAAGGTGTTGCACACCATGCTTTGCCAAAGCATCAGCTTCCTCATAGGCAGTTTATGAGATATAGTGGGAGACACCAATGCTTTGCAAGAACTGTCTTGAATATCCTCGCTAGATCCAGGAAGAGCAAATGGGTTCGGGGAGGGTGTGAGATCCTACCTGCCCAAGCCTACTTGTCTTGTTTACTTGCTTGTCTCCCAAGGGACTTTGGACTTCACTAAGTCCCACGTCGAAAACATCAAAATCCTAACCTAGACATATATGTGTGGCCTGACCTTAACCTCACATGACACATTTCAAAGCAATGTAACTTCGGTCAAAGCAAACAATATCATGCAGATAGTGGGCCCTGGGCATCATAGAATGGTATCAGAGCCGAGGATAGATCTGTTTTCTAATGGGGGCGAGTGTGAGATCCTACCTACCAGGGCCTACTTATCTTGTTTCCTTGCTCGTCTCCCCAGGGGCTTTGGACTCACACTAAGTTTCACATTAGAAACATCCAAGTCCTAACCCTAAACATATATGTGTGGCTTGGCCTTAACCCCACGTGACATGTTTTAAAGCCATGATTCGTAAGACTTTGGTCAAAGCGGACAATATCATGTGGATAGTGGGCCTGGGTTGTCACAAAGGGCTCACTCACCAATCAAATAGCACATAATAAGTCACCCTCAATCACAAGATACAGTAAAGACCCAAACAGATGCCCTCCAACAAACCAGCCCTAAGTGCTAAAGGATGTGAATGTTGGATCTGGATCCAACTCCGACTTGTATAGAAATTTAAATGCAATAAAATATATTATACATACTATTCAAAAAAAAAGTACAAATACTTGAGGGAGTGATAGGATTCTAGCCAACAGTTTTTCTTGCGGCAGGAAGGACCAACCAACTATGCTACAAGCTCTTTTGCATTGCACTACCATATTTAATAATGTGGATATGTAACTTATTACAATATATTTTATATAACATAATTTTTTTGTACATATAGTACTGTATATTTTATATGATATTAATATTAATTCCACACATATCATTACTATAAACATTTTATATGATATTAATATTAATTCCACACATATCATTACTATAAACTATGTGTTCTCAATAAGCCATCAAAGACAAAAAAAAATGCCAAATAAATGAAAAAGTATTGTTGTATCTATATGCAAGAACAAAGGAGAAATATAAAGTTGCACCAATTATGATGAGAATAAATTTATGAGTAACACCATGAAATTATGGGAGAGTATAATGGAACAAGTTTCATGCAAAAGACCAAGACATCCAAAATTAATAAAGTTTCATGTCAAGGAGGTCAACCATGGAAGCTATCTTCTCACTTCATAGGAAAAATCTTTATATGGTCTTCATTGATCTAGAAAAAGCCTACAACAAGGCTACAGATTCAATTTGGTGCAAATGTCACTAGGGCCAAGAGTTTACATTGACAACATTACAAACATGACCAAGTAAAACAATAACCAATGTGAGAACTAACTATTGAGAGAAAAGGTAATATTTCCAATGACCTAGGTTTGCATCAAGTGTCAACTTTAAGTCCTTATCTTTTTACACTGATTATTACAAGTGAAATGCTAGTAATCAAGAGGAGGTACCTTGGTATATGTTTTTTTGCATATGATACAGAGTTTGATTGTTTGTCAATTATTTTGAGAACATAGTTCAAAGTTGCAATATTGGTCCCTAATGCTATCAACTTGGAAACAGATACAATTTGGCATTTCATCACAGTTGGCGGCCATCAAGGTTTGCCGCAGTGCCATTTTTTACCCCAAAAGAATTGAAAAAAAAAGATCTTTAAAATCCAAAATATTAGAAAACGCTAGAAAACAATTTTTTTTATTACTAAACAGTATAAACCAAAATACCCCCTAAGACATAAGATCCTATATCACTGCTTAAATCTTTCACCATTAAATATGAAAAGTTTTAGTATTTAATTTTAATATTTGAGCCACTCACTACAATTTATAAATTCATCAACGTGCTCATCTAAAATTCTAACAATAATCATAACCCTTATATTAGCTTTGTGAAAAAGAACCAATAGGATTTAGGCTCATCATCATATCTACTATAGAAAAAAAAAATTAAGACTATAAGACTATTCAGTTTTCGTAATATTTAATTTGCATGTTTATAAGCGATCAATTTGATGGTGGACCCAGTTCTTATTTGATTAAAATTTGCGGAAGGACCATTTAAGAGGGTGCACTTGTTTCGAAGGGTTAAGATTTTTCATAAATAGGCCCTATTAGCATGGTACATTGAAAGGGAAAAAAATTTTGAATATTTTGGGAATGTTGGCTCATCTATGAAAAACCCCATCATCATCATTATTAAAACCTTATCCCAACCATGTTGGGGCTAGCTACGTGAATTATGTTTTTCTATTCCGTTCTATTTTGACCCAAATCCTTAGCTAAGTTAAAACTTTTTCAAATCTAATTTAATGACATCTATCAATGTTTTTTTCGGCCTACCCCTACCTCTGGATGGGTCATCTACCTAGATAGCCAAACTTTTTCTTACCGGTGCCAAAACCGGCCAACACTCAACATGCCTAATCCATCTTAAATGGATTTCTCTAATCTTATCTCCTATTGGTGCTACCCCTAAATGCTCTTGAAAGCACTCATTTCTAATTTTATCTTTCCTAATTTTACTACTCATCCACCTAAGCATTCTCATCCCCGCCACATCCATCTTATATATATGCGTCTTCTTAATTGGCCAATATTCTACTCCATATGTCATAACTTGTCTAACCACTGTCCTATAAAATTTTTCATTCAATTTCGTTGGCATTCGTTCGTCACAAAGCACTCCAGAAGCTAATCTCGACTTCAGCCATCCAACTTTTATCCTATACTCAACATCTTCGTCAATCTCCCCATCCTTACTAATCATTGAACTCAGATACCAAAAAAACATCTCTACATGGTATGTCATGGGTTTCAATTTTGACAGTGGTTTTAACACTTTGTATATGTCCACTGAAGTTGCAATTCATATATTCTGTCTTTGTACGACTTATTTTAAAGCCTCTAGATTCTAATGCCCCCTGCCATCTCTCGAGTTTTGCATTTACACCATCTCTTGATTCATCCATCAATACTATATCATTTGCAAACAACATACCCCATGGTACTTCTTCATGAATATGTGCAATTAACTCATCCATAATCAATGCAAAAAGATAAGGGCTTAACGCTGATCCCTGATGCAAACCTATAGTCACAAGGAATCCACCTGCTTCTCCACATGTGGTTCTCACATTTGTTACTGCTCCTCCATATATATCCTTAAAATTTTCAATATAATCACTGGAGACATTCCTTTTCTTCAAAACCCACCAAATTAAATCCCTTGATACCCTATCATAGGTTTTTTGTAAATCGATAAAGACTATATGTAGATTTTTCCTCTTTGCTCGATAATTTTCCAGTAATTGCCTAAGTGAAAAGATAGCTTCCATAATTGACTTCCCTGGCATAAAACCATATTGATTTTCAGTAATCTTGGTCTTCTGTATAAGTTTTTGCTCCATTATGCTCCATTATTCTCTCCAATTATTTCATAGTATGACTCATAAGTTTAATCCATCGACAATTGGTACAATTTTATATATCTTCCTTATTCTTATATATAAGTACTACAATGCTGCTTTTTCATTCATCCGGCATTTTCTTTGTTACAAGTATCTTATCGAAGAGTCTACATAACCAACTTACCTCAACCTCTCCTAAGCATTTCCATACTTTTATCAGAATATCATTTGGGCCTATTGCCTTTCCTATCTTCATTCGTTTCAATGCTTCCTTTACTTTCACCCCTTTAATTCTACGGGAAAAAGTATATTCTACTAATGAAGTATTCTCCTTAGTTCTTGTAGCCCCCATATATTCTTCATTTAAAAGTTTGCTAAAATATTCCTTCCACCTTTCTTTAATATCATTGTCCTTCACCAGAATATTTTCCTCATTGTCATTGATACATTTGACATAATCTAAGTCCCTACTTTTCTTTTCTCTCATTTTTGCGAACTTAAAAATATCCTTCTCCCCTTCTTTTATTCCCAACCTATTATAGACGTCATCGTATGCTTTGGACTTTGCACTACTTACTACTTTCTTAGCTTCCACTTTGCTTTCTTCTACAACTCAGAATTTTTCTTATTTTTAGTCCCCTGCCAAACTTTGTAGCAATATCTTTTCACTCAAGTAACTTCCTGAACCTCTACACTCTACCACCATGTTTCTTTATTAACATGGCTCTTTCCTTCTGATTCTCCAAGTACCTCCTTTGCAACCTTCCTAATGCAATTAGCCATTTGATTCCATGTTACTGTAGTTTCACCTTCAAGATTCCGTTCTCCCTTCTCAGTCATTTTGTACTTAAATATATTTGCTCTTTCCCCTTTCAAATCTCTCCACCTTGTTTTAGAGCCCATTTTGTTTACTACAACTCTCTTTCTACTTCGAATACAAATATATAAAACTACAAGCCAATATTGCGTGGTTAAACTCTCATCCATGAAAAACCTAAACTAAAAAAAATAAATGCCCCCTTTCGGGGCCATTCTTGGTTAAATTATTAACTCAAATAGAAATGGGCTCATTGTTAAATTGATCAATTGCAAATTTAAAAAGCTAAAAAAAAGGTTAAAAAAAGATTTTAAAAAAAAACTCTCTACATGAAATAAATGACAAAGTGATAACATATCCCATTAAGAGGCGTGATAGAAGATAATGAAACCAAAAATATTTAAAAGAATAGTTGTAAATGCATGAGATACATATCACAAACTAGTGAAAAGGAAAATAGAATTGATACATACCTCCAAAAACAAGGCCTTCAACTCTCTGCATAGCAGCTATCCTGACCGACCAATCTTTTTCAGGTACAAGAGTGGATGCAATCTTCTCAAATTCTCTTATCAACTCCTTCTCAGAATACACTTTAACAGGCTCCACAAGTTTTTCAGAAAGATCGCCTTCTGTATTTCATGGAAAAGTGGGCAATTCTCATCAACACATCCGAAAAACCATTTTAAAATATTATCATGCAAAGGACTTGGGAGGTACCAATTGCATAAAAAAAATTTGCCCTCTTCAGGCTATAACTCAAAAGACAAGACTTACATTAGTTACTCTGAGAAAGATTACCAAAATCATAATATACATGAATTCAAAATAACAAATTCCTAGTACAGAAACGCTCAAAAAGCTAAATAAGATTAAAAAAAAAAAAACACTTCGTGACCTACCTCCTGAAAGAGAAGATTCACGTGCAGAGTTCTTTGTCTTTGGGCTGCTTCTTTTCTGATTATACACCGGCAGACTACTAGATTTTATTTGAGTCGTATGTCCATCTGAAGAGCGAATCTTGGGCTCAATTTTCTCTAACCTGGCATTTATTTCTTTAACCTGCAAGTATCAACTGTCAAGTTGTGTCGTAATTTAAAAGAAACAAGAAATAGCATGGCAGGAGTTATCCTTCACTTCTTTCTAAATTGTATTACAACATACCATCCACGACAACTCATAAATAATTCACCAATAGCCCGACCACCATTTAATATATCAAGCAGTATGAGTGGAATCAATAATATGCACTGCAGCTTTGCGATCACATATACAACAAGTTATGCCTTGCAGATAGATGAAAAAAGTCATATAACAGATGGGATGGAACAGGTCAGGTTTGATACAGGTCACCCTAAAACCGAACCCACCCAAATCACACCTACTCCAGCCTGTACCCTATGCAGATTTGGAACGTGTTTATGTTGTGATGCCAAATCTGCATCTGGTTAGGTTTAATACTGGTTAATATACATTGTTATTATTTTAAATATAAATATAAATATAAATCATTCGCATTGCTTGAGTGCAAACAGGTGGACTCCAACCAGCAACCCACCACATCTACCACAGCAAATGCCCATCATCAACTGTGCTGCACAAGTTTTGTGTATCATAATTTTTTAAGTAATATGTATTTATTGTAAACGAGACCGGGTGGGTTGGGGAAACCAAAATCAAATCGATACAAATCAATATGTACTGTCAAAATGTATTGCTTTTTCAGACCAGTCAATATGTCCCCTGACCACGCTATTTTTACCCAAGCAACCACCATACAGTTGTACCGTAACGGTATGAAACAAACAATGCAATTGAAGGCATGTTGACGAGAGCACATTCAACTCTAAGATAATTACCAAATAAGTAGGAAGATGATGGCGCTGCAATTCATCACGAAATTGTGGTCCAACCTGCGTATACATCTCCTGAAGAAAAGAGGAAAAGTCAATCAGAACAAGTAGACCATGCAAAAGAAATACTTTGCACAATCTAAGAACTGGAGAAAACTAATTGCACACCAGTATCTATAAATTTTATACAGGATTTGAGAATACCTAAATATAAGTAAGCCTCTGGGTACATAACTTCTAAATGCCCCAAAAGTAGGGGTGTTCATAGGCTGGACCGGGCTGGGCAAAGGCATATGCAAGCCCAGCCAGACTTTAGAATACTGGCCCAGTCCCGGCCCAAGTCCGACACAGGCCATAAAAGTTAGGACCGAGCCCGCCCATTTAATCAATCAGTCCTGGCCGAATTGGGCTCTTTATCAATTTGTGGGCATTCAAGCAATTCTTTTGACTAATTGAATTAAATTACATGCATTCCTTACATGGGCCGGGCAAGACCAGACTTTGGGCTATCTATCACTCAATCTAAGCCCGGCCTAATTATTAAAGGGGCCCTAACTACATATCCAAGCCCGGCCCAAAGCAGGATGGGCCCAGAGAGGGCTAGACCTGGCCCAGCCCATGAGCACCTACCCAAAAGTTTGCAATCATGGAAAAGACAGTTATGGAACCAGTTTTTTGGATAAGGGTAAATTAGGATCTTGGTGCCGGTCCATGAATATAAGATATGGATCCATGCTCTTATGAACCAATGACCCAGATCCATGACCCATGGTGGATGTGCTACTAAAAGTAAGGATGTCAATGGGCATCCAATTATCTGAATATCTGAAGTCAATGATCTAAGAAAAAGGTGGTGATCAAACATGTTCTCAGCTACGAGAGGGAGTGGGTGCAGATCAGGATCCATGCATATAAGATCTAGAATTCCCGAATTTGGGTATTTGTGTCTTTCGGGCAAATGATATGGATCAGGAACAGAGTAGAGGTGTGTTTTTAAAAAGGATGCATTTTAAGATGCAATGGAGCTTGAATAATATCGTGCCACGAGAGTCTAATCTATACAGCTTTAATCATATTATTACTCTTAAGGGCCTCACTCGTATACTTAACAGATCTATATTGGGGACCCATTGGTCTGAGTACGCTCAAATGAGCCCAGATTCTTCAGATCCAGATCTTGGGTTTTTTAATTGACATCAGATCCAGATCTAAAACATACGAATATGTGGGGTCCAGATCTAGACCTAGATAAACCATAATTTCACCCCCAATCCATCCATTTACATCCCTAATGAAAAGACATTTTAAGAATATATAGAGCTTAGATCATATTGCTGTTTTTAGAGTCTAGAGATTGGTTCATTTGGCTTCAGTCCCACTGGCATGCGTAACATGCCTACTTTGAGCATAGTTGTCAAATTTGTTGCATTCAGGTTGAAATTCCACTAACAATCCCCCCACAACCCATGCCCCCCCTTCATCTCTCCCTTCTTAAGAACAAGATATAAATCCATCTTAACCTCAGGGATGTGTTTTCCTTTGAATTGGACCAATAGGAGTCCCTCATACTAACAATCAGATCTGTACTGAGGGAATTACAAAACTGTCGACATGTCTGTAATGAGAAATAAAAGTTTAAACTCATCCTTTTATGTGTAGATGATTGGTTAATTGAATCCCATGATTAGTGTGCTTCTTAAGGACTGTTTTTATCATACAATATAATGGTTTAATGTGTAAAGGAAATCAGAACTGAGGGAGAACAAGTTCAGGTCGTCAAAAAGAAGCTTGGCCATTTGTGGGTTGTGGGCCCATTGGCCCACCTAATCTAAAGATCAATTCCGCACATCTGGTAGGGGATTGATGGGCAACCACTTGGGTGGTGGTCCCAGGAGGATTGGACCAATGGGTCCCACATCCAAGTGTTCCAAATACAGCCCAGTAGTGTGGCTCTTCTCCATTTGGTTAAGGTTCTAATTGAACGTTGTTCTGCCAGTTATAATACTAGATGTAGATTTCAATAGTTTTCTGGAATTCTAAAACATCTCTTCATGATGAAGATGTCTTCTTCATATTATTTCCTACTAAGAATCCTTATGTATATTATAAAACAGTCCATGGCTTTACTATTATGGTTAAGACTTAAGAAAACCTCTCTCTAGTTATTATTTCCCAAGGATCATAGGAATAAGAGGGTAACTGTTGAAATAACTAATTCTGATCAAGCATTCTTTTACTATACATCCTATTATTATGTATCAATTCTGAATTTTGTGACTCAGATTTTCGATGTCATCCATTATATGGCTGAAAGTGAAGACTTGTGCAGAACACTTTGAGTACTTTTAATGACAAGTGTATGATCTAAGTTAAATATTACAGATTATAAGTTGATCAATGTGTTTTATCTATGAGTAACTTAGACCTCAAAGGACATATGGACCATGCCACATACGTGGATTACCAATTCCGATTTGGAATGGGGTGAGATTTCAATACGAAATATGTGGGATTGGCCAATGGTAAATGTGATGATACTTACTATAAAACCTATGAGCTAAAATGAAATCTGAATTATAATTGCTATGGAGCATCTGTTTTTACGCTGGTATTGGGTTCGAGCTTTGAATGAAGAAGGGTGACAGTTATGTCACGACAAGAATATGAATCTCCCTTATGGAAACATGAGAACTTCTATGAATTAGAAATGGGTGACAATCTTGTCACGACACGAATATGAATCCCCATGTTTAGACATAAGAACTACTTGGTAGTAGTCTTGTCATGACACGAATATAAATCCCCCTTCTTTAGACATAAGAACTATTTTGGTAGCAGTTTTATCACGACACAAATATGAATCCCCCTTCTTTAAACATAAGAACTACTTGGTGGCAGTTTTGTCACGACACGAATATGAATCCCCTTGTCTAAACATGAAAAATACTATAAATTAAGACTGGTAGCAGTCTTGCCACAACAAGAATATGAATTCCTTATGAAGTATAAAACAACAATCATGGTGTACACCAAGCCATGTTGTTGAACAAGATTATGAACTTACCCTTTGGGGTAAGCCTATGAAGTTTTCTTTTCAAGAAAAGCATATGAATCTCGAAACTTTGTGTGATGTATTTGAATCTACCAATATGCCGATTAGGATGGATAACTGGAAATGATATGATAGAAAAACTGTAATATTAAATCTCTGTTATCATGCCAATTTCTATGAGAATGATTTAAACTTATTTCTTTTGTTTAATTATTTTCTTGATTTAGAAATTATACTTACCAGTGTTACTGACTAGTGGTTCGCCCCACTACAGGTAATGCATTCATAGCGGGATCTAAGAATGACGAAGACCAGCCTATAGATTTTGGCATGCATCGCTGATTGAGAGATCAAAAAACATCCTAGATTTTAAATGGGACTAGCCCTTATTTTGGAATATTTTCTTGGAATTAAATTAAAAGATTGTCTTTTCAAGCAGAACCTTTAATGACTTGTCTTTTCAAGCTGAACCTTTAATGACTAGTGAAGACATTGATATTGAGATTTAAAAGCTCTTCTTTTCTTGGGCTAATACTCTTGGAATTTTAATTATGAATGTTATTGTGTTATAAATATGTTAACGTCTTAAGAATCTGAAGAGCACCAAACTCTTGGGACGTTACATCCACAGACCCAACCCATTTACATCACTTATAAAACCTTTCAGGCCAGGTGCATTGCCACAGCAACCAGTTGATCATATACAATGAGCCTTGCATTACATCAGAAAGTGGATGAATCGGCTCTTAGGTAAGAGTAAAAGACCAAAACTACATATTTATAAACATTTGCAGTTAAGACAAACTTGATTGACCACCACCCAAAAAATACATGTTGGAAGTAAGTTTCCAATGCATATGATCCCTAAAGGCAATCTTCATTTTTGCAAAATCATGCAAACCTAGCAGTCACAGGCACAGCATGATATATACATACTTTCACAAATGAAACAAGTATCTGATGGGGGCAGATTGAATGAGAGGATCAGCCCAATTAGAGAACCTCCAAACCTAGCTTACATTAATAAATATAGGGTTTCTCCAAGATCAAGGCTCATCAACTAATGGATGGAAGAGAGAAAATTTTATCAATACTCTACGATACCCAGATATTTGTGCATGCCCAGTGCATCCGTGTCAGTACTCGATATTGCACTAATACTTATAAGATACCATTTTAGCATACCCTACTTACCAAGCCCATTACTTCACATAGTTCTTTTAGTTTTTTTCTTCATTTTTTCTTTTTGTTAGTTCTTTTAGTTTTTTCTTCTTCTTTTCTTTTGTACTTTTCAACATAAAAAATGTTACAGGAATGCAAGAAATGATAACTCCATTAACTAAGAAATGATAACTCCATTAACTAAGACATGTTCTAAAGAAAAAAAAATCATATCTATATTCTTATCCTAGATATCCTAAAGCCCAGGAACAATAAAATTTTGAATCGGAAACATCAACAAATTTTTTCCTGGTCCAAGGAAAGAAGATGTCCACTTCTATAGTTTCATCTCTCTCATATTTGAATATCAGAATAGATACTATAGTCATGATTCAATGGCTTAGGTCTAATATAAAATGACTTGGGCCGACAAACCGAATGGGCGCATGGGCCATCGGTCTTGGGTCCTAATTTATTAGACTCGGCCTGCATCACCAGCTGTAGGGCATAAGACTTCCACCTACATTCCCGTCGTCCCTCCTGGAGTTGAGAGACAAACAAGGAAATAGCATGCCACCTCTTGTACTCTTTAGACAGATGCAAGCCTACTTCTTCTCCAGCCCTCCTCACTAAGTCCATGTTTATTAAGAAAATTAAAGCAAGCGTATTGAATGTCTGTTCTCTGTGAAGTCAGGAACCAATAAGAAAGATACTATTGGATCAATCTGTCAATGACTTCTTTTTATCATGTGTCAATTAACAAAGAACAAATGGAAGTTAAAGAAGAAAGAGAAAATCTAACAAGATTCATGGTAACTGGACTGTAAACACGATATAAACAGCTAAGAGATCCTCGATCATTAATATGAACAATACATAGTGTTCACATTTTTAACAGATGGAGTGTGGATTCTCTATTGACAAATTGCTTGACTTTTTTTCTAGTACCATTAATACCATGAGGTTTCAAGATGAACTTGGCAGCTCTAATATAGTCCAAACCTTTCAGATTCCAACAAGACATCTTATTCCAAATGAAAAGAAAAGGCGTGTCATAATGCATATTAATTTTGTAATTTTGTTGCAGTTGTAAATCCTTGAAAACGAAATTTTAATAGCAACAAAGCTCATCTATGTTCTCATGGGCAAGGATCAAAATAGTGGTTGCGATCAGCCGCTGAAACACTACATAGCGGTATCAGCACTACATAGCAGTATGATTCAAAAAAATTGACAAAAAATCCAAAAAAATTACACAAAATCCAGAATATTGTAAGAAGCTAGAATATGTGTGTGTGTGTGTGTTTTTTTTTTTTTTCAAAAGTAACCAAGATAAGAGGGTGTAGCAGTCCCCTTATTGTATGTTTTTCCCCCTTTAGGTGTGTCTTTTTGCTTTAGATTGGAAAAAACTGATTTTAGGAACCCAATTTGGAGAATAATTGTGGTAAAAATGAAAGAAAAGTAAAAACATGAGAAATGGGACCTTTTGAAGTCATCAAAACCTAGCTGCTACATAAAGGCGCAATCACTCAAATAGCATAGCGGCCCCTACCGCTATGGCCCCTGTGTTTTAATCCACGATCATGGGTGTCTAACTTGCTACATGAAGGCAAAGTAACCAAGATATCAGGTCCTAGTGAAGTCAAAACAATGATCTGTCTCGCAAGCTTTCATAATTCAAGTGGCTGTAAAGTCTAAGAACTTCATAGTAGAGCACTACATAGCCAACATGGGTCAAGACGAGTGGCTTCATTAAATTTCCATTAATCAAGAAACTATGTTGTCGGGAAGTCAATATGTGATTGATTTCTACATGTCCGTCCTTCAACATAAAGTAGTATAAATAATTCTCTCCAAGAAGTGGGAAAAAAGGAGGCTCCTTTCCATTTTAACTTGTACATGTCTCTCTCTTTATTATTATTTTAATAATGTTTTAACTAGCAGCTAATGAAAGTCATTCCCTTTTGCCTCACGCTCATGCACAAGCGCTGACCTCACACTCACTGAACATGAATTCACCAACAAGAAATTATCTACAAGATGCTGAAGCAGAAAAGGCTACAGGAAAAATTAATGAATACACAAATATATATATTATGTATCACTTGGTCATTAGATGAAGCTCAAGCATGGAAACAGTTCCATTGCAACAGCAATGAGGCCCATTAGAATATATTAAATGAAAACCAAGTTCTAGCATGTACTTGGCAATTGGAATATCATTGGAATAAACTACTTTATAAACTAGTCCTACACTTAAGCAGCACGCTTGACATACCTCTATGCATGAGGTAGCCGCTTCCCTGACTCCTTGGTTTGAGTCATTCAACAACTGCAAAACCTAGCAAAGCAAAAACAACAATGCAACAACAGCAGCAGGAGCAGCATCATTTAAACAAGTCAGCGACAAAGACAAAAATGAAATACTTTTTCCTTGTAAAAACAAGCACAAGTGTTCTTTGCTCCAACCAAATAAATGGAAATAGGCATACCGGAGGAAGTAGGACTCTCTGGAGAGGAAGCTCAGTAGATGCAAAAAGCCCAATTGCTGACGTTACTGTACGTGCAAACTCTTCACGAACTCTCCAACTCTTGTGTGTCCATGCATAACTCCCCGCTCTTTCAACAATAATAGTTGGTGAAGATACCTGACATGAAAACCTTAAAATTTCAGGCCCATGCCTTTTAGCGTCCATTCTTTGATCCATATTGAATGACTCATCTAAATAACGCCACTCTATCAAATGGGCCAAAAAATAAAAGACTGAAGGTGAAAAACCACAAAGGCCATCAAATAGTCTCATCTTTGGTCGGAAATGGCTAAATATGAAAGAAGGTGAAAAGGCATAAAGGGCAGTCATATACGGGTCTCATCTTTGGTACGAAATGACAACCCAGGCATGACACGAATAAATCATATCTTAGGAAATAGAGAGACCTGTCTACATCTCTATTTTATATCCTTCGCTCATTGCCTCTTTAATATTCCTTCATTCAAGCCCCCCACGCAAATAAGAAATCCAAACAATTCAATTCCGAGTAGGTAATTTTGGCCTACAATTTACCATGACTAGCTAACATCTGACAACACAAAATAGGCAAATTGGCCCTTTATTTTACCATGAAGGGTTAACAGTTAAGGCAACACAAAATCCAATATGCCGCAGTCAAGCAAACTCAAAACCCAACGGTAAGGGTGGTATCAACCAAATACTCAGCTTTCAAGATAAATTCAATATGAAGGGTGAAAAAAGAAAGACACTTCTGTTGTCTACCAGCTCTCCTTTATAAAAAGGAGCGAATGCAGCATGCATAATTGAATTCTACAGCTCAACAGGCCATTCAATTCTAACTTCTTTCGATTTCAAAGACACGAGAATGGAGTAGAGTTTTTGCCAAGCTTGAATACCACAATCAAGGAACATCAAAACAACGACACGATTTACAGCACCACAAAACGCAATCGCGCAGTCAAAAATTCAAGATTTTCATCCTAAAACAATCACAAACTACAACAGATCAGGAAAAAACGGCAAATCAGATCCCCAATTCCACTCACCCAACCGACCTACCAAACAATTCAACAGATCTAAAACACAAGAATCTCACAACAAACGCACCGGAATCACCACACTCCCACACGCACACACAGTGACTACCTCCATAAGCGTAAGCAGCAGGCGTCGCGCGGCGTCCCTCACGGGCTGCTTGGCGTCGCCGAGGCGCTCGACGACGGCGGGGACGAGGGCATTGAAGTGGATCTTGAGGTGCTCGCCGGAGAGGACCGCCGCAGAAGCTAGGGCTTGAAGCGCGCCCTGCGAAACCCTGAAGTTGTTGTCTTTGAGGAGATCCATGCAGCAGTCGACGAGCGACGTCACCTCCGACGAGGTCAGGCTCTTTCTGGAACTCTCGAGAAGCTCGTAGAGGTGCTCGACGCCGGCCATCCGCTCCTTGGTGTCCTTGGCCCGAGCCATCTCCAGAGCCTCCTCCATTGGCGAGACGAAGGAGGAGGGCCTCGGTTTCTAGGGTTTTAGGGGTTTCTAGGGTTTCTGGATCTGACGAGAGGAGGGTTTTCAGATCTGGCAAGAAAGGAGAGAGACAGAGAGAGAGAGAGAGATAAGATGCAGAAAAAAGTAGGGGTGAGGGAGGAAGAAGAAAAAAAAGGGGTTTAGTGAGAGAGAGAGTGGGTGAGGAAATGGAAACTTCGCTTGATAGCGGTGGAGAAGGCGTAGATATATGGGGTCGGTGGCAGTTTGGTATTTGACACTGGACTCTTAAGGGATTTGCGATTATGCCACGGCCACTAACTGCTTGTTTTGGTCCCGTGCTTTCCGGTTGTGTGGCGTTGCGGGGTGGGGTTTGTTTTTATGGGGCGCAACGGACCCATGGTAGGTTTGATGGGAGTCATTGGAATGTTTGTGCTGGTGGGGAATTACTCGGCCTCTTTCTTTGTTGAATTTAAAGAATTTTTATCTCTATAATTTGTAAATCCTCCAATATAACGAAATTTTAAAACTTTTGTTTAAAATTGACATTCGAAAATTCCATTAAAAAGCAAGTTAACTGAAATTCTAAAATTTTTCTAGGTGGTTGAGTATTTTAAATGGGTGATATTTCTAAATTCCTAAAAAAACTAAGGCATTCAAGAATTTTAAGGTACAGCCATCGTATCATACTTAAAAATCCCTAACACTATAAATTCCTAGCAGGAATTCTAGAAAAGAAATAAGCCTCTAGTATTGCTCTAAAGGTTCACGATTCAAATTCTCTTTTAGTGCATTAATCAATACATGGCTGTATAATGTTTGTGATGTGAGGTCAAAGGGTTCTATGTCATTAAAAAAAAAAAAAGAGAGAGCATAAGTTAAAAGTATTAGAACTCTAAGTGGAGCTCACCTCTTGAAATTCAAATTGTGCAAATTAAGCATCCTCAAGGTACATACGGTTCCCTCAATTTCTCGTCAGTTTGATTTATTTCCATCTTTGGATTATACACTATAGTAAAATTTACATTTGATGTGACTGTTTTTTATGCATAAAAGCAAGTTAAGTTTTCTTTGATTCCCTGAAAAATCTTAAATCTTTATATATATATATTTTTTTTGCCCACAAAAGATGGAGAAGTTTGTTGAACTAGTGTGATGCATACATACGAAAGTCGTAAATGTGGCTGGAGATTTGTGTCAATCATGTCTTTTTATCAAACATTTAATCCAACAATGAATTATTAACTTTAAAAATATCCAAAAAATCCAAAATATTGGAAAAAGGCTGGAAAACAATGCTTTTTTTTCATAAGTAACAAATATAAATCAAAATATCAGTCCCCATAAATTATGATATCCTGTATTGCTATCTTGTCTGAAATTGTAGTTTTCTTTTTTTTTTTTTTTTGTTTGGTAAGAACCATAATTATAACTTATGAAATATGAACTATCTTTTAGTGTGAAATTTTAGAAAATAGTGAATACAACTTATTTATAATTTATATATAATGGTTGTACTTATATCTTGTATAGCATATACCCCTCTCATCATTTATCAGTTATCATTTATCAATCATCAATTCATCACCTTATTATCAAGCAAGTTGTGAAATTCAAGAACATGAACATTAACATAGCGTACGACATAAGAACAGTAAAATAAATCATAAAGCAACTGAAGAGAATGAATGCACACCCTAATTCTAAGCGGAGTGTCACCCAGGCTCGAGATCATCTTCATCATCATTTGTTCTTATTTGGTATAAGTTATAATAATATGATCTAAACTCTTCCACTACACTCCCCTACCCTTGACCATATTGATATTGTTGCTGAGGAGCGAAAATTTCTTTATAGTAAGATAAGCTATCCTCAGTAGATTGAAATGATTGGGGGCCAAATTTAAATTGAAAATTCATAAGGAACAAAAATAACTTGTTGGGGCTCACGTTGAATCATTCTTTGCTTATACCACGATTATGACGGTGAAACTAAAGGAAGCTGTGTTGGCCAATGAGGGTTGCATCCATACATAGCCTGCTGTTGTCCAACATTGCCCGTAGAGGTACCTTCCCCACTTCCTTGACCGATGCTACTACCGATCTCTGTCTCAGTTTATAAGACATATCTTACATAACCATGATGGGGATTTAAGTCTGTAGCACCAAGAAAATATTCAACTATCTCATATATTGGTAACTCATTATCTCCATAGTGACCACCGGTCTCTAGAGAGTCAAGAGGAATTCCTACTGATGAGGAAAATGTAGAGATGCTCGACTCACTTTCCTCACCCACCTCATATCATCTTGCCTATGTATGATCGACCGTAGACCCCTCTGTTGCGGTGTCAAATTAATCTCTTGTAATATTTTAGAGGATTTCATTGGCTCAAACTTTTTCCTAGTCAAGTCCTCAACCATCTCCGCTCCCTTTGGATCTTTATCTAATAATAGCTCTTCTACCTCCTCTAGCCACTCACCTAATAAATCATCTTCTGCCAAAAAAATATAGTCTAAATTAATTCGGCAGAAGTAATCTTGTTGATCCTTAAATGCTCTTCTTCTTCAATTTCGATTGTGAAGCTTGAGGTTATAGTGGATGTAGATCAATTTATTCAAATTAACTATCGTGATTTTATTTCTCACTTTTATATGGATAAAAGCAAAGGTGTACTAATTTCTTTCGCAGTTTGATGATTATGTAGTTTGACTAAGGACTTTAATTACAATCGTCCTTAATGTTGGAACACTCTCTCCATAATTCAATCACCATTCAACTAAAAATAAAAGAAAATAAGATTAAACATTCAATTTTTAAACTTTTTGAATAATGAAAATATAATTTACTATTTATATTTTATAATCCTTACTAGGATACGTCTACGTGACAGCTTTTTGAGCAATGGTGGTGCCAAAACTTCCCATACCTTCATTATATACATCAATCTAATGATATTAAAGAAGAAAAAGAATTATCAATTATTATGAATAAATAATGAAATATATTAAATTGAAGAAGACAAAAGGCATAATATAAGATCTTTACTTTTTAATTTAATTACTTGGTTTGTTGCCTTAATTGCCTCTTCGGTGTCATTTGTTGGTCTTTCAATAACATTTTTCACCTCCACTCAAATTTCTTCAGTTATATTCCAAACCAAATATTCATATCAAAATTGTGGATTAGGAACACAACCTATTAAATGCAAAAATTTAAGTAAATAATGCGTAAAAGGAATTTAATACAACAATGAACGTCAACAAGAAATCAGTCTCCACTTACCAGTTGTGTGTAAGTCATGATGTAATTGATACTCCTAACGACCATTGATGATCTTCCAATGTTTGGTATAATATCTACAATTTACTTTAATAGCCATCTTTGCTCTCTATATGGCCTCATGTAAGAAGCTCATAGTTGGCTTATCATCACTACAACCAATCGAAGAACTTTCATTAAAGACCCAAGAACATTTAAGCAATTTTTAATACGAGGCAAAATCTTATTAGACTCAATGGTCTTATATACTTCTTATGTTAGGGGAGTTGGGCGTTTTCCCTACTTAGAATTCATCCATTTATTTAACTTGATGAGTTGGAGAAGCCCTCCTCTATACTTCTAAATATTCTCGATTCCATAAGTGGGTAACAAATTGAGTAATGCCAGACCGTAGCAGTTCATGATTGTTTGTAAACTTTTTCATCATTGAAACAAGTATATAAGACTGGTAGAAGAAATTATTGATTTCTCTATCTTTTTAATCACCTGTTTCATGACTTTTTCTTTGGCAATTTCTTTAAGCATCAAGTCTATACAATGGCTGCACATGGCGATAAAAAAATATTTGCCCTCTGTTGCATAAGCATCATTATTGTTTTTTTCATGTTTGCAACATTATCGATGACAACTTGAACTACATAATCTGCGCCAATATCATTAATAATCACTTCATTGAACAACTTATTGTTGTATCTAGCATCTTTAACATAATTAGTTGCATCAACTGATTTGATAAAAATTGTTCCCAAAGGACAATAAACTAGAAAATTCAAAAGATGACGTTTTGCGAGGGTCGTCCACTCAATCACACATTAGTGTGCAGCCCCTTTCCTTTCAAATCCTTTTTAAAATCCCCACCCAAAGTTGTAAATATTCTTTTCCAACATAGAGATGACCAATCTCATATGGGGTGAGTGCCTTTATATCGGGACTATGTTCTGCTGCTGCATCTAACGTAGTGGTAAAATAAAGAGAGTTTGCCTTATGTGGTGGAATGACTGCATCTAAAAAGAACTTTCCAGTAGCTCTTACCAAATTTTCTCTTGCTTTATTAAATTTTCCCTTTAGTGCTTTTACAAATTAGGTTGGTTGGATGTTGATTTTCTATATGCAAATGGGTCCGTTGGACCCACCACACTTGGCTTACGAGATGCCTGTGTATGAGGTTCATCGTCGTCCTCAATATCTACTAGGCAGAGTTGTCTTTGGCCACATCTCATAGCTGCCTCATATTGCATCCTTCTTCTCTTTTCCTCCTCCTGAAGTGACCTCAAGCTTTTTTTCATAGCTCTTTTCATGGATCTTCATCATTGTCGGAGAAAATAATTTCTCCCTCCCTAGACCCAAAAACTTATTCTCTACATACTTTAAATTCTTCCTTTCTTCTTTTCTCTCTGATAGCCTTTTTATGTTTTCCCGCATCGAACAACTCTTACATTTCTTTTTTTATATTAGGTGGCACTTCAGGACGCTTTGCCCGTTGGCCTTGCCTATGAGTCAAGTGTTGCTTCAATTTAATTATCCATCCATTTATGATTCTTCAGCAATAATTATATTTAATTTTATATTTACTTACAGCTTCTTCACAATGGTTTCATGTTGAATCAATAGCACGCACCATTTTTATTTAGCTTCTTCAAAACGAAATAGCACATGGCACAATTTATAAAACGTTTGAACTAAAATCCAAAATAGAATAGAAACAAGGAAATTAATACAATTTTGTAAAACATTTGGAATCTCAAAAGGTCACATTTTAAATGATATATTAATTATTTAATTTTCCTAATTCCACGTTTTAACAATCCAAAAATAAATTTAGAAATATAAAATATATTGACATGTCACATTAATTACATAAATGATAAGACAACCATAAAAAAATTAGCATATGTGAAGTATACAATGATTATATAAAATTAGGAAACCACATTTATAGTGAAAATTTAAATATATAATAGTTTAATATTAAATTATTAGAAAATTTGAAAATAAATTTAAAAATAGAGAACTAATTATAGAAAAAAACAATAAAAAAAGTAATCTTACATGAAGTATATAAAGATTATGCTTGCTTTAAAAAACTTTATAGTGAAATCCTCAAAATATTCTTTTTAAATATTAATTTAATTCAAGAAAATAAAATTTGAAAATGTAAAATTGTTTACATAGTATTTAAAAAAATGAAAACTTATCATATTCATATCATACATGAAGTATACAATAAAATAACAAAATTGTGGTTAAATCCTCAAAAATTTTTATTTTAATATTAAATATTAAAAAATCAGAAAATTAATAAATATAAAAAATCCACATATTGTAGATCTATGTATTCTACTACTAAATTTATTAAACTTACTTCATAAAATCATGTATTTACATACTAATAAAATAAAAAATAATACTTACTAGTCTTTAACATTAAAAAAACTCTAAATCTCAACAAAAGTTAAAAGCTTAAATTTTTGAAATACCAAATAATAGATCCACACTAACGAATCACAATGTATAAATCTATAATAAAGAATAAGTAGAATCATCATTATAGATCATTTCTAAGCTCTTAGATTTTTACTAAACAAATATTTAAAAAAATATAAAAAATATAATTTACTTAGCTTTGGAAATTTGTTTTGTTGATTTTGTTAGACCAAATCCACCAAAATAATTAATTTTGTGATGTGGTCGATACGTATCTGTATCGGCCGTTTTTTTCAACCATGAACGCAATGAACCCATGATGGGTTTGATGTGAGTCATTGAAATGTTTCATTCTGGTTGGAAATTACTTAGCCTCTTTATTTGTTGAATTTTGGTGGGTTTGATGTAAGTCATTAAAATGTTTCATTCTGGTTGGAAATTACTGAGCCTCTTTATTTGTTGAAATTTAAAGAATTTTATCTTCATAATTTGTAAATCTTTCAATATAATAAAATTTCAAAACTCTTATTTAAAATTGACATTCAGGAATTCCACTAAAAAGCAAGTTAACTGAATTTCTAAAAATTTCTTAGGGCATTTGAGCACTTTTAAATAGGCAATATTTCTAAATTCTTAAAAAAAAACAAGGCATTCACAAATTTCAAGGTACAACCCATCACATCATGCTTAAAAATCCCCAACACTCTAAATTCCTGACAGAAATTTTAGAAGGAATTTTAGAAAAGAAACAAGCCCCTAGTATTGCTCTAAAGGTTTACGATTCAAATCCTCTTTGAGTGCATTAATCAATATATGGCAGTATAATGTTTGTGAGGTGAGGTCGGAGGGTTTTACGTCATTTTAAAAAAAGCATAAATTAAAAAGTAATAGAACTCTCAAGTGGAGATCACCTCTTGAAATTCAAATTGTGCAAATTAAGCATCCTCGAGGTACATAGGGTTCCCTCAATTATTTCGTCAGTTTGATTTATTTCCATCTTTGGATTATACACTATAGTAAAATTTACATTTGATATAACTGCTTTTTTATGCGTAAAAGCAAGTTAAGTTTTCTTTGATTCCCTGAAAAATTTTAAATCTTTATATATATATATTTTTTGCCCGCAAAAGATGGAGAAGTTTGTTGAATTGGTGTGATGCATACATACGAAAGTTGTAAACGTGGCTGGAGATTTGTGTCAATCATGTCTTTTATCAAACATTTAATCCAACAGTGAATTATTAACTTAAATTTTGATGGTGCCTCGTACACACGGAAGCTGTTTATCATGAAGAGTTCAAATTTCAATAGATGGTTTCAAAGTGGAAGTTACTAATTTAACTCGAGATTTCTCTAGGTTAAAGACAGAGGATCTGAATCCATCAAAGGTGGGACATACAAGTGGCAATCGGTCGAGTGCTGGTGGTTATTGGTGATTGGTTTGGTCCTAGGTCGAATACAAAACATGCACTCAACCTGAAGAACTACTAGCTTTCACTTCTTTGTTAATTAAGTCAGAAATGTCAATTAATACTCTATGCTCCCCACTTGATTTTGGGTTAGGTTGTAAGTCAAGTTAAGAAATGCCATCTCTACATGTCTTGTCCTGCGCTTGCGGATGAAGATAGGTCAAGGTCCAGTGTGGCAGTGGTACTTTTGAATGTTGGTTGGTATATCAATCCCTCTTATAGATATTTAATAAATCAAATCAAACAAACACTACTCTGCCGATTTTTAATGTGATTCCAGCGCGTTCGGCAATATTACTAATTCAACTGTACATATTCCATATATAGCCAATGATACTACTTACAAACTCAAATGCTAGTTTTTTTTTCTTACTTTGTTTTTTTTTTGGGCATTATAAAATAAAATCATACCACTACAACTGCATATTCCAATGTTGTATTCACAAAACATAAATCACATGAGCTCAAACTCAAACCCAATTTATTGGATCCATACTTTTTTTTAAGGCAAGATGGGATCTTAAACCCAAAAAAAGAGAAAAAAAGGCAAAAGTGGAAGAGAGTTCCATGTCAAATATAGAGGAGAGTGATGAAATCTTTATCCAAAAGGGTGATTGAGCATGTAACCACCCACATTCTCTTGTACGTGACTAAGTTTCCCTTCTACATCATCATTGAATTGGGAATGTTACAAATGGATTGTAAAAGTTTTATAGGGTCCCAAATTTTTAGATTGCAAGTCAAACAATATGTAGCATAGTAAATAAAATAAACTTACAAGCAGAAAGCAACCAACCATATAAGAAGAAGACAGGGATATTTTTACGTGGAAACCCCTGTGGGAAAAAATCACGAGTCACATAGGCTAAAAATCAAACACCAATTTCAAGCAGTTACAAGATATACTCACGACCTTACATAGACAGTCCCTCGACTAAATGATGTAATTCATATTACAAGACTCCACAACTCGACTCGACTCTGCATGCCTTGTTCTTTATGCTGGATCCACAACACCTTCTTGCATAAGATGAACAATCTTATACTAGGAAAATGTTGAAAAAATAAAAAGAATTGGGTTGCATGGGAAATCATAACCATTTTCCTCTTTATCACATAATTCTCTCCCCATGCAATATACCCTACCAATAAAGAACAAAAAAAAAAGCATTTGACTATTTTGCACTTTTTTTGTTTTTATTATTATTATTTTTGGTTTTTGGGGGGGGGGGGGGTGTGGTTGGAGAGTATCTTATGTCCATCCAAACCATCCATTCATACTTTCATCTCCAACTTGATTAATTTCCAAAAGTTTGTTCCATTTTTTAAAATGAACATTTGATCATATCCATCCAAAAAGAAAAATTAAGAGCATTGGTGATATTGTCCCTTTCGAAGCCAAAACTCATGTAGTAATGATTTAGCTCACACCGCATCAATTGTGAAAGGTTTTGATCCAAGTGTGCCCTTTTGCATGTAAACATGTGATTGGTTGAAAACAATCACTGGGCCCACTATAGTATACATGGATTCAATTAACGCTTTAACGATTTAGAATTTTAAAGGCCATACTCTGACTTAAATTGAGTCACTTAATCCCATCAACATGGTTAAGCCTTAAATGGATAAATGGTCCGAAGATTTAGTGTGTTTTGACATTTTTCACCCACCTTCCAAAAATCTCCGCACCCCGTACGACAAGCACACTATTCAATTTGTTTTGAACCACTACAGTGGTAACTTTGTAATTTCCTCTGTATTTTGAATGAGTTTCCAAAACTAACCCCGTATTGACCAGTGATCTCACTAGTCTAGTGGTGTGGAGAGAGTGTGGTGCCACTGCCACTGACACTGGCCGGGCCTCCATCCACGGCTAAAAGCTTCAAAATTTATAGCGGCGTCTTTACCTTCATCTGGTCCTATTAACTGTATAAAAACTGCAAACAGGAGGGCTAAAAGTACGCTGCCGAGGATGCCGACAATAAAAAAACCGAAACCGAGCAATAGGTGTGGGCCCCTTGTGAGTCATTGGTCCCATTTTTCCCAAAAATAAGAAAATGTAGGTCAGTACCACAGGCGGGGTAATTGGCATGCATGCAAACATGTCAATCTTAACCCGTGAATGTTGGGGCCCACTGGGGATAAAGAAAATAGGTAAAAGATGTATGATAGCGCAAACAGTCTTCCATTTTGCATCCATCAAATGGACAAAGTTGTGGTTACTGTCAATGTTGTAGATCTAATAACAGGTGAAGCCAAGCGAGCAGAATTGTTGGAGTGGGTCCCACAAAAGGAAACCTAAATACAGATTGATTGGTGTATTGTCATCTCAGTTATACACATGATATGATTAAGATGCAAATGAACATCGGATTCTTCAACTATTCGAAGGCTTCAACTATTGAAAAAATGGGTAAGGAAGGACTCATATTTCACAAAAAAGGTTTAGATTCAAAAACCAATGCAGGTTTCACTTACTAAATTGATCCGGTTTTGGATCCATACATATTCCAACCCATGGTCCTAGGACTTGGCTTGTGGATGTGTGTTTTAATATATGGTTCTTGATTTTATGTATGCTAATGTAAAAAATTTCATGTAACAACCTATAAATTAGTTCTAAAGATGTTTTGATTTATTGATCGTGGAAGGTAGACTTAATGCACCATTATTGAGTTGAATGATACTATTTGTTGGTTTTTTTGGTTGAATAATATAGTTTTTTGAAGAAACAAAAAGGGAAGAAATGGAATAATATACTTATTTAAGTTACCGTTACCTAAAAAGTCTCAAATGACCTTCAAAATTTTTATAATTATTGCCTTCTTGATATTTGCAAATCCTCCACCCAAGAGGAAGATTAAAAAATTTTACCACAAAGGAAAAATTTTGAATAATTTACAACTTCTCCAATGATCATCGGAAGTTTCATAATTATTACCTTCCTGACGTTTGGAAAATCTTTCAACCAAGAAGAGAATTAAAAAATTTTCACCATACAGGAAAACTTTTGAATAATTTATAAAATTTCCAAACATAAATTTCTTAATCCTTTTAAAGAAATAGACTCTTGGAATTGAAGTCCGAATCTATGTCCAAATGTACTAGCATGCTTTAACTGATTGAATCAATTAACATGACCTATTCATGTTTAAGCGGTTCGGTTTAGGATACATTTATATAGCCAGTATGAATCATTTGGAGTTACGCCTAAACTCATGGCATTTTATTGATTTTTATATTTCTCAAATCCAACCTCATGAGCTTCATCATCTCCAAGACCCCTTCTCTTGGTTTCTTTCTCGCTTGGTAGAAATTATGGTGACGAAGACTTTTTCGTTCTGAGAGAGAGTAAGTAGCACCTTAATCTTCGCATCAACACCTTTTGCAACAATAAAGAGATCGTCTGCTTAAGGACATAAGTGTATGAGCATTATTTATTTATTTATTATTATTTTTTAACCTAGCCAAGACGGTTAGGATCCAAATGAAAAGCCCATATACACAAAAAGAACGACCGCACATGCAAAAAGAGGTGACATGTCCAGAGTTCAAAGTCTAGGCAGCCAAGTAAAAACACCTACGCCTTACCATTGGGGTAAGAGTGCTGTTCTTAAGCATTATTTATTTCAAATAAACAATATAACACGTACACTTATATAAAGAGACTTTCCTTTAAGAGCTCATCAGCAATTCTTCCATGGCATTAAACAAATCTAAAAGCTTGAAGGACAAGATCAAGTAAATGCCTATAAAAAAACAACAACCAAAAATCAATATATACTATATTCGTAAAGTCCTAACATAATAGTTTTATGTTTAATGGACATCATATTTTAGCCTAACAAGATTAATTAGCATATTTGATTGAATTAAAAAAGTAGACCGTCATGTTGTAAACGTTAGTGGATTTTACCGAAAAATCTCATTAGAATCACTATAGATGAAAATTAATTTAAAACATACGTACTAGGGGTACTTTTTTTTTTCATTTTTTTGTTCTTTTGTCAAGTGACAATATCCTTGATCATCTATACACACGAGCAGTTCTCTTTTCTTCTTCCTCCAACTCCTTCCACCTCTACTAGCTACTCCCTATAGGCGCAACATTTTCCTTCATGCTATGGCAACTTTAACAGTCATGGACTTGGATGTAGGTGGGAGCTAGTCAATGAAAATGCCCTATTCTCACATATATATAGTCATCTCAACCCATCATTTTTCATATCTCTTTTTCTCCCACAACCTAGAAAAATCCATATGAACTCATCCATCTTCTTCCAACCAAGAGAATGAAACCACCCCCCCCCCCCCCCCCCCCCCCCCCCCCCGCCAACATAATTCACATCTATCTTTCTTGAACTCTTACTTTTGTTTTTTTTTTTTTTTTTGTATTTTTCTACAATATTCCCCATCCACTATTGCTCTATACAATCTATCTTTCTCAACATCTTCTTTCTCATCTCTCGACACAAGCATGGCCATCTCCAAACCACCTCTGCCCGATCATCTTATTGTATCCTTTTGCATCCTCATTCGTTGCCAATTCAACTCACAACACCTTAAACAATCTCATTTTGGCAACCGAGACCTATCTATCACATTTTCCTTATACTATCATCTTCAACCTCACCCCATCATCACCATCCAACCTCTATCATCAAGCTACCACCGTCAAGAAGAAGAAAGATTGTCAAGAAATATTGTTTTCCTAAATTTGACTTGGGTAGTGACCGCAATAGTGAAAAGGAAGAATAATCAAGTAGGGATATCCCTTCCCGTGCGTGTGAGTAAGCAGAAACATCATTGCTCGGTAGAACAAAATAAAAAATAAAAAATAAAAAAAATAAGGGCCCCTGGGACCACTAAGGTGGATACCTATGTTTTGAGCCTTTTTTTGTTCTACATTGAATCTAAGGAGTTACAGGTATTTGTGCAAACATATTAATAAAAAATGTGCCTAAGGTGTAAAACTCGATTTTTCTATTTTTTTTTAAATATGAAAATTTAAGGTCTCTAAAGCCCACTGAATCTTAGGTAGCATTTTGTTTGTTGGAATGATTTTTGGTAGGAATGGAATGGAGACTGGAATGAGTCTGGAATGGAATAAGGCATGAATAGTAATTCTCATTCCAATGTTTGGTTGGACAAAGGAATCAATCCAGTAATAGGATTCTCATTCCAGTTCCTGTGTTTGGTATGCTTGAATGATGCCAGGAATGGAATAAAAATTACACAAAATTGACCAAAATACTCCTGTAAAATTTTTTTGCCAAAATTTCCCTCTCTCCAAGCCCTCTCTCTATTCCCAACCCTCTTTCCCTCTCTCTCTCACTCTGTCCCAACCCTCTCTCTCTCTCGCCTAGCCCCCTCTCCCACTATTTGTGTTCTCAGCACTCTTTTGCTCTCTCTGTTCTTAGCCCCTTCTTTGTCCCAGCCCTCTCTCCTTTTTTGCCAAGCCCCTCTCCCTCTCCTTTATTCCTAGCCTCTCTCCCTCTCTCTGCTCCCAGCAGTCTCTCCCCCTCTCGCCCAGCTCCCTCTCCCTATCTCTCGGTTCCTAGCGCTCTCTCCCTCTCTCTATGTCCCAACCCTTTCCCTCTCTCGCCCAGCCCCCCTTTCCCTTTCTCTATCACAATCCTCTCTCTCTTTTCGCCTAGCCCCTCTTCTTCTCTCTATTCCCAGCCCTTTCTCCCTTTCTCGCCCAACCCTTTCTCCTTATCTCTCACTTCCCAGCCCTCTCTCCCTCTCTCTTTGTCCCAACCCTCTCCTTCTGTTGCCCAGCCCCCTCTTCTTCTCCCTTTGTCACAGCCCTCTCTCCCTTTCTCACCCAACCCCTCTCCTTTTCTCTATCCCAACCATCTTCCTCTGTGGGGGGTTCCAATTAACTAATGGCGAGAAGGGGGTGTCACAGAACATGCCTTATGGTCGACGGAAGAGGGTCGGCGATGAATCACAGAAGGAGAGAGAGGTCAGAGACGAAGAGGAAGGAGGCTAGGTCTTATGATCGGGCATCTAAGGTTTTGTTTGATGAAAGGGGCTTTTTGGACTCAAAGGAAAATTACAATGGAATGGAATGACCATTCCTCAACCCCCCCCCCCCCCCAAAGGAATGGTAATTCCCTTATATAAAGGAATAGTGATTCCTGAAGTAATGGTCATTCCGCCACTTTTTCACTAGCCAAACGTGGGAATGGTTACTCCAACGGAATGACCATTCCATTTCGACCTTCATTCCAGCGAACCAAACGCTACCTTACATGCACATGAACTTTTTTCAAATGGTCTAAAATCATCCAGACATTAACTCTTTCCAATAGTCCAAAGTCATCCAAACATGTCTTTGAAGACCTCAAAGTTAGATTTGGCAAATGAAAACTTGGTGTGTTATAAGTTTGAACATAACTAGTGCTCATAAATGACAAAACAATATTGGGCTTAGTGGGAGACACCAATTAAATGGTGGACGAGATTTAAGTAAGACCAAATTAGGAAGAGAGGCCTGGTACATGGTACATTTGGAAAAATCTACATCTTATATTCTTGTTTCAAGACTATATTTCATAAGTTTTTTATACAAATGTTTTTGTGTTGTAGCAATGAGAATAGGAAGAAAATAAATGCAAAAATATGTAGAAAAAGTTGCACGCACAACCCTCTTTTTTTTTTACTACCAACAAACTTAAAATAATTTAGGGCAAATATTTTAGGTAGTTATGTTGTCTTCAATTGAGAGGTTGTTAAGATCCATGTGAAAATTAGCAAAACAAAGTCATATCCTTGGTACAAAAAAGTTTCAGCCATCATTGACACTAATCTTATTAATGTATAATCTAAAACCTAAAATAAATTAGACTTTAACTCCAACTGGTAACTCAGTTGACCAAGGACCATGGTTTGCTCTTGAAAGTTAGGAGTTTAAGCTACATTGCCACACGGGGCCCCGCATGGGATTTACCCAGTCCCTTGGGCCTAGGGCGCCCCCGTTGGCAAAAATAAAAATAAAAAATAAATTAGACTTCCTTTTTCATTATTTGCACCTCTTATTTCCCTTATTATTCTTTACATCACAATCACTTAAGAAAAATTAGCAAAACAAGGCGCCGGCTTTAATTGAAAAAAGTAAATTAATGAAAGTTTATTTAAATTTTCCTACAAATCAAATGCCATGTGCTAATCAGTAGATATATATATACATATATATATATTATAGGACATATGTATATATTTATACACATGTATATTATAGCGACTGATTTATATTTTACAGCGAATGATATTAATTGAGAATTTGACAATCTCAATATAATTTATGTATTAAAGTATCATTATTTAAAATTTAATAAATTTTTAATTTTTTTACAAATATTTAATATTTTAAATTATATTGTTCGTGCCAAGCACAGTTGTGTTTTGCTAGTAATGTCTACTCAACTCATTGAGTCAGTATCCAAAACTAGTGTGTGTGTATTTTTGTTTCATATATTTTTTTAATAGAGCATGACACTTGAAGCATTTATGTCATTTAGTAGGTACTTAGGCCTTGTTTGGTATCTCAACTTTGATTTGGGTAGAGGCATTCAAAATAGAGCCATAAAAAAAAGAATGATTGGTATAACACGAGTCTATTTTGAAAAGAATGTTTGGCATGTCCTCTATTGCCTCTTAGTAGAGGGGCATGGCTCTTATTAGAGGGGTAGTTTTTTGTCATTATGTAAAAAATGAACTTATTCACATTTCTTATTTTCTAGGAGGTAAATTTATATCTAAGATGAGACCCATCAAATTTCATTAAAACATCCATTAATTTTGGGCCCATTTGCTAGTGGTCATAGACCAATTCAATAATACATCCAATATATATACACATACCATCATATCATAATAACCTGTCATTTGAAAAATACAATCCTTTCCATCAATGTATAGTTGTTACCTTTAAACAAATTGAAAATTACACCATCACACACTATCATACAACATCTCCATCATTCTGTCCCCAAATCTCTGTACTCACCACCACACACAATCACATACCATCAATCCGACAAATATATTCCATCAAGCCAACAAATCCAAATTTTACAAGATAATCTGTAACATAATCCATCAAGCCAACAAATCAAGCACAGCTAAAAAAGTAGACAATTCTCATGTACAAAGTACATCCATCATCACAACCCATTCAATTTAACCAGATATAAACTAGCAGCATGACATAAGATGAAGAAAAGGTAGGCTTAAGAAGATGCATGTTGCCAAATGGTATCTCCAATTGAATTCCTCTTAGCATTCATCTCTGTCCTATTTGTGATATCAAATGTATAGTGTTGGCTCCACCAAATTGCACTTTCCACGTAGCTAAATTGCATTGTTGGGCCACTACCAGATTTAATTTGTTTTAAACAAATATCAATGAGACACTTTTTCATATTATTCGACCAATGAAACGATCAAAGTTATCTGTTTCTTTTGCCTTCTCCATATCCGACATGATAACTACATGTAATTACACAATAAAAATACATTCATTAACATAAAAAGATGATGGAAAAAAGTTAAGCATCCAATCCAAAAAAAGTTTGGGCCCAGGATATGACTTCTTGGAGGCATGATTATGAATAATATGGTTTAGTTTGAGGAGATTGAAATGCCAAATAGGTAAAGAACATGTTAAATGAGCATACTGCCATACGATTCATTTATCTTAGTGTCACATGTCAAATCTCATGGTGGGTCCAATTTTAATTCTAGTAAAATTTGTTTGAGTATCAAAACAAGGATCTATGGTAAAATCACATGCAAAGAGTACCATTTATTCAATACTAATTTCACAGGTTTATTCAATTGATTTTCTTAGTTGACAAGATTACTCATAGAACAACAAAATAGAAAAGATACATATGAAGATTAAACTTCAAACATAGGTTATATCTGTGTCATCTTTCAAAGGGTTTTTCATGCTTGCGACTACTCATTGTAAGCATTATATGTTATTACTCTAAATTCGAAGTATTTTCTCTGAATGTGATATAAAATGAATGAAAGCTTCCCAGATCCCTCTTTGAGCTTAAAAGTGTATATGATTCATGAAATTATAATCTTTTTTCTTTCATTCTTCTAGCAAAAGAAACTAACAACAATCTTTTCTTTCAAGTATCTTTGCCTCCTTATTATGGCATATATACACTTTTTGTATAAGCAAAGAAGTCAAATTTCCTTAAGTTGTTTAACATCTTGATTCCAATGTTTCTCATCCTGAGAGATCATATGCATTTGCTTGCGACAGTTACTTTGAGCATGTGTGTACATACTATATACTAGAGGGAGGATGACTATGCCATTTAATCATAGTATCACAAGAAATGATAAAATCATTTTTTTTATAGAACCAAGCCTTTATAAAGGATTGTGCAATACTACACTTACACCCCCTATCTACTCCCCTAGTTACTCCTTAGTGTTTTTTGTAGTTCACATTTTGTAAAGGATTACACTTCCAACAAAAGACTTAATAAGGTACAGATTAATTCTTATTTTCTATTTGAAAGACAACGCACATCATTAATTCAGTTTTAAACAGATACCATAACTTGTATGTAACAAGAAAAAAAGTTTAAACATTGAAAACTTGATGCAAATTCTAATTTCAAAGCTTTGTTTGCTATTCACATTGTGAAATTAGAATGCAAAAATCTAAATGGACCTACATCAAAAAGATCTTTCTCCTTCAAAGACCGACCCATTCAGAGGAAATGAAAAAAAAAAAAAAACAACTGCAAAGGATCATTAACAGTTCATGTAGTAATAGCAATGCAATTGTAGCAGATTTTGGCACCAATCCACTAAATAACACCAACTTTTCCCACCTCAAATCAAGTAATCACCAAACAAAAAATGAAAATGTACTTGTACTCTCTTGACATTCCATTGCAAGTATGATAATGTGCATAGAATCTCATAGCCAGTCCTACCCCTGATAGAACCAAAATCCCCAAAATCCTACACCCTAAATTCACCAAAACCACTTTCCCATCTGAATCCTTTCCATCCATAAAGCCTAACACCATAACAATATTCCCCTTTCATCAACGCCACCCCCAACAACACAAAAACCAAAAAAAAAAAAAAAAACCGAAAATCCCTATTCATAACCTCGTAGCTTTGTGATTGGAAAAAAAAAACGTGAAAGAGATATCGAGGAGAAGAAGTAGATTAGAAGAGAAGATTTGAGCATATAAAATATACATGTACTTGCGATTGTCAAAGCACCAGAATCAGCACCTTTCTTCTATGTTGTCTTTGTGTGATGTCCTCTTCTTTTTACCCTTCTATAGTCGACAAAAGGGTTTTGTTCGAGGGATTTTCGTTGTCAATAAAAGACTACTTGAGGGTATTTTCTTGGTAAAAAATATTACCCGCATTTACCAATTTAAGACCCAATGCCTCTATTTTCTATCAGTCTAGGGGCTTGTTTGGTAGGTCTAATCTTATTTTTATAGACAATTCAAAATAGAGCAATTAAAAAAAGAGCTATAAAAAAAGGCTAGAATTAAAATATGTGTTTGGCAATGGAAGCATCTATTTTAAATAGACCATTTTAAATAAATAGTTAAAAGCTTTTTACAAATATATTAAGATCTACTAAGTATCGAGTCTTGAAATCTTACTCTATAACCATCTTTGGCCTCCCAAAGAGATTTAACGGTTTGGATCTTGTGTTTGAGGCCCTAATTTTTTTAAAAAATATTTAATAATTCACGTTTTTACATAAATATCTCAAGTTTGGTGATGATCCAACGGTTGAAATTTGGTCTCACAATGGTCATTGACCTTGTACACATTTTCAATGGTTTGTATTGTTATTTATTGTCCCAGAAATAATAAAAAAAATAAAAGAAGGGGCTGCCCGTGGACTAGTTACAAATTCAGCATATTAATTCAATGGTTGAAAGTTTTTCACAAATATCTTGAGATCCACAAAGAATCAATCCTTGAAAATTGACCCAAAAGCCGTTTTTAGTCTTCCCAACATTTCCAATGGTTTGGATCTTATGTTTGGGCCCCACAGAATTCAAAAACTAATATCCAATGGCTTACTCTTTCTTGCACATGTCTCGAGATTCAGGATGATTTAACGGCTGAAATTTGGATGGATGGCCGTAATTGATCATGTGAACATTTTCAACGGTTTGGATCTAGATTTAGGGGTTCGGATTTCGAAAAAATTTGAAAAAACGAACTGGGCGTGATCCTTGAAAGTACTGTAGCTGGGCGCATCTTATTTTCTTTTTCTTATTTGGAAATGCATCATGAGGAGGGCTGTGAGAAATAGAGCTTTTACCTCTATATGTCTAAATTAAACATGCACTGTGCATGTTTGGCATCACTAAATTTTAGGCTCTTATTGTCTAAATGTCTAAATCTAATAGAGTTTGTAAAAATAAGAGCGTTTGGCTTGTGTTTTTAGCTCTATTTAATTTAGACATATAGAAGTTTTACCTTTATTTCCCACAGCCCTCATGATGCATTTCCAAATAAGATGAAAAAAAAAAGAGGCGCTGCTACAGTAACTTATAAGGATCACGCCCAGTTTGGTTTTTTCAAATTTTCTTGAAATCCGAGCCCCTAAATCTAGATCCAAACCGTTGAAAATGTTCATATGATCAAACACGGCCATCCCTCCAAACTTCAATTGTTAAATCATCATGAAGCTCGAGATATGTGCAAGAAAGCATGAACCATTGGATATTAGTTTTTGAATTCTATGGGGCCTAAACACAAGATCCAAACCATTGAAAATGTTGGGAAGACTAAAAACGGCTTCTGGGTCAATTTTCAAGGATTGATTCCTTGTGGATCTCAAGATATTTGTGAAAAACTTTTAACCATTGAATTAATATGCTGAATTTGTAACTAGTCCACGGGCAGCTCCTTCTTTTATTTTTTTTATTATTTCTGGGACAATAAATAACAATTCAAACCATTGAAAATGTGTAGAAGATCAATGACCATTGTGAGACCAAATTTCAGCCGTTGGATCATCACCAAACTTGAGATATTTATGTAAATACATGAATTATTAAATTTTTTTTTAAAAAAATTAGGGGCCTCAAACACAAGATCCAAACCGTTAGATCTCTTTGGGAGGCCAAACATGGTTACGAAATAAAATTTCAAGGCCCGACATCTAGTAGATCTCAATATATTTGTGAAAAGCTTTTAACTATTTATTTAAAATGGTCTATTTAAAATAGATACTTCCATTGCCAAACACATATTTTAATTCTAGCCTCTTTTTTTGTAGCTCTTTTTTTAATGGCTCTATTTTAAATGGTCTATTAAAATAAGATTAGACATACCAAACAAGCCCTAGATTTGGAGCATTTCAATTTTAGAGGTTTTGCCTCTTAATGTCTAAAGTGGCAAAGGGCAAAATTTCATGCCAAACGCTCTATTTTCTCATAACTTTGCTCACTTTAGATATTTAGAGAAATAGAGTGTGGAAATTGAGATGCCAAACATGGGCTTAGCTACATTCCTTTTAATTTTTTTAAGCTCGAGGGTCCATAAGGTGTCAGCAAGAGCATCGCAATAAAACAAATTGGACTTAACACCATTCTCATTCTATTACAGGATCCTCGACCCCTCTCGAGTTCATGTACGGTTTTTCATTGTTAAGTTTATGAATTTGCATATTTATACATTATTTTAGAGTGGATTAGGGACTTAATTGGGTTAAATGCATATTTATTTATTCAATTTCATCATTTCATGTATTTTCACCTATAAATTCAAATTTGCACAATTTTTATACATTTTCTGCATTAATAAAGAATGTTTACAATTTTTCTCCGAACAGTCATAGTTGGAGTAAATTTTTGTTTGGATGGGTCCCGTTTCAATATAAGCTATTCAGTATTTTGCTGGTTGAATTAAAATGTGCAGGAAATAAAATTTGTAGGACCCACAGAACCCGAAGGATGATTTGAGTCCTGCTATTTGGAGATCCATACCTTTCGAGTTCATCTACCTGTAGACTCCATATGAAGATCAGCTAAGACTTCTAGAAGCCTTTATCTCATCCTATTGTGCTAAGGAATATTTTTCTGACTTGGTTAACAAGTCATAACTATTGCAGAGATAAAGTCTATTGAAAATTATAATTTAAAATTCAATATCATTTTTTCTCAGGACAACCTATCTTAAAATGGTCATAACTCTCAATCCAAACATTGGATTGACACATATGACCCATTTTTAGAAAGCTCTTTCAGAGTAGATATCCGTGGAACCCAATGTCGCATAAATCAAATCTAAAATGAGAAAGAGGCGGGATTGCAATTGCATTTACACAATTGAAGTATAATTGCTGCACATCCCTCTGTGAACCCCATATAAAGATTAGATAAGAACTCCAAAAACTTCTACCTCATTTTATCTCCAAGATCTCTCTCATCTAAGAAGATAAACTCAATCAACAAGCAGTAAATCTTATCTCTCAATCCACCAAAAGAGGTCTCGTTTCAGTGAACCTGAGGATCCAAAAACAATAAAAAGAGGCCACCATGGGTGTTACTCCTCATTCCCAACAAGATCTGGAAGTCCCAGATCTCTCTCTCCCTCCCTTCTCCTTTTTTCTTCCCTAAGTTCTAGTTTTATTTTGAAGGTACTTTGGAGCCTTGTTCTAGAAAGTGGCATTTAAGAAAGAGATTTTTGAGAGACCATTGTGTAAGCAAAATATATCAATTAAGTTACTTTTGAGGTTCTTTGCAATTGTGGGTTGAGTTTTTTAATTGAAATGAAAGTTGAAGTTAGGTATTTTAGTGTTCTAATTTATATTTGTTATTCTACTCTTTCTGATTTTCTCTTGTTAATGTTCTTTTTAAAAGATAATAATAGATCTATTTTCATGTCCAAGGCAAGCCTTTGATTTATATTCATAGTGAATAAATTTTGATTATTTATACTTATTTTGATAGATTATGCTTAGATTTATAGTTTTTTTTTATAATTTATGCTTAGTTTGTTAGGTGATGCTTAGGATGTTCATTCTTTTATGAGATGAAGGAGGCCTTGAGTATTAATTTTGTTTTTCTTAATATAAAAATTAGTTTTTGCAATAGTCAAATCATCCGGATCAGAAATATTGATTTGTTGCTGATTTACGTTATCTCGAGACAAATAATAGAATAATTACATGATTAGATTGATTATTTTGCTTAGTAGATCTGGATGTTCTGATCTTTTTATTTTATTATTTTTTATATTTCTTTATTCACATCTTATGAAAATTTTCAATTTTTTGCTGTTGATTTTAAAAAGATTCATATTTTTAATTAAAAAGTTTAAAAGTGCTCTTTGTGAGATTGACTTGTGTTTGTCACGGTCTCAATAAGACAATTGTGTACTGCAGTTTTAAGTAGATTGATTAAATTCACAAAAGTTTTTGGTGCTATTGCCGAAGAGCCAATTCTAAATTTTTTTTAACCAATTCTAAATTTTTTTTAAATCTGATTTTTTTTAGTATTTTAGTCATATTTATGTTCATGAGCATAGATGCATAGGTTGCATTAGTTTGAATAAGTTTACATCGACCATATAATTGTGTTTGCATCATTAGTTTTATTAAATTTGCTTTTCTGATTGAAACATAAAAAATAAAAAAAATCTGATATTTCTAATATTTTTAATTACTTTATTGAATTTTTAAAAATTTTAATTAATAAAAAACAAATTTTTAAAAATTTCTATTAATTTCGAATTTCATGAAGTTAAAAAATAGAGAAAAAACTAATTTTTGTTAATTTTAAGTTTTGATTAGATTAGTTTCAAGTTCGTAGGATTATATTAAAGTGTTTTGATTAACTTACTAACTCTTGACTTTGGGTTAGTTGGAATTTTCAAAGTTATTTAGATAATTTAGAATTTCAAAATTTGAAAATTGTGATATCTTGCAACTTGTTTAGATAAAATAGGTAAGAATTTCTAATTTTCTATATTAAACTTGTTTATTTTAGATAAGTTAGAATTTCTAATTTTCTACATTACAATAGATTATATTGGATTTTGATTTGGTCACTAATTTTGAATTTGCTCGTGATAGAGTTATGATTAACTTTGTCACTTTTTGAATTTTTCTTATTTTATCTCTTTTTATAGATTAGGATAAGATTGCAACTTTTAAATTATGTTGGATAAAGTTTGATTTTTCTGATTATTTTTGGTGATAAGATTTACTAATTTTTTAATTTTCTTTAGATATGTTGCTTGCTAGAGAATATTTTGATAGGTTGTTTGTAGAAACATGAAACTATTGGATTTGCTTTTAAGCAATCAAGATTGCTTTCAAAATTCAAAACTTGAAAATGAAATTTTCTTTAAAAAGAAGCTTATAAGAAGATAAGATTGCTTGGATCAGTTGTAAGATCCTTTATCTTTAACCTACGAATATTTATTTGCAAGTGGATTTAATTTCTACAAATTGTGATTGCTTGCTTGGTACACAGATTCAATTGGACCCACACACTTACATAAGGGCAATCTACGGCGATAAGATAAGAATTGGATTTCATCACCAGATACTTACCTACTTAACCAAAGTTGATGCCTAGGAAAGCCTTTAACCAAAGTTGATGCCTAGGAAAGCCTTTACTCTTGAGAGTGCGAAAACTTGTTTGATCTAGGTATTGGTTCTTAAGTGGGTTCATTCCCACCACTCCTTGATGTTTAATCTGGTCAACTGAGGTTTCATAAGACTGAATTGAAGGCCCACGTGTTCTCTTCACCAATTAGGAGCTGTATGGATCTAGGCTAATCCTATGACTTCTCTTGTGCTTAATGGTTGTGCGTGACTTCTTGTGTAATATACAAGGACTATTAGGACCCTGCATATATATTAGATTTAGTTGCCTCCTTTTGTTAAAATAAATTTAAAAAAAACACAAATTTGGCCAACCCTTTCCTCTTACATCATGAACCAATGAGAATACATGAACAAGGGGGAACTCAATAATCATGATTATCCGCGGAATAACATGGTTGGATTTTTTTGGATATAATGGGCAATCTAGTGGGTAAGGAATCAATAGTGATCAACCGATGAGGATCCCACATGATTACGTATATCTCACATAATCATTCACTCCTAATATGGACATATAGGGTAGTGGGCTATGTGAAATGGGTAACATGTATAACCCAAGTTGGCAAAATCACTCTCCTTACAATTGACAAAATAAGCCCATTATGAATCAAAAGTACTATCCCCACGAAATTACTCTCGGTGGGTCATATGAGTATCCCTCTCAGGATATGTCATATGCACCCCCATATTCTTGGTCATATGCCCCACATAATCTTCTTCCACTTGAATGGTCATATGAACAACCACCACCACTTCCAGAGGAATCTTTGGGGGATTTTCTTTTTATGATAAAACAAAATACACAATCCATGCAAACCAACATCAAAGCCATGAAAAGGTTAAAAAAGCATGCTCTAAAAAGGTTAAACTTAGTTATTCTACTGGGAAAAAAAATGAACGACATTCTTAGAGGTGGAGTAGAATTTCAAAGACACGATCCAACAATTATTGAATATCCTACATATATGGATCAACAAATACACTTTAGATATCTAAAGGATGACATTGCCCTTGTGGAAGATGGTGTGATGGCTAAACCCGACTCCGACCCATATGAGGCTATGCCCCCAATACTTACACAGTTCAACCAAATATATTAGAAGAATATGCATTTCCTCAATGAAATTAATGAACTCTTTCAAAATAATGATTTCTTCAATTCTTCTATAGATTGTCCATACTACGAGGTTCCGCATGAGCCACCATTGGTGTAACACTCCGATCCCCTTTGAGCCGGATTAGTGGCTCATTAGTGTGCTTTTTTGTTAATTAATCCTTTTGAATTTGGTTTCGGGTCTTGGATAGGTAGTTGAGTAACCTTTGACTTGGGATAGGTAGTTCTAAGCCCTTTTTCGTAATTTTGCTTTTGCATCAAGTGCATTATATTTGCATCATCTTGGTGTCAGCACGTGTATTTTGTTGAGCTCATTGTTTTCCATAACTGCCTTAGACCCATTCGGAGTCAATTGGAGAAGTGGGACCCTCATGTGACTTGATTTGTAAATAACCAAAATTCACTAGACTTTGTTCTAAACTCCTAAAACTATATATACGAGTCAGAAGCCCAGGTGTCTCTCCCCTGCTCATTTTCATTCGACGACTGCATGCAACAGCTCCACGTCTTCTCTTCTCTTTTCTTCATTCTCTTTCTTTTCCTCTCCTGTTTGGTGTGGGAGTTGTTGTCGATTGGGTTTTCTCTCTCTCATCTTTGTTTGTACTTGAGGTAAGTGGGTTATCTCCAATTCTTCTTCTCCAATTGGATCTCTCTTTCTTTCTTGCTGTGTTCTCATCTCATGCATGAGTTGTTTCTTTGATTTGTTTGGGTTTTAGTTGGATTGGAGCTTGATCTCAGTGGATTTGGCTAAGCTTTGAGGCAAGTATAAGTACATGATTGTATAACACATATGGGTATTTTGTTTTACTGTTTGATTTTATCTATTACATCCTATACATGTCTGTTGTGTTTTACAGCCAAATTCTATGATTTTGGGAACGTCTGGAACTTGTTTTGCTGAGTTTCTGTACCAAATTTCAGTTTCTGTACTTAGCTCGAATTTGGTTCCGTATTGTACGGCTAAGCCGTAACTTTATACGGCTCAGATTCCAGAGACTTGAATTTTCGTATTTTGTTCTACGGCTAGGCTACGGCTGAACTGTAAATTGTTCTACGGCTGAGCCGTAAGCTAACCGTGACTCAGCCGTGAATTATCCCTCTGATCAGTCGAAACTTTCTGATTTCAGTACTCTTACGGTGAAGCTACGGCTAAGCCGTGGATTGGTCTACGGCTAAGCCGTGGACTCCACCGTAGCTCAGCCGTGAAATGTATCAGATCAGAGGTGGAAGATGACCAGTTTAGCTGTGTATTGAAGGGAACCACGGTTAAGCCGTAATGCAAGTTACGGCTAGGCCGTAAAGTGTATACGGCTAAGCCGTAGGTCACCCATGGCTAAACCGTAAGACCTGGAAAATCTGAAATAAAACGTAGGATAATGGTGTGACTTTGTAGGGCTAAAATACAGGTTAACCACCCATGTAAACCTGCCCAATGGACTATTTGGACCGCATGAATAGTCTGTTAGGCTGTGACTTATTCATGTGAGCATTGATTTACTGTTAAGCACCTCCCCATGGGTGTTGGTTTAAGGGACTTCGGTGCACGTGAGGATTTCATTGCAACACTTGGATGGCAACGGTGCATCGAATAACTTAAAACTACATCAACATGCACGGTTAGTGACAGTGAACAACTAGATTAGTGTTGGCTTGTAATTAACCTTGATTCCGTATTAATCTGAGATGCATTGCATATTGTTTACAGTTTTGCCCTCTGTTCCGCTGATCTATGTTTATGCATTACGAGGTCATTTTGCTTCGTCCTGTATATCTGTTTTATTCTTCGATCTGCACTATGCTTTGATCTATGCTGTGCTTTGATGTAATCTATGCTATAATCTGTATTTCTACTATGCTCTGTATATATCTGGCTTTGTATATCTCTGATTCATTGGGTATTCCCTGGTGGCTCTGCCCAGAGATTAATACGTGAGGATAAGATCCGGTCCTTGTCATCGGTGAGTCCAAAGCGGATAATCTCCCTTCTTTTGGATTTGATTTGATTGGTATTAGCCTGGCTCTACTCAGCCTCAGCCCTAGGATGCCCGACGGGGTTACCTCTGGCTTAGATCTCTGTATCTCTGTATCACTGTAGTGTCGCTTTGTCTTGAGACCTCAGAACCCAGGAAACCGAGACCCACTTGTACCCTTGGTCCGGTCAGTGGTGTTCTCATCTGCTCTGCTCTGCTCTCTATTGGAGAGAATATGGTTAACGTAGTAGCCACCTAGTTCAGTATTTCTATGCTTTGATTCACTTATCATGCTTTATTTCTATGCACTATTTGCTTAGCCTACTAAGATGAAACTCTGTAATTAATATTCTGTCATTATTCAATTTGATATTATGAGTGTTTCGTCCCTGTTACTTATATTTGCTGGATCGTTGTATTCACTGTGTTGTCTGTGGTGTTGCAGGCACAGATCCCTTGCCCAGCTCCCCGGCGGTCGAAGAGGCTGCAGGGCAGAGCGTAGAGGTACCTTCCGGGTTGGCAGAGTGGGCCTGATCACCTTTGCCGAGTGCGTACATGCATATCTTCCGTGGCTATCTGTTTTGGGTTTTGATTTTTGGAGATGTTATATTTTGCACTTCGGACTTTGTTACTCTGTATATTTGTACATCTTGATTTTGTCGTGTACTCAGATTTGTATCTGGTTTTCGAGTATTGTATTTATCTTTGTCTTTTCCGTTCCGCAATTTTTGGCTTCCGCTATTACTTTGTTGCTTGCTATGATATCTACAGCTTCCGCGTTCGCTTGTTTCGCACGTGTTAGATCCCTTGTGTGTGTGCATCTGGATTGGGTTTGGATGCACGTGCACGGGACTACGTGTGTCACTTGTTTGGCTTTTCGCTAACCCCGATTTCTGGGCTCGGGTTGTGACAATTGGATGATCCAATTTTGTGCATTTTTGAAAATGAGACACTTATATCTAAAAATAATGATGTGGTATTGAATATACATCTAGATGATATCATTTTTAAGGATATTACCCATCTAAGTCTTAAGTTTCATAAATTGCCTGAAGATAAAGAAACCCATTGTTCAGAAAATTTTTTGAAGACATTGGCTTGATTCAGATCCCCAAGCATGCTTTGTTTACACTTTCAAATCAAGATATTGCCACTAACATTTGTATACCTATGCCAGAGGAAATTGAAAAAAATAATTTTTATGGAAATATTGGCACGGAAGGACCAAACACCACCATATTTTTGATTGCTACTTCCTTTTATAAAATTTAAAGGTCTATTTTTAAGAGAGGAGGAATTCTTCATGGTGGTATTTTAGTCAACAAATCATAAGGAACATGCGGTCCCCATGTTCATTGGGCCAATATTCTCATGGTTACATCATTTTCAATATTTCTTGTACATTGTGTGAAGGAAAATTTCATTTGAGATCCGAGTGAATTCTAAGTTTTGGATCTAGTAGTATACATTTTTCTTTTTAGCATAAAATTTTCTTTTCATGTTAGTAGAATAGATTCTTTTCTTTTCACCAGGTACTTACATTTGCATTTCTCTCCATTATTTAATTATTTCTCGTGTTATTTCATTCATTTAGGTGTTGCATTGCATGCATAACATTGAGGACAATGTTTAATTTAGGTTGGCCATGGACCTTTTTTGGTTTGCTTCCCATTCCTCTCTAGCTAGAAGCAATTGGTAAATGGATGCATCTTCAATGGAACTAATGTTGTGTATTCATTTTTTTAATTTGTTGTTGTTATCTGGGTTTGCTTTCTTACAACCACATTAGAGAGATTGTGTTAGGCCTAGGTAGGGCAATGAGCTGGTTATAAATGGACCCAGGTTTGGGTTTTGTTGTCTCAACCCACTCCATCTTGAATATATAATATTTATATACTTATTACTAAAGCGATAGGCAAAATTGATGTGGTTTACGTGGTTTTGGGCCTTTAACTTAAGGCATGTAGGAAGAGAATGTACGTATTCAATGTCTACTGCACAAAATCTCAATGCCTTTTTACATATTTTAAAAACTTTAAGCTTTAAATTCCACTTGACTCACTCAAATGAGGCGAGTTTGGTATCATGTATCATGACCTGTTATAGGGTGAGCTGGATTTGGATGTGATAAGCCTTTAGACCATTGGTATTTGGCTTGGGGGTTATCTGATTCAGATGAGCAACGATTATTCCTTAGTGGGTACATGCATGACTACACATATAATACTCGAATAATATGAGGGGCAGGGGTCAAACTCGAAACCTTAAAGAGCAAACTCAAGGCTCGAACCAATTGAGCTACCGCTTTGACGACTTGGATGGGATAAATTTCATACAGGGCAAGTTTGGGTTTACCCCAACCTGTGCCAGACCCACTCCATTGTTCTCCCTAATTACGCCCATTGAAATGCATGTTGTCAAGCCTTTTGTTGCCAAATATAACTTTGAATTAGATGGTCCTCACCTTTGATTTTAGGCGCGCAAAATTTAATAATTTCATCTGTGCAAATTTTCTCTTTCACTGTGACTCTGTCCAATGGTAGATATTGGTTGGATCAAACTGAGATGAGCGCCAGATCACGGTGTTCAATTTCCTTACTAGTGCAACAAATCAGTTGAATGTGCAATGCCTAAGGGATATATCGTCACAAAACATGGTGAAAACTTTTGAGTTATGTGGAAAATCAAAATAGCACATAAATGTGTCCTAACTCTTAAGGCCTAGCGCACGACACACCACATTAAATGAAGGTAGCAACTTACGCAAAAGAAAAAAAAGAAAAAAAAAGAAAGAAAAAGAAAAAAAGGCATGGTTGAGGAGAGTTGGCACTTAGTATCACACTCGTAGCCAAGGATTGATTTTTTGGCCTGCAGGTTAAAAGTCTCGCTCACTATCCCAACGTAGCATTTTAACCAAATAAAAAAAAAAATCCAAACATTGCCCAAATAAAAAACTTGGGGAAAAGGTTGAAGGAATTTGTTTTCTTGATTAGGTCACTATGTTAAACATTTTTCTAGGAGGGGCATTTGAAAAATAAAAGCATTCTGGAAGTTTGTGGACCATGTCTAGGGGTGTTCGTGGGTGGGGCTTCCCTATATTTCCTTTGTCCGCCATGGACCACATGCTGATTACTTTTGGGGTTTTAAGTTTAATCATCATTCGATGATCTACTTCAAATGGATGGCTCCAAATTTGCGGATGTGTTTAAATAAATCTAAATCTAGAACATACACATGATAGTTTTTTGTTATTATATATGGGCAGCCATAGAAAGCTCCCGGGTGTCTTTTAGAAGAAAAGCATCCCACCTAGTAGGACCTACTAATATGGATAATTATCATGGAAGTCCATTAGATGAAAATACCTGCATGAGGCCTATCCATTGCGAAACTTAGACTCCATATGATTATTCCAACCTTTTGATCTGTGACCCTAAAATCTTAAGGTTTTAGAGGTATTATTTTCTAATAATTTCATTCCAATGAGGAAAAGTCGGATGAGTGAAAATGAGTAATTTTAAGGTGGGGTATTTTTGAGAATTGTCATATATATATATATATATATACATATGATAGTTTTTCGTTTCTAAGGATTTATACTTTTCTTGCCCACACCAACAGACTTAGGGTGAATGAATTTTCTAGATTACAGAGCACTTAAAAAATAAAAAAAGATGCTCTAGGTAGGACTCATAAAGCTTTTGAACTAACTAATTCCGCAAAAACTTAAACAAGTCAGTGAACCATGATTAGCTTTTGCTAGGTTGCTACTACACATCCAATATCAGTCCTTTCATATGAATATAGAGAAATTAGGCATGAAGACATCTTACCTGCCTTGAAAGATGATCTGATGACAAGGAAGTTGCCACGCCATGTGCATACACCAAACATTCTCTGCAACAAAGCTGAAACATCAGGGATAAAAGTGGTCCAATCCAGGTGTGGCTTGCACTACCCTGACTCAGATGTGTTTTTCACTTTCATGGGAAGCCCCACTAGATGGACGATCATATTTATAATAGCTCCACATGATCTCATCGCCATGCATAATGCTCACCAGTATTAGATGGGCCTGAGACGGTGACACCCATTAATTTCCTTGTTCTGTTTGAACTGAACTCTTAACTAAATTAAGTATCTTCTATCGACCGCAAGATAGCAATGTTGTGCTTATGATTTAACCTATAGTTTAGATGAGAGTGAGCGTAAGGGTTCCCTTGTTTGCAATCATTCCCGTGTGTAAATGATTTACACATGTAGTGGTTACAGATCATTATGTTTGTTTGCATTAATTTTCACATGAATTTTACAAATGATGTGTGAAAATGGTTTGGAAGGGGCTGATTTTGAGCTCAATATATATGCGCGTAATACGTTGGTAAATGATTACACAAGTCACAAGTGAAAAATAATGTCATTTTAGGGCAGTCCTTTTCTTTTTTTTTCAAATTTCTTCATTCCTGTGAGCCCCTAAATTATGCTATGAACCGTTGATCTTCTTCAAATGCCACAAACGGCTATAGGTTCAAATTTCAACAGGTGATTCAATATATTTTGAGATACTTGTAAAAAAATTAGGCTATAAAATTTGGTAATATGGAGTTCTAAGAACCACATTTTTGTTATCCGGGTCATTCATCCTCCTTAGAAAGTTGAAAATGGCTAGGGGCTAAATTGCACATGTTCACTCATCATGGATTTCGAGAAATCTTCAAAAATTTACAACAACTGTGATTTTCACGTCCCATTACTACAGTCCATTTTTTTTTCAATTCTTTAATGCATGTGGGTCCCTAAATCATGATCCAAATTGTCCATACTCTTTAGAAGGTAAATAATGCCCGTGACGGTCAATTTTTAGTCATTGATCCAACTCTCTATTTTTATTCCCTTAACTTCAACCCTAATTTTAGGGATGAAGTAAACGAAAACCATTGTCGGGTATTTCATACAATGCTTTCCTTTACCCACTGAATTGGTTAAGCGACTACAATGAATTTCAGAAGGCATATTGCGCTACCATCCTTGTTGAACCAGTACAATTATTAAATCAACTCAACAACTTTTGGACTATGGCTGCTCTTATAATAACAACCTAAATGGTCGTTGGACCACACCTAAAGTCTATGGAATATTATGGTTCCCCAAGGAGGTCATTAGAGAAGGTAACAAAACTTAAATATTCTTAATGTTAATTAACCATAGCCGTATCTTTTATTTTCATTTTTATTTTTATTTTTTTATGACGAAACATAGCCGTGTCTCTAACTCAACATTGTTCACGTTTTTTTTTTTTTTTGGAACGACGTTCAAAATAATCAAGCCCAATCCACAGGGAAAATATTTTCCTCCAATTAGGTCTGCATATTATGAATGCGTGTTCTAGATCGTGAGACCCACTTTGATGTATTTCTTTTATTAAGGGTAGGATGGATGTAAAAGTCTTTTTACAGATAAGGGCTTATGCAAAGAATCATTTCCATCAGACAGCCACAAAATGCAATGGTCTATTAACCATAGTTTTCTCCTCTTTTTGTGATTTAATCTGATAGTCAGTAAATGATTAATGAGCATAAATATTGGCATCCTGCTAGGTCTTGGGAGGATAATACTGCCGAAGGAGTTGCATTCATCAAAGGTCAACCCAAGTGGGGGCCCCATAGAGAGCTCTGCTCGTTGGAGAAAATTCTCCCAATCCTTGGCCTCTTCAGTGGCCTTTTATTTTGTTCTCTCCCAAATCATGACCAAATTCACATGCCAAAATTTTACCTATGAGCAAGCCATATCTGTCATTTGGCTATATAGGGTCCACTTTGCCCCACCTTTGATTAATTTACCTCTTCACACTCACTCATCAAGACCCAATTTGACACTGATTTGACTTTACGAAATCTTAAAATAATATACAGTTGAAAGAGTGACAACCTTAAGGTTATTAAGTAAAGGACATAGATAATACAATGCGAGTAAATATTTTGCCTAACCCTTATCATTTTTTTGGGTAGAAACATCTGGTTGATGTTGCCTAACCTTTGTATTCATGATGGAACTTTTCCTCCTTAGACCCGCTGATTGGAATTCATCTATGTCGGCCACGCAAGTGGGCCAGAATTGAATTTGAAGTCACTGTATGGGCTCCCTTTGACGTTGCTGGAACCAAGATTTCTTTTGTTTAAAGTTCAGTGATGAGTGTGAGACCTGAAAGCAATGGTCTTAAAGTTAGAAATAGATCATGATCAAAGTATGGGCCTTTTTGGCAAGTTTAATAAGTTCGAACTAGAGTTGATTCTAATTAGATTTCTTAGAAATAATATTGTTTCAATTAGACTTTTTTCAAAATATGCTGTCTAGTATCTATGATTCAATACCAAGTACAAACAATATTATCATATAGTAAAAATTATATGAGCAAATTTATTATAAAAATTTAAAAAAGTATGATTGTTCAAGACATTCATGTCTATTTAAAGCAATGGTCTTAAAGTTATTTGAGCCAGGCACATAAAGCTTTTCCAAATGGTCTCAAGTACTCAAACTCATGATGAAATCAATTTTAAGTTAAATGGGCCAAAAAAATTGACTTGCCAATTCCCACCTTATTATGAAACTAATCAATTTAAAATCAAATGGGCCAAAAAGGTTGACTTGCCAAATCCCAGCTTATTATGAAGCTATTGGCTAGCGAATGGCAGCGGGCCATGGAAAATCATATCCTCCCGGACTTACATCTGCCTAATGCCATGACAAGTACAGGTCTGTTCAGGTCAATTTTGGTACAGGTTATTTTATCTTTGTTTAATCAAGCAGCAAGAATATTTTAATTCGTATGATAAAAAATCTTAAGAAGCTTTTAAGTTTTATATTATCATGGCGATGATCATGAGCACCTTTTTACTTTTATACTTCTACTATGACGTATGTAAATGGCATAAATGGAACAGAGTTAAGAGGGGCAGCCTAAACTGAGCAATCCCCAAATCCAACCTGGGCTGAAATCAATAAACTCATACCCTTCCCAGTCAACGGGCTGGGCCTGAGTTCCTTCAAGCCCAAATCTTGAATTTGTCAGTTGCGTCTGACAGGCCGGGCCTCTTCAAAATTTCATTTTTTCTGAGCCGGGTTGAGGGCGGTCAGTTGTCCAACGGGTCTACTGCCATCTGGACTGGACTCTATTTTGAGTTGGTTCATGTAATGATCTAAGTAACATATTTTACTACAAAGTTCACTATTATACTACATTCTTATTTGCAGCTAGAGTTTAAGCTGCTCCTATCTATACTTGGACAGGCTCGTATTTTGAGATATTATCTAGTTGGGCCTGAGGTCTGGCCCAACCCATTTACAAATGCACTATTCTCTTTATTCAAAATAATTAGATGACCATAATAGTATTTGAGCACATGGTCTTGGGCCGTCGACACGAAGCCAACAATGGATAGAATTTGGATCAGTACCTAATATCTTCTAAGCAAGGTTTCTTCATACTTGTTTCAAGGTACACAGGTACGAATTAAAATGGGAGCCAACCAATCTTGAAAGAATATTGTTTTGAGCGCCTCAAAGCTAACTTTGGGTTAGGAAAGCACTAGGCCAACTAATTCACTCAGCCTAGTAGCTTTTTAAGCCCAGTCGGTTTTCTCAAGAAATGATCTAGAGCTCTGTAATTTTGGTTGGGATAGCCTACACTGGCTTCACAACTGCTGATGGCCTTTTAAGCCCATGGTTGCCACAAATGACAAAATAGATTTGGATTGGCAACAGTATAGTAGATGGTAAAAATAAGCGCCTCAGAAGAAAGCAAGGTCAGTTGTTATTGTTTGCAGTGGTTTTGATTTACGCCCACGGGCGGACCCAGGATTTTCATTTGAGGGGGGTGGACCCAAATAAATAGTTGGACTTCTGGGCAACCCATGATTTTCATTGGGTTTTGGGGGTGGACCCATGCTTTGCATATGGGTTTTGGAAGTGGACCCACTGATTGAGACCAAGACCATGCCTGAGTTCCTTCAGCCCGGAATTCGAAGTGAGGCCGGCCCATCTGTCACATTTGTGGAAGACTCACATGGTAATGCCAAAAACCTTCCGTCTCAAAAATACCTAACTTATTTTCCATCTTTAACTGTTCGTTCCAACTCAATCCATCAAAAACCCTAACTCTGCTTCTCGCTGGAATTGAAACCAGCTAAGCTAAAGATTCAATCAAGTATGATGTGAGCAACTTCAATTCCACTGATTCTGGCTTTCTCATTTTCAATCTCCTCTTTTTGCTTGATTGAATAGAGTTGATTTTTTTTTGCCCTTACTTATTTATTTATTTATTTTTTGATGAGATTTCCATTAAGATCTGTATGTATGAACTCTAAAAAAATCAAGAATTACAATTTGATCTTTTCAAATTCTCATTTCTTAGTGCATTTATTTTTTATTTTTGTTTTTTTAATCTAGAAATGATTTCCTTTTTATTCTTAGAAAGAGTTGGCAGCGCAGCGCGGGCATTCGATTACATGTGTTTTTTTGTAACTATTAAGTTATTTATGTTCACATCTTGAATTCAATTCCTAGGCACACACTTGGTCATTGGAAAACTCAAGTTATCTGTGTAATTTTGGTTGTGTGTGAGTTGTTGTAAGGAATAAAATTCTTAAGAGTTAACGTGTTTCTTGCGTTATCCAAACACAAGAAGTGAAAACTTTTGTGAAATTAGGGTAACTTGTACCTTAGTAAAATTCATGTGAAGGAAGCTTAAGGAATGAACATGATTATAATAGGGCATCTTGCAACGCAGCAGTTCTCATGCATTGACACACTCCAGGTCTCCAAAGCATTGTTAGCGACAGAACTGTACAAATTATTGCATGAGATTTTTAAGGTACAATAAACTGAAGGTATGTTTAGAAAGTAAAGAAATTCAATGAAAGGAAGTCAGAGAAACATAGTTGAAGAGATTTATGTCAACAACAATCAACCTCACAATAAATTTTCTTACTAATAAATAAAATAGTCAATCACATGTTCCTCTATATTATATCATGGTATTGGACAATCCATGTGGGTGAGGTTTCAGGCAGGAATTGCCTTTTGTTCAAAGAAATATGACTCAATTCAAATTACACTCAGAATGGAAGAAGTTATTGCTTATTACCCATGTATGCGTATCTCCCTCACTGATAATTTCTTTTAGTTATGACCTGGATGTGAGAGAATGCTACACCAATGATAAGAGAGCATAAATATTTTCACATGAAGCCTCTTGTATGTTCATTAGTGCTGGAGGAATCTGAAATTGGTTTATCCTAACTCCCTAGTGTGCCTAAATTATGGAATTGAACTTTCTTCCACAAATCATTAACAAAAATGACTCGTGCTTTTGGAGTTTATTAGACGATCTCATGGAAAGCAACTGGTTCCAAAGCTGAAGCAACCACACTGTTGATCAAACATCTTCATCATCATTATTGTCATGTCCCGAATTTTTTTATATTGGGCCACACCGGTTGTCGGGTTTGAGTTGGGTTAAGAGGTCAGATAGATTGATTTAACACAAGTGGGGCCTGATTTAATGGACCCTTTTTGGGCCAGAGGACTCTTTTTGAAATTTTTTAAAACCCATTAGAAAGCAGGAGGCCCTTCTTTATAATTTAGAAAAACCCCCTCTTTTATATAAACTCTACTCTTAGGGTTTTCCCCCATTTTTCAACCCTCTTCTTTTCTTCTTCAACCAAAACCCTAGAGGCTCTCTAAGGGGGAAACCAAGGTGGGCTCTTTCAAGCTTTGATCTTCAGATTTACTTTGGCTTCAAGATCCAGGCAAGTGGATAGCTAAAACAATAATTTTTGGTTCTTGCAATATGTTTTAGTTGCTCGTTGGTTTACACACCTTTTGGCATGACTTCTTCTTGTTTGGATTAATGGCTTTTGGGGGTAATAGTTGTGGGTTGATTTTCTTCCAGACTTATAAAGATGAGTTAGATTTGTGTTTTGTTTAAAAAAAAAAAAATTTTTTTTTGAGCAGCCGCCGCCCAAGCGACAGCGCTGCCGCCTGGTAGCACCTGCTGCTGGGCAGCAGGCCAGGCGGGTTGGGCCAGGCCTGGCTGGCCTGGGCCCGGGTGCGGGTCTGGGCCCGTCAGCCCATTTTCTTTCAAAAAAAAATATATTATTAATATATATATATATATTTATACACAATATTGCTTCTTATAAAGAATTAAAAGGTTATATTTTGATTAATGGTTTAGTGTTTTAATGGAGATTAGGTTTTATTAAATTAATTTTAATTTGATGTTATTAGAAATATATCTTGGATTATTTATAAACTTAATTGAGAATTATGAAATTTTGATTAGTGTTCATTTAGGTTGATTGAAATAAACTAAAAACGTATTTGGTAGCAATTAAACCGTAAATAGAATGTATTTTTAATTTTAAATTGGATTCTTAATTGAGTTAGATTTCAAATTGGGATCCGAAATTTGTACCTTCTGTTTTGTATAAAATGATAATGTGTATTTGTACACAACAATGATATTAAGGAATTAATTATTTTCTTTCCCCTTTTTGATCGTGACTTGATTTAACTTTGGATTCAGAAATTGAACATCTTTTACCTAATTTGTAAAACACACTAATTATATATAATTGGATTAGATGAATTATGTCTTTTAGGAATGTTAGTTGAATGTTTACATGAGAATTAGACTAAATGCAGAATGGGAATGTGAGGTTCGGGATGCACCACATGATGGCACCAAAAGTAGTATATCGGCATCGTGGACTCATATTTCCATTGTGATAGAGAGTTAGTTCTCATGTGCATATTTATTTAACTTGACCGTTGGTGGATTAGTGCTTACCCTCAATAATTTGAATTGACACACGTTCATAATACACTTTCAAATTTAAGTACTCTAAATATTCAAAATGGTATTGGATTGAATGTTGGGATTGAGGGTTTCATATCATGGTTCATTCTGCATCGATATACGTATGTATTTGTAAATAAGTATATTTGTATATATGTATCTGACCGACTGTAGTTCGGAGGTGGACGTACGCCATCGGGTCAGCGTATACTATGGATAATAGTATACAGCTGTGCTTTCTGTTATTATCTGCGGGATTACCCGTTTCTGTTATTATTTGCAGGATTACCCGTTTCTATTATTATCTGCGGGATTATCCGTTTCTGTTATTATCTGCGGGACTACCCGTTTCTGTTATCTGTATGCGGGATTTACCCGTTTCTGTATATTTATCTGCGGGAATACCCGTTTCTGTGCATTTATGCCATTAGGGTTTGCATCTGATTTATTTTGGTTCATAATGAATATATCATTTAATTCAGTTGATTAATCCATTGTTGCAGCTTACTCTCTTGCCAGATTATGTCAATCTGACCCACTACTTTTGGTGTCTAGGTTCCATTACCGGTGCCGAACCGGAGGGTCAGGCTACGCAGGAAATTCCGCTGGATGGCGGAGTTGTTGAGTGGAGCACCGATGACATCATCTGAGGTGTCCTAGTGCGGTGCTGAGTTCGAAAACTTTAGATTATGTAACCAGGCTATGTTTGGGCCATCAGTTTATTAATTTAAGTTTGGTTGTTTTGAAATTTTAACTCTAATTGTGATGCTTCGAAGCACTTGACTCTGGTCTTATTATTAATGAGATTGATTATCTTATTGTGATGTAATATCCGTCTGCGATGAGCATGGATTTTAGTTCTGCGTGTGATTATGGTTGCTTGATCACCAAGTATAGCCTTACGAAGGACTTCGATCCACCTGGAATTGGGGCCCGTGCTGTTTATGTTTAGAAAAATTTTAATTGGCCCCAATTCTCACACTCCTGGAACCGGGTTTGGATCCGGCCCAGTTTTGGGGGCGTGACAATTATCATTTTCAAGATCATCAAAGCCTCGTCCTAACAATGTATGGGACAGCTACATGAATTCTATTTCTCAATTCCAATTTATTTTGAGCCAGATCCTCGGATAGGTTGTACCTTTTCAAATCAATCTTTACTACCTCCGTTCCATGTCTTCTTCAGTCTACTCCTCCTTGGTGGGCTGTTAACTTGTATAGTAAAGCTTTTCATCGATGACGCTATTGTTAGTCTGCGTTGGACATGTCTAAACCATTTTTGTTAATTTATTATTGATGCCACCCTTAAATGTTCCCAAAAGGGCTTATTTCTGATTCTATCGTTCCTACCTTTACCAAATGTCAATCTTAACATTCTCATATTTGCTAAACTCACTTTGTGCAAGTGTTACTTTTTGATTGGCCAACATTTTGCTCTATAGGTCATAGCTGGTATAATTGCTCTTCAATAAATTTTTTTCCTACAATCTTGTTGATATATGCCGATCACAAAGTACTCTAGAAACAAATCTCTATTTCAACCATCCCACTCTCATCCTATTTTTGACATCTTCCCCAATCTCTCCATGCTTACTCAATATGGAGTCAAACTTGGGAACTATAAGATTTGCAATTGACTAGTATATTTTGATTGAGTTTCAGTGTTTCAAGGCTTTTTATTTGACAAAGTGAATCATGACCTGATAATCATGGTTGATGAATTTTGGGCCTCATATTCTGAGGAAATTGATGCAATCATGAAAATCATTAAGTTGCTGAACTTGAAGGTTTTAGCAACCCTTCCATTTTATCTTTATGTCAATTGCCCGCCATATTGAATTAATGACAAAAGCTATGTGGGAGAAGGGTTAAAAAACAACATAGCTGATTTTTATGCATGTCCAAAATCTCTGCTTGTAACTTTTGAACTGTGTTCAACAACAGAAATAACTAAGGTTTAGGTTTCACTTTAATTTTGACTTTAATTTTTTTCCTTTTTTGAATCATTGTCATAATAATCAATTTGGGGTAATCTAAGACTTTGTTTTGAATGCGTGTTAAATGACAAAGGAACACTGAATGATCCAATGGCAATACATCAAAGCTCCTTTTCAGTACTCACTGTTGTTCTTTTAGTAAACGCGGAGATGAGAGATTTACTAATAAAGAGAAGGAAGTCTCTACGAGAGAACAGAGATATCCAAGATATATATTCTAGAGTTAGCAACAAATACTACATTCTTGGTGGCGTTCATCTTTTTGTCTTAGTAATGATCCAGCTATACAAAATCCCTTTTTAAGCCAACCTAGATTGATATTTATGTTACCAGTCATACAAAAAAGGTGATTTGAGTGGGAGGTCCCTAGTACTCTATTACAACCAAGTTGTTAGCTCCTCTGGATTTCTGTTCCATAGAACTACCTAAACTCAACAAAATGCAATCTAACCGAACAAAACATGACATTTTCTTCATTGCATTTTTCATAACAAAACTGAATGCTTTCAACGCTGAGGGATCAAGCATCTTTAGTCCTATTATGTATCATATTAGATGATTACCTCTTGGAGATTAGGTTGTTATTCTGAATTCCTATATTTCATGAATTTCATCTGATGTAGGATGCCTTTTAGGGCCTGTTTGTTCATGTGAATTGATTCCTAGGAATTCTATGAGTTTGTAGAATTAAGGGAAGATGTGAAATGAAGACCCCGCCAACTTCCTAGTAATTCAGATCTTAGTGAAGTCAAGGTCCCATCTACATTGCCACCTTGCATCCTTTACACCCTTTTAATAATCCTTTGGTGGAGCTCATTTGATATTGAATTCCTATATTTTCAATTCCTATATATTCTATGCAAATGAACAGGCCGTTAAAGGATGGTGTTGCTACACTATTGTTTCAGCAGAAATTTCCTGTCTTTTTTATGCTTGTACATGTTTCACTTCCAGCTGCTCTTTTAAATGGTCAATTTGGTTTTCCTTTCTTGATGGGTGAGCTTTTGGATGAACCCTTCATTCCTGCCACATATTTTACAGTATCTGATGGTTCAGTGAGGTAAACATGATTAATAAAAAAAGTTTATATCATGCATGAGAACTACTATTTTATATGCACTGGCTAGAATATAGACATGAATTGCATACTATCCAGTGCAAGCTACATCAGCATACACTGTAGGCAGTTATGGGGCTGGCTTGTCCATTGTGTGTAATGAACTTTATTCAGTGTAGGGTCTCTACAATGATGAGTAGAAATGTCTTGTACCTATCAGCTGCTAATCTTTTAAAACACAATTTCTGTGACTTTCAGTTTTTTCTTTTTTCTTTTTTATAAAAAATATGGTCATCTGAGCAAACTTTGTAGATTCTCTTACTTCAAACTAATTTCCATTTTGTGATAATTTAGTTAAATTTGTTCTACCGTCCTGTCCTTTTACCTAATTATTTAGATGTCCATGTAGGTTTGAAAATTAAATTTAGTTCCTTACTCTTATGCTTTAGATTATTATAGTTCATTTTGTCAGGATACAGTTTAATAGATGACATCTGACACAAATGCCCCTCCATGGTGAAAAAGTTTAGTCCTTTAGACTTTGACTTTTAAAACTATTTTATAATTGTCGGTATTTCATAATGGTTTGAAAGGCATAGGCGGAAGTTAGAATTTAAAAATTCCCTAAATATTATAGGGACATTTCCCTGAACACACCTGGTAATTCAGGGTTCAAATTTACTTTTTTTTTATTATATGTTTTTGGGTTGGGTTTGGTTTGACATTTTCTACCAATTAATGAATGCCTTGGGTTTAGGTTGACATTTTAACCTGATAAATAAATAACTCATGTAAATGGGTTGGGTTTGGGCTGCGTCTATTTTTATGACTCGACTCGCCAACCCAACCCAACCCAATAGTAGTTGCGCTATCACCCCGGAATCCAATCCGAACCCAACTTTTAAATTGATGTTAAGCCAATCTGAACCCAACCTGTAAATTGAGCTTTTGGTTGACCCTTGGGTTTGGGTTCACATTCTCAACCCATTAATAAATGGGTTGTATTCGGGTTGAGCCTATACAAGTTGAGTTGGGTTGGTGGGTCGATTGTAAGAATGGACAACGCCAAACCCAAGCAATCTATTAATTGGGTTCCAACTGCCGACCCAAATCCTAACCAAAAATGAAAAGGATCAACCTAAACCCTAAGCAACTGGGCCATGGTTGGGTTGGGTTGGCAGGTCAGTTGTCAAGACAGGGATTGCCATCCCTTGGCCACCAAATTATGATGTAACACCCAAGATTAGAAACCATGGTTTTAGAAGTCATAGAATTGAAAGGACTATACTTTTTCAAATTGGAGAGGCAGTTGTGCCTTTTTGTAGATGTATTTTAACCAAAAGCACTTTACTTCAACTAATTACAGAAGGTAAGGACTAATAAACAATTCTCAATAAGACATGGGCTTCTAGATAATTAGGCAAAAGGCATGGACTACAAACAAACATCCCTATGATTTATGGTTGTAAAATCCAACTCTGCAGTCTGTTGTTGAATACACATTACTTTGCTTCAAAATGTTTCACTGAATTCCTCAACTGCTGACGGTTGCCTATGTTTTTTAGATGGGACTACTTGGTCTACAAAAAGAGGTTTTTATTTGGTGAATTATGAATCTCAGTAGGTTTATCTAGGGCAGATCCAATCGAGGGATTAGTGAGAGTGAGGTTCTGTTCCTATACCCCACTTATGAGCTGGCTGGACATTTTGGCAAGACATATTGGTATTCCTTTTGCTACATTGTTTGTAGATAGTTACTGTTGAAATTACCGTTGAAAAAAAGAAAATATGTTTTACTCTACTAAAATTCAGAATTGCATTTGCTCGCTGCGTAAATTTTTTCTGCCTGTTCTACCTAAATCATTATTTTCAGCAGAAATGTTGTGAAACAGAACGTCACCTAGTTTGATTTATTATATTCATCCATACCACTGAAAATTTTATGACATTTGCTGTGCAGTTGCGAGTGTCTATAGAATGATGAATAGAACTTTTGTTCTTGTGCAGGTTCTGAATCAGGGTGTGTATAAGAAATGGATCTCAGCACTGTCAAAGATGCTTTTGATCAGGTTTCTAAAAAGCAACAGACATCCTGTAACAAAGCCCAAGAAGTCATTGATCAGGTTGTTCGAGAAATTGAATGTGCTTTGATGAAATTGCAGTTGACAGAGGATACAGACTTCGCTGTTGATCTGACGACTCTTCTCACGGAGTTGAAAAGTAGGCTTAATGAGATTGGCCCCATCAATCAGCTTGAACGGCTGCAGAAGGAACTAATTGTTGGGCTGAATAAGTATTCCAAACTCCTCGAGCGATCTTTTATTCCAGACATATCCAAGGCTTACAGGGACGTCGACTTTGACGTGCATATGGTGAACCAGATTGTTGCAACGCACTTGTACAGGCAAGGTCTCTTTGAACTAGGTGACTGCTTTGTACGTGAGGTCCATGAATCGGAGGCCACCACCCTGAAATTTCCATTCTTGGAGATGTATCGAATACTTGAAGCATTGAGATCTAGGAACCTTGAGCCTGCTCTAACATGGGCGGCTGCCAACCGTGACAAGCTCTTGCAGATCGGATCGAGCCTAGAGCTGAAACTTCACCAGCTACAGTTTGCGGAGATACTACAGAAAGGAAGCCGACATGATGCACTGAAGTATGCTAGGATGCATCTGGCGCCATTTGCTTCAAACCACATGCTTTAGATTCAGAAGCTCATGGTTTGTCTCTTGTGGCTGGGCCGCCTTAATTACTCACCATATGCAGATATCCTCTCACCAGTTCATTGGGAGGTGGCGGCTGAGGAGCTGACTCAGCAGTTTTATAGCCTGTTGGGGCAGTCTTATGAAAGCCCGTTGATCACTGCAATGGCAGCCGGTGTCCAAGGGCTACCGACGCTTCCGAAGCTGGCAAATGTGATGGCTGCAAGGCAGCAGGAATGGCTGGCAATGAAACAGTTGCCAGTTCCAGTGGAATTGGGAAGTGAGTTTCAGTTCCATTCCATCTTTGTGTGTCCTGTGTCGCGAGATCAGGCGACGGAGGAGAATCCGCCCATGCTGATGCCTTGTGGGCATGTTCTGTGCAAGCAATCCTTTGTGAAGTTGTCAAAGAGCAGCACACGCTTATTCAAGTGTCCCTACTGTCCGCTGGATGCAACAGTGGCTCAGTGTAGACCACTCCATTTCTGATCATGTACATTTGAATTTCAGAGCCTTTTTATTTGCATGGAATTGAATTCATGGAGTAAAATTGTTTTCATCAAAGGAATATTAAAGAGACAAACCATGAAACAGTAAAATTGTTTTCATCAAAGGAATATTAAACAGTAAAATTGTTTTCATCAAAGGAATATTAAAGAGATGAAGGTTCAAGAATATAACCGGGAGATGCAGATGGGACTGCCTTTTTCTGATATTTGTATTCATTTGCTATGGGGGAAAATTATTTGATGGCCACTTGCAAATCTTCACCAAGGAATACATTATTTTAGCATTAGGAATGCAAGTCTATGCAAGCAAACGGGCCTTGGTGTTGCGAATGTTTGTGGATTCTAAGTAATTTCGGGGATCTCAATTGAAAAGGTTGTCTGGTATTTGTGTCAGTGGTGTGAGGGCTTGTTTGAAATGTGGATAAATAATATGCATTGATTGTAAATAGAAATTGTTTGTGTGTGTGTGTTTTGGATTGGGGGTTGGGGGTATGTATATATTACATATACAAATGTTACATAAGTGAAACATATTAACATTTTTGTCAAAATCACTATTTTTACAAGTAAATGTGTACATTCAATAGTTTTGAATGTGTTTAGATGCATTTGACTTCTTTTGCAGTTTCTTTTAATTGAAGAAGATTTAATATATGCAATAAAATATTGGAAAATTTTCAAACAAGGTCTTAAGTTTTGCTTTATTTCAAAAAAAGACAACTTTGAAAAGTTTTTAAGTTAGTCCCAAATTTTCTAAGAAATTGTCAATTAAGGACATCTTTTCGTTTAAATCTATTTTCCGACAACTTTTTTCTTCAATTTTTTAAAGTACACAAATTACCCTTTATTAAATAAAATCCTCTTTCACTTTCTCTATATTCTCCTCCTTTGCTCTACTACGCGTCCTCACGGTGATCACGAACAACCAGCATCTCTACGACAATTAGTTGCATGTAGTGGCTACTAGAACCATCCAATGGCTTTAAATTGATGCTAATTTGGGTATTTTAAAAAATTGAGGAAAAAGTTTAGTAGAAATTACTTTTAAATGGTCAGATATCCTTAATGAAACCTTGCTAGAAAACTTAGGGAATAATTTGAAAATCCTTTTTTAAAAGAAGGCAAACATTTAATGTCCTATTTGAAAATTTCCCGAAAATGTTTGATGGTTATCATTAATATTTAGAGTATTGTACCATTTGGATCATAAATTGGGGGCTACAAAAGTGAAGAATGTTTGGAAAGGTTTTTATTACCAATTACTCAAAATTTATGAAGATCTAAGATGATTAGCTTAAAGATCTTGAAACTTATTAGTTGATAAATAAATTGAACGGTTTGGATTCAAAATGAGGCAAAAAATAATGGAAAAAGAAAGTGGTTGATGGAATTTGTCATATAACCTAATACAATAATCATGCGAAGCACGTACTCTCTCTCTTCTTGTAGGCGGGAGGCATGAAGCTTTACACCATTATGAGTGAACATAGCCTCACACTATTTTAAAATCAAATGTTAGAATGCATAACCATTATGCGAGTCATTCATATGAATACATAAATAAGTGCAAACAAAAGACACTTCTGTGATCGTTTCTTGCTTTCGTTGAAGCGCCCAAAGCTCTTCAAAAAAAAAAAAAAAAAAAAAAAAAAATCTAAGATCCTATTGCTTATAAAATTTGATATCAAGTATGCAGGTCTGTTGCATTTTTTCCCCCTTGAACAAACATTATGCACAGCTTATCCTCTGAGAAGTGTGATATTGGCGACCTGTATTTTATTAATGAGTTCAGATAGGTCCCACTAGTTTGATCTTCGTGTTGCAGATGCACTAGTCTACCATTCCATGACCCCAATGCAAGCATTGGTTCCCACTTCCCAATTTTATCCACCTTTGAACTGAATCACAATGAAAAATGCACTAATAGCACCTCTCAAAATAAATCAGACATAGCAATTAAGTTCCCTTGAAATTAAGTCACTCTACTAAAAAATTTCAGACAAAAATGCTAGAAGGAACCAATTGGTCTATACAATACCTCTATAGACCCGGACCCACCGAATCAAAAAGTAGTCCATGCATATTTTGCATGTTGTGTCCTTGGGCAACAAAAGGTCCATTTGAACCACATTTTCAACCCCTCGGTTGTTATAATTATGAAAAATAATCTTATGAAAACTAGTTCTTATTACTTTTTTGTGAGAAGTCTAAGTAAGGCCCATCTATTACCCAATCAAAATCTTGCAATACACAGAAACCTCCCTTCTGATAGTCACATGCCCCAAGTTTCGATCAAATCCGAATTTATTGGACCGTTGAATCGACTGTACACTAATTTGAATGAACTAAATTTATAGGCTATGGATAAAAGAGTGGGACAAGTGATTGGGGCCAAATTTTATATTTGAAGTGGTCTCATATAAATCTTTCTAAAACCCCTAATCTCATCCCCAAATGACAAGTGGGCCTCATAAAAAGTTATTATAGTAGATGTGTGAGAACACTTCTTATAGGATTATATAATTATATGTGTGCACCCTGGAAACGAATGAGCCTGAAAATATCCACCCACAAAGCATATAGATAATCAAAATTAACAGACCATTTACACCAAAGTATGGAACTTGAGATATTCGAACGTGAACCCTATTTCAGGAACCGATTCGTTCTCAGGTCTGGATCTACTCAGGTTCAAACCCAAATGCTCCACATATTTGTAAATAATATATCAAATATATTACAAGTAAAAAACAAAATCATTACATCATTAGGCGGATCTGATAGTTTTTTTTTCCTCCCTCGTTTTCCCTGAATGGTAGATCTGTAATTATTTTAACTATCAAATCTAAGGCCTCGCTCAATTCCTGCTACCAATGTACAAGTTCTTAAGCACACACTAGCAGTTTGAGTTTAGGTCCAGCCAGGTCAATTGGAACCGGGTCTGGGTCCAGAAATCTAAAATTAGTTAGGTCTGGTCTGGGGAAAATCCACCATGAACCTGGCCCTAAATGCATTCATCCTCACTGCATACGCAACCAGACATACCCTTGATAAAATTATTAAGGGATCCACATCCATCTTCGCTCGTCACGTTCAAGGAGGGAGACAGATGGCATTTAAAACTCCGCGTCCGCTAGAATACAGAAAAAATCCCTCCACAGAGCAACATGTTGGGCCTTAGCTGCCTCCTCCGTTTACAGAATCCCCATTGTAAGGTAGTATGCCCAAAATCCCTCTTAAGGATCATCATCATAGGGTGCAGCAGAGGTTTGCAATGAGGGAAGAATTATAATGGGTTTTCCACGACAATGGAACTCTGCAAGCATAGAAACATTAGCAGGCTGGCAACATTTAGCATTTCCTGTCAAGTCCACTCGCTCCAGTTTACCTAATCACAAAAAAATCACGCAAATAGTCAGTAAGAGGATACTCCGAAGTTTATATTCATTCAAACAAGCTGACGCAACCACGTCATACATTGACAATGAATGCCTCAAATTCAACAGAAGAACATTCTGATATTATTTTGTTTTTGGGCCGTTTACAACTGCCCTAAGACTTGACATTTGCCAATCAACAGTTGAAGTTGAACAAATTCCCGCAGAGCTGTTCGTGTGATATCCTAAGGCCGTGTGATGTAGGACAAATCTCCCTATGTGATATCCTAGGGCTGTGATATATTGCATATATCACACTAGGTGTTATTCTACATCCATAGGATATCGCACCTTTGTTGTACAAATAACTCTGTAGAAAATATTTACACTTTGACCGCTCAAGGGCATATGCTAGGTCCAACAGCAGCCTTACAGTCAAAATCCCCCTTTCCCCTAACCCTAAGCCTACTGATCTCTGTATTTATTCTATCAATATGAAGCAACTGAAGGATGTATTTCTAAATAACAAAGAAAACATCAACTTCTAGGCCTCAGCATCTAGTTTTTTAAGCAAGGGGGAGCATGCAATATAGTCGTTGGGTACCGATCGTAAACAGTATAATATGCCTAAACCAGTGTACAGACCTGCAGAGTCCTGGTCCCAGAATAGCATAGACCACGCCTTGTGCAAATCCTTCAATTAGTAATGTGATTCTACGCCATATAAAACCTAAGTTAGCCACACAATAAACCTAGCCGTTCCAGATCTGAACCAACCAACCTCCCCAACTAGAAAAGGTCCTGATTCTCCAAAATCCTGTCCCATATCATGTGAAACTGCTCCCAGATTTCTGCCGTATCTGAACAGTCCTGAATTGGAGTTCTAATCCAGCCGAGACTAGTTCCATTAAACACCCTCCAACACAAGGATACAGTCCTAGACCTAATCTAACTCGAAAAGTTCTCTCTTAATCCAAACCAGGTCATAAATAGATGTTTGAAGCCTTCTACAGTTGTACTACACATGGTTTGAATCAGAACATTTTTAAGGTCATTGATCAGATGAATAGGATTCTCTGTTCAGTTTGATTTGTATTGTACCTAAAAAAGACTGGAATGGAAATTAATGGTTTGGGTCTAGGGGTGTAAAAATGGGTGGGCTGCCCAGGCCCAGCACGGTGCAGCCGGCAAAAAGTGGGCAGTGGGCTGGCTAGGCCGCGGCCCTACCCACCGCGGCCCGGCTACTTGGGCCTTGGCACGGCGTTTACATTAAAATATATTTATTTTTTATATAAATTAATTAAATTTTTTCTCTTCATTTGTATATTTGTGCAATTATTCTACAAATTTCAATTTTATTTCAAGTTGGAAACCCTAAAAGTGCATAATCTCTCCTTCAATTTATATAAAATTTAAAAAAAAAGAAGGGGAATGTGGGCTGGTCCATGGGTAGCACGGCCCCAGCCCATCAGGGGCACGGCCGACCATGGCACGACATAAGTCCTGGGCTGGTCTCCTAGCTGCCTAGGCACAGCACGGCACGGCTTGGCCAGTCGCACAGCCCACATTTACATGCCTATCTGGGTCCATGCTATGCAAAGTCATTCAGTCAACAAATCCAAAAGCATTTGAGAACACTAAAACTTGCATCATTCTTTGTGAAGAGCATGTGCTAAGAAAATAAGGATTGCGGATGCATACCTTTTGACAACTTCAGTGCAGCACAGATAACCGCCAACGATTCTGCAGGCATAAAGTTGTACCCTGCATTGAGGGTAACAAGTTCCGGAGCCTGAAGAATGACTTTAGAGACAAATCTTGCAGCTTCAAACCCACCACGATTTTTGCTAAAAGAGACAGTGGTGTGTTAATTTCTCAAAGCCAAGGGCCTATCCATGGCAGAAGCAAAGGAATCAGGTTTATATTGCTAACCTTAAGTTAATGCAAGTGAACTTCAATGCCACTGTCTCAGGTATTTCTTTCTCTAGTTCAAGGAAGCCAGAGGAACCCAATCCAACGTCTTCAATATTAAGTCCTCTAACATGAGCAATTTGCATGAATTTTGCCAATGGTGCCGCTATATGACTAGAATGCAGTAACACAAATTAGTTCCATTTAAAGACACGACAAATCACAAATAATTTATATAGTGGTGGAATGGAAGTGTCTTGAGGCTCAATGCATAGTTTGTTGAGGCACCCATATGCCCAAGGCTCCTGGTCATCCTGGTTTAGTTCAATAGGCTTCGAACTCCACTGCAGATGCCCCAATAAAATTATGAAATCATAACATCCTTTTCTGACTGGTAGCCAAGATATTGTTAAGAAATATACAAATTAAGTCGAAAAGGGGAAAAGGTGTTATGGCTAAGACATTCCATTCCAGCTGCACCCATTATATCAAACAGACTGGATCACCAGATCATGCCCTACGGGTGCAATTAACTGTACATTTGCAAAGGCTCAGCACCCTATAGTAACTCTTTTAAACTTGAATGCTTTTCATCATACTAACCAGCCAAGATCGTTATTTGCAATTGAGAGATTGTTCAATGGTTCCCTCAGGGCTGAGAGACTTTGTAACAATTGAGTAACTCCACTACAGGAAAGATCACAATTTTCTATTTTAATATCTGCCAACGAAGCTTGGATAAAATATGGCAATAGACACCTGGAAAATGTTAACCAATGCCCGTGAGTCCTCTAGCTGATAGACATACAACTGGCCACAAAATTAAATACACATTTTTTTTTACCAACCTAATCCCCTCATCCCCAATAACATTGTCACTTATATCCAAACACTGCAACCCGGGCATTTGAAAAAGGGCTGCTTTAAGATCTTCTGCATCATCCTTCCCTAAATGGTTGCCCCTGCAACATCATCCTAACCATGAATCAACAGATTTAGAAAGTATCCAGTAAAGCCAATTCAACTGCTGAAAGTTGATGGGTTGATGAATGACAAAATGTTTTTCAAATTTAATGGCAGTATACAAGCTGGGTTAAGGTTGGCCCGAACAAATTCTGCTCGTTAATTGGGTAGAAAACTCAAGCCGAACCAAGCCAGCTATAAATCCCATGAATGGACCTGAATGCAGGCATGACTGGAACATCAACAGAAAACACGGGCAAAGTCAAAACTTGGGATTGTTACAAATCATCTATTATACATTTAAAAGGTGAGGGGTCCAAGCAAGTAGCTTGATGGTAGAGCCATATCCTCCCAAAAAGGAGTAGGGATTTGGATCATGCTCGTGACGATCACCAAAGTCACATCCCCAGGAAGTGTGGCAACCTATCAAAGGAAAAAAGATCAAATATCTTTGCTGTTTAACTAACTGGCTTCCAAATCATTAGCAATTATTGATATTGAGGGTTATACATGAAAGTTTGTACAACATATGAAAAGGTTAAGTTTCAAGTGGAGAGAAACGAAGACCAACGAAAACCTTAAATCAAATAGTGAGGAAAGGCATAATGCATGATGAAGTTACCGGAAACATGGCTGTAAAGAAGGCTGTAAAGAGAATTAGAACTCACAAAGCAACACCGAATAAATAAGATTAGGCTTTGATGATACTGATAATTTGAAAATGGGTGGTGGTCAGTTGTCCGGAGGGACTTTTAGAAGTTGTAGAAAAATGCTATCTAAATAAAGGCTGAGGGATGTTCTAATGACATTGTCTTAAAGAGGAATATAGATTATAGCCACACTATGTCTTAAAGAGGAATATAGATTATAGCGACACTAGGAATATGTCCATGATAAAATCGAGTGATCGGCAATGATGCTTTTGAGATACAAGTATACGACAGCTCCCCTAATTAATTGATGATTATAGAACTGTGCATTTACGAACAAAATCCCCAACAAGATAACATAATTGTAGCCAACCAATTACCCAAGTATGGGAGGAGAAAAATCGAAAATTTGATATCATTGGGGACCTTATAAAGAAATAGAGACCAACATGTATTTCCAAACTAGTGCCAAAAAGCGGCTAAAACAATTAGTTCGAATCAATAGACAGCTCCAAATCACAAACAGTCAAATAAAAACATTTGATCATGTGACAAGAGTGTAAGATACCATGTACCAACCCACAAGCTTAAGCTGATAGGTGGAAGGCCCAAACAAGTATATGAAGCCATGTTAGACCCATTATTTGGGTGATGTGCGACGTGAGACTTTTTCCCAACACTCCCTCTCATGTGCAGGCCTAATAGATTTCTTGGACAGGCGTGCCACGTGGGCTATACAAGAATGACACCCACACCGATACCTTGTAAGATACCATGTATCAACCTAAAAGCTTAAGCTGATAGGTGGAAGACCCAAACAGGTATATGAAGCCATGTCAAACCCATTACTTGGGCAATATGGGATGTGAGACTTTTCTCAACAAAGAGGACCCCAATGTGGGACCAGCTTGCATTATGCAAAAGGCATGATAATTGCAAACTCTTTATAAGAGTAACAAAGAGTTTCGTGAAGCTTAAGCAAGTTTCAGAGTAAGATACTCTGTGAGTTTCATGCTTGTCATAGAGAAAAGCACTTGAGGAATACAAACTGAATGCCCCTGCCCTCTTCTTTTCTTTTTGAAAGGTAAGCTAACTTAGACCCACAACCTTCTTATAGTTGCAACAAGAAGCACCTCCCGACTGTTCAAGACCATTGTCCCTCGGTAAGGGTATCACTATATAGTACATATATATAAGAGGCAAGTCTTGTTGACTTTAAGGTGGAATTAAATAAGGCAAAATCACAGCGAAACTTGAAACAACGAGCCTTGCCCTTTGGATCTTTTTGCAGTTATTTTAGGGGAACTTAATTGTGGCAAGTGACTCATGCGAAGTGATCTCCTGGGTCTCTCACAAAGTTTCAAGTCCATGAAAGTTTTAGTGTTATTTCAATGAGATAAAAATGCTGTCCTTCTATCTCCAAGTAGTCTTTTGGCATAGGCTTTGGTCTGCGAATAGCAGAGCAGAAGAAGTTGCAAAGGGGGCACAGAAAGTTGTCTAGTTGGCCAAGTATAATACTTTTATGTCTGGTTTATTTCATTTCTTCTGTGGATTTTGATCTATTATATACTTTTGGTTATCAAATGAAATTTATCCATTGCTTATTTTTTTTAAAGAATATTCTGATTTTCTATGATGTACACTGATACTGGAGAAAAAAAAATTCTAATGTGGGTATTTTGCTCTCTCTCTCTCTCTCTCTCTTAAAATTATCATTCTTCTACTGCACCTAAGTCTAAAAGTTGTCCCAAGCAACTCTCAACAACTGCCAAGCAGTGCAATACCTTATGTTTTTGTCTACTGATAGTGTAATACCTTAGGTTGAGAACACGTAGCGACGTCAAGGACTGTTTTACACCTAAAGATGATGTCGAGGAATTTGCGAAATTCCCGTTGACCTTGGAAAGAAAACCTGAAATCTGCAAATAAAGATCATTGTCAATGAAATCTGCAAATAAAGATCACTGTCGATGTTCCTATTGGTTTGAATAAAGAAATAGATGGAAAACAGGGTTTAAAAAATTGGCTGAGTCCGAGTTGACTCATCTGAGTTGACTTGGACAGACCATACCGATGTGACTAGGCCAAGTCGACTCAGACTTGGTCATGACCGAGTCGGGTCCCGATTCCGATTTTTTGAACCCTGATGGATAATGAACTGCCAAAACAGCAACTCACATTGCTTTCGCATAACTCAAGCGTAGACAAACAAGAAGAAGAATGAAGGAGAGTATCAAAAATCAATTTTGCAAAATCCGGTCCCAGGTGGTTGTCAGAGAAGTTCAGCGAACATAATGAACTGCAAAACAAAAATGATTACAATATCTACAAGTTCCAAATTCTCTGATAAGCATAAATAATTACGTATATCTAATTAATTGCCACACTGTAGTTAACATCACAACATGATGCCCAGGTTCAATAAACCTATGCTCATATACAAGTTCTTTTAACAGCAAATAGTTATAGTCTGTAGGTGTTTTTAGAAATCCTCCAAATGACAGGTATGAAAACTTTAGGAGGAGCAGATGATCATCCATTAGATGGGATAAGGCTTATAAGCTAAGAAGGTAATCCATTACAACTGCAGTTTCGTCTATGGTTTTTTTTCCTTTATTATTATTATTATTATTGATACAAGAAAGTATAAACAAGAAGGCCCAATACAAACAAAAGAGCAGATTGAAAAAGACACAACTGAACATACTATGAAACTACACAAAATGGCTCTCAAATTTGAGTTCAAGCCTTCAAAGGCCATCGGAATGAACTTCCAAAATCCTTTAGGTACTATGACAGCCCTCTATTCTATTTTATTTTTATCTTGCTCTTCGATTTAGCCTGTAACATACAAGATCCCAAATTTATTATAATGTCACACAATCTAAAGACCTTAAATCCCTTCATAACCCAGCTTTGCATAATGAAGAGGTAGCCAAACTTTCTGCTAAAATATACAACTGCTCCTCATTAGGAAGAAATCCAATTCCAAATGCCAACCAAGTAATCATCAACATTGTTGTAGCTTTATCCCATTTATTTGAAGTGAGCTTTTGGGAGTTCTACTTTCCTGCTCACCCTATTTGCAGGTATGTTTTCAAATGCCACCCACTTAATTAGGTGAAAAAAACCCAGGTCTATTGCAAAATCAACAATAGAGGCTATCTAATGTCTCAACATAACTGCAATGATTACTTGAGTTTCTAACCAGAGGTTTTGATGCAAAGGGTAAAATAACGAAGCATGAATTTATATTATGACAATCTTTCAGATTTATTCATCATCATCATCATCATCAAAGCCTTATCCCAACCATGTTGGGGTTGGCTATATGAATTCTGTTTCTCCATTCCGTTCTATTTTGAGCCAAATCCTTAGATAAGTTACACTTCTTCAAATCTGATTTAATGACCTTAATCAATATTTTCTTCGGCCTACTCCTACCTCTTGATGGGCCATCTATTTGCATAGCCAAACTTTTTCTCACCGGTGTCAAACCAGCCGACGCTCAACATACCAAAACCATCTTAAACGGGTTTTAGATTTATTGAAAATTAGAAAGGATAAAACTATTATTTCTTAAATGGTAAAAACAAAACAAACTTAGTCCACTGAACCATAGTTTACTGTAGCGCCTGTAGAGAAATTTGTTAATTTCTTTTATAGAAACCCACGTCTATGATTAGTTGGAAACAATCCTCATAATATATAAGTATATATATATTGTAATGATACTATAACTCCAATTCTTAATAGAGCCACTTTTATTTCTCTGTTGGTTATGGACTAAGTAGATTTTTCATAGCACCTTTAGTTGGATTTGTTACCATGCTAATCCTTTTCTTATTACCATTTATCATAAACTGGCACTAATCCATAACATTCAGTTGATTATTATGATAATCTTTCAGATTTATTGAAAAATAAAAAAGATAAAACTATTATTTCTTAAATGGTAAAAAGAAAACAAACTTAGTCCACTGAAACATAGTTTGCTGTAGAGCCTGTAGAGAAATTTGTTAAGCTCTTTAATAGAAATCCATGTCTATGATTAGTTGGCAACAATCCTCATAATATATATGTATATATATTGTAATGATACTATAACTCCAATTCTTAATAGAGCCACTTTTATTTCTCTGTTGGTTATGGACTAAGTAGATTTTTCCTAGCACTTTCAGTTGGATTTGTTACCATGCTAATCCTTTTCTTATTACCATTTATCATAAACTGGCACTAATCCATAACATTCAGTTGATTATTATGATAATGTTTCAGATTTATTGAAAAATAAAAAAGATAAAACTATTATTTCTTAAATGGTAAAAAGAAAACAGACTTAGTCCACTGAAACATAGTTTTCTGTAGAGCCTGTAGAGAAATTTGTTAAGCTCTTTAATAGAAATCCATTTATATGATTAGTTGGCAACAATCCTCATAATATATATGTACATATATATATATATATATTGTAATGATACTATAACTCTAATTTTTAATAGAGCCACTTTTATTTCTCTGTTGGGTATGGACTAAGTAGATTTTTCCTAGCACTTTTAGTTGGATTTGTTACCATGATAATCCTTTTCTTATTACCATTTATCATGCACTAATCCATAACATTCAGTTGATTAAATACTTCAATAGATACAATTAGTAAGCACGTCAATAGCTGACTGATATTAGCTACTGTAAACTGATAATTACTAAGAGATTAGTGGAAAACAAGGATATGAGATGTACCTTACGGATGACAAAAAAGATAAAAACCCAGTAGGCTTCGAATCTTGATTGCTCCTAGGAATGCTAGAAGATTTGATCAAGAAATGTTGAATCCTGTGTCGTTGAGCACCATTTGTATATAAAGAACCACAAATTTCATTCAAATAAGTCAGTGGCAGCCAGCAATGAATGAACTCAACATGTACTAATGTCTCGCTTTTCTGACTTAGAAGCTTGCACACTCCATCAACCTGTGTAAGGATATTGGGAAATCATGAATCACAGCTAAAAGCATTATTACAATCAAATGCATACATTTTAACTCCCAGATACTCTCGAGGAAGCATACTATGACAGTAAGTACATTTTCATAGACAGAAACCAGTAGTTTAAGAGGACTGTACTGTACTCCAGTGGCATCCCTTGAAAAGTGTGGGGTCGCATTTCATATAGTCATATATTCAAGAAGCCAAAGGGAGAAAGTGTTCTCTATGCCTACCATTCAGGTTTACTACTAAAAGGCATCAATATCTTCTTTTTTAATAGCTGGGCTTGTATTCATTTGTCAACATAAGTACAGCCTCTGTTTTCTGATTTCTAATATATGTAAAAATGCAAATTTCATACATGGATTTTAGATTTGATGCTCCTGAAGACCAAACATTGCAACTTGCTGTTCCTCAACAGGTCCTGGAAATGACAAGGGTGGTTAAAGCCATTGAGATAGACGAAGATGAGAAGTTACATTGCAATGGAGGAACCAAATAAAATAATGTGCAACTTCTGTCAAGGAGCCACTAAAAACATGTGTAGACTAGTTTACATTGCAGATAACTTACATAGCAGTAGAGGAACAAAATAAAATAAGGTATACCAGTAACTTAGAAAACATGCAAACCATTTTTTTTTTATAACATTTATCAGAAAGATTAGGCTTATAGTTAATGAAAAAGGCATTCAAAACTAGAAAACAAATTCCAAATGCAACAACTTCACTGCTTAATGTAAAGAGAAGGTAGAAAACAGAACGACAATTTGGCAATAAAATGATAGATTTTCCCTGTAGAGACAAGTCCAGTACAATGGGCGCTTAGTGGGTCAGCAGGCATCACATGTGTGATCTACTGATCTTGGCAGCATGAGTGCACATGTATGAGATAGTTAACTTTGTACTTCTAGCATGTCCATAATCAGGGATAGGACAGAATATTTTTATTTTGTTTAGCACCATTTAAGGGCTCAATCATAATCCTAATTAACCCATTTAGGCCCCCACTTTTGAGACTTAACTGCATATAATGATATGAGTTAACCCATGAAGGATACAACACAACTTTCCAAGTTACTCATCTTCTTCATTCTTCTTCTTGCTTTGAACTCAATATGCCCTCAATCCATACTTAGTAATAAACAAATTGATATCTTTGCCCATTTAGTTGCTCATGTTAAAAAAGTTCTACCACTTTCAAAAAAAATGAAGGACCCATATTCATCAATTACCCAGAAAAGAATAACAGTCTGATGTAAAGCCTGTAGGCCAAAGCATCCAGACCCATGGCCCACATGTAGGACCCAAAGAGGTCTAGGACTTCTGTTTCTTCATTTGTTTCTTTAACAAGTTGTCGTTACTCATGAGGATTACATTCTTAGTTTCATTAGGAGTCTTTAATTTTACGGCTTGTTTTCCTTTATGCATGAGCATTGTAAGACACTAGAGGCAGTTTTGGAGATTAAATTAAGGTTGGGCAGGTACATTTCTGCTTTGTGAATGTCTTTCTGAAGATATCTTTTCCACACTTTGGAAATTTGCAAAACTTTGATCCAACCCTTATATGGATTGTGTCAAATTTTGACAATAGAGCCAAATCCTTGGACAGCGTTGCACAGCTTGAGGATGCCAAGGCAATGAATTCAAGAGTTATTCTTCAAGCATTATTGTTGCCCCCTTCCATAGACGTATATGTGTTGGTTCTGTACATCCGAGGCAGATAGTGGTCTGGACCTGGATCTTATTTATTTTATATCAATGGACTTGGACCCAAATCCTAGCTCAACAAAGGAAGCAAACGATATTAAAAATATTTTCAGTCTTCATTAGTCATCGTTAATTAGGGGTAAAACTAGAAAATATAAAATAAAAAATGAGCGATTTCGACAATATTTAGGGGTAGCATCAATAAGGGGATAAAATAGAGAAACATGTTTGATATGGTTTAGGCACATCCAACGCATGCTGGTAACAGAACTGGTAAGAAAAAGTTTGGGCATTAAGTTGATAGCCCACAAAATGGGCCGAAGAGGATGTGGATGGAATTAGTAAAAATAGATTTGCAGAAGTCCAACTATTAGAAAATTTAGTTCAGGATAGATCGAAATGGAAAAACAAAATTCATGTAGCCAACCCCAACATAATTGGGACAAGGCTTTGATGATAAGTCTTTGTCAATTAGGGAAGAGTCTAAGTGGTTGAATGTTAGATGTAAAATGATTTTTCAATCTTTATGATGTGAGACAAGTGCCAAGACATGCATGCATATTTGTATCAAACAACCAAGCAATATACAAGTTTAGTTTCTTTGTTTTTGGGTTTTCCCTTTATCTATGAGTGTAGAGTGAATCAATGGCCATCCTCCAATTGAGCTTCGACAAGTTATCAACCAAGGTGAAAAATGAAGGGTAATTCCAAGGCCCTCACCCTACATCATGAAGCCATGTGAATTTGGAGGCCAACACACAATTATCAACCAAGGTGAAAAATGAAGGGTAATTTTGAGCCGTAATCCTACATTGTGTAGCCATGTGAAGTTGGAGACCCACACACAATTATCAACCAAGGTGAAAAATGATGTTGGATTCCAAGGTCCTCATCCTACATCATGCAGCAAAGTGAAAATGGAGACTTACCTTAAAAGGTTAGAGAAATATGAAAATTTCAACAGATATGTCGACATAAAAAATCTGATTACAAATAAGAACCATGTTCTTTCTACTAAGAATGCAACCGATCCAACATCCACATCAAGAATAATTTGTGCATGTCATTATAAAGAAAACCATGAAAACATATTTTGCCTTGACTCTTGAGAAACAAATGCATAAATTAGGATTACTCACACATGTTTCTGAGGCACAAAGAACATTTTGTAGTTTCAGACATCTGCAAGCAAAAAAAAAAAAAAAAACATACTATAATAGTTCACAACTTGTAATCACCAGCCAGTTTGGAGGATAACCATGCCACACTGATGGAATATTCCACAGAGATCACAAAGCATAACAAAGTCTTCTTGATCAAAACCCACTTTCAGCAACCCTAAAGGAACATTAATAGGATACATGTAATAAATCACAACAGATATACTTAACAGTGATCCTAAGAGAATAGATGCTTAAAAGCAGGGGAATAGAGCATGCCAATAAAGAGAAATTATATATATATAATATGTGTTTATGAGTTTTATTATTTTGGCAAAAGATAGTCAAACAAGCCACAACGCACTATGAGCAGATGAAGATGCAAAAAAGTGGATATCCATCACATAAAGAGGGGTTTGCTGACTTGGCATCTACCAAAATCAGCCAATTGGTGTTGCTCTTGTAATGACCGGGGCCCACTATCTACATGATATTGTCCGTTTTGGTTCATGGGATTTCAACCCAATCTTGTCGCATGGTTTTAAAAGGCTTCATGTGGGGTAAAGGCCAGGTCATACACATATATACCAGGATTAAAACTTAGATGTTTCTGATGCAGGACTTATGCACCGCTACGAACACAATCCTTTCCCCCTCACTCTTTCTTGGAGGATGCCCACCAGACCCAACGGTCTTTGATAGGGGGCCCACGGCATGACTTACTCCCCCATCGGAAAATAGAGCCATCTTCGGCTTTAATTTCAATTGTAATGACCTGGGCCCACTATCCATATGATATTGTCCGCTTTGACACATGGGATTTCAAACCCAATCTTACTACACGGTTTTAAAAGGCCTCATGTGGGATTAAGGCCAAGTCACACACATATATCCATGATAAAGACTTGGATATTTTTGATGTGAAACTCATGCACCACTACAAACTCAGTCCTTAAGAGTTTCCCCTGCACTTTCTCTTGGTGGATGCTTGCCAAACCCAATGCCCTTTCAAAAGGGGGCCACAAGCGTGATAGCTCCTTGTCCAATCAAACGTAGTGACTAAGACATTCATCGGTTCCGACATTAACTGTCCAATTGGCTACCTTTGATTGGCCAGTGACATCCAATATTTGATGGGCTAATTTTTATGTACATCCCAAATCCTTAAACCTCTCTATTGTAGCCACATGGATATGAGTAAGTTAATCTTATAGCAGCATTTTCTTTTTTTTGAATGGCTCTGATGATAGCAGTTACAAAAGACAATCCTTGGCCACATTATCCTTCACCTATATATTAGTCGAAGTCCTACCATTTTACACTCTATTTCAACCATTAGTGATCAATGTATCTCCCCCAATCAGATAGATAAATAAAAAAGAAGAGGCTACCTTGTCTTGTCAAATTCCTAAGGCGGGTAAAGTGGTGCTTTGGTCTCCATTAGTGGACATGTTGAAACTCTTTTTCTTTTTGGATCGGTAACGATAGAATATATTAAAAGAAGAAAGGCTGATACAAAAATCTGCCACTAAAAAAGCCTCACACAGTGAAAAACTACCAAGTTAGAAGTCCTATCCACCCCTTGCTTAGCTAACAAATCTACAAAATGATTTGCCGACCTCCCAACATGTTGAAAGTTCACTCGGATTGAATACACTAAAGCTCTAATTTCATTAAAGTAAAACTGAAATCTCCAAGGAATGATAGCCAAAGATGACACCCACGAAATAGCATTGAGAGAATTGCCTTCCACTTCTAACCTTGAATGAAATGAGGAAGAGGCAAAATTTTGAACAGCTTCTTGGACAGCTAACACCTCTACCTCATTAGGCTCCATCTAGAAAGGGCAAGGCAGGGCCGGTTGGTGTTGGAGGAGCGTTCCAAAATAGTGATGGTAATATTATGGCAGTGTTCTCTAAGTATGTTGGCGACATGGAGTCCAATTAGGCAGAAATTCTGGGCTATTTTAGTGGCACTGTGCACTTTTTTGCTCTCTTTTCATGTCAAGTTAAATGTTGAGAGTGATTCAAGAAATGCTATTGCTTGGATTTCTTCTTTAGGACTCCCTCGTAGAAGTTTTCAGTTCCTTTTCAATTAAATCAAATCATCGTCCTCTTTGATTGATATGGTGTTTATCCCTGTTGGGCAGCAAGTTAGCAGTTTTGTGGGCACTTTGGCTGAAAAGGAATGGACCGATCTTCTCCACTGCTTGTTCCTTTTTTGTTACTTGTTTTTTTTAATGTCTTTAGAGGGGAGAAGAGAGAAGAGAGAGCGGAAGGGGGGGTTATGATCTGATATTCTCTTTGTGAAAACAAAGATTTTCTTGAAATCCTCCTTTTCTGGACAACTTATAAGTCTCTTACACCTGTGTAGCCAATGTTTTTTATTGGATTCTATTGTATTCCTTCTTTGTTTTAATGAAATATATTGTTGCTGACCTTTTTTATTAAAAAAAACAAAAAACCATAAGGGATGCATTCCAAGAAAATCTTAAGGTCATTAGGATTGTACAACTAGGTCAAATAATTACTAAAGACCATAACTATCAGCAATGGGCAAGAAAAAATAAAAGATGCTTGGCGGTGTCCATGAAACAGTCAACATATATTCAATAAGAATCTATATTAGATACACAGACGAGCACATGCACACATGGACACAAACACATGCAAGTGGCATGCACACACACAAGCATGCACAAAGAGACAGTGGGGGAGGACCAATCCATTGTGTGCTGCCTGTGGGGCCTATTTGGATGTATCTGGCCCAGATGGATGTCCCATGAGTGTCACACAACTAAATTGATGTAAGGGCTCACAAAATAGCCATCTGTTTGAGGAAGATCATATGCCAATTAACAAACCCTGTGATGTGCAGACGACACTGACAGGATTTGTTATGATAATGCAACGAAATGTCACAATAAATTACCATGCATCAAAATAATATATAAAATAACAATAATACCTGGCAAAGTTCCCAAACTGTTGGCAATGATGAGATAAAGTTGAATAGTCACCAGCTCGAAGACTCATGCCTCCTTTGTAACCAATAGATTTCAAAATAGCATCTGCATTCAATGAGATATAGATGTAAGAGACATGCTTTCAAAACCCTGATTTGGCTTAGCTATGATATCTAGTAACTGCAAAAGGAACATAAAACACAGTTGGGTTGAAGGCTACAAGGGAACAATTGGGCATTAGTGTGAATAAAGAAGGGACTGTCATCGCCTGGTTGCATTTTTTTGCTCATTGAGGGAAATACAACTCTTATGGGGCTGTTTCAGTCAAAACAAGTCTGGCATTGCAAAGAAAATTTCAAGGCCCACTGAGAACAAGGTGAACAAAAAAGTGTATTGATGTGGATTGTGAAGATAGATCAAGTAATTGGACATGCTATGGCATATATGGAAGTGTATTCAGACCGATCTGTGAGGAGTTTTCTTGAATTTGGGAACTCAAACAGTTCCCAAAAACTGCTGAAATTCACAACTTTTGGGGGCCGTTTCAGTAATGAGAACATTACATGGGGGTTTTTGCAATTCTGAATTTTCACTCAGAAAACATACAGAAAAAGGGCAGTTCATCAACAGTTTTTAGACCACAATTAGTGGCACGAATGGACCGAAACCCACCTAGGTCCAAGACCCCCTGGGTGGCCCAAGGTTCCCCTTTCAAATTGTAGGGCACACCATCGATTAGGTGGTCCATGCGGGCCCCATGGACAGAATTAAGACCCTATTTTGGAAATTTCCAAATCTCAATTAGTTGCTAATCTATGTCAATTAAGATCTTAGATTAAGGCAATTAGTGATTATTAATAAGGATTATCGATATAACTGGATGTAATTTGGGTTCCAAACTCTATATATTTCATCTAGTCAACTGTGACAGGGCTGCACAGTCAACAGTCAAGCAGTGAATAAAATTGCTTCTTTACTATGCCTTTTCTCCATTATTTGCTACTTCTATTAATTTTCCTTCGATCTATGGTGTTCTATGCATGAGATTCATTCATTAGGTGGATCAAATCCTTGTTTCTCCTTGTCTTTTTTCAAAGTCCAAGATTTGGAAGTCCCTATATACTGTCTACAGCAGTATTTTGAAAATTCACATACTGTTTTGGAATTCCCTTATGTACCTGTGACTGCATCACATGGTATCGGAGCCATTTCTTCTACCATTTGCCAATGCCACCACTTTCTACAGAGTTGGAATCCCAGTTTCAATGATGAACCAAAATTCACCGAGAAACGGGCAGATGTTGTGCCCAACTGCTGGGTACTGAAAGACTTACAAGGATACATTTTTTGTTTTTTGATCGGTAACAGTAGAATGTCATTGATGATAAAACGGCACAACTTAGGAAAGAGCATACAAAAAGAACCACTCATAGGTGAGCTGGCGCGAGAGAAATATACCAAGCACCCACCAACTATACTAAAGAAGCACTTAGATTACATGACCGATCGAACCCCTGTTTAGCTAGAAAATCCGCCATTCCAATTGCAAATCTAGCAACATGCTTCGCAGATCTAGCAACATGATGAAAGTATCTACTAACAAGGATACATGGACACCACCTACACCAGATTTGGAATGATGGAAGAGCAATTGCATGTGATCATGCATCAGCTTGCAAATCTAGGGTCAAGGAGGGGCTCCTACGAATCCGAGCAAAGAAGAGGATTTGGATGGACATGATGTCAATCCTTTTTATCGGAGAATATGGCATAGTGATCACCATAGGTTGAGGAGACAAGATGGGGAAGATGATCTCATTGTCAAGATTGAGAAATCGGAGTACCATGGTATCCTCTGTGAAGATGGATTGGAGTAGGTTGAAGCCATCGAATGGATCTTCAAATACGGAGAGACGCCGGATGGATGCAAGGTAAAGTTGGCCGCCATTTAATTACGAGGCTGAGCTTCAGCTTTGTGGGGGTAGACCAAGGAATAAGAGAGAGGCATGGGATGCGCTAAGTGACTTTGTGGGAGAAAATGAAGTCCTTGATCGTGGGGCCTTCCTCAGAGTCAACTATACAGACCTATCCCACCGACCACAACATATTTGACAAGGAGATTGGATTGTTAAAAGAGTACACAGAAGAGTTTGACCCAACTCACTATGCATAACAACTTAAACAAGATTGAGGAGCAACTGGTGATGCGTTGCATCGGTGGTCTTAGGCCAGCCATCACCAATCAAATGGTCGTTAAGGCTTGGACCCACCCATCTTCACAGTTTCCGAAGCATCTCAACAAGCAAGTGTAGCCAAGAAACACCACAAGAAGCTACACTAGTGTGGATATTCTCTTTTAAATCCCACAAGGCAGTCTAGGGCAGAAGTAATCTCTCCAAGATGAAGCTAATCCAGTCACCTATCCCTAATTAACCACTTGAATTGAAGAGTGCACTGAGGGGGCAACCAACCGATCAGGGCAACAAAATATTGATTGCTACAAGCGCAATGAGATTGGCCACATCCTATGAAGCACGGAAACGGACACACCGACACAACATTTCTCAAAAAAGTAGGACACGGACACATAGGGACACATTAATACGTTAATAATATATATTTATTTATATATATAATCAATAAAAAAAATCAACATTCAACACATTGAATACAACACTAAACCAAGTTTATCAAACTTGGTTACATATCTCCACAGAGGCTTGTTTATATCTTCTTCATTGGGAGGGTGTGAGCTAGAGCAACCAATGGAACTCATATTGCCAAATTCCAAATCTATATAATGTCACAGTAAATTAGCACCAGGCACCAGCATTAACAACAAATTAACAGGACATAGCATCAATTAACAACAGACAACAGCATAAAAAAAAAAAAGGCCAGGCAAAGGCAGGAAGAAAGCTTCCAACATTTAAAAAAAAAGTACAGTGTACAGCAGGATGAAAAAAGCCACATACAAGCAAAGGTAGGCAAGGCAAAGGTAAAGGTAGGCAAGCCTTCCAACACCATTTCATAAAAAAAAAAATGATGGTAGCAAATTAAAATGATATTGCACAGCAAAATAAAATGATATTGCATAGCAGTAAAATAAAAAATGATGGCAGCAGCAAAATAAAAACTGAACGAAAATGATTTCATAGACAAAAATCAAAGGCAGGAGTACTGAGCAGGAGATTAAAAAAAATAATAAAGACAGGAGTACCGAGCAGGAGATATAATAATAATAAAAAAAAGAACACACAAAACTGCGAAAATCAATACCTGGAGATGGTGGGTGTTTCTCTGCGTGAGCTAGAGCGAGAGAAAGCTCAAGAACAGTGGGTGCTTCCTGAAGACGGTAGGAAGCACCGTCAGATCCAACGTCAAAAATTCCTTTTTCTCCTTTCCCTCTCTTCTTCTTCTTCTCCTTTTTTTTTTTTCTTTCCCTCTCTTTTTCTTCTTCTCCTTCTCCTTCTTCTTTTCCTTTCCGCAGACGGTGGGTGTTTCCCGCAGCCGGTGGGTCTTCTTCGTCTGCTGCTGCTGCTTCTTCTTCTTTTTCTCTTTCTCTGCGACTAAAGCGCCATCAGATCCACAGCCGGGTTCCCTCTACTCGCTGACAGCCACGATCTCCTTCCCTCTGCTCATCGACAACCTCGGACGGTGACGGCGTTTCACTGATGGTTCCTGGATTTCGCAAACGGGATGGGATTTCGATGGCCTCTGCGATCTCGCTGCCCAGCCGGGATGAATTTTCGCTGCATGATGGGGTTTCGGCGCCGAGAGAGGGAGAAAGGGTTTCGCTGTGGGAAAGGGGAAATTTCAAAAGAGGGAAAATGTGGGTTTGGCGATCGAAGGCATGGGTTATATCATTTTCAAATTAAATTTAACCCCTTTTCATTTTTCGCTTTCTGATTTTAATCGCAAAAAGGAATGGCTACTATAACTTTAAAATTTCATTTAACCCCCTTTCCATTTTTTTTTCTAATTTTAATGTTTCTTAGATTTTTTGGTCCCGCCGAGTCGGGCTGTGTCCGAGCCGTGTCCATAATTAAAAAAATAAATTAAAAAAAGTGGGACACGGACATGCCCCGGACACGCTCGGACACGTCCAGGACACTCGCTAGCCCCGGAGAGGTGTCTGTGCTTCCTAGGCCACATTTCATCAAAATGCTGAGTGCTTTCGTAGCAACCTCAAAGGGGAAAGGCACCACGTCGAAACATGACAATGAAGACAAGTCCTAAGTTGGTGATGAAGTTGTTCTTGTTGATGATGACTGTGAAGATGGGTTGGTGACAAAGCAGAGAAGTTGATGATCTGCAAGAATTCATTGGCACTAGAAGAAGGCCCTAACCATGAGGATGATGAGATCAGCAATGAAGCGGGTGGATGATCATTGATGATCCGCTAAGATCCGTTCGGTTTGGAAGTGATGCAGGCCCTATGGTTAAGGCTTGCGTAGGGGTGCTGAAGCACATGTCCAAGGACACGTCGAAATTTTCAAGGAGATTTCAACACACAAGGATGCACCTCTCAGGGAAAAAATCCAATTTTATTAATCAATCAAGTCTGAGAATCTCTTTTTTGCGATGTCATATATATAGTAAAAGCAAATTTAATGCCTAAGAAAACTTAATCTAATAATAGAAACTAAATAAACTAGAAACAAAGAAGTTAATGACATAAAATAAATCCCTAAAACTAAGAGGGCCCTACACATGTGGTTATTGAGGTCAATGCTGCATCATTCTCCCCGGCTTGAAAAGAACTCGACCTCGAGTTCGGTAAATATCCGCCTGGATTGAAAATCATTCAGATGGACTTTCGATTAGTTGGTTGAGCTTAAGCTTGTGCACACATCTGAAAAATTCTGAGCATTATGCACCATTAGATTTGACAGACAAAGTACGTGTGCATACGCAATCGAACCATTGGAAACCTCCTCTTTGAAAAGTGCACAATTAGATCACAATCTTTGACTAGTATATCGTCATCTCTCAACATCCATTGTTGATCCTCGAAGACAAAATCAACGTGAGAATTTATATTGGGGACAGTAACAAGATGTTTGTCTTGCATCAGTGCTTGCACTTCTTGATCATTATTACTCAATTGAGAAATTTCGAGACTAACTGTAAAGGTGGAAACTTTTGCGTCTTTCTCTTGCTGCTTAATCTGCATATCCGCAGTCACCGGTCTATCAACATAGTTTACCGTTATTTGTGGAGACTTGTCTTCCAAAGGTTAACTTTCACCAGACGACATTCTTTAAGCATCTATTCCACACAAATTACTTCCCAATATGCTTCATGGATGTTCTTGCAATCACTCATTTTCTCCACTATTTCTAGTCTCAAACCTTTAATGAAACTAATCAAATCATGTTCTTCCTCATCTTCGAAGCCACACTTGTCTAGGAGCCATGAAAACATGTCACCATAATCAATAACAGACATTTCTCCTTGTTTCAAATTAAGGAATGACCGAAAATAGACTTGATTTTCAAAATATCATGAGCCATATTTTTCTTTATAGTTGTATATTTGAAGTATGTTGAAGATTGTAGTATCACGAAATTTCATTTTGAATTAAAAAATGAACGAACCTAATGGGAAGATCTATACTTGTCAAACACATTGGCGAACACTGATCTGAAATATAAATTTGAATGATCTCAAAATTGCTAAAAGAATATCTGGTCGTCAATCTGCTTAAAAGTTCCTTGAACTAAAGTCGCTAACTTGCTGCTTTAGGCAAAGAGGGTCGCCAAATATGATAGACGCTCCTATATGAGGCCAGAATCTAAATTTGATTGCAACTGGATTTGACCCAAAACTTGAAGTGGCACATGCCTTTAGAGAGGACACGAGAGGCACTTGAGCAACTCAATCTTCAAGAAGGAAAGAAGAAAAAGGGGAGGAATCCTTTGCTTCCTCTGTGACGAGCAACGTTGGGTGCGGACAAAGATGACGACGAACATAGATGTGGCACATGGCTGGGGAAAGCTTGGTGCACGATTAACGGCGATGGTGAGATGGATTGGACTGGTGAGGTTGGAGCTCGACAAATGTTGCTGGACGGAGCGACGATGAGGGCGGAGAGCAACCACTGGCTACTAGTGACGGCGATGGCTGGTGGGAGCAGCACCTGGAGTGCGGCAAGGGGATGGCGACTAGGTACACTCTTTCCCCTTTGCTCTCTCTGCTCTGTTTCTCTCTCCCTCTCTTTTTCTTTTTTTTTATTGTCACGGCAAAACAGGGGTTGGGATTTTGGGTGGTAGGTTGGGTTACGATGGGATTTGTGTTGGTAGGATTGAGGGCAGGGGTGAATCGATGAGGGGTTTTTGGTGCTACGGGTTTTCTAGAAATTGGGTTTCATACATGGAATCCAGAGTAGGGATGGAATTGTGGGTTTGGTTGAATGGGTTTGGTTGGCTAACGAAGGAATCTGGCTCTGATATCAAACTGATGCAGGCCCTAGGGTTAGGGCATGCATAGGGGTGCCGAAGCATATGTCCAAAGACACTTCGAAATTGTCAAGAAGACTTCAACACAAAAGGATGCACCTTTCAGAGATAAAACCCAATTTTATTAATCAATCAAGTCTGAGAATCTCTTCTCTACAATGCCATTTATATGGTAAAAGCAAACTTAATGACTAAGAAAACTTAATCTAACAATAGAAACTAAATAAACTAGAAACAAAGAAGTTAATGATATAAAATAAATTCCTAAAACTAAGAGGGCCCTACACATGTGGCCATTCAGGTCAATGCTACATTAGGAAGCTATTGGCGGTAGAGATCATACAGGTCAGCGGAAGGAATTGTTCCATATTGACTATTTGATTTATGGAAGATGGGCTGAGTTTGTAATTAATAATGATAGTAGCACCAATTGGTTGCTCAACACCTAGTACATGATCTCCAACTACCACACACAGCTCATGAAGCAACCTTACCATCATGGGTAACAGGTGGTCAAAAGGTAATTATCAAAGAGTAGTTCTCGATTAAATTTATTGTCAAGGACCATTATCTTGATCATGTTTGGTATGATGTGGTGCCCACTGCCCATCATGAATGCTTCTCATTTCCTTTTCGGGGAGGCAGTTCAATCGAGGGGTAACTCACAACAGGCCCGTGAATTCTGGAGTAATCTAACTGTAACCCTATAGCCCATCATATAGGACTGCCATCAAGGGACAGATCAAGGGGTTATTGATGGAATGCAGCTGATTCACAGCTCAGAAGGGTGGGAATTTGCAAGAAAATAAGTCATGGATTTGCAGATCTTTGACATATCAAAGTTGAAATACATTGATCCTCTCTTTGAGGGAATTCAGTGGCAGGATGAGTAGCAAAATCCAAGTGCAGAATTCATACGATCATAGATGCACATCATGCAAGGAGTTCCATGCTGTGATGGCCCGTGATCAGATCCATCAAGACCTGGAAATGCAAGATGAGCATCAAAGTAAAGGTCTAAGCAAAAGAAAAGAAGACAGCACAAGAGGTGATGCAGAGGTACAAGTTTCAATTCTGTAGCAATAACTGAAGCTAAGTGACTTCTACAGCGGTAGAGGCTGAGGATAGAGGTCAAGTTTCTCTCAAATGAGGGAGGATGATGCGGATCACAATAAAGATGAAGTAGTTGGATATAGTATGGCGTATTTGGAAGCATATGATCGCATACACGGAGTACAGACCCATGTGTTTCTTGAATTTGGAAACTCAAATAATCCCAAAACTACTGAAATTCACAAAACTAAAGGGCTGTTTTAGTATATGAGAGAACATTACAGGGGTGTTTATAATTCGGAAATTCCACTCATAAAATATACAAAAGGGCAGTTCGCTGCCACTTTTTGGGCCACGATTAGTGGGTGCAAATGGATGAAGGGGTTAAGTTACTGACCTAGATCTTCCTTGACCTAGGATTTTACACAAAAATGTCAACAGGAGAGAGAGAGAAGGAATATTGAAAAGTCACTAAGGATTCTTTCAACCAGCTAGGTTAGTTGATCCTTTTTATGTGGCTATATCATTATTTCTGGAAAGTACAAAAAAGGTCACTCAAGTTCCTAAGATTTACATAAAAGCCCCTGATCTTTTCCAATATTTACATAAAATCCCCTAACTACAAATTAAATAAATCTCATTCTTTGACTTACAACAGGTTAGAGGCATGAGATTGGCCCCATGTTTTATATTTGAGACCACCATGAGTGGATCTTTTCACCCTGCCCATGTCCCATGATTTGTTGTGCCCCAGGTGGGACCTATCATCCAGTGTGCATTGTAAAGTCATGCACACCAGATGCACATGAATAATAACCTATACACACATTAAAAGAGAAACACAAATTACAAAACACCAACTTGTCACTTGTCTTTCCTCCTGTCTTCAAGGTTCTCCAAAAAGACACACCAAGAAATACAAGTAAAAACATAATCCGTCAGATATCATTCCTTCTTGCAAAAATAAAAAGAACTGCAAAGGCTGATAAGAAAGTCCTTGGGAAACTGGATTCTAACATTTAGACTAACAAACAGTGATAAGATGATGAAGTCAAACGAAGAAGAAAAAAAAAACGATTAAAATAACAAAATGCATGACAAACTATACCAAAACATGGATGTGTGCCCTTTACCTGGAATTGTTATTTCACTAACACATCCTTCAAAGGAAGGAAGCAGCGCCTTCTCTGCTGCTTTGTCTAGGCAACTATCCTTCCAGTCAAAACATGATATTAGTTGTTTATAGAGCTAAATCATTCATGCAATTTGTGATCACAGCTTTACATTTGATCAAATGGTAATACACCTTTTACAAAAGAAAGATGATTTAAAGATACCAGACTCATTTCCTGATAAACACACCATACTCATTTCCTGATAAACGTACTTCTGTAAGTGCGTTTCCCAGTACATTTGCTGCCAGTTGCCACTATGGATTGTAAAGTCACATCTGGCTACTCCATCTTGATTTGTCAAACAGTTGATTGGTTGTATCTGCCGGCCACCTTCAGGCCAACGTGATTCAAACAATGCCTTCCATACTAAATTTAAGTCGTTGAACCTGTAAATCATGGATTACTCATAACGTTACAACAACTGATATTTCATAAATGGAAAATTCTGCAGCCCGAGAGAATGGGCATGGGCACTTGGGCCAGTACAGTGCATGTGTGGGTTCACTGTTAATTGAACAGAGAGCCATACAATCCAGTGCTTCCCAGTTCCCACCATGAATCAATGATGCCGAAAATAATTCTCCACAAAACAATAAATTAGGAACGTAAATGGATACCCAACTAGCAGAATACCTAAGGACCTGACCCAAGAATCCCCACACCCTAAGGTGCAATTGATAAGCAGGTCCAGATCCACAGTTTGAGTCTCTTTAATAATAGGGGCCGGTCCGGTCAGGACCATGCCCCAATACCACTGAATAAAGAGGGTGTAAAATATATTACATATGCATACTATGACAATCATATTATGATGATGACAATGGTAGTACTTATCAGTGTTGTTGGTGTTGTTAGTGTTGCTACCACATTCCAACTACACAAGCAAAATGATATATTACATATGCTTATTATAGATAAAATCATAAGATGATGATCAAAATAGATAATAATAATAATTATCGTTGTTATTGGTATTACTACCACATCCACAATACAAAAGAAAATTGTTAAAAGAACTGCAAAATGGCATTTTCCCTTAGACTAACCTCTTTCTCCTTAGCGGTTGTTTGGTTGCACAGGATTATGTTTGCTTCTGCTCATTTACACATGTGATGTGTAAATCAAATATGAAAATGATGTGTAAATCAAGCCATTTTCACACTAAAATTTACTCACCGAGACCATAGTAAAAGGAATCACAGGAGCTGCGTACCCTAAATGGAACAAAAAAAAAGGTGGAGCTACAGTGTTTTGGAAGTCCCATATGGGGTCACCATTTTTTTCATTTTTCCATCATTGTGGGCTCCGAAATCAGGATCCAAACCATTCAACCTCTACAAAAGGCTCAAATGGCCAGGAGACCAAATTTTAGTCATTGATTTGTCTTAGATTTTCAGATATTAGCAAAAATGTCCAAATGCTAAGATCTGACAGTCTGGGCTTCTATGGGCTCCATCATCACGATACGAAAAGGGTCAAACACAGCTATGGGGTCAAATTTCATATGTTAATTCAGTGTCAATCCTGAGAAATTTGCAAAAAACCATTGGATCGTTGGATGTAAATAGTGTAAATGATGGTCACTTAGGTCTAGTCAATTTTTTTTTCAACTTTCCTATTCTTATTAAATTATAATTTGGACTGTTCCCCCTCTTTAGAAGGCCAAAAACGGTTTGGATACCAAATTTCTTTGATTCATCTAAATCACATTTGTGAAAAGTCCAAACACCAAGATCTGCCATTTTGGGCTTCTGTGGGCTCCATCTTCACAATTCGAACCATTCAACCTCTTTAGAAGGTCAAACACAACTATGGGGTCAAATTTCATATGTTCCTTCATTGTGGATCTTGAGAAATTTGCCAAAAACCATTAAATATTTGGATGTAAATTACTGTAAATGATAGTCCCTTGGGCTCAGAACTTCTTTTCAAATTTCCTATTCCTATGGGCCTTAAATCATGATTTGAACCATTTATCTTCTTCATAAGGTCAAGAATGGCCAGCAAGTCAAATTTATCCATTGATTCATCATAAATTTTGAGATATTTGCAAAAAAGTCCAGACTTTAGACTTTCCATTATAGACTTCTATGGGTCCGTTTTCATGATCCATGCTGTCGATCCTAGGAGTCAAATTTTATATTTTGATTCATTATGAATTTTGAGAAATTTGTGAAAAAAAAGTAGTAAACCATTGGATGTACTTGGATTCACATGAACTCACATGTGAAGAGATGTGAAAATACAAACAATAGAATCTCTTTCAAACGTGTATAATTTGACTACAGAAATGACTCACACGTGCATCAATTACACATGTGAAGCATTTTCATAGAAACCAAACAACACTTAATAGCATTTGTGAAAGGTATGAAGATTTTGGGAGTGACCGACATCTCATACCATATCAAGTTGCATCACACTAGAAGTGAGAGAAGATAATAAGCCAAATGAATTTGATTTTAACTTTTTTTTTAAAATTTGCTGCCAAAGTAATTCTTGTCCATTATCATTACTATGATTTGAACTATTAGGAATAACTTGCAGCATTGGCTAGATATAAAACAGTAACATTCCCTTCAAAGTATTAGCTTAATGTTTTGTTAAACTGTATATTAATTATTGTAAACTATAAGAATGGTAATTTGCTAAGAAGCACAGACACTCCTAAGAAAGTAACGTATCCGTGTTGGACACCGACATTTCTCGGACACGTATCCTATATTATTTTAGCAATATCCATAATTAATAACTAAAAATCTTAATTTCAGACACTTGTCCAATACACTTTTTGCGACGTGTCACACAATTCCTAGCCCGTGTCTATGACTAGAAAATAAATATGTGGCTAATATTTCTTAGATACTTTGTTAACATGTGGTTACTAAAACTTATAAACTTGATATATGACAGTTTTATGCCATAGAAAAATGTATAATTGTTAATATTAATTATATCACAAGCAAAAGAAAAATAAATCTTTTACTAAAAATAGGCCTCGAGATTGGCTTTTTTTGTTTTTTTTTGCTTTTTACTTTTTTTTAGGGAGGGGAAAAAGATGATCCTCCCTTTACTTTGTATGGACTTTATGGAACTATGGATATTTCATGTTTAATAATTATGAATTATGTTTTAGTGTTATATTGATATTTAATAATTTGATAAGTTTGTTAGTTGGTACTTGAATTTTTATTTTTTGATTGCTAAATTGATTACAAAGTTAAAATGATATTAATTTTTTAGTATATGATTATATATATAAATTAATATATATTATTAACGTGTTCCCCGACGTGTCTATGTCCTACTTTTTTGAGAAATGCTATGTCAACGTGTCCGTGTTGTGTTGTATCTATGTCCCGTGTCCATGTTTGTGCTTCTTTAGTTACTTGTATTATAAAAGGCATTAAGTACATTAGGTTTATACCAGAAGCAAACAGGGAAGCACCTTCCAAGAAGTAACAGCTACCACCCAAAAGATGGGAAAGAATAAACAAACAGCAGAACTGCCAACTGATATTATCATATTAACGGTATAAAAATATGTACATACAAAAACATATTTGGGTCTTGAATCAGGTCAGGATCTATTTGGGTTCATCAAAGATGGGACCAGGTCCCTATGCATTAAAACCTGTCAGGCCCGAGTCCATGGTTAAAGTCTCAGGTGCCAGCCATACGTGATAATGCAAGTTCGAGACCCGTGAGCAGCCACTTTGTGCAAAATTGCAAAAGTTTAGTTTGGTTTGTCTCCACTCCGGATCCTCCCACGGCCCCGCTTCGGTAGGACCCACACTGGCTGATAACCTTTTATTGATGTTAAATGACCAATGACTTAAGTGACTAGGATTGTTTAAAGGAGAGTTGTGTACTATACTATGCATATCCAAAGTAGGTGCACCATATGAATGATTTACAAGCCCCTCCCCCTTCCCACAGAAGAGAGCTGGTAAATGTGTAGATTATGATCTTTTTAGCAAGCAAGTTGTATGATAATTTTCTCAAATTTAAAAGAGTTTAAGGAACAGCATATGTTTCTCTACTTAACAGCATGCTTTTCTTGTCAAACCTTGAACGTTTTCTCCCACTTGTAGAGCCATCAATCAAACAATCATGCCTACCACAGTGCTCAGATGAACTGTCACAAGAGAAATAGAGGTACTGCTTAATATTAGAATTTGTTAAAATCCTCTTCCTTAAATTCTATAAACCTCTTAAAATAATAGTGCAAATATTGGAATTGTTTGATGTAATACGAATTTATGACATTCAGTTCAAGCATTAATGGTACCATAATTTAGCAGAAGTTGCAGAATAGCCTTCAAAATGTGTCTATTTCTTTTGATCAAACTGAAGCAATTGATAAATTATAAAAAGAGGAAAAAGAAGAAGGCAGCTGCAGTTATTTTCTAAACCAAGTGGTTTGCCAGTTATAGTTTTTGTACCCTATTAATCAGTCCTTTCTGCAATATGTTACCTTCCTGGAAGGTAACTCCTTTCCTAAAGGTTTTTTTTTTCCCTTCTTTCTTTTTGTGGTAGTTAACAAGAAAATTTCATTAAGGATAAAAGAAAGTACATAACACAACCAATCTAAACAATGGAAAAGCGCAGGTAGCTACCATATACCAACACACTACAAAGTGAAAGTGCGCAGATTACAATGACAATCCACCGCTTGTTTAGCTAGAACATCTGCCATAACATTAGCAAACCTACTAACATGCTGAAAAGACACATTAAATCGTGAGGATAAAAATATTTGATCTCCTTAAAATTGAATTGCATCTTCTGAGGCCCTTTCAACTTCACCCAAGAGATGGCGTAGGATGAATCACTTTGCAATTTTTTTTTCTTATGGCAGGAATCACTTTCCAGTTTCCACCATCAGGTTATTATGAAAAGATTGAAAATTCTGTACTTTTTGAATCAAGCAATTCAGAGATTGATTCAGGGAAGTTTTGGTTTTGGAAACTTCAGTACTTCACAGTTTCTTACAGTTTGAAATAAAGAAGTAAAAAAGAAAGGGGATGCAGGAGGAATAAGTGAAGGAAAAAGAGTTCTCTCTCTCTCTCTCTCTCTCTCTCTCTCTCTCTCTCTCTCTCCATCAATGGCAAACAGCAACTAAAGCAAGGAAACATGCACCCTTTCTCTACTATTCTCTCTATTTTTTCAACTTTTAGACTCACCCTACGCAAATTTTGAATTTATAAAAATCAACTTTGGGGCCCACCCATTAGGTATCCAACTTAATCAAAATAAATGCCTCATAGTTTTCAAAATCATAATCATATCGTAAATCATTCATACCCATAAATCGAATTGAATCACGAATCGTAAGATTTTTTATTTTTCCAAAAAAATAAAAAAATTATTAAAATTAACAAAGAAAAAGAAAAAATAATTATTCATAACCATCCATTTCCACATTATAGTAGTATAAAAACAATAACAAGTCTATCATACAATCATATCAAGAACATCATGACATATATTAATATATAGGAGATTTCGTTAACTACTAAATAAACTTTTTAAAAATAAAAGCGCTAAAAGAAAGAAAGGATAAAGAAGAAAAAAATGTAAAAGATTATTAATATTAGCTTATTGGTTGTAGCTATTCTAACTTAGCTGAATCGCTTGAATTGTAAGATTCAATAAAATGAGCATCAAATCATAGGATTCACACCTAAATCCTAAGATTTATTTGGAAATGGGATTCATCACATAAATATGAATAATTTTTCTTAAGATTCGGGATACAAATCGGGATTCGGGATACAAATCATAGGATTCTAATAACATATATAATATCTGACCAAATTTCACACTAAATTAAATTAATCAAACCATAAGATTCATTTTACAAGATTTGTGAATAAAACATTAAAAAAAACTATCAATCCATACTCAGTAGGTTAATCTAATAGTGGGGTCATCTCTGATGGAAGTACAACACATCTAGGACCATTCATCTTGATCAACTCAGATTTATCATATGTGGGCCCACTATGAAAATTGAAAGTTGTGTGCTCTTGAATATTAGATAATAGTACTCTTGAATTGATTTGGTCCCTTGATAATATTCGGATAAATCCAATTCTAACTGATATTGATGGGCCTCATTGTCTCGTCTATAAATGGGAGCAAGAGAATCACACATTCCTTTAGTAGTTTTGTAGGTCTGAACAAAGAATCAAATAGCGGCCGCTATATCGGCTGTAGCGGTGCTGGCCGCTACGATATATGGGTGTTAGCGACGCTAACACCCGTAGCGGCCCGTAGCGGCCGCAGCAGTCTGGGCTATTTAAAACCCAGACAAACCTCTTTCTTCATAGTATCATTTGTTTCACTGTTGTCTCCATCTCTCCTTTTCCCTTTCCACTGTATTTTGGTCCTACCTCCCTCTTCCCTCAAATCAAAAGCAACAAGGGTCCAAAAACACATCGAGATCTACAAATCTAGAGTATTCATCTTCTTTGGAGTCAAAAAGCATTTTTCAAAAGGTATTTTCTATGTGATTTTTTTAGATCTATGGCTCTATTCCTCTTTTCTCCTTCATGAATCTCTTGGGAATGGCTTGTAAGTGATAGATCTATGTTTCCCATAGATCGAACTCCCCATTTTCTATAGTTTATTTATTTATTATTTATTTTTTATTCTCGGATTTTTTTTATTTTTTGAAAAAAAAATTTTTCTTGAAAAAACACCAACCAAATCACTTGAAAATTATTCCCAAGTGTTAGATCTATGAATCCCATAAATGAATCACACTTTTTTTCTTGTTTATTTGAATTTATTTAATTTTTTATGTTCATTTTAATAGGACTTTTTGAAAAAGTAAATTTTATTTAAATTTGGTCAACTAAATTGCTTAAAATCACTCCCAAGTAGCCTAGATCTATCATTCTCATAGATCAAACCTCCATTTTTTTGGGTTTAATAATTTATTTTTTAGTTATTATTCTCGGGTTTTATTTATTTATTTATTTTTAAAAAAATTTCTTTAAGAAACACCAACAAAATTGCTTGAAAATCACTTCCAAGTGTTAAATCTATGAATCCCAAGAATGAATCACACTTTCTTTCTTGTTTTTTTAACTTATTTATTTTTTTATGATCATATTAATAGGATTTTTTGAAAAAAAATAATTTTTATTTAAATGTGGTCAATGAAATCACTTAAAATTACTTCCAAGTAGCTAGAACTATAATTCTCATATATCAAACCCCCATTTTTATGTGTTATTTATTCTTCTTTTATTTTTTATTTTTGGATTTTTTAATTTTTTCAAAAAAAAAATTTTTTTCTTGAAGAAACACTAACAATATTGCTTGAAAATCACTCCCAAGTGTTAGATCAATAAATCCCATGGATGAATCACACATTCTCACATTCTTTTTTTCTTTTTTTTTTTTAATATATTTAATTTTTCATGTTCATAGTTCATAGTTCATAGTTCATACGCCATATTAATGGGATTTTTTGAAAAAAAAATTTTAATGTGGTCAACTAAGTCATATATGCATTATGCAGGTATTTATTGTGTGCCTCAATGTTCAACTTCTCTCATCATTTCCATTTGTGATTTGCTAAGAATTAAGATGGTGCACGATGTAGATCCTGCATGGGCACACGGTGTAGCAGTTAATGGAAATAGGTCAAAAATAAAATATAATTTGTGTGGTAAAATCACTAATGGGGGTATTACAAGATTCAAGCAGCAATTGGCTCATGTTTCAGGCAATGTGGCCGGATGTACAGTTGCACCAAAAGAGCTTAGAGAAGAGATAAAAAAGCTTCTAAATAAAGGAAAAGAAAGAAAAGTAGAGATCAAAGAAAAAAGAAGCCAAGAAGTTGATGATGCCCGCTATGAGGTGTTTGGAGAGCAAATTCCTTCTGATTTTGATGATGAAGGTGATGACCTAGAAATGGAAGCTGCAAGAAGAGAGTCACTTATGACGGCACAAATGGATGAAATGCGAAGAAGTACTGGTAGACAGTTTGAATCTGGGGGCTCATCTAGGGGAGGGGGCCAGGGGGCTCATCTAGGGGCAAAGGTATAACTAGAACAATGCGTCGAGCATTTAGCACTCGACAACAGGAGGATGATATTGATATTATTTCTTCTCATAAAGCATTACGGACTCCTAGTAGTGCTATACCCGATCCAATTGATCCTCTAGCACATAGAAATGAGTCAGCTAAACAGCCTAAAATCTCAAAGTTGTTTAAGGGGGCCTTGAAAAGTGCAAGAGACAGATTAGCGTCAGCTACAACAAAGTGGTTAATTCACAAGAACATACTCCCTCAAGCTGTGGATTCTCCTTACTTCCAAACTATACTAGATGTTGCAGCTACCGCTGGTCCCGGTATAATAGCACCTTCTGTCTATGATGTGGGGACCAAGTATTTAGAAATCGAGTATAAAGATATAAAGAGTTGGATAGCTACTTTTAAAGGTATATGGGAGGAAAGGGGAGTTACAATTATGTGTGACGGATAGACGAGCAGCACACAAACACAGTTAATAAATTTTTTAGTGTACTCTGCTGCTGGGACTATCTTTGTTAAGTCCGTTGATGCATCTGAACATATACGGACCGCAAAATATATTTTCCGCCTTATGGATAAAGTTGTTGAAAGTGTTGGTGAGGAAAATATTGTGCAAATTGTTACAGATAATGGTGCCAATTTCAAGAAAGCCGGGTAATTGTTAATGGAAAGAGAAATAACTTGTTTTGGACCCCATGTGCGGCACATTGTATAGACTTAATGTTGGCGGACATTGGAAAGAGGAAAAATGTGAAAACTGTCATCATGTCTTGTAGAAGCATCACAAGATTTATCTATGATCACTCGTGGTTGTTGGCATTAATGAAGAAATTCACAAATGGAAGAGCCTTGGTGCATCCAGCTGCAACAAGGTTTGCCATCCACTTCATTGTCATGGATAGCCTTGTGCAACATAGAAATGAGTTGATTCAGATGTTTGCATCAGAACAATGGCTTAATTCAAAATGGGGAACAGCAACGAGTGGTCTTGGCTTTGATATCCCCAATCTTGTTAGAGATAATAAATTTTGGTCCAAAGTTAGAAATATTTTGAAGGTCTTTGAACCCTTAGTGAAAGTGTTGCGGCTTGTCGAAAATGATGATAAGCCGACAATGGGCTATATTTATGAGGCAATGGATCGAGCAAAACTAGCAATACAAGAAAATTGCAGGTAGTACCAAGAATTCTTGCAAATAATTGATGCTCGATGGAATGATCAATTGCACCATCCATTGCATGCTGCAGGTGAAATAAACTTGTACACTATTGGCCTATGATTTTACAAGAGTTTCACTTTTATTTTGTATTGTATAGAGATGTACTTATGCAAATTTGACATTTGAATTGTAGGATATTTTTTAAACCCTCAATTCTACTATACGAACGATAAACAGCATAAAAAAGCAATTGATACCGAGTTGCGAATATGATTGAAGGAGGTGTTGAAGAAAGTAATTCTTAATCACAATGACCAGGTTTTAGCCTTAAAAGAAGTAAGTGACATGTCATATATGATATAACGTTTATTATAGTTTAAATGTATTGTGATTTTTACCTAAGTTGTGAGTTGTGACAAGTTTAAAATGATTTGTACTTTGTATATGGTAGATTTCTATATACACAATGAGACAAGGGAGTTTTGCAGACCCGTTGGCAATTAGATCAATAACCAGCTTATATCCTAGTACAAATGTTTTAACCTAGTCACGTACTAGTTTTAAGTTTATATATATTATTTGCCGTGGAATGGGGATTGTGGATGACTAATTTTTTATGTTCATTTTTTTTTCCAATTTCAGCCGAGTGGTGAATCAATTTTGGAGAAAGTGCTCCACACTTGAGAATTGCTGCCATTCGGGTCCTTAGCCAAACAACGTCTTCATCGAATTGTGAAAGAAACTGGAGTACTTTCTCATTAATTCACACAAAATTGAGAAATCGGATAACAATGCAGAAGCTGAACAAGCTAGTGTATTGTCACTACAATTTGAAGCTGAGAGTCAGAAATAGACAAAGGAAGCAAAGGGATGATCCGAATTATTGCCCTATAAATTTGGATGATATCTTTCAGGAAGATGATCCCTTACTTCCATGGTTAGTTGATGTAGAAGATCCATTGTTAGATGGAGATGAGAATTTACACCAGGATATACAGGGAATAATGGACGAAGATGAAAAAGAAGGGGAAGTGAGCCTCAGCTGTCAAAACAAGTCACTGGGCCCGCCCGATTGATGGGCCTAGCCCATTGGGTCGGACTCAGCCCATTGGGTCGGTCCAATGGACCCAAGGCAGATCTGGCTCTAGATCTCTCAATTAAATCAGATCTGGACAAGATCCTCTGTATATTTTTCCTATCTTTGTACAGCTCTTTTTTACCTGTAGTTTTCTATTTTTACCGTTAGACAGCCCCTTAATTTTGTACCTTATTTAGATACTGATTCATTATTTAAAGGCATGCTGAGATAGTATCAGTCATGCAATTTTTCCATCCGTTCAACTCTTGCTTCTTCTTGTTACAAGTCAGTTTTCGTTTCATCAGCCACCTACAGAAACTAGAACATCAAAGGGCATTGAACCCGAGCCCTCTCATGTAGTATCTACAGTGAGCTCTGATAGTTCGAGTTCAAGCATTGCTCCAAGTAGTTACTCTCCGTTTGGAGGAGGTAACGGGGCCGAGCCAAGTGATTCTTACCATGAAGACAAATTAAATGCTCCTGTTCAGACTGTGGATGAATTTCCAGATCCATCTCGTATGAGGCCAGGTCATGTTTATGTACGCCAAAGACCCCGTGATGGACAAGGAAATGATGGTAGGAGTGCAAATGTTGGAAGGCAACAAACAGCAAAGTAGTACCCTATTTTCCATCACCCACATTCTGGGTACCAACCGTATGTCCCACCGGATTACGCACATGGTCAAGCGGAATCATCCTTACAACAATATTCAGAATCAGGGTCATTTGATCAATATCCTCATCCAAATCCAAGTCCATCCCATTTCTTTATGTTTGAGGATCCTAATGCCTACCAATATGGAGGGGAGTTGCAGTATGTTGGTACTAGTGGGAGTGGTGCCAATGATAACAACTATGGGGATGGAGACAGTGATGCCAGTGTCATATACCCTGCTAGACATTCATTTTGATGGTAGAGGTATTCCTCTAATCATTTCTTAAATCTCAACTTTATATTAACTCTCATAGTCTCATGTCTCAACTCTTTAAGTACAATGTTATTTATGAAGTTATTATTTATTATGTCATTTATTGTGTTGAATGTTGATTGTTAAGTCACTGACTCTAGTGACTAATCTTCTCTAAGTCTTAAATTCTTGACTCTTGAGTCTTGACTTTCAATGTTGAATATTGATTCTTGATACCATGTGAAAAATAGGATTAATACTATTATTTTTTAATTATATAACGATACAGGACATCATGCATTTAGGGGACCGCTACACCCCCTTATTTTAGGCTTTTTTGCAAAACAAACATATATTCTAGTTATTTACAATTTTATGGATTTTCTAGAATTTTTTGAAAATTTTTTGATAATTTTTTTGAATCACACCGCGACACCGCTATGTAGCGACCACTACGTAGCGTTTTGGCGACCGGCCGCGACGCTATACACTACCGCTATTTTGATCCTTGGGTCCGAAGAGTGAGTACAAATCAAAGGTTCTCACAAACACCAAAAGCTCAAGTTGTTAGTGAATAACACTATGACAAAACAATGTATATCAAAAAGTCCTGATAGCCACCCTCACGTATGGGGCCCCTCATGTGGACAAAATGACGCAAAATGTCCAAGATGAATAGGAACACATCCCCAGGGATTCGAACATATAACCCCGGGCTCTGATAGCATATCAACCAATCATAAACATGCAATTTACAAAAAACTGATTGTCCCTATATGAGGAATTCTACTAAACTCCCCTTTCAAAAAGAGGTATTTTTGCCCCCTTATTCTAACATCAATAAAAAGGGTGCAGTATTTATTATTATTTCAATACATTAATTATAGTCATAAATACAATTTCAAAGTTATCGGACATCTATAGGATAGTTAAGGCTTAGAGGAATCCATTTCATTAGGGATAACTGCAAAATTAATACCAGTGGAGAGAGATGTGAGTTCCCAGTTACCATAGGTTTTCATTAGGGACTCAGCTCTAACCCCTTATTTCCTTGAATTGATTATGAATGAGTTAATTGCTCATATTCAAGAGGACGCACTTTGTTGTATGTTTGCAGATAACATATTGTTGGTGGATGAATCACGAGATGGTGTGAATACAAATTCAAAATACGGCGGGAGACTTTAGAATCCAAAGGCTTTAAAATAAGTTGTACAAAGTGTAACGAAGTGTGGATCCTTATGTTAACTAGATTAAGAGAAGAAGAAGATGAACACACAGAAGAATTGAGGAAACTGTCATATCCCTTTGATGGGCATCGACCATTCTACTTATAATGTGTATTACCTTAATCAAAGGTTGGTTTACAATAATTGATATCTAATTACAAACGAATAAAGAAAGAGTATAAATGTTGTTGATATGATACAGCTATACAGAATATTGACTAATGCTAACAGATCCCTCACGTGGGATTTCAACATTTGGGTTTCATGGGCCTGATGGTGGGCCTATTCTTTCTATGCTTCTACACTCCCTTTCAAATTGATGTGGTGGCTGTTCAAGAAGCATCGATTTGTTAAGAATGTAATAATGACGATCCCGTGCAGTCCCTTGGTAAACACATCTGCCAATTGTTCAGAGGATGAGATATATGGTAGACAGATTTCATCAGTGACAAAATGTTGACGAATAAAATCACAATATGTTTAATACGCTCATGGAAGACGATATTCTTAGCAATCCTGATGGCCCTAGTGTTATCTGCATATAGAGGAGTATGGCCATTGAGGGAGACTGCAAACTCACGAAGCAGACGCCGTAGCTATATGACTTCGCTACTGGCATAGGACATGGAATGATATTCTGACTCAGCAGTTGATTTAAAAATTGTACTTTGTTTCTTACTTTTTCATTAGATGAGAGAGGGTCCTAAGAACATACACCATCCTGCCATTAATCGACGAGTATTAGGACATCCTGCCCAATCTGCATTAGCATAGGCTTGCAATTGTAATGAAGAAGTTTGAGGGGTAAAATAATCCATGATTACGAGTACCTTTGACATAACGAAGAATCCGATAGACAACTTGAAGATGCAGTTTATGAGGATTGCCGATAAATTGGCCGACAGTTTTCACAGCATGAGAGATATCTGGCCGAATCATGGTTAAATACAAAAGGCTGTTGACGAGACGACATAACAGATTGGATCAGTAAGAGGATTCCCATCTTCTTTGCTGATTTTGACATTGAGTTCTATTGGAATGGCAAAGGTCTTGGCATCACCGAGTTGTGCAGAATGAATTAAGCCATCTGCATATTTTGATTGAGTGACTCGAATGCCGTCCTTGTGCTGTGCAACTTCCAACCCAAGAAAGTTAGAGGACAAGGTCCTTCATTTTAAAGGTACTCATGAGATGAGAATTGAGTTTAGAGATGCCAACTTGATCATTCCCACTAAGCATCATATCATTATCATAAATCAATAGAATTGTACAGCCACGAGATGATCTCCAAATGAAGAAAGAGTTATCATTTGAACTTTGACAGAAGTTTGCTTGAAGATGGCAGAGCAAAACATTTCAAACCAGGCACGTGGAGCTTGTTTAAGTTCATACAGGGATTTGGTCAACTTACAGACATGCCATGGTGGACAAGCATATCCCGGTGGAAGACGCACATAAACAATTTCTTTAATATCCCCATGTAGGAAGGCATTTTTGACATCCATCTGCCAAAGGGGCAGTAATAAGCTGTTACAACAAGAAGTAAACTCCGAACTGTAGTCATTTTTGCGACCGGGGCAAAGGTTTCATCATAATCAATGCCATACTCTTGTTTGTAACCCTGGGCCACTAGTCGAGCCTTGTATCTGTTAACACTGCCATCAGATCACTGTTAAATAGAATAGACCCACTTATTTCCAATGATGGATGTATCTGCAGAAATAGGCAGCAATTTCCAGGTTTTGTTGGCTTCTAGGGCAAGGAGTTCATCTGTCATTACATCTTGCTAAGATGGTATACTAGCAGCCTAAGAGTAAGATGTTAGTATGGGAATTAGATCCAAAGCGGTCAGGCCAATTGTCTCGGACGATAGGAATAAACCCGTGTGATAACAGGAGGCGGAGCAGGAGATGAAGGTGAAAAGAATGGAAGATCAAGGACTTGGATATTAGAGAGACTGGGTGACTGAGAATAAAACAGGACATGTTCTAAGAGAACAGCATTCAAAGAGATTCGTAGTCGTCGCTCTTTGGGATCATAATACTAAAAACTTTTGTATTCATCATTATAGCCAAGAAACATACAGTGAGCCACTTGTGGTGACAGTTTGCGACGCTCCAGAGAGGGAAGATGCACAAAACAATGACATCCAAAAACTCATAAATGTGAGTAGGAAAGAGGGTGATCAAATAAACACTTAAAAGAAGAGCTTTTACCCAAGACAGAGCCAGGTAATCTGTTAATAATATGAACTGCTGTATGGGCTGCCTCACACCAGAACTTAGGGGGAACGAGCAATTCCACAAGGAGAGTTCTAACAGTTTCTAAGAGATAGTGACTTTTCCTTTCTTCAACTCCAATCTGTTAAGGTGTGTGAGGGCAGGATTTTTTATGAAGAATCCCTTTTTCTATTAAAAAGTTATGAAATTTAGTGGATGTATACTCTCCCCCTAAGTCTGAACGGATGATTTTAACGGACTTTGGAATTAAGTGCTCACCATATTATAGAATTTTTGAAACGTGAAGAAAACTTCAGATTTAGATTTTAAAAAATATATATCCATGTGTACCGATAGTGATTATCTATAAAGGTGACATAATATTTATATCCAAGTCTACTCAAATGAGGGACAATCCCCCATACATTTGTGTGAACTACATCAAAAGGAGCAGTGCTACATCAGTAATGAAAAGGAAAAGGTAAGTCATGACTTTTGTTCAGACAACATGATCCACATTTGGATTTTGCAAAATTAGAGGCCATGGAACTAGAAATAGATTTATCCAAACACCCAATTTTAAATAAAGACAACAAATTTGCATTATTCAAATGACCAAGGCGTTTATGCCAAGTGGTCCACACATTATTTAAAATACTCATAGAGGATGCAAATAACGATTGTTGTCCAATTTCGAGAAGGAATAGCTGGCCATGCTTACTCCCCATCCCGATCACCTTCCTAGTTTGCTGATGATATATTTTCTTCATATGTACCCACATATCAAAAGCTTTGGTAAGGGCTTGGAGTGCCATTGAAAATGAGGGATTTACTGAATTTAGGATCCATTGGTTCTAAGTAGCTAGGGCCTTGTCATCTACAGTTGGTGTGGTTGATGTGGTAGTAGTCCCATTAAATTTGACAGGAATGATGTCAATCATGTCCGTTAGGAGATGAAGTAGCCCAAAGAGTGATTAAGACCCAAACAGAAATTTTGATTTGCCGATAGGAAAACAGAAAAATGCAGGAAAAGGCTTCTAGGCGTCCAAGAAAAATGGAGCTGGAATTGGATTTGCTTATTGTATAATGTAGTATACTTCAATCAGCCTTCTAGGTTAGGCTAAAGGCATAATTTCACAGCTTATAGAAGAGGAATTTCTCAGATCCGACGGTTTGATGTGAATCAAATGTGAGAAATTCAAAACAGTTCATGCAAAATTGTTGAACCTAAAAAGAGGTAAAACACTTACCTGCTGTGATGAAAAACTCTTAGAAAAATATGGAGAATTCCTAGAATAAATGGACGACTAGCTTATTGCAGAAAATCTGACAATCACACAATCTGAGGTGCGGCCCACTTCTTGATCAGACAATCAGATCAATTGTTAGTTGCACAGAGAGAGAGAGAGAGAGAGAGAGAGAGAGAGAGAGAGAGAGAGAGACCAGAACTCTTCGCCTTGTTCTGATCCTTCAATCTGATGGCTGAGATGAGATGTAAGCTGCTAAGATAGGATTTGTTGCCTTGAGGCAAAGGATCGAAGAGACAAAAAATGTGGTCTCCATTATAACACGACATGTAGATTTGTATGCTGCGATATTCAGAGCTCTCTAATACCATTAATGAATTGTGGATCCTTATGTTAACTAGATTAAGAGAAGAAGAAGATGAAACACGGAAGAATTGAGGAAATTGTCGTATCCCTTTGTTGGGCATTGACAATGCTACTTATAATATGTATTGCCTTAATCAAAGGCTGTTTTACAATGATTGATATCTAATTATAAACAATTAAAGAAAGAATATAAATGTTGTTGATATGATATAGCTATACAGAATATTGACTAATGCTAACAGATCCTTCACGTAGGATTTTTGCATTTGGGTTTCATGGGCCTGATGGCAGGCTTGTTCGTACTATGCTTCTACACAAAGATAGAATCTATAGATTGCAACTTCAACGGGCGATTATAAAGAGCTAAAGCTACTATGATAATTGAAACCCATGAGATACAACAAAGAGATTCATTCCGTTAACTTGGTTTAATAATCAGTAAAGATGGGGAGATTGATAAAGATGTCAAGTGGAGATTAGTTTCTGGAGTGCATTGCGACCAACAAATTCCAACAAGACTGAAGGAAAATTTTATAAGATAGTGGTTAGAACAGCTATGACCTATAGAGTAGAATCTTGGCCAATCAAGAACCAACATATGCACAAAATGGATATAGCAAAAATGACAATGTTAAGGTAGATGTGTAGCAAAACTAAAAAGGACAAGATTAGAAATGAGCATTTTCAAGAGTATCTAAGGGATAACATCAATAAGAGATCAAATTAGAGAAACCTGTTTGAGATGATTTGGGCATGTCCAATACAATCCGGCAACGGTGCCAACAAGGAAAAGTTTGGCTATGTAGTTTGATGACCCACCAAGGGGAAGGCCGTAGGTCAAAGATGGCGTGGATGGAGGTAGTAAAAAAGGATCTAAAGAAGTGCAACTTATCCAAGGGTTTGGCTTAAGATAGATCATAATGGAGAAACATAATTCGAGTAGCTAACCCTAACATAGTTGAAACAAGGCTTCGATGATGATGATGATGATGATGATAAACTGCAATGGGGATTTATGGTCTTGAAAAATCCATTAATGGGACCTCCATGAATTGTTTTGAAAAAATTACAACCAATCAATCTAATGGCATTAGTCCTTACCAATTTTAATTCTAGTAAGAGGTGGGCCCACCATTAGATTATGAATTGGAACAATCAAAACATCTTTTAATCTTGTGGAATATCAAAACCTCAAATCTCATTCCAATCAACCTTGGATTCTTCAATTGCAAGTAACGGATTAGATTAAATTTGAATATAAGTGTAAATGACTGTTTATTATCCATTGTGAATATATTAGTGACAGCAACTTCATTGGACTATGAGAAGAGTTGTCACCTTCTTACATGTCCCACCTTTAAACCCGTTTTAAAGGAGCAACAATAGGAAAGATACTAAACATTTTTTTGTTTAAAGATGGAAGATAAAGGAAGTTGTGAAGTCATTAAAAGGAGAAAGATTAGGAAACAACTCCCTTCATCCACCGAAGTGAATCCTCTCATAGTAACTCCTCTGCTCGTTCGTCCAACTAAGGGGTTATCTGTCTAAAATGCCCAGGTGTTTCCTATTGCTCCTCATATATATATATATATTCCAATAGCATAATAATTAGATAATCAGTAAGGATGGAGAGATTGAGTAAGATGAACAGAGGATAAGCGCGGGATGGTTTAAGTGGAGACTTGCTTCTAAAGTGCTTTGTGACCGCCGTATACCAACCAAAGTGAAAGAAAAATTTTACAAAACAGTGATTAAACCAGTTATGACCTATGGAGCAGAATGTTAGCCAATCAAGAAGCAACGCATACGCAAAATGAGTGTAACAAAGATGAGAATGATGAGTTGGATGTGTGGTAAAACTAGAAAAAATAGAATTAGAAATAAACACTTTCGGAAGCACTTAGCGGTCGCAGCAATGGGTGATAAAATGAGAGAAACTGATGTAAGCCTTAAAGTTAGGGCTTGAAGAAAGTACTGAAACACATGTTCAAAGACACCTCAAGTCATCTCGAGGGAGACTTCAACAAGAGGACACACCTCTCTGGGGATAAAACTATTCAATAACAAAGTCTGAAAAAAAATCTACTACAATGCAATATAAATAGGAAAACAAACTTAGGGCCTAAGAAAACCTAATTAAAATAGGAAACTACTCTAATTACAATTCAATTAGAAATCTACTAATTAAAACAAAAATAATCCTAAGCTACCTTGAGTGTGGACCACTTGTGGGCCCATTCTACATCATTCCCCTCAAGTTGAAAAAAGAGTTTGTCCTCTAACTTGAATTTTCTTCGAATTGCCTCTATAAATATGATGTACGTGAAGCAATTCCTTAGTTGCATTTTCCCTTGATTTTTTCTTCGATGGTTCTGGTTTTTTTGGATGCAATGTGACTTCTTTTCACCGTGGATGAAGGTATACATGTTGTCGTGCATACCATGAGTGCCATTTTTGTCATACATCCAGGGGTGACCCAACAAGATATCATCACTATCTATAGGTAACGCATCACACCAAATTATATCTTTATAATCATCACCGATAGCAAAAGTAACTTTACAAGTATGTCGAACATGCACTTCATCACCTATTATTAGTCATCTGATAAAATATGAGTGATTGTGCTTGTAAACCTTCAACTTGAGGCGATCAACAATAGCTTAAGAGATGATGTTTTCACAGCCAACAACCATGCACGTCTGCCCATATACTGTACCCGTTGAATGAAAAATATTTTTTAGCAATCATTTTTTCTCAACAGTTGGTTGAGCCTCTTTGATGACCATGAGAGATGCAAAATACTCCTTATGGCCCACTTCATCCACTTCCTCAATTTCAGTACCCTTAGAATCATCTCGAGTATCTTTCACATCACTTTCACTCTCAATGAGGTGTATGTGTTTTGGACATTCGATTGCGCGATGCCCTGATTGTTTACAATGACATCAAATAATCATATTCTGGCCTTCAATTTTGGCAAAAATCTTTCTCGAAGAATCACTTGCTTTGGGATCTTGAAGTGATGAATTCTTTTGTGAAGCCCATTTACATGCATTAAATTTTTGGGCCTATTAATTTGCAATATCCCTAGCCTTGATGGCATGTTGAATGATTTTCATCTACATTATCAAAATTCTTGAATGTGATGATATGTTGTATACAAATTCTCAACCCATTAAAATATTTGTCAACTAGCACATCTTTTTCATCATTTCAAACTACAACGAGCTTGCATTGTCAAGAATTCTTCAGAAACAATCATCTTCGATCCTTGTTTCAAGTCTTGAAAGCTTAAAAGCAGATCTTTTGAATAATTGATGGGAAGGAATTTCTGTTTCAAAATATTTTTCATCTCAATCTATGTCTCAACAGGGTCTCTGTATTCCTCCATGTTCTTTGCAATTTAGCCCACCACATGACAATATCATTATGAACATGAGTTGTAACCAATGAAACTTTATAGTGCTAAGTCATCAGTTTGTGTGTGAAAATATTCTCCATACACACTAACCAATCCACAAATTCGGCTAGCTTTAATTTTTAACCATATTCAGGAATCATGAGTTTAATTCCTAAATCTCAATCAACATTATGGACTGGTTGATCTCGTTGATTCCAAATATGTTCTCCATGAGCTCTGTGATTATCCGCATGCTGATTATTTTCTATTTTGGTAAATCAGGTTTCCATTCTTTCTAGAGTGATTTATATATAATTAACCATTGCGGATAATGCTACAAGGGTGCCAATTATTTCTTCCATGAAAGAAGAGGAAGATTCAGATTCTACGTGCTTCTTAGGAGGCATTTTTTTTCCCTCTAATGTAAATAAAAAATTCTGACTAACCTGACAAGAAGATCTGCTCTCCACAAACACACTGGTGAAGATGGATCTAGAATTTGACAGCATACGACATAGGAATCGCAAGAACAAACTCTAGCAATCAATCTATCAAATCTGTTGTGACCTATGATGCATGGATACTTCAAAAGAGGCAATATATTGTGTCATATCATCTTCGATACTTCACTTTTTGTGTGTAAAATCTATGTCCTTGTCATGTTTATGGCATGTCCTTCCCATATCTGTGCCATATTTGGGCATCATAGGCTGTGACCTCCACTAATGTATACTACTGCATGACAATGGAGATATGGAACTCCTCTTAGACTGGGTCAGATCCAACCTAAGCGGGGTTGTCCAGACAGGGAGAGAGGAAATAGATGGTGGGCGATGGCTGATGGCCGTGGATGCGATGTGCTTCGGGAGATGAAGTGAGGTACGCCTCTCGACTCCCTCCTCTTCTTCTCTGTTCATTTTTCTTTTTCTTTTTCTTTTTTTGTTTTGCTTTTTTTTTTTTGTTTTTTGGTTTTTTGTGTTGATTGGGATCGAGCAGTAGAAGGGAATAGATGTCGATGGGGTTTCAATGGGTGGGGAAGGGCCGCAAGGGTGTAGGGGTTTCGATTTTAATGATTTGGCAAAGCGAATGGGGTTTCGAAGGGGATTTTGGGGGGTCTCAAAGAGCTTGGATTTAGGAATTAAGGGTTTCGGGAGATTGATGTTTTGGGACTGGCAGTGGTTTTGGGTATTCAATTAGGTTGGGTGGGATCAATTGGGGTTTGGGGGTGGTCTGGGGTTGTGGTGGATGGGAAGAAAGGGTTTCGTTGGCTTTGTCGGTGTTGGAAGAAGGGCTTGGGTTTGTGGGCTGATGGTGGTGGCAAGGATTAGTGATGGGGTGTGGGGTTCTAGGATGATATTGGGGTTTTGGCTGTAGGCAGTGATGGTTATGGTTGTCGGGTGGAAGATACGAAGATGGGATGCATATGCTCTAATCGGTCACCGAAGGGTGATAGGAGCGATGTGAATCTTTGTTCTGATACCAATTAATGCAAGCCCTAGGGTTAGAGCTTGCGGGAAGTGCCGAAGCACATGTCCAAGGACACCTCAAATTGTCTCCAGGGAGACTTCAACACGAGAACACACCTCTCCAAGGATAAAAACCTATAATTCTATTCAATAACGAAGTCTTAAAAATAGTCTACTACAATGCAATACAAATAGAAAAAGCTGACTTATGGCCTATGGAAACCTAATTAATACAGAAAACTACCCTAATTACAATTCAATTAGAAATATACTAATTAAATTAAAAATAATCCTAACCTATATTGAGTGGAGACCACTTATGGGCCTATTTTGCATTAAAAACCCATTTGAGATGGTTTAGACATGTCAACATAGCCTAGAGACGACATCGGTGAAAAAAAGTTCTTCAATGCAAGTTGATGGCCTGTTAAAGGGAAGGAGAAGGTCGAAGAGAATGTAAATGGAAGTATTAAAAACAGATTTGAAAAAGTGTAACCAATTTGAGGATTTGGCTGAAGGTAGATCGGAATGGAGAAACAAAATTCATGTAACAGACACTAAAATAATCGGGACAAGGCTCTGATGATGAAATATAAACATACATACATATACATACACACATATATTCCTCTCCTATGCTCATGTGCTCATTAGCTCAAGAGCAGAAATGCCTAGTGGGGCCCATCTGATGATAATCCAAGTGGACCGACTATGCACTCATGCACTCATTTAGGAACATGGCTGATTTTGGGGTTTGGAACCCATTAGAATGGACTTGACAATTGGATCAACTATGCACTCATTTCGGAAGGTCGTTGTTGATCAAGGAGTTCCCCTGATACCATATTAGAGTATCAGTAGAAGGAAGAAAGATCAACAACATGCAGTGAAGCTCTACTATCCCTTTGGGATCAACCATATATTTATGCTCAAACAATTGCCAATCAATGGTTGTAACCAAGGATTACATATCAATCACAATTAAATAACTAGAGTCAACTATCTAATTATATCTTAACAAAATCTCCTAAGACCCACGGGGAGAGATGAACATGTGGGTTAAGCCCGTGGATCTGGATCAAGTGGAGTAGATAATGGGCCACTTCAACATGAAGTAGTCACCTATTCAACATGATACTTCAAGATAGGCTACATATTGTATGTAGAAGTCAGTTATGCAAATCAAGCTGTTCAAAGTAGGCTACATATCGTGTTATTTTGTATTAGACACTTCAATTTCAATTTGTAAAATCTACATCCCTACAGTATCCATAGCATGTCCATACCATATCTATCCCATATTTATGCATCGTTGGAAGTCAACATTGAAATGTGATCAGTGGACAAGTTTATTATCTTATCCTTTATTCAAATATGCTATGGAATATATTTAGATACAATGCTTACTCATGTTATTTACAATGGTATGAGTTACACAAGCGCAAAATGTTTAAACTTGTGATGGATGTTGTATAATGCCTCACATATGGAATCATGTGGGGACTCACGCATGGGGGCCAGCTGCGGATGTGAGTTGCGTCAACTCGAATCCCCATGCAGGTCAGACCTCGTGGCCCCTGCCGCTTATTGGGGGACCTGGGCCAAGGGCGTGACAGAAAGCTTCCCAATAACAATAGTTGTCACATTGCTTATCAGTGGCAGAGAACGCATGATTAATAGCAGGAAAGCACCAACCTCTGCCAATCAACTCCACCACTTGGATACTATTCTCCCATTTTCAACGCTCATAATAAAAAATGAAAAGGGACCCAAAAATACAAAATCAGATCCAAAACAGTGAAGTTTTGGTAAAAGCCAGTAAAATCTCCATCTAGGAGCAAGGCAAGACAAGTAGCAAACATTTTCTTTGAAAGATCGAACTTGCCTGCAGTGCTTAATGTTACATAATTCTAACGAAAGGTTATGGAAAGTTCAAACTCATGATCATGCCACTGCTTGGCAGAAGGAGGACAACAAAGATACAACTGCGTTCAGAAATGTTCAATGACTAGAGCTAACTGGCTTTCTGTTCTTAGTAGAGCTAATCGGCTTTCTAGGAGGCCAACATGCAGTCACTAGGAGCTCTTAGAATAGCATTGATAGCACGAGCAGGAATGTGTTATTTCATAATGAGCTATCAGATTATCGTATGATCGAGAGAAGTCTATAAGCATTTCTCTGATTAGATGAACTTAAGTAGTAATGATATGGATCGCTTCATCATCCTACTAAGTGTTTCAAAAGCATCTGGAGCTTGAGTCTTGATGCTTACCTTGGGGCAAAGCTTCCCAAAAAATTAAACTACTTGCCAAAGTTTGAGGTGTGGCTTGAATTTAGAGTGTTTGTAGCACTCCACTAGAAAAAGCATGTTGTCACATACATTAAGGCACACATCCCAAACGAAAAAGCATGTTGTCACATATATGGCTTAGTCTGACTCAATGGGACCAAAATGGGCCACAATCGAAGCGTAAGACCAATAGTTCTCATGTCTAATTTGTGAAAGACTTCCAAGAGGCCCGAAATATTTATAGATGAGTCTAATAAAATATAAAAGGGTTAAGAAACTCTTAGGTAGAGTTGTAGAGATGAGAATAAAAGATTCTAGAGTGTTCTTTAATCAATAGATTGGTGACATGTACATCTCATATCCATTTGTAAAGCCTCAAGTATAAAAAGGGGTGGCCTCCCTCAATTGCACATTCAAGAATAGAGTTCTCTATAGTAATGCAAGTTCTTTCCCCCAATTGCTCTTTTTGCATCTTCTCCCTAGTATGCCTGTGAGACTTGAGATGTCTTAGCCACATGTGGTTAAGTTAGACTGACTTGTAACATATGTGGACATTGCAAACAAGTGCCTTGTGGACAAGTGTGTTCGATTTCCAAATCCGTGACAGTAGGTACAAGAGCAAAGGCACAAGGGTAGACCGTGTTTGCATCCAAGATCACTAGTGCACCAATCGACGACATTTCCAAGAAGAGGGAACAACCATCTACGTTGACCAAGCGTGCTTCCCTGGAGATGCAAATAGGCCACTTGGAGCTGAACTTGATATATAATATAATGAAACCAAGTTAGAAGAGCTTGGGTGCAACCAACTTAAGCTCTTGGGGAATTTTGAGCTCGATCGTGTCAAGAGTTGCTAATCACTACAATCAAAATGCCTAGGCATTAGAGTTGTTGCAAACAATATGCTTAACCCCGCCCCCCCCCCCCCCCCCCCCCCCCCCCCCCCCCGGGGCAGGACACCGCGTGAACTCAAAGCACATGCTTGTGAGCAGCATAAGGCCTTCTGCCCTGCGCACCTACGCCCACAACATAATACCAAGGATGTGATAGTATAGATTCAAACCCGGGACTTGTGATGCCTCTAATACCATATGTCAAAAGTTGCTAACCATTGCAATCAAAATGCCTAGGCATTAGAGTTGCGGCAAACAATATACTTAACAGATGGCACAATCAAACTTGACATAGAAGGGTACAAGGTGGAATTGGCTAGAGTTGAAAAGTCCCTTAAGAGAGAGGTTTGAGAAATGAATGCAACCAATGAGGAGTTGCGTAGAAGATCAACATCCTTCAAAAGGCCAAGTTCAATGTAGGGTCCAAGCCAAGGGGAGTTACAAGACTATGGTTTCTGAAACCAAAACCCTCTAACAGTGCAAGGGATAACAAGATCTTTGAGAACTTCATTTGACAAATGGAGCAACTTCAAGGCTTCAAAGATGGAAGATGAAGGAGAAGGGGTGAATGGGGGGCATCAAGCACCTCACCAATGATGCTATGTTTTGGCTATGATAATGATACAAGGCCATTGAATGGGACTTTGCACCATTGAGGCATGAGAAGACTTGAAGAACAAATAAAAGGTGTAATTCCTTCTCGAAATTGTTGGGTACCTCAATCGCCAACAAGGATGAAATAGTAGTAGTGGCAGGCGTAGCTATCCGCCGCTAAAACGCTGCATAGCAAGTGCTACGTAGCAGTGCAATTTGAAAAAATCATAAAAAAAATCTGAAAAAAATGTTTAAAAAATCCACAAAATTGAAAAATGATAAAAATATGTTTTTTTTTTTTTTACAAAAGCAACTAAGGGGCCATAGCAGTCCCCTAATTGCATAAGGTCTTGTATTGCTGTCATCATCATCATCATCGAAGCCTTAGGGGTTGGCTACATGAATTTTGGTTTGTCCATTCCGTTCTATTTTGAGCCAAATCCTTAAATAAGTTAGGTCCTATATTATTGTATTAATAGAAAATATTGTAATAGAGAGAAGAAGTAAAGAAATAAGTCATACTATATAAAAGACGTAAAGAAATAAGCCTTGCTACGCATTTCAAAATTTTTTAGGAAATAGCTATCAATCAAACTCCATAATGGCTTCGTAGCGGAAATAGCAGCACTAAATTAGACTGCTATGTCTAATATAACGGCCACTATTTTGATCTGTGCTTGGAAGAGTCTAATGCAACTCAAGCATTCAAGTTCAATTAGAGACAACATAAAGCAGTTCACATGCTAATGCAAAAGACCACTCATATAACGAAGAAGGATTGATGATTCTTCTTCATCATCGAACTCCTGAAGTGGGCCTAACAAGAGTTAATGCGCCATTGGGTCATGGAATTGGCTTCTACATTTCCAGCGGCCAAGTGCCTTGCAAAATTCAATGATAGAGCAAGCAACCCTTCCAAGTCCAAGCAAATGAAGGACCAAAACAAGGGCATACGTGAGGGAGAGAAGAAAGATGCCACAAAGAGCACCAAGACGCCAAGCAAGGGCAACAAGGAAACCAAGAAGATTGGTCACTTCCTTTCTCACAGTGATCATAAGATAAAGGGTTGCCCATAGCAGAGGGACTTAATGTGTTGAAAGTTACCGTAGAGACCATGGTTCACTAACGCTTCTCAATGAAATAAAAGGGAGTGGGTTCATGATCCAAAACCACACCAAACGGAGTTGATGTTCGTAGACATCCAACTCCATGGAAAATCCACGAAAGCATTAGTAGAACTAAAGCGACTCATAATTTCATATTGAAGGATGAGGACAAGAGGCTGGTCTCAAGTGGGCAAAGGACCCTAGTCGGGTGAAGGCAATGAACACTGTAGCTCAGCAAGAACTTCGTAGCTCAACTAATCTTCGGTGTCCAATGACGAGGAGCTTCACGTGGACCAATGGAAAGGACTCATGAGCTTCTCCATGGCTCTAGTAGACGACTTCAAAGTCGTCCTTGATTTGGACTTCTTTTAAATCGAATTTGGACTGCTTCGACATCGCTAATGCAAGCGCCTAACCAGCTTTAAGAGTTGCGAGTATCTTAGATCACATGTGGCAACTCATAGAGAGAAGGAAGATGGGCATGCATTGGCTCACCTCTAGAGATCGAGCAAGACCTAGAAGAGAATGAGGAAATGATGCCAAAGGAGTTATCATAGCATCTACCTCTAACGAAGGAGGTAGACAACAGGACAAAATTTGTGCCATGAGCCAAAACTGGGGTTGAACTAAGTTCAATCAGTTGCAACAATCTTCAATTAAAATAAAGGTAAAAGGAGTACTTGAGAGAAAGAATTTGTATTACTAGAGAAAACTCAATTTTAGGATGGATACTAATGAACGCAATTTTAGGATGGATATTAATGAGGGAGGCCATCCCCTTTTATACCTACAGCCTTAGGCCTTACAAGTGGATGACTAAAATATATACGTGTGTCACCAATCAAACAACTAAATTTTATCTTCCACCATTTTCTTTATAACTCTATCCTATTCTCTACAGCTCTATCCAAAGAGTTTCTATACTCTTTTATATTTACTTAGACTTATTTACAGATATATTAGGCCTTTTGAAGACTCTTGTGACCCAGGCTTGAGAACTATGGATCTAAAGCTTGGGTTGTGGCCCATTTTGTACCCATTGGGTTGGCCCGTGTCTATATATATGACATTCCCCCCCACCCCCCCAAAATCCCGTGACATCTCTGCCAAGTTTTCTTTTTGAAAACATTAAATGTGATCCTTGAATTGCCAAAGTTAGTTGGGTCACTTCCACAGTGCCTCTCATTGGAAGAGGCCCTTCTATTTGACTAGGTACTCCTATGTTGCACCTCCTTGTCAATGTGCTTCATGTTCTCTCAGTATACACTCCACCTAAAAAAGCACGGACACAGACACGGGATATAAATACGACACGATACAAATATACCGACACGGCATTTCTCAAAAAAGTAGGACACAGACACGTCGGGGGACACGTTAATAATATATATATATTTATTTATATAATCATATACAAAAAAATAATATCATTGTAACTTTTTAATCAATTTAGCGATCAAAAAATAAAAATTCAAGTACCAACTAACAAACATATCAAATTATCAAACATCAATACAACATTAAAACATTATTCATAATCATTAAATATGAAATATCCATAATACCATAAAATCCATACAAAGAGAAGGAAAGATCATCTCCTTTCCCTTTCTGAAAAAAAAAACAAAAAACAAAAAAAGAAGCTAATCTCAAGGCCTATTTTTTTGTAAAAGATTTATTTGTCTTTTGCTTGTGATATGATTAATATTAACAATCATACATTTTTTCATGGTATAAAATTGTCACATATCAAGTTTACAAGTTTTAGTAACTACAGGTTAATAAGTGTCCAAGAAATATTAGCCATATGTTTATTTTTTAGTCATAGACATAGTTAGGAATTGTGGGACATGTTGCAAAGAGAGTGTCGGACAAGTTTCCGAAATTAAGATTTTTAGTTTTTAATTATGGACACGGCTAAAATAGTATTGGACACGTGTCCGAAAGTGTCCGAGAAGCATCAGTGTTCGACACGTGTCCGATACGGATACGTCACTTTTTTAGAAGTATCCGTGCTTCTTAGACTCCACCTCTGTCATCAAAGTTCATCATGGTGGCCAATGCACATTGTGAAATGCCTCTACATTGTCTTCCATGTCTTTATGGTACAACTTCAAGTGACTCACATGGAAAATAGGGTGAATCTTTAGCTAGGTAGGTAGTTGAAGTTCATAGGAAACCCTCCTGCTTTTTGGAGAATGGGAAAAGGTCCCTTGTAGCAGTGTATCAACTGCTTGCGTACTTTGCAAAACACTTTGTACAGTTGATGTAGTACCTTCACCATCTTCTTATCCCCATGAACTCCTAAGGTCGCCTATTCTGATATGCTCATTTCGTCATTCTCTTGGCAGGCTTTCCCTTAAAATGCCTTCGTGACATCAGTCTTCCTACCAATACTTAACGAAACCAATGGCAATTAGGCTACGCCCCAAGTAGACTCTTGCTACAGTTTGTGGTGCTAAAGGTTATTTCTCTAAGGCTAGCTCAAACAGACTGTGGCTTGATGGTTCACGTCATTGCAAGTTGTAGCAAATTGTGCCACATTCAGAATTTGGACCCTCTCCTTTGGATTGGTGGTAAAGGTTATTTCTCCAAGGCTAGCTTAAATGGACTGTGGCTTGATGGTTCACATCATTGCAAGTTGTAGCAAATTGAGCCACATTCAGAAGTCAGACCCTATCCTTCTTATTGGTGCTCACATAAGTGTCTCAAGATACTCCTCCAACAAGGCAGTGCCCTACTTAGTCTAGCCGTCTGTTGGTAGATGGCAGCTTATGGAGGAGTGGAGCCCAAGAAGCTCGAACACCTCCGTCCAAAATCGTCATGTGAAGGGAGGATCCTTATGGCTCACAATGTTCTTAATTTGTTAGTGCCATGATGAAGGTAGCACACTTGGAGAATCGGTCCACCACAATGATGATAAACCTAGTTCTCTTGCCTTGGACAATGAAGAGATGAAATACATGGATATGCTTGGCCATGATCTCTCTGAGATGGGTGGTGGCTCCAACAACCCTACTTTCTTCTTCCGCTCAACCATATCCCATTGCCAAACAAGATAGGTCCTCACATATTCTTCAATATCGTCACTCATGTGTGGCCAGTATGCTGCCTCTAGGAGAGTCAAGGGGCGCTCTTGGCATGGGTAAGCGGCCCATCTAATGTCATAACACTCATTTAGGGCCTGTTTGGTTGCAAGCATTCCTGACATGATTTTTCCCTTGTCGAGAATTTCTGACAACATTACAGTTGCCATCTCCCTAGAATTCCAAATGAATTGTTTGATTAAAGAGAGTTCCTCAAACTGGCATTCCAAATGACAATTTTATCATTTGGAATTCTTAGATATCCACTCTCAGAATGCTACTCAAACATTGTCATTCTAGAATTTCAAAGTGGGGGCTAGGATTTGGAATTCTCTAAATGTTCCAAGACAAGAAATCCCGAAATGCTTGCAACCCAAGAGGCCCTTAGAAGTTCCTTCCTGAGCCCATCATGCCTGTGGACTTAGTGCCATCCTCCTTTAAGACCTTCCTTCAGCCAAAGCCAATGAGCCTTTCCTCGTGGCACTAACTCCAAGTGGCCTTTTACAAAAGGGTGCTTTTCCAGTCCCTCCCAGTGCGGTACACTAGTGTCACTTTAAGTTGGATTGTCACTACTAGCTCTTTGGTTTTTAGCGCAGCCAACTTCATTGTTTTACTCAACATGTCAGCCACCTAGTTGATCTGTCTAGGCTAGTACTTCATGATCATTTCAAACTTCACAAGAAAGTCTTGCCAATGCACTTGCTTTGCACTCAACTTCTTTTGTGTTTGGAACTAGCTCATGGCGACATTGTCAATCCTCACCATGAACCTAAAGCCTAGTAGATAGTGGTGCCATGTATAGTAATGGGCTAAATTAGATGAGTCTAAAATGGGCCACAACCGAAGCCCAAGACCCATAGTTTTCAGGCTTCGCTCGTAAGAGTCCTCCAAAAGACCCAAGATTTTTGTAAATTAAGCAAATATAGAAGGGTCTAGAAACTCTTTAAATTTGAATTGTATGAATAAGGATAGAGTTGCAAAGATAAGGATGAAAAATTCTAGAGCATTTTTTAGCCATTAGATCAGCGACACATCTACATATCCTAGCCATTCACTTGTACAGCCTTAAGTACAAAAAATGGATGGCCACTGTCATTTGTATCCATCTAACAATTAAGTACTCTGTAGTGATACAAATTCATTTCCAGGAGCGTTGGCCTATTTGTATCCATCGAAGAAATAAGTAGTCTCAAGTGATACAAATTCATTTGCACGAGCACTCTCTGTCTTATAATTAACCCCATTATTCACAATAGTGACTTATACACCTAGATGTTCTAGAACTACAGATTTTAAGTCTCATGTTAAATTTGACAGTACACTTAAAGCTTAGAAAAGGTCCTTTCTTGAGCTTCCACTGTCACCCATTACAAACAGGATAACCACAAATTAGTCACTTGGATCAGATTCAGTCACATTAGATCATGGAAACAAGACACATTCACCCAATAACCACTCATATCATCCCACCAAGTCCGCAAACACAGACCAAGACCAGCTAAGAATCAAAAATGCCTCAAGCAGCAACAAAAATGATAGAATGAAGATTGAATCTTCACGAGGCCAGCAACTAGGATGTCAAGATTGGATGGGGCTGAGTGGCAAGGGTTCTGAAGCTATGAAACCCCCTGAAAAGCAGTTGAATCGATGGATATCAATTTTCTGACATCCCCAGCAAACTACTACAATTCTTCAATGATTCTGCAATGACAGCAAACTACGATGATTCTTCAATGATTCTGCAATGATATTTTCCAACAAAGTCCAGATATCTGGAACAAGTAATGTCAAAGAAGTTTTCAAAGAAAGACCCAATTCTTGAGTTCAGCTCTTGACGGAAGCACCAATTCTCCATATACAAAAAGGTTTTGTATCTTAAAATTAAAACTAAAATAAAAAAACCCATGTGGGCTCTGATACATATCAAAGTAATAAATGCCATGAAAACTAAATGCCTACCTTTGGATCAGCCCTCTTCTATTTATAATAAATTGAGAAGCTAATTTCAGCAAGTTTCCCCTTAATTGGGGTGATTACAGATCAATACAAATCATATTACAAGCTTATCCTATGAGTCAGCAAGATCGTGGACCCCTAGACTCTAGCCAATGCAAACAGACCATTCTAACAGCATCCAGCCTGGCATTTTGAACAAGAAAATAGTTGAGGTTTACAATGTGTAGTAGAAATGTAGGATAGAAGTCATAGAAACTTGCATCAACTTCAAAACTCAAGGAAGTTCAATCACTTCCACATGATCTGGAATGTTCACATAAGAAGCACCAAACCAGAATTAAAGGAGAAAAAATTGAATTGTATCATCGAGATCTTTAAACATGATTTATATCAATAGTTGTCAAATTGTGAATCGTAGGATATTTTTTTTTAATTTTCTTAATATAGATGGAAAAAAAAACTCTAGATGCCCATAATCTTGCTATTTTTCATCCATATCAACATTAATACATGATAAATATTAGCATTTTAATAAATCGATGAAGATTATTAATAAGATATAAAAAAGGAAGTAACATTCCAGCACATGCCTCCCACCAAGGGGGACCATTGAAGGAATTGCTGTGTCACAAAGACCCACTGTGGAAAATTAAATGATTAAGAAATAAAGAAGGAAGTAACATTCTGCCACATGCCTACAACCAGTGGGCCCACTGATGGAATTGCTGTGAGTCCAACACAATGACACATGATGGAAGATTGACAGAAAGAAATACAAAAGCAATCCAGCAGTGGGGCCCACCCACATGCGAAATACAAAAAACAGCATCCAACACATTCAGAAATTATGCCTGAGGCCCACGTAAAGATGAAACATTGTTGCATTGGTGCCCACAACTGGTGGATGTAAAACTGCAGGTGGGCCCACAGAAGTATAAACGAAGATAAAAGAGGAGTTACACAGGAAAAAAAAGAGAGAAGAAATTACCTATGACACTGCAAAAATAAATAAATAAATCAGTGGGGCCTACTCATTTGTGAAATGCAAAACGGTCCCATGTATGGATCAAAAATAGAATTGGAATCTCCAAACCCAAATGGGCCCACCCAGTCATTAAATTGAAAGACCTGTGAAATTTGGGCCCCATGTATGGATAAAAAGGCTGTTGTAGTGGGACCCACGGCTGATATATGTGAAATCAGAGGTGGGCCACACAGATAGATGGAAACGGGGTTGAGAGACATTGCCACTGTAGTGGGGACCACCACTGACGGATAGGGAAAAGCAAAAAATAGAAAGAGAGGGGACTGGATGAGTGTATAAAAGAAACTAAAAAAAATCAAAAGCATACCTAAAAAGCTTTGTCTTCAAGTCTTCGACTCTTTCGCTGCAAAGGAAGGGAGAACTTGGACTTCCCCTCTTTGCTTGAAAGGAAAGAGTGCTTGGGCTTCTTCTCTTTGCTAGAAAGGAAAGAGGGCTTTGACTCTTCACATGCAACAAGGAACAGAGTTCTCCTAAAAGGAAAGAGGCAGCAGGCCAAAAAGACCATCTTCCTCCCAGAGCTTGGGCTTGGATGCCAAGAGCTTGCGGTGAAGGGTCCTGAGACTTCCTTCATCATCTTGTACCACCCTTTTTTTTTTTGTAAATACGTCAAGCTTTCCTAAAGCGCCAAAAAAAACCCTTCAAAATAAATTTGGCTCTTCATTTTACCCCCAAACAGAATCGTCAGAATCGCACGATTCTATACAATTCGACTGGAATTTCACAATTCATTTCTGAATCAGATGATTTCTTCCCAAATATGATTTGGGCATCCGATACGAATCAGATTACCTCTGATACGATACGAAATGTACAGTTCGAATAGCAAATCGTACTATTTTAATAATTATATGTGATTTTTGCATGTGCCTAACTCCATCACAGTCTCAAAAATAAATAAATAAATAAATAAATAAATAAGAAGAACAAAAAAAACCATGATGACTCTAAATTCAATACCTTGCCATTCCTATGGTGGCCTCTGATTAGATTTTTAATGCAGAAACTTAGGGTTTTAGATCTAGAGAGAGGAAGAGAAAAGAAGAAGAATAAGAAGGAAAGAGAATGCAATAAGTTCATAAGAATCAATACTCAGTAACTTACAATGCTTCCTGCAACGTCTGCAAGGCCAATGGAGGTAAGTGCATAATTAAGTAATCAACCAAGTCTGATGGCAGTTCGAATATGTTCTGCAGGTAATGATCTCCTAAGAAAGTGCACAAAAGTAAATCAAGTACATGAGAATCAGGGGGAAAAAAAGAATTCAATAATAAACAATAAACGCTGCTGTTGGAACAGCATAAAATTGCAATGTTTTAAATATTTCACAACCAGAATAGTTATCATATGGATAGTAATCAAAACATATCAGCAAACAAAATGCAAGATTTAGACATAAATGTTGCAACATTTGGAAATGCTGCAGTAAAATACAGAAGAGCCAAACTACCACAGGGACGCCTTACAAATGCACATGATGGGGAAGAAGAGTAAACTGGAAGTGGAACAGCCAGTTTAATAGGCCCTACGAACAATAGATGGGCAAGCACAAAATTGTAATATTTTAATGCAGCAATCAGACAATCATAAAAGGGTGTAACATTTCATAATCAGAAAATTTCTGACACAGATTAGTAGTCAAGCGGACCAAAAACAAAAACATTCTGCAATATTGGGCATTGGTTGTTGCAAAGTATGGAAATGCTGCAAAAAGATGTGGAAGAACCAAACCATCTTAGATATGCCCTGCGAATGCACATGGTAAAGGAAAACAGTCTATTGAGTACAGATGAATATGGGTCACTGAATAACTGAAGGTCCTGTATCATGATAAGAAAATTTCTGACACAGCAAGTGGTCAAGGGTCCAAACACAAATACAAATGCAGTAAGATTGGACATTGATTGTCACAAAATATGAAAGTGTTGCAACAAGATGTGGAAGACCAAACCATCTTAGAAATGCCCTGCAAACATCATAGGGAAAACAGTATTTAAGTATGGATGAATATGGGTCACCGAATACATGGACCTTAGCTTGAAAATTGAGGTATGTGATTAAATTTGAACCTGTTCCGAATTCAGGTCAAGGTTCAGGTATACTGGAGAGAACCATAATAAATTCCACGTCAGGTCAAGTCAGGTCGGGTCAACTGAGTTCACACATGGGGACCGTAATACCCAAAAGGATATATATAGGTAATACCCAAATGCATAACTGGTACAGTTCTATAATTTAAAATGTATGAACATGTAAATGTTTTCATCTTTTTTTTTTAGCATATATGGTATGAATCAGTAGACATAACTAGATACTTTTATGTAGCAATTTTATGCTATATATGGATTATATTTATGGAAATTACATTTAAAATTTTGATATCCATACTATGTCATGCTTGTTCTTGGTAACTATGGTTTCAAAATGTTATGGGAAAAGCATACCACTGAATCTCTCATGTTCAATCCTTTGTATTGCAGTGAATGACAAAATTAAACTCATCAAAGAGAGAGATGCCTTTCGGCTTCTTAATGATAATTAGAAAAAGAGAGAGAAAACGGAAATGAATGTTGTGTAGTTTAGCATCAGATGACCCTTTCTTTTATAAGGATATTATACAGAATAAAATACCAGATTAGGAATTACACATATCTAGAAAACTAACACTAATCGTGATTATCTAGGACATAACAATGAGCTGGAATTGTCCCATATCGAGCAGATTACAAGAAGCTGGAAAGATCAGTATTGTTACAACATAAAAACAGGCTGTCCCATAGGTCAATAACCTTGGCCCAAGTTGTAAGAACCCTGAATTTTTTAGTGGGCCAACTTGACTTAGAAAAAGCCCACTTTCGGCTAGCCCAACTCATGATTAGATTGGGCTGCAGGGCCTAACTTTCAGGTCTTTATTTAATAATAGAACTTGACCCAAGATCCATTTGTGTTGACTGTATAGTTTCCCAATGGAAGCCCTTCATTTCTCACCAATAGGTGTGACTCTTCAAAGAAGAGACATTCACCAACAGTTGTGGCCCTTAGTATTCCCCAAATGACTCCTCAAAGAAGAGAAATTCAAGAAGAAATGCCCCATTTGGACGTCCACCAAGTCTTTATATAGGATTCTTTGTTTATTTTGAAATCTAATAATGGGAAATTTGAAATTAGAAGCAAGGAACTTCAACAAGGAGCTTTTGCCTAGTGAATGTTTGATTTGAGGTCACTTATTACTTATACCAGGTGAATAGATTTTCCCCTTGGATTGTATGAATTGGGAGTTTTCTTTGAATATAATTGATCAACAGTCACTAAGGCCCTATATACATAGTATAAATCTATGTTCTTTTATGATATATCAGTTGGGTTTACATAAGACAAGCATGTGACAGTAACTGAATATTACTGCCAACATGATAAATCTGTGTTCTTTTATGACATATCAGTTGGTGTTTACATAAGATAAGCATAAGTAATTGAATATTACTGCCAACATGATAAACCAAGAGGTTTCTAATGAATTTGGATTATTGATGGTCAACTGTCCATCATCAGAACTGATCAGCCACAATGCTTGAACTGTCGACATTCTTTGCATGAGTATTTAGTGATTGAAACCCAATTTTGGGTACAAGAAAATTGGTGAATTAATTTCTGTGATTAGCATACCTCTAAATCAGTGTTTTAGACAACAAACATGATGGATTTTCAGGAGTTTCAAAATAGATATGGGATTTTTCCAATTTCAGGCCGTCAAAAAACAACAGTGACAGATTTGAACTGTGGACCCGCATGGCCCACCTGATCTAGGATCTAGTCCCCACATCTGAAAGGGGACTGGTGGGCGACCATGTGGATGGTGAACCCATGATGATTGAACCATTGGGCCCCTCCATCCTAAAGTATCCAAAAGGGATTAGGCGTGAGATCCTTTCCCAATCACTGTTGCTCTTTTGAATCATGTTACTGTTACACATTTTCTTACCAATCACAGTTGCTCTTTTGAACCATGTTACTGTTATACATTTTCATACCAGTCCCAGTTGCTCTCTTGAACTATGTTCCTGTTATACATTTTCATACCCAGTCAAAGTTGCTCTTTTGAACTATGTTACTGTTATACATTTTCATATCAAAGAAATTTAGGAATTTATACAAAAGACTCTGGGTTCCAAAGAATCCCTAAGATTGATCTATATTATAAGTAAAAGGGGATACAAGTACTGTTGTATAATTTTATATGCATGGTAGTGACTGCTCTTCTTTTCTAATGATATTTAGCTGTAAAACATTCTGTTCATGCATTAATAAGTTATAGCTCTGTTGTAAGGTGATTGTTAAGAAGTCCTGTCTTTTAATAAATTATTAAGATCGTGTGAATAACATGAGCTACCATAATATAACTACTTCCAAATCAAACAGTAGGTACTCTCATCACTACAGTCTCATTTCTTACTACTCAAATGATGACGCTTAAATTCTGACTCATAATCTAGATTTAATACTATCTTTAGTAGCCTATGTATAGAATGAATAATTAATATGGGATTTTGTGGTACTTGCTCAAAGTGATGAGTATAGTATTCACTCTATGACTGAAAAGAATAACAAAGACAAGGTCAATGCCACATATTTGGGGACACCAATTATGATTGTGAGTGGGGCGAGATTCCAGCTCAAGGTATGTGGGACTGACCAATAAAAGTAATATGATGATATCTATCATGAAGTCTATAAGGAATAATATTACGAATTGCAAAGAAGTATCTATTTTCCATTGGTGCTTGGTTTGATTTTGAAATATAATTGGTGACAATTTTGTCACGGCAAGAATATGAAATTCCTTGTGGAAGCATAAGGACCATTATGAATTAAGATGGGTGACAGTTTTATCACGACACAAATATGAATTCCCTTGTTTAAACATAAGAAATTACATAGTAGTAGTCTTGTCACGACACAAATCCCCTTGTTTAAACAACTACTACGAATTAAGATAGGTGATAGTCTTGTCACGACACGAATATGAATTCCCTTGTATGAACATAAGAAATTACATGGTGGCAGTTCGGTCACGACACGAATACGAATTCCCTTATTTGAACATAAGAAATTACATGGTGGTAGTCTTGTCGCTACACGAATCCCCTTGTTCAAATAACTACTATAAATTAAGAATGGTAGCAGTTTTGTCACGACAAAAATATGAATCCCTTATGAAAGTACGAATTACTAATCATGGTGTACATTAAGCCATGTTGATGAATACGATTATGAACTTACTCTTTGAGATAAAACTATGAATTTTTTTTAGAAAACATATGAATCGCAAAGCTTTGTGTGATGTATATGATTCTAACAATACATTGATGAGGACAAATAACCGAAAATGAAATGATAGAACAATTGTAATATTACATCTTGTTATTGTGCCAGTTTCTTTTTTCTCTTAATTTAGAAACTCTACTCACCAGTGTTACTGACTAGTGGTTCACCCCACAACAGGTAACGCTTTCATAGCGGGATCTGGGAATGACGGAGATCAGCCTATAGATTTTGGCATGCATCGTTGATTGAGAGATCGAAGAACATCCTACATTATTAGATGAGGCCAGCCTTTACTTTTGTTAAATTAAGAGATTGTCTTTTCGAGCTAAATCTGTAATCACTTGCTAAGACATTAATATTGAGATCTAAATATTCATCTTTGCTTGGACTAATGCTCTTGCAATTTAATTTATGAATGTTATTATATTATAAACATAACAACGACTTAAGAATTTGAAACGCTCCAGATTCTTAGGTCGTTACACAAGTCCCCATCACGTCTCCTCTTTACGCCTAACACTCAGCTTTTGCTCTCCACATAATCACCAATGCAACCTCATCAGAATGGTTCAAGCTGAGCAGACAGGTGTGGACTTTTTAGCATGTACAGGGGCCACTTCATGTATGCATATGTTAGATAGTAGATGCTAGGCAAGAATTTACAAGATTGACAGAATAAATCAGCAAAAAGCATAGCAACTGCGTTCAGTGTTTGCTGGTAAGGTTTGACCTCAGACAGCATTCATTTTCTTCCCATTCTTCACACATTTGTCGTTATTGTCTATGTCTCTCTCTCATCACAAGTGCTCGGCCTAGTTAGTTCATGTCCAAAAAATGGTTTCTTGATCAAGTGAATTGAGCCTCTGTGCACTTTGAATCAGTTTAGTGCATTACATCAGGCATAAATACAGGTTTGAGTGTTTAGGCTGCATTCAGGTACAGGTATGGTTAGTTCACATCCAAAAAAAAGCTTCTTAGTCAGTGAATTGAGTCTCTGCACTTCGAGTCAGGTTAGTGCAGTAAATCAGGCATAAATACAGGTATGAATACAGGTTTGAGTGTTTAGGCCGCATTCAGGTGCAGGTACAGGCTTGATATCCGAACCCGTACAAATTTGAGTCGGGTTAGTGCAGTAAATCAGGCAAAAAAACAGGTATGAATACAGGTTTGAGTGTTTAGGCTGCATTCGGGTGCAGGTACAGGGCTTGATATCCGAACCCGTGCATTATGGATAAGCATACTCAAATTCAGGCATGCGTCTCAACAAACCATGTACCCTCCTTGCACCCCACACATTTTCATCCCTTATGCGGCACAGCGTATTCAGTAGTTCCTACTTAACATTGACAGGGCATTGCTTGGATAAGCAATAAAAATTTCTATTAAATATCCATTGCTGTTCCATTTTTCATTACCTACCATCTGCACCAACTGAACTGCAAGGATCATCCAATGTGGCTTTCAAGTTTCAACTCATGGTGATCCACAAAGGGACCCACCAAATGACCAACCCAATTCACCATCCTCGCAAACAACGTGTTTTCTGTGGCAAGGGATCTCTGATATTGCATTGTTCATAACACAAAGTAGCATTGCCTCATAGTATATTGCAATCTAAAAAATGTTAGCTAATAAATATTTTAGGACCCATTTGGGTTCCTGGAAGTTGGCTGGCCTTCACATGTATTTCTAACTACTTATAACTCGGATTACCTTAAATTGGTTAAAAAAAGGGTGGGGGGGGTTGTGGTGTTGATTGTGGGCAAAGGTCCCAATTCTTGGCCCAATACATCGATCCTACCCAAAAATAACCTAGTAGTCAGTAGACCTCTTTTATTTGTGGGTCAGATTCAGGTTGACCCCAATAATAAATGGGTTGCGTTCAGGTTGAGTCTAGCAACTCTAAGTTACCAACCAAACAAAAAAGTGACCCAGCCCAACTGATTGTACAAATGAGCTGCTAGGGATGAAAACGGGTCAGGTCAATAGTATATGCCCACCTAATTTCAGAACGAGACCCGAGCCCAAACCAGATCCAGCTGATATGTTTGCACTGACACACAATTAAACCAAGGACCTGAACCTGGACCTCAACCTAGGCACAAATTAAGGCGTGAACGCACAAATTCGGACCTGGATAGGGACCAAATTCAAAACTACTTATATATGATTCATATACTTAAAGACGAATTAACATGGAATCAGGTATTAAAGTTCTTTGGAGGAAACCTCATGGACCCAAACCCACCTGTTACCGTAGAGCTGAGGTTGAACCGATGCTAAATTTGGGTTACCAAAAAGCATGAGCCTTGAAACAGTTTCACGTAAACCTAATTACATGCACTTCTGTTCATAAAGACCCAAACGGGCGATTGGTCTTGAAACCCGGGTTGTACCAAGATTTTCGGACAATCCATTCCCAAAACCAGGTATTGGGGTTGGTCGAGTTACTAAGGGTGTGTTTGGCTCAGCTCGTCCTGAGCACTTTTTGAGCTTTTCACTTTTAAAAGGTCAAAAACCCCTTGAAAGTTCATTTGGATATTTACACTTTTACATTGGCTTCTCCAAAGCAAATGCTAAAACTCTCTTTTCGGTGAAGCAACTCTTCGACCACTTCGCGGTTGAAATGCACTTATTTTCATTTGCGAGAAGCTAACGATAGGCCTGACGGAACGAATGAGTGCTTAAAAGGTTTTTGCATTTAGTGACCAAACTGCCCCCTTTTGCTTCCTATGTGACCCTACATACTTAAGAGTTTTTGTTATGATACAACTTCATTATTGTAAATTTAGCATGTGGACAGAGTAATTTCAATGGGCAGTTCATGGATGAACAACGATGTTGGTTAATGCTAAATTAAGTGGCTGGAATTTCTGAAACACACAAAATGTATGAGTAAACAATTTCTAGTCAACCAATAAATGAATCTAATTAGGTTTGGGATGGTAACAGCTAGTCCCGTATCATAGGCAATATAAAGATTCATAAAGAGTTTAAAACAGGGGAAAAATTGCTTTTGGCCCCATTAGGACAATATATTTAGGGTTAAATTCTGCCTGAATTAATCCATCAAGGCATAATGAGCTTAATCTTTTATAAAAATTGTATGCCGAATATCAACCATTTTAGATGTGTTGGACATTGTATGCTCAATATCAATTCACTATTTTAATACACATCTAAGTTGTATGTTGGGAGCCACAAAAAATTATATAAGTAGAACCAAATCGTTTACTTCATGTTCTCTATTTCACTATCATCACCGCCAAAGCCTCATCCCAAGTATGTTGGGGTTGGTGACTATAAGGTTTTAATATATTAAGTAATTATTTTTATAATGTTTTAATCTATTATTGTATTATTATATGCCAAATGTTGTTTTATATGTTCTAACCAAACAATTTAGATGCTTTTGTTGGTAAAAAATGCAAGTTCAAAAGTTGAGAAAACCAAACAAAATTTTCTACTAGAAGATTTCTTTAACAAAGTAGCGAGACTTTTACTTTTTCGAAAAGAAGCATCTTTTAAGGTTACTTAGTTAAAAGAGACTTTTGAGCCGAAAATGTTGTTTGGTTTGCTCAACTTTTGCACCATCCCATTTTTAAGCACAAAAGCATCTAAATTGTTTGGTTAGAAGATACAAAACAACATTTGACATATAATAACAAAATAATAGATTAAAAACATTATAAAAACCTTTTAGCAACGAAGGATTTGGTGGTGATGATAATGATACAGAAAAATTAAACAAATTAGCATACATAAATTCTAGGTATACAATTTTTTGTAGCCCCAACTTACAACTTAGATGTGTATCAAAATAGTAAAAAAAAGTCCAATAAATCTAAAATGGGTTGATAGTGGACATAAAGTTTTTTTTTTTAATAAAAAGCTTAAGCTCGTGATGCCTCGATGGATTAATTCAATCAATCTTATATTGCCTAACCTAATTACATTCATTTCTTGGCTGACTATAAATCATGGTGTTTTAGTTATCCAACATTCTTCATCCATACAATGCCCCGTGAATATGCTAAATATACAATAATGAAGTTATATATAACAAAAATCTACTAAAGGCAGTTTCATCACTCACTGCAAAAACATTTTAAACACTCAAGCGACAATTTAAAAGTGTGAATATTCAAAGTAAATTTCAAGAAGTTTTGCAAAAGGGGTTAAGACATTTTTTAAAAGAGGGCTCTTCCTCGACATATTCTGTTAATTATAATGCATAAATCTAGCGATTTCGATCTCAATACAGGAATCGTAATCACACGAGTCGATATGAATAAAAAATACCGTAGATGATCTCATTCGTGATCGCCTGCGCGCAGAGCGACAGCAGCGTTGGGGCTTCTCCCATTCTAGTTGAGAATCGCCCAATTTCAACGGCTACAAATCACTGATTTCGCGCACGAAATAATCCGAAACGTCCGAAACGAGAGGCGATGCGGAGTCAGCCGATGCCAATGTGGAAGCGATCATTCTCTCGATGAAAATGCAATAGACAATGAGAAATGCGCAGTGGGCTGGGGTTTGAGGGTTTGTGTGGTATCTCGGATTTATGGATGGATGTCGTTCAATCCATCACACGTGGCATTAAATGGGCCAGTGGTCCACGAAGGAGAGACTAAAGATGATGTTAATTATCTTCTCATCAACCATATAATCAATCAAAAGTTGGGACCAACTTATATTTAGCTTATCTTATGTGGACCCCAATATGCATTGGAATGTAATTTTTCATAAAATAAAATAAAATAAAATAAAGGGTGTCCCTCTGTGGCCCATTGATGATTCTAAGGCCTACGGATGGATTACACGAAAACGCAAAAAAAAAATGAAATAAAATAAGAAAGGAAAAGATCACAGAAGAGCCCAACGAAAATTTTGTGGGGCCATTACATTGCCCCACCTATGAACAATCTAAATCAGGGAAAATTTGGCCTCTTCTTGTAATATATAGTCCTCATCATCGGGTTTCACTTGCACACGGGTCAAATCAGATTTGATCCAAATCGAAACCTGGACCGGAACCATTAAGAAAAAGATGAATCGGTAACCACATCAAAACTGAGCTGGCAGCTGGAGATATACTCCCGAACCAATTTCTGTTAGAGAGAGAGAGAGAGAGAGAGAGAGAGAGAGAGAGAGTTTTCTCTATTCATGTCCTCTCCTCTCCACGGCCCCTCCATCTTACAAGCTCCCTTCAACCTCCATTTCACAAAACACCCAAATTCATGGAAAATGTATAAAATATGCTATCTTGCTTAGATTATGCATTGGCAAAACATCCATATAGAATGCATAAAACACACCATTACCAAACAAAACAAGCATATAGCAAACACCTATTTTGTGAAAATGCACAAACTTACCAAAAAGGAGGAAAAGATGCTACCTTGGACGAAGGGCATGCATGTTGGTGGTGATGTGGGGGTAGCAGTGGGGCTTGAAAATGAGTAGATGAGAACGGAGATAGAGTAAGAGGACGTAGAAGGGGAAAAAAAAGTAGAAGAAGAACTGTAAAAGTGCTCCCCACCATACAAAAAATAAAAGCTTTACACGAAATCAGTTTGTACACTAAATTTATTTAGGACTAATTTTGTCCGGTGTCCAACTAGAGGATTTTTTCCCGTAAAATCCTCAAAATACATTATTATGATTGCATTTGAAATTTTAGTCAATGAAAACATTCAAACTCCTATTATTGCATTTGTGGGTTGCTATGCATGGTTGGATGAAAATTTATAACATTGTTATGTAATTGAGAAATGGTGATCTAATATGTATTTCTTATATTCTTTTGGATATTAAACTTGTTATGCATTTAATTGGTATTCAGTATCATAAGTTTTGGTTGTTCAGAATTATCAGATGATGCATATAATCCATTATGTTTAAGTATTGACTACAATTTATAAAAGAGAGTACTTATTTAAAAGAAAATTGAAAGGCTCATATGACAAAGGGCTAGCCTTGTGGATTAGGCGTCCGCTCTGATAACTCCCACTAGGTTTCAAACTTTAATGAGAGCCATTTACTTTCTATATCCTTGTCACCAGGTTAACCAAGTTAAAAAATAAAAAATAAAAAAACAAACAGATGCTTGTTCTTTCTTTTTAACCATTTTTCTTTGAGAAAAAAGACACCCACATTGATTTTCGGCATTTACATCCATTTTTGTTTTCTATGAAGCATTTCTCCAACTAAATCTCGAATTTATTATGCCAATAAGCGAAACTCACTTCTCTCATTTGCTTTGTTTAGTAGTTTTGGTGGTGAATCTTTAACCTCATAATCTCTTTTGCATGTTTTTATGGCATTACCAAAACAACCCCTTATCATCCTCTTCATTTATTAGTCTATTATTCTACAACATCTTTATGAATGTTACTGCCCCAACATATTCTTTTGAATTTAAGATAAACTCATTACTATTTCCTCCTTTTCCAATTCACATAAACTCACATTTTACACTTTCTTTCCAATAAATTTCATAGAAAGAAAAAAAAACACCCACATTGATTTTAAAACATTTTCAATTTTATTGACACATTCTCTTTATACCTTTGATTAAAAAAAAAACATTCTCTTTATAACTTTGATTTAAAAAAAAACCGCAGCAAAACCCAGTTCAATCATTTTCTACTCTTGGTTTTCGTACCAAGGAATGTTTTTTTTCCCTTAAGATATAACAATGTTGTGGCATCTACCCAATAGACCAAACAATCAAAAGCCTCATACAAACAATAAGGCGCAAACTTGAGGAGGCCTGAATTTAAGCAATTTTGTCATTTTCCCTAGCGTAGAGAATGTCAAGGAAATTAAAGTTTTTGGAGAGGGAGAGGAGAAAGCCATCTTTATTTTTTAGACATAAGCTTTATATAAAAACCTCAAATATGTTCATATCAGCTTTTGAGATTTTTCTCCTTCATTGGATGTAAAATAAAGAAGAGGATTTTGCTGAAAAAATTCTTTTAGAGTCCATCTATAGAAAAAAGGACCCTAAAGACATGATTCCACCATAATGGTCTCATGGGTCTTTTTTAATTTAATTTTTTCAAATTTGAGTTGGACTTTGGAGTATCTTTGCTCACTAAGTACATAAGTGGAGATATCCCCGCTCGCTCGTTTTTTCTTTTTCTTCTTCATCTTCTTTTCTTCTTTGCTCATTTTTTCCCCTTATCCCTTTCCCCCCTTCCTCCTTTCTGTGGAACAGAACAAATACAGGCTCCATCCTATCTTTAGAAGAAAGGGAAAAAAAAAACACCCTTCCAAACTTCTTATTAAAATCTCCAAAAAAAGCCTTATTTTTTATAAGCAACATTTTAAAGGAAAAAAAAATCTCTTTTTTTTTAGATGCTTCTTTAGACCCAAGTCAAGGTAAGAAAATTATTTTTGTTTTAAACCTCTTTCCAGCCAAATCAAGGCAAAGGAGACGCCGAAGAAGAAAGAGGGGATGCCTTCGGTGTGGATGATGTGGATGCCGACCGTGACAAGTCCAAATTAGGAAGGAGTAGTGGTGGTTGTGGTTGTGGTCTAAAAAAACTAATGAGGGGGGGGGGGGTGAAAATTGGGTCGAATGGGCTACGCTAAGATAGGGTTTTCACCTTGGGGGTGGTGGTTTAGGAAATAATAAAAAGAATGGAGGAAGGAAGAAGAATGAGGAAGAAGAAAGAATGCGTGGAGCAGAGGAGAAAGGAAAAGGAGAAAGAAGAAAAAAATGAGTAGGGATATCCCCGCTCGTGTACATATGTGAGCAGGGATATCCCTGCCTAACTCAAATATAAAAAAAACCTAAACAAAAAAGGACCCTTGGAACTACTATAGTGGAATTATGTCTTTGTAGTCGTTTTTGGTATAAAGGAACTCTAACAGGATTTTTCTAGTAAAATCCTCAATAAAGAAAGTTGGGGGAGGCAATTTGTGCATCCCATGACCTCCTTTCCTTCATCATTGGATACGTTGATTATTAAATTCTGATATTCTTAAGTCCCACATTGACTATAGAGATGAAAGTGGTTGGAATTATATATAGAGCTTACACCCTTACCTTGTATGAGGCCTTTTGGTGAGTTGAGACCCACCAGAAGCAAAATCATGATGCCCATGGGCCAAAGCGGATAATATCATGCGTACGTGTAAAGGTGGGGCGTTACAAATGTGATCAGAGTGCCTCTCGACTAGTTCGAGTGTGCGTATGAAGGTGGGGCATTACATAAATGAAGGCTAAGTGGACCCCATGGAGTTCGGCAGTATATACATTGAAGTGAATAATTATAATATTACCTCTTGGCAGATTTCAGGGTGTAAACGAGTCTGGTATTTAGTGGAGTTAGGCTCAAACACGTCGTGGGTCCAATGTATATGACCTGGGCTTGACTCGGGCCTAATTTTAAATCTAGTATTAATCTAATATATGCATTGATTGTGGAGCTCACTTGAAACCATGCGAATAATGCGAAAGGCAGAGGATGAAAAGATTGTGTAGGGAGTGTGGGGTAAAAATATGTCATCCCCATTAGATCATCCTATTACTTTGAACAATTGCTGATAAGTTTAATGATTTTAGAAGGCATCATTTTTTTTATCAGATTGTAATCTAGTGAGGGTAATAGTTGGATTAGTGTCAAGTTTAGACTTGTGTCAATTGAGGGGTGGTGAGTAAGAGAGGGTTGGATTGATCTTGGAAGTGTCTCACCTGTTGGTAAAAGGAGGCCTGCATGTACAGTGCTCACATGATGCTCATCAATTTGAGGATATATATATATTTATTTATTTTTATAACACGAAGTGGTTCCAAATTATAGGACCTGTAGTTGACTCATATCTGGTCTCTATCCAACACTGATCTAGTATATTGTTTGCATTGTAAATATAATAATATAAATCCTGGGTTACACATACGGGTTATGTGGGTCTCAAATTGGAAGGCAATGTCATAGAAGTTTCAATTTCATTTTAATGAAATTAAGGAGTTATCGGCTGAAATCAATGGATATTCTATCATGAGATTAGATCCACCAATTATTTGGTAGATGGATTAGCCATGTAAGGAGTTGAGAGAGTATCTCCTTGGGTGGGTGTGGTTATGTAATTAGAGTGGGGTGTGGTATAATGCTCTTATATTGTCACCCTTCTTCTTTCTATTTTTGCTTTGATTTTGTTTCTTGATCTTTTTCTTAATAAAGCTTTTGTTACCATTCAAATATAAATATATATATATATATGGGCTACTCAGAGATTCCATGAGAGGTAAAAATATAAGCTCCTTGTGTGTCCTGCTTGGATGAATACTAATGGGGAATAGCATAATGGTGAAAGCTCTCATTGTGGATACGATTTATGAAAAAAGATAAAATAAAACATCTCAATCATATCATTGCATATCTATGAGCTTAAGTTTCAACAATTTCCTAAGCCACATTTTTTTTTTGTGAAAATTTTCCAACTGTGAGTATTGTTTAAACTAGAGTAAATTAGATTGTGTCAATCCATGGGGGGCCTAGTGAATAAGGGGGTTAGATTGATCCGGGAATTACGATTTGACCCAGTTATAGAAGAATTATCTATCACGCAACGGCACAGCTATAATGCTGCATTATAATATGGTGCAATGCTCTATCTTTTGATGCATGATGGGGTCCACCTTTTCAAAATCTGAGCCACTAATTATCCCTAAGATCTTTTGTAATGATCAATCTATAACTTATTATTCAAATATGTAACATGGCCATGATTAGATTAGACTCTAAATACGTGATGAACTTGCCTTATTATTCTCTTGTTGGGATAGGAATGGAGGGAGATACTCTATTGTAATCAATCTAAATTGTTGGCCCACTAATCAATCTATAACTTATTATTCAACTACGTAAGATGGCCACGATTAGATTAGACTCCATCTTAAACATGTGATGACCTAGCCTTATTATTCTCTTGTTGGAATAGAATTGGAGAGAGACACTCAGTTGTAATCAATTTAAATTATTGGCCCATTGAAAGTTTCTTTGAAAACTTAGATATAATGAATATTTTGGGTCCTAAGGCTAATTAGCTGCATGGATTTTGAGAAGATGGGTTCCACCATGCATTAAAGTTGGGGCACTATGCCATTCTACAATGCAACAGTGCTGCATTGTAGCCTTTACCATCAATCTACCTAGTTATGTCTAATAAACTCAACACTAAAGGAGGCATGGAAAAGTCCAAACTTGCTATAAAGGACCTTATTGCTTTTCGTTTTTTGTTTTTTGGTTGATGGAGGCATTTCGGCCTTTTGGGCAAAATAATTCCTTCAAGTCTAGGTGGAGCCGAATAAATTTCCTGCAGCCCTAATGTAATAGCATAGTTTGAACCCGCAACCTCCAAGAGCAATTTGTGGTCTAGGCCAGTGAGCTACTTCTTGGGGTTTATTAATACCTTTCTATTTTGGTAGACGAGGAGGGTGATTCCTTATACCCTGCTGTGTAGGGCCACTCTCAATCTCCTATGCCCAGAGCGTTTGGATAATGATCAAACTAAATTTCTATAAAGAAGGTTAAAACTTAAAATCATAGATAAATACATAATAATGACAGCGTTCCCAATTTGTTGGGAACTCCAGCTTTCACCTAGCTGCGTAGAAATGAATCCCTCGGTATGCCATATCACTGTTCATGTGGGTGCTTTCCCCCACGTGTATCGGTGTTGTCTCCCCACTAATGTGCTCATGGGTCTTAATCAAAAAAAGAAGGGAAATTTCAAAATGATATAAAACTTTTAACTCATATTCTTTTCAAAATACATGAATATTCCAAAAAATATGAAAGTTTGACAATTCTTTCAATCAAGTCCTCTTGATGATGTATCCAGATCCTAAAAGTTTTATATGTTTTTTAAATATCCAAAATTTAATGTGGATCATAGGTGTTCAGGTCGTACACCCTCACCCAGATTAACCATTAGAATATCACGTCTAATGACAAAGCTTCTCTTGATTACTAAACTATAATTGGGATTTGAATGACGTTTAGTTGGGGGTAACGGATATATGGATCCGGATACATCATGGATCTAAACTGAATCCAACCAATTTTCATCATTAGTTTGGGTTGGACATGAGACCAGAATCGGCTGACCAAAAAAATATTGGGTTGGCCCAATTATTATGTTGATTGAGCCATCACGAACCTGAATATGATAGTGATAATAATGATAAAATAATATATTCCTACATTTTATTATTTACTTAAATCTTTTAATGGTTATTAAAATTCGTGGCATAATGGGAGAGTTTCTTCGCAATTAAAACCGTTGAAATTCCTGAGTCTTCTCCCCATACTGTCAACCCATTCAGTGTTCAGTCCAGGTCAACCAATAGATAGACCAGGTGTAGAACACTTGGCTCACTCCATAATTTTTTTAACGAATTAATCAATTCACTTCCATTTCTATTTTGCGTTTCAGTCACATATTTTCTTTGGGCCACTTTTATAATAAAATTGAATTTTTCGGAATTTTAGGACTTTATGATTGTAAAAATTATTAAAAATGGAAAGAGAAGGAAAAAAAATGACCACCAAATAATCTTCCTTTTTTTTTATGACCTAAGGTATCAATCTCCAACCCAGTCTTCAAACCTTTAGCCTCTAGCTCTGGAGTTACCTAATTCTGACGAGCAAGGACTATTCCTTTGAGGGTATATAGATGGCCGTACATATAGTACCTAGATACCTCGAGGGGTGGGATTCAAACTTGAGATCTTGGGGAGTAAACCCAAGATTCAAATGAATAAAAGAAAACGAGAACCAATGTGCAGCCATTATCTTAGCAATCCAAATCCTAAAAGAGTCAAGGTGTTAATAGGGGCTTGGTATTTGCAGTGGTTTGGATTTACAAAGGTCAACACCAAGCAGGCAACTTCACATGGCCTACCTACAGATGCTTGAAAGTGGGGATCCACAAAACCACACATGTAGCTTACAATTCACCCAATTTTTTAAGCTTGGATCCACCCTGAACTTTTTTATCTGTTTGGGGTAAACCCAAATCCAATCCGTCTCAAATTACTCTCATCCAAATTCGAACTGCTCGGTGACCGGTTATTGATTTGTGATACTAAGTCCGTCCCGTTTGAATGGGCTAAGTTGAATTTGAAGCTTAAAATTTCTAAAATATGTAAAAATGCATTAGAATAAGTGTAGTAAAGATTAAACATTCTACATTCCCTTCCCACATCCCTTATGTTAAGGCCCAAAACCAACTGTATCTCGTGAGTTTCGTCTAGCACTTTAGTATCAAGTATATAAATATTATATATTCGGAGTGGAGCGGGTTGGGACAACAAAACTCAAACCCACCTCTCACCAAGAAAACTACTACCAAACTCGCCTCTAATAGAAGTAGGTTGGGATGGGCCCTCATTTATACATGGGTCTATACATAATACTAGTTTGTTTGAATGTAGAATATCCTCACATTTTTCATAACATTCACTTCAATTGGAGTGAATACCATCCATGGACGGATCACATGAAAATACTTGATTAACTACAGGCATAACCCGTGATTAATTCAACGGTTTGATGGACTCCAATTTGCATGAATTTTGGTTGTGTTACAAATCATTGTTTGGATTTATAATTGATTAGTGTATTGTATGGACTTTAAAAAGTTCACTCCCTCTATTATCACATGCAATGATATATTATATGAGTGCAGATCCTCGGAATTTTTTACTTGGGGAATTCCTCAGTTGAAGGAGTGGAAGCCCAGGATTGGAGCTACTCCATTGAAAATTTAAGCCAATCAAAATGAATGCCCTCATTGTATATTGGTTGTTTCCACATTTTAATTTGATAGGAGAAAGACGCAATAAGATTGATCATATGATAAATAACATGATTGACACAATCTTATGCATTATTAATCATGTTTCTTAATCACGTTATTTCTCATATGGTTAATTGCTCAACTCCTAATGGATTATAATTTGGGGACACCTTGTATTTATTGAGGGTGTTCATTTTAAATGGCTCAAATATATATTTAAAGGAAGAGCCCACTGTAGGATTTCACTCCTTCAACTTAGGAATTATCTAAGTTAGAGACTCGGCTCTAAACTTATGTAACATATGTAGTTGGGGTTAAAGTAAGATCCAAGTCCAGTCGGGTTCACCAGACCCATGTTTGGTGTGGTCCATCTATTTTCATCCCCCTGTTGTGACTCAAAGCTACAAGATGGAAACATCAATATGAGAAATGCAGAAACATTGGAGCCCAACTCTGCTGATTATACGATCTGACAAATGTTTGTTATTGCAATTGGATCATCATCATCATCATTTGTCAGGAGAAATATCAATAGAAGAGAACTCGTTCTGATAGTTTTTGACCCCAAAACCATTCTATTCATTGTACTTTAGAAAATGGGACTCCCCCAGTCTGCAGTGTACAATGTTCTAATCAACAGTTGGCATTGTCCCTTCAAACTTTATTGAAAGTTAAGAGGCTTTAAAGGAAAATATTAGAGAGAGAAGAACCTACAAAAATGGCTGGGCATTTAAGTGTGGTAGGCCGGGATTTCAATTGGAGGTGCTCTAGAAAGAATTTAATGGCCGGAAAAATGAGTTGCAGAAGAGTCTTTTGGTGAGTGTATTTGGTAATGGGTGGTTGGGCTGTAGGGTGGGGACTGGGTCCTTGCACAGTACTTAAGGGCTTTAAGTGAGGATAATAGGACATGGTGGTTTATTGTAAGGTAGTTGATGATTGCAAAAATCATGTCATTGTAATCGTGCAACGGGGAGGCGGATTCATCTACTTTCCTTAAGATACTACCCCACGCCATTTATGCCATTCACATGGGAGAAAACTTTATATATACATCCGACCTGACACATTCATAAATAGGGTAGAGCTTTTAAGCAGCAAGGGATGATTTGTATCGCCTCATTGTCTTGCCTAGCTTTGTGGCTGGGTGAAGCTTTTCATAGTAAACTTGGGATGATTGCACAATCAAAAGGAAGAGATATACTTCTCTTTTAAATGATTAAAATATTGTATGTGTAGTGTGTCTAAAATTCCCCATATACAAAACGTGTCCATTTCTAGGCAATGATTTGCCTCTTTTTTAAATGAGATCTCTTCTCTAAGTTCTACCACCATTTCATCACAAGTAAATTACAACCCATAAATCATGTCATGAAAAATCCATGTTTTATGGATAACATCTTCTTAATGTACATATTAAACTATCTATTGATTAATTTGCATTTATCCTTAATTTAGAAACTCTTCAAGATTAAAAAAGCTCAAGATGAACAATTAAGATTCTTATTAAATTCAACAGATGCATAGCAATAAATATCACTTAGGGCTTGTTTGTTTGCAAAAAAATACATAGGAATTCATAATCAACCAAACTCAACAACGATTATTAAACAATTGAGGAGTGAAAGATTTGATATTAGGTGGATATGCAGATGAGATTTTGCCTTGTGTTTGAATTAATAAGGTGATGGTTGGGTACTTATAATCTATGTTACCTTGATTAAATTTCCATAAAATGGAAGATTATTTGAAGGTTATTTTTAAAAATTGATCACCTTTGATTCTTCATTTTAACCAATTATAAAAATAATAACAAGCCTAGGAAGCAATGGGCAATATTACACATCTAAATTACTAAGTTAACTAGAAGAGATTATTACTAGAGTTTGGACTTTTGTAATGATCAATAATCAATTCTCTCTTTCATCTCACCTTTATGAAAAACAAACATGACATATATTTTTTGTCTGACATTAGAATTTGAGAAAGGCATTGCTGCCTAACATGAAGGGACATAATATATAGGGTTATGCTACAAAACTTCCGAAGCATTTTTCACAAAAAAACGCCCTTTTTTTTAACTTATTAGATTTTAACATGTGTCATCAACATCCTCTTAAAATTAGTTATCTCTTATTTTTTGCATTTCACTTGTGAGGTGACAGGTTTTTATTGGACATGTCGAAAAAGGCATAAACTTCATTTTTTTTAAATGGAAAGGTTTTGAGAATTCCTCATATATATATATATATATATAAGTGTAGTAGTTTAAGGGTCTGGCTGGATAATCCTTGACAAGGTCCCTAGCAACTTGGCATGAAGCTTTGCCCAAACCGATCTTTAATGTTGAGACATTTTTTATTGACCATTACGGTTTCAATTCCAACTACACTAAATTTAGGCAAGCTGATATTTAACGACGATTTATTATTTCCTTTTTAAAGAAGCAAAAGCTAGTAGGCATGACTGCATGACTGGTACCGAACAAGCACGTATATGTCTTGATAATCATCACAACTACCCTCACCTAGTTAATTTGCACTAAAGAGTCCATTAATGAATGCTGCGGCCATTTGTCGATTGACAATAGTTGGGGCATGTGATATTTACATGTGAGTAAGATCCGAGCCCTTCATTTTGGCAGCACCTGTGATGGGCCCACTAATTGGTAGCCTCAACACAAATGAACATCACTCACAAAGTAGTCTATTTGAATAAAGAGATGATATATTGATCATTCTAAAACTCAAACCCCAATTGAGAGAGTTTATTCCAACTCTCCATTCTTATTGTATTTTAACTTGAATTGGAGTTTACCATCTACTAAGCCAACTATTATAAATAGATATGGCTAACTAGTAGTAGAGTATCATGATACTTATAATCAATGAAGTTATGTTATTTATTACTATCTTCTCCATTAGGATATCCATCATTACCCTGAGATTGTGAAGAGTGAATTCTACGTAGCTGATATCTAGTATACATTCAACGATCTCTACGTCCATTGCTTGATCCAATCTGGTATTGTCCTGATTGCTTTTGTAGCGGCCTCCTGATCTTAATATACGCTTCCACTGCACGAAAAGTTATCACATTTGAACTACACCATCATCAATGACCATTTATTCCATTGTCAGAACAATCTGCTCATCAAAAAGGTAAAACAAATGTGTTACAGAAATGGATGGTTAGAATGAAGCAACCAACAATCATCCTGTCTGATGAGCTGTCCAGATCTAACACATGGGCACCACATTGGGACGTATGAGATTACTATATGGGGTTCTTAATTCCTACTGCCGGAAAAAAAGGATATTTTGCACTTTTTGGCAGGTGGAGTTGAACCAAACACATTGAAGTAGGTCAGGTTGTACCTGCAAGTGGCATCACTTCCTCTGTTTAGGTTTGACATGGACGATCTTCCCTCGCGTTCAGGGTTCGCACCAAAATAGACATATTTTTTCTTCTTCTTCAACTCATAAATTATTAAAACCGATACTAAAAGCGTATACAAACTTTATGCTGACAATGAGAAATATGTTAACAGCAACGATGGCCACTTAAATGGGACATCAAAGTGCACCAGGGAGAGAGAGGGTAGTTTGTTTTGAGTCCAAGGTGTAGTTGAACCTGGACTTGACTACAAACCTTAGTCATAATATAATCTATCTAGATACTAACAATATGTTTACAACATTGATGAATCTTGTGTGCACAGTGCACGCATGGAATAGATCTGATTGGATCCAATCATAAATTTGACCTGAATGGCTTCTCAACTGACCCAATAAACAATTGGAGCCCAAAAAGGATCCATACATTCCGTGTCGAGTCAGGATCCTGTGTCATATCTATTACAAGGGAACCTTGTATCACTTGCTTGTATAGATATAATCTGGACCATTTAAGATGAATCCCATCTCCTCCACTCATATGTTGTCAAATTTCATTTTAGAAGGTGTGAGACCCACCTTTCGATTGAGCACACTAACGAAAACGTGACTGTTACTATATGGCATCACTGGATGTGGTGTTGATCCTATTTCCATCATTGTATTCAATGGTGTGGTGGGACCCACTCGACCCGAACAGGAACTTGAAGATGGATAAGTGGAGGGAGAGGGTTTCACCTTGAACAATCTGGATCATTCCTATGTGGGCTACACAATGGAGTTCCAGGCATCTATTATACAGTTCCATTGTCTTGCTGCAATAGAGGTCATTAGTGCCATGGTGCAAGCAGCTCAAAACTGGTCTCTCAACCATGTCTAGCTTTGTGCAACACAACAAATTCATGGAGGCACTAAAGGATAGTAAAAAAAAATGAAGCTTTAAGTGCAATAATAACCATCAAGGAGATCAACCTGAAAAATGGAAGAACTAAGAAAAAGATAATAATGATGATAATAATAATAATAATAAGTTCTTTAAGTACAGTAAGGGATATCAATTGACAATCCTGCATTAGGTACATGGTGGTCCCTTCCGATCTTCTGAGTTAGCGGGAAACATTAATAAGATCACTGTCACATCCCCCTCATGGGTATGGATTGATGAGGAAGTAAATGTAAGAACCTGTGCCCCTTGCAGCCTTATAAAAAGGCATCCTCCTCACCCTGCAATTCTTAGGGCTATCCCAAAGAGTGCTCCTAAGTCAAAGTGCCTTAGCCTATCAAAGCCATGGAGGGCCCTTTGCTTGCTTTCTTTGCTTCTCTACTGGGCCTAATGGCCTTAGGCTCCCACATTGGCCAGGTTGAGGCGCGCGCATTCTTTGTCTTCGGTGATTCACTCGTTGACAGCGGTAACAACAACTACTTGACCACTACGGCTCGTGCAGACTCGCCTCCTTACGGCATTGATTACCCGACTCGCCGGCCAACGGGCCGCTTCTCCAATGGCCTCAACATCCCAGACATCATCAGTTTGTTAAACGACCTCTAGCTTGCCTTTAATTTTTTCTTTTTTCATAAATAACACGTACGTTTACATGCATCAGGTCAGAGCATCGGTGCGGAGTCCACATTGCCTTACCTGAGCCCACAGCTCACTGGACAGAAGCTACTCGTCGGAGCCAACTTCGCCTCAGCAGGAATTGGGATACTAAATGACACTGGGGTCCAATTTGTAAGCCCATTTTACCCAGTGGGTTGATATGTATTCTTCTTTATTGTATGCTTTTCAGTGAATTGCCCAGGGTACACTATGATTCGTCTCATTTTGTGATATTACTGGGTCCCACCATCCATTATTTTTCGCGCTTAGTTCAAATGGACTGTGCTGATTATATGTGCAGGTTAACATACTCAACATGCCCCAGCAGCTGCAATACTTTCAGCAATATCAGCGGCGCCTGAGCGCCCTCATTGGTGCAGCTGCTGCCCGACAGAGGGTGAGCCAGGCGCTTGTTCTCATTACCCTAGGCGGGAATGACTTCGTTAACAACTATTACTTGGTGCCTTATTCAGCGAGATCTCGGCAATTCCCCTTGCCGAATTACGTTCGCTTTCTTATCCCCGAGTACCGGAAAATTCTGATGGTATTGTTGGTTCTCCCTGACACAGTTTCTTCTCAATTCTCTACTCTTTTTTCACACTTTATTACTTGTAGTATTGTTGAAGTTCTTTCAAATTCCACGAAGACTGTGAACCCCACTGGCCGTGCCCTTGTAAATTTTGGATAATTAATGGACACAATGGGCCATAGATGTGCCATGGTTATGGTGGAGAAGTTCTCGTATACTTCATGGATATGCATTATACAAGAACATACCTTAAAAAGGAATAGTATTCCTGTTTGGGAATCTTACTCTTAAAAAGGTGTGTTATAGATCCCACAGGCGGATCAAGTTTAGATTCACTCTTCCCTTGTTGGGTCCTTGGGGAATGACACGACACATTTCGGGCAGTTTGTGTAGCTGTTATTTCATCAAAATTTTATGTAAATTTGATGTGTGGCGCAAACGTCTTTTGCGAATAAAATACTAGTCAAACATTCTTTTGATCCTTTTAAATTTTAATTAAAGTACGATGCAGGCTTAGGTGGACCCAACCCAACAGTTTTTAATATATTTTACTTTGATTTGTGCTCTTTCCTTTCTCTATCCAGCACTTCACCATACAAAAAGTTGGGAATTTCTCATTTTCTCCGCTTACATAATACATACATTTTAGGGTTTTTTCCTAGAAAAATATCGTTAGAGTCTTTATAGAACAAAAAAGGACCCTGAAGATTTTTATGGCCCGGAGTGGTCCCTTAAGCCATTTCCTTTTTTTTAATTCAATATTATTCATCAACAACGAGATTTATGCTTAAGAGTAACAATTTTCTCATTCCTTCGTTCTTTTTCTCATCTCTTTTCCTCTTCCTCTTCTTCATATTCCGTTTGGATTTTATCTAGGGTGAGGAGGAGAAAACCAAGAAGAAAAGAAAAAGAAAGAGAAAACAAAAACAAAAGAAAAAGAGAAGACAAGGAAGATGAGGAAGGAAGAAGAAAAAAGAAGAAGATGAAGAACAAGGAAGAAAAAGAAACGTTAGGAGGACAAAGAGGATAAGAGTGGTTTAATGAAAGGTAGAAAAAGAAAAGAAAATTAAGAAAAAAATAAGCATAACAGATGGAAAACGGAAATGAAAGGTAATCAGAAGAAGAAACTGAAACAATAAGAAAATGGACAAAAAAAAACTTACTTTGTCTACAATCTGCTTTGGGTATGTTATGCATGAGCATAGATATCTATGCTAAAGCATAATATAACCAAGGCAAAATCAATATATTATGCTTGAGATCTATGCTCAATTGTAATAAAACTAAAGTAGAATTATGTTTTTTTTTAAACATTGTTTGTGAGCAATGATATCTATGCTTACTGCAGACAGAGATGAATTTATTTTCTTCATTTTCTTCTTGTTTTAGTTCCTTTTTCTGATTTCCTTTCTTTTTGTTTCCCCATCTATCTTACTTCTTTTTCTTCTTCCACCTTTCATTGAACTGCTCCTATCCTCTTTCTCCTCCTAACATTTCTTCTTATTCTCTTTTCTTCTTCCTTCATCTCCTTCCTTGTCTTCTCATTTTCTTTTATTTATATTTTCTCTCCACTTACATAATCCATACATTTTAGGGCTTTTTCCAAGAAAAATATCATTAGAGTCTTTGTAGAACAAAAAGGACCCTAAAGATTTTTATAACCCGGAGTAGTCTCCTAAGCCCTTTCCTTTTTTTTTATTCAATATTATTCATGAGCAACGATATCTATGTTTAAGAGTAATATTTTTCTCATTTCTTCTTTCTCTTCCTCATCTTTTTTTCTCTTCCTCTTCTTTATATTCCGTTTGGGTTTTATCTAGAGCAAGGAGGAGAAAACCAAGAAGAAGAAAAGAAAAAAAAAGGAAAAAGAGAAGACAAGGAAGACGAGGAAGGGAGAAGAAAAGAGAAGAAGATGAAGATGAAGATGAACAAGGAAGAAAAAGACACGTTAGGAGTTAAAAGAGGGTAAGAGTGGTTTAACGAAAGGTAGAAGAAGAAAAGAAAATTAAAAAAAAAATAAGCATAACAAATGGAAAACAGAAATGAAAGGAAATCAAAAGAAGGAACTGAAACAATAAGAAAATGGAGAAGAAGAACTTACTCTGTCGACAGTCTGCTTTAGGTATATTACGCAGGAGCATAGATATCTATGCTCAAGCATAATATAACCAAGGCAGAATCGATATATTATGCTTGAGATCTATGCTCAATCGTAATATAACTAAAGCAGAATTATGGTTTTTTTTTACCATTGTTGGTGAGTAGTGATATTTATGTTCACTGTAGACAAAGATGAGTTTATTCTCTTTTATTTTCTTCATTTTCTTCTTGTTTTAGTTTTTCTTTTGGTTTCCTTTCTTTTTTGTTTTCCCATCTATCTTACTTCTTTCTCTTCTTCCATCTTTCATTGAACTACTCCTATCCTCTTTTTCCTTCCAACATTTCTTCTTATTCTTTTTTCTTCTTCCCTCCTCTCCTTCCTTCTCTTCTCATTTTCTTTTATTTATGTTTTCTCCCTCTCTTTTTTTTCTTCTTGGTTTTCCCCTCCCCGCCGCAGATAGATCCTAAATGGAACATGGGGAAGAAGAAGGAAAAAAAGAGTTGAAAAAGATGAATAAGGAATGGAAAAATGGTTATGCTTTAGCGTATATATCGCTACTCATAAATAATGTTGAAAAAAAAAAAAAAAGAGGAAAGGCCCAAGGGACCTCCCCGGGCTATAAAAATCTATAGGTTTTTTTGGTTCTACAAAGACCCTAAGGGAATTTTTTCAAGAAAAACCCCTCTATTTTCCTTACAATCTATGCAACTCATATTAGGTTAGGTTGGATTTTGGCCCAATCCTAGAACCATAACCCTGGACTTAAAAAACATACAATGATCAGCCCTAGTTTGGATTTTGGTCTAATCGAGTCCGAACGGTTCCGAGCATTTAGCTGTGTTCAAGGAATCCATAAATGTCACTTTCAAACAAATAATTTTTCTTCAATAAAACCATTACATACTAAGGTCAGAGCGGCATGAATGCGCCAGCTAGTGGTGCAAATGGGTTTGGCCTACATAATGAATTTGAGGCCAGCCTGGCCTTCAATGAGCCATATACTGAATAGATCGCTGAGCTGTTTGATTTCGGCTTATGAATATTTGATAAAACTTGCCCCAATCCAATTGTTGCAAGTGTAATTTACGAATTTTAATGTAAACTAAAAATAGGTCACATTTGAAAAAGTGATTCCATTTTTATCCATACAATGGTTCTCACCTAAGATCTACCTTCCCGTTAGCACTTAATTCAATTTGACACTTGGTTCAACAACTATCTTTACTATATTTAATCATGCTAAAGAGCCATTACTCTTTGATGCTTTAAAATTGAGAGTTAGGATTATTCGATCAATGTGATATTTTCTCATTCCTTATTCCACATCAAACCCATCTTCGTGTCTCATATTTCACTGCTTGAGAAGGAACCTTTTTGACATTTTGTGTATAAAGTAGATAGTTTTTCGTCAACTTGAAAAAAATATTTTTAGTTTTTCGTCAACTTGAAAAAAATATTTTTTTTGACTTTTTTTTTAAAGAATGGGAGATTTTGAATTTTTTACATTTTTGATATGACTCACATATCTTTTCATGTCTCTTAAAAAGATGCTCCATTTGAGGTCAGCCAGTGCAAACTAGGGGTACTCTTGGAGAGGGGTAAAAATTAAAATCCGTCTTCCTGCTTGAGTGAAAGTGAAAAAAATTAAGGCGTCTGGTGCATACAATGCACCACTGGTCTAATTATGCCTATTGCCCCCAGCAGCCCCTACTGATGGATATTATGCATTCGCTGAATGCTCAGTGTTTATGCTATTGCAAAAACTCATTAATTCTATTAAATACTAAACCTGACAGATATTAAGCATATGCTGAATGCTCAGTGTCTATGATATTCCAAAAAATCATTGCTTCTATTGGATACTAAACTAAGCATTCTTAGTGGTCTGTTAGTAGTAAGGTCTGGGCCTGGTCTATTTGGGCCTCAATGCTGAACTGTACAAAGCAAAATTAGACCCATTCAATTCAGAAATAAAAATGAAAGGGATTTTGGCAAAGCATTTGGATAAGATGGTTTTTTGAATTGCAGAGGCTCTATGAGCTGGGCGCCCGGAGGGTACTAGTGACAGGAACTGGGCCAATGGGATGTGTCCCAGCTGAGCTAGCGCTGCGAGGTAGGAATGGAAACTGCGACCCAGCGTTAACGCGAGCAGCACAGTTATTCAACCCTCAGCTTGAGCAGATGTTGAGTGAACTCAACAGGCACATCGGGGCTGATGTCTTCATCGCGGCTAACACCAGACTATCAAGCACGGATTTCATTACAAATCCAGGAGCATATGGTAAGGCACAATATGATCATGTTCAGCAACATGGTCCATAGGGATATAGTGACTGTTGCTGAAGAAATAGGCATCAATTAGCGTAAAATTTAGTTCTTTCTTTTTTTTTTTTTCCTTTTTCTATAGTGGAAATTTTAGTTTAAAAGTAAGAGAATTCAGAAATCAGACTTTTGTTTTAATTTTTGTTAACTCTTCCAAGAAATCCTTTTTTTCCATATGATTTCTAGTCTAAAGATTTTTTTTAAATTTAAAGCTTTTAGATGTGTTTAATTGCAATATAACTATGAAAACATAGAAAATATTAAATATAAAGATTTAAAAAATACAACAATTTTCTTAGAAAATAGCAATTCTTGGTGAAAAGACAATAATTTTAATTATATTTTGGATATTATACAATATTCTAAAGGTTACCGTATTTTTTTTATGAAATTATTGCAATATTTTTAAGTGATGTCCATAATTCTCCACATTGATTCATAAATTTTCTTAGCAGAATGATTTTTCCCAGAATTGGGTTTTTTTCAGTTTCAATTTTTCCCATCCTTCTTCCATGTGAAACCACTTTCCCTTGAAAAAACATGGAACGACTACCAAAAGGCCTACTGTTCCAGGTTATGACTTACGTGCTACATCAAACTCAAAAGAAAAATGCTTTTTCTTCTTCCTTTTTTCCATATGACTAGGCTTTCAACATCTAAGAAACTTTTTACATATGGGCACGTTTAGGTGTTCACAATCTAAAATTTCTCATACCTGACACATTTCCTGTGGTCGCTGCAATTTATTTCAAACCAATGAAGCAGAACAAGTGGTGCATTTCAGTACAGTATGTAGATATCTGAAGTATTTATTTAACACCCACCATGGATGGTCCATGCACACACACACAAAAATATATATATATTAATAAATAAATAAATAAATAAATAAAACAACCGCTGACCATGGACCATAAATCATAACCATCTAAGCTGTTGCCCATTCTTTCTTATGTCTACAATGTGGATGAACGGCATTTTCCCTTCTTAACCATCTGTTCTCTAGCCATGAACTGAACAAGGGTTAGGCTTCTTCCATTTACAATAGTTTCTTGAAAAAGGGTTCATAATTTCAATGATCTGGAAATCTAGACTGGTAGGTTTGTAAACAAGCTCGATTTGAGAAAAATCCAAGGTGAAACTGGAGTGGAACCCAATCCTTAGTCTTACCCCATGTAGGATTAGTTTGCGAACTTACCAGGAAAGTAGAAGCATAAAGTGTCACATTAGCTTTTTATGGGCTTATTTCTTTACTAGAATTTCAAATAAAAATTTATCATATTCTAGGTTTTTTGGACATGATGTGACATCTTATTCCTTAGCATGCCACACAAGTATGTCAAAATTCCAGCTACCTAAAAGTCTCAAATGACATCTGGGATTTCAGGAATTCCATCCGTTTTGCTTTTCGGTGGAATTTTTGGATGTCCAAATACAATGGAGCATTTAGAAGCTCCTCAATGTCTGAAAATTTTAGAATTAATTTTGCAAATGGTGATTCAATGAATTCTAGTAAAGATACATCCCCATATGAGGTATTTAGAGATCAAGGAATTGCCCTCTCATGAACCTCCTTTTCACTATCTAGGTGTGGAACCAAGGGAGGCAGGGAGTGGCCATGACCTTTTATTACTATTTTTTTAATACATAATGGCCCTCTCAAGAGTTATTTTATTTTATTTTTTCACATGGTGGCCACCTCAAACAAAATTTCCTGTGTCCGCTGCTGTCTCTCTATGTAACACTAAGGCCCTGTTTCTTTCCTGGAATTCCTGACAGGAATTCCAGTTGTCTGGGAATTCTGAAATTCCTGTCAGGAATTCATTGTTTCTTTATGAGAATTGTTGGAATTTTGGAATGCCAGCATTTCCAAATGTTAAAAAAGTGGAATTCCCAAATACCAACTCTCCCAAGAGGATTTCAGAATTCTAGCATTCAGGAAAGCTGTGCAGAAACTCCAGCTGCATCAACAAGTCCCTCAAGCTTGTTTTCCATTATCTCTCCCTACCACACGCTGTAGTTCCCTTCATATTGTGGTTTTCTCAAACGTAACAAGTATCACAGCTGCAGGTGTGAAAGAAAACTAGGTAATTTGTTTATCTGCATTTGAGTTGAAAGAAGTACTCAGTTGCCAAAATGCAATCATGGCTCTTCAATTTTTTCTTTTTTGCAATTCTCCTTGCTATGTGTTTCTCTGATGGTGAAACAAAAAGCCACCAATGCCCTTAATCCCTTTATACCATAATACATACACACTTTACAAATGGATACCCCATACATTCTTGGGCTCCACAAAGGGGCCATGTGTAAAAATCTATACTGATCATTATTAATAAAGGTTAATAGTGGGCCTCAATTTTTGAAGCATGTGAGACTCTTCTTCCTATTTTTGAATCAAAACAGTGAAAGGTGACTGATTAAATTAAAATAAAATTCTCATCTAACTAGTAATTCGAAAAAAGCCATACCCAAGTTCTTGTATTTGGATGGTTGTAGTTTTTATTTATTAGGTTTTCCTTTCTTATTTTCTTGAATTGTGAATGTGGGCCCCAAGATTGAATTACATTTGTTTTATTAAGTGAGACCCATGTTAAGTTGTATACATACATTAGTAGGTGGTTTAAACTTAAATTGGCATATGAACAATGTGGACATGAGTTTAATTCCACATAGGAATTCTTGTAGTTATAAAACGAGGAATTCAAGAAATCCAGTAATTAAAAAACTCTCAGGTAGGAATTCAGAAAAAAAAAAGGAAACAGAGAATTCAGAAATTACAGAATTCAGTAGCATTTGAAAATTACAGCATTTGGAAATTCCAAACAACCACCAGATATGAATTCCGGAAATTCTAGTAAAGAAATGGGCCCTAAATATTGTGCTAGTGCAATTCTTCTTTCATGAAATATTTTGCTAATATTAGGCATAAAGAGCATTATTTCAGAAATACAATACCTATTTGCATATAGTAAGATTAACCATTTACATAATTTCATTTGGACAGGTTTTGTGACGTCAAAGGTAGCTTGCTGTGGACAAGGTCCTTACAATGGGATTGGGTTTTGTACAGTTCTATCGAACCTATGTCCAGATAGGACCAAGTATGCATTCTGGGACTCTTTCCATCCCACCGAGAAGGCCAACCGGCTAATCGTGAACAATATTTTGCATGGGTCCACGGACTACATGAAGCCCATGAACTTGAGCACTATCCTAGCAATGGATCCATGGACCTAGCCAGTACCAACTTCGTTTCTTTTTGTTGTCTCTCAAATGTTTCTATGTTTCTGTAATGTCTCATGTTCATGTGTCAGGTATGTTTATTAGTGAAATAGCTACTGCTCGCTGGTCATACATACATGGGGAATATTCGCTGGTCATACATACATGGGGAATATTACCTGCAGACAAAAATGAGTGAGTTAAGACCAGAAAATAATGGATATGTTGTATTTGTCTTGTAGAAAATATTTTAAGAAATGATACAATCTCAAGGTATCAAAGTATGACGAAATATGTTGCTGTTGAGAATTTTTTTCTCCTTTCTTTTTTAAGACCTGATTATTTGCATAGAATACGTAGGATTTGAACACATGGATTCATGATCAAATGAGCTTTAATGAAGGATTATTAAAAGGAGAAGAGACGTGAGACAGCAATGTGGATGAGGGTCGTAAGACAGTAATGTGGATGAGACCTTTACATTCTTTGGGTGATGGCTGGACACTTCATTTGTCAATATGCGCCCTAGCTATAAGCCTGAGAAATAAAATCACCCAAATTAAAGAAAAATAATGAAATTAGTCTCTAAATGTGTGGATGAGAGAAAGTAAACATGATTTTTTTTCCTATGCACACTATGCTTGCGTTGGGATGAATTCACCCAAACAGAGAAAAGAAACTGTATTTGGACAAGGTTACAAAATGGTAGGCAGCTGCTTGAACTTTAGCAGGTGAAATTGTGGAAAAAATGGCATGCAACTTATATACAAGGTTAAAGCAATGAACAAAGCCATACCGCTGGAAAGGAAGATGTTATGTTAGGTATCCATCTCAACACGGCATTGACGATTACAAAATCAACTTTGGTCTTTGTGCGCATTAAACCTAAGCTACTTGTGTCCAAAGGGTTAGTGAAAGAATTCAACATAGGATATGAGCAGGGAATTGACCCATGCGGCTATGCATATCGGGTGCTAACTTCTAACATACTTGATCTCCTTTCGAAGGAATTAAATGCTTCATTAATTTAACCATAGACAGGATCTTTATGATCCTTAATCCAAACAGTTGAACTGGTGGGCCATAGCCGACAAGCTAGAAGCCAAACCAATTTGAGAGATTTATGTCGTAAACATTGATCTAGAGGGTCTTGACCAGAACGTTTATTATTTTCAGTTCAGCATCAACAAAACATGGGCCCCACTGAGGATAACACCATGCAAAACCTTGCTGGGGGATCATATATTTTGTATTGTTTTAAAGAGATTTTCACAAATTAGGATCTTTAAATTTGATTTTTACGAGCTAATGATCAAATACGTAAAAATATCATCATAGTATTTTGAGCACACTTCTTCAGTGGTCTTTATTGGTTTTGATTGGCTGAAGGGTTTCGGTTATTTTGGTCCAGTTTTTAGAACAGTGGGTCTCTCCCTATTTGCAGCTAAGTCACAAATGAACTTATCATGACCTTAACATTAGGTCACTGATTACCCGCAAAGCAATGGTGCCACCCTGAAATGATTGCTCCAACTTTCAACTTACAGAACTCGGAGAAAATAAGAATAGATAGAAGCAAAAACAATTGCCAAAAGCTGGAAAATCAATCAACACAAGATTACTATCTATTAAGGTCTATTTGATAATCAAAAGCTACTAATGCCAATTAGACCAGTGCGTAGTGTTGGATAATGTTTGCGTGCACAGAAAAATGTCTGATTAATTAATTCCTTTGTGTGTGATCCTCCATCAACAAACTTGGAGAATCCAACATGGGATATTATGATAGAGACTCCATTGTTTAATTCTTGAATCTTATTGAACCTGGATTATCGTGCATTATTCGATCTTTCCAGGATTTGAAGAATCTCGGTGTGGATGTTGCATGTATATCCATCATGGTCCTCTTGTAATCATTGATTTCTTTATATTTTTTATTGTTATGGTGTAGATTTTTTTTTTGGTAACGGTTATTTTTTTTAGACAACCTTAGTGTTAAAAAAAATCACCTCAAGTGAGGTAAGACAACCTTTGGGTAAGAGAAGCTGGCCTACCTATCTTTTTTATAAGGATTTTTTGGGTGTAGTTGTTGCATGGATGAGGAATTATTGGATTGAATAGTCTGAACGTTTTATTTTTATTTTTATTTATTTATTTATTTATTTTTTGTAAGAGCAAAAGTTCTGTCATAACATATATGATTTGATGGATCATGGAAGCCAAATGCATGAAAAGCATGAACTAACCATTTTCAGGTATTTTCCATCACAAGCTAGCTTCATGTTGCATCTGACGGTTTAAACTTAACAAACAACATGGAATTAGACTGTAATTGTGGGGTAGATATTAAGATTGCATTATTAGGGTGTTGATTAGCTTATATTTGTTTCATTTTCTCAACAAAGCGATTTGATGAGCTTGAACTCGAACTCCACTTGACTCAATGCACATGTGACCTGGCCCAAATAGCAGGAGGGCCAAAAAGGAGAGCTGCTGGATAAACACAAAAAAGAACTCTCTACACACAAGGGAAAAAAATAAATTAAAAAAAATTAAAATCCCTATTTTACGTCAACACATCTCTCTCGCTCCCTCCTCTCTCCTCCTTTTTCCCTCCGGCTGGCGACAAAGTCTAGACGGTGGGAGGGAGCTCTCCCTTCCTCCCTCCCTCCCTCACTCTCTCCCTTTTCCTCTCCCTTTTCCTCCTCTTCCTCTCTTCTCCCTTCCGTCCTTAGGTCGAATGAGTGACTAAATAATGGTTGTGAGTATCTCTTATAATTGTTCGCTATTGCTTGATAGTTGATCTTTATTGGATTCGTGATTTTTTACCTGGTTGGGATTTTCCACGTTAAAGAATCTACATTTCTTGTCTCTTGTGTGGTTGATTGATTTACTTTTGGTAAGTTCTTTTAATTTTCATTGCATGTGTGACTTGCAATCTAGAAATTCAGATCTAAAACGATCCTTCAGTTAGTATCAGAGAGGGTTGCACAAATCTATTGTGCAGATCGAAAGGATTTCTAAAATGGAATTCAACTAGGAAAGTGTATTTATAAACAAGACCACGCTACTTGATCGATCCAGTAACTATGCCTATTTTGAAATAAGGATGATAGCTTTTTTAAGATCCATAAATGAAGATGTCTAGTAGATTGTTGTGAAAGACTACTTTTCACACATGGTTACTGCTGAAGGAAAAACTAGTAAAAAGCCTATGGGTGAATAGTCTAAAGATGAAAAATATCCCTGTAACTGTAATAATAAGGCTATGAACATAATCTACAATGGAGTATCACCTTTTGAATTTTGTAGGATCTGTACTTGTACGAATGCAAAAGATGCATGGGTCATTTTACAAATAGTGCATGAGGGAACTAATTTGGTGAAAGAGACTAAGTTGCATAATTTGATTACTGCCTTTGAAACACTGAAAATAGTTGATGATGAAATATTAGATAACTTTTATGTTAAGTTGAGTGACATAGTCAACTCGTGTTTCAACTTGTTAGAATCAATTCCTGATGATAAGATTGTTAAGAAAATTTTTTTATCTCTCCAAGATAACCATCATTCCAAAGTAGTAGCCATTATAGAAAATAATAAGTTGAAGAATCTAAGGTTGATAAGTTGGTCAGGAATCTACAAACCTTTGAAGCAAACTTCATTGATTATCGAAAAGTAAAACAAAAAGGAATTGCCTTGAAAGTTTCTAAAGAATTAGGAAAAAAAGTTGAGAGTGATTCTTATTTTGATTATGAGGAAATAGATTCCTAAGAAGTTATTATGTTCATGAAGAAATTCAACAAATTTATGAAGGGTAAAAAAATTGACAAGAAGATTCCAAATTTTTAGAAGAAGTCTTCGAAGGGAATGTCAAGGCTATGGTCATGTTGTACGTACTTGTAAAAATTTGAAAACGAAGACGAAGAAAAAGGCTTTCAATTTAACTTGAGAAGATGATTCTTTTGATGGAGTGGAGGAAAAACTTGAGTGTGAAAATCCTACTTCTAGCAAAGAAAAATTTATGACTTTCATGGCTAGATCTTCATAGGTTGCTTCTAATAATAGTCCTAATAATGAAGATGATGAAGAGTCGGTGAAGAATCAGATTGGGAGGATAAGTACAATACCTTGTATAAAGAATGTGCCAAGTTAACTAAGTTTGGTGACAAGATAGCAAACAAGTGAAAAGCTTCAGAAGATCAAATTCTCTCTCTTAAGAAAGAATTAGGAGAAGCACTTGTAAATGTCAATATCTTGAAAGGTGAAAAAGGTTCAATGGCTAATAAGTTGACTTATGAGAGTCAAAATTGTGAGAATGCTAAATAAGAGGTTGAGACCTTAAAGAAAAAGTTGAAAACTTGCTAAGTTGAGAAAAAAAAGTTGAATGGCAAACTGAAAATGGCTTTGTCTGAGTTAGATGTTACAAAAGATTTGCTAAACAAGATGAATATTGGATCGAAGACACTGACATCTGGTGTTGTCAGAAAAACCTAATGGCATAAACAGTCTCAGTTATGTTAATAATGCATACATTTCGAAGTCTAAAGGTAAGACTGTTTTTGTTAGAAGTTTTGCTATAACTTCTATGGCACTTCTACTCTAATTCTATAGGTACAAAGCATATTAAGAGTACCTCAAAGAAGTAGAATGTGTCTCGTCCTAAAGCTATACCTACATGCCATTATTATGGAATTAAAGGATACATTTGACCCCATTGCAATAAGCTGTAAGCCTTACTAAAAAAACAAGCAATTGAAGAAGCAATTATTTGAATTAAAGGTCAAGACAAAAGTTATCTAGGTCAGAAGCAATTATTTGACTTGCTTACTATGTGAATTGGTACACACTGTGCTGGATGTTCAAACTACTCCAATGTTGATACTTGAGTCCAATAGCTCTTGATCAAGAAGATCATGCTCTTAACTCTAGCTGCTACGAAGAAACCATTAAAGGGGAGTCACAATTGAGGGGGAGATACTGTTGGATCCTAGTTGCTAGACATGCTATACACTAACATCATTATTTTTATCAATTATGGACAAGAGAGAGGATATGTAGGCAGACTTAAGTAATTGGTGCAAAATTTTTTTTATGCAATTTTACTCAATATAATTTTGGTTTTTATTTTTTATTTTTTTGGTAGATTGTATGCCTAGGAAATTTTGTTCATGAATTGCCAATGGGGAAGATTATTTTATTCATGAATTGCCAATGGAGGAGATTGTAAGTATTTTGTAATTGGCTAATTCATGGATTGAACAAAACTCTAGGTCTATTGAGTTGTATTTTATATTTCTTTTAGAATAGACTGTTGTATGCGCCGCCGGAAGAGCTGATGTAAAGACTTTAATAAAAAACAAAATTTTGGACCTAACAAATTTTCCCAGGCAGAAGCTTTGCCCACACGAGTACCCACTTATCCACTCGAGCACGTGACCAGTGGCAACCTACCAACATGTGCGAAAACATATTTCTGTTTGTGCCAAAATTGATAATTCTTATTTTACAAGGAGTTTTCCTTTAGTACACGAATTGTAAGTTATTTAAAGGATTTCTCTCCCAACCCTAAGGCATCCATCTCTTATTATGAGATTGAGAATTTATATTGGAGATAGAGATCTCATAGTTCTAAGTGAAGATTACACATTGAAGATCATCATACTTCTCTAAAGCTTCCATTGAAGAGATTGTGTCAAAATTTTAGGTCAGAGAATATTGCTTCTACATCTCTTGCAAAAGATTAAGAGTATCTTGTGTGTTCAAGGTGTGATGCAATCAAGCAAAAAGTAGTGCACAACGAAAGAGATTCGTGGCAAGGAGTTATGTGAGAAGAATATGGTTCTTAGGTTGAACGAGTAATTGGATAAGTGTTGTGAGTATATCTTGTAATTGTTTGCTATTACTTGATAGTTGATCTTTATTGGATTCGTGGTTTTTTATCCGGTTGGAGTTTTCCAGATAAAAAAATTTGCGTTTCTTGTCTCTTGTGTTGTTGATTAATTTACTTTTTGCAAGTTCTTTTATGTTTTGCTGCGTGTGTGACTTATATTCTAGAAATTCAGATCTGAAATGACTGTTCATAGCTTTCTCTTGTTCTTGAACCACTTTGTCCATGAGGAAGTGGGGAAAGCTGTTTTGTAAAAATCAATAGTAATGGATATGATATTTAGCAATCTACCAAAACATTACTAGTCCTTCGGTAGAACCTCAGTCCATCCTTTTTTAACTTCTTCATTGGGGTTGAAATAGATGGGTTGATAAAAATGATGAAGGTGGTCAACTTATTGGATATCATGTGACCAGTATGTCATGGGTCCGATGACATATCAAGCATGACAGTTGCCATTAGAGATTTTGCATCCCATTATAAATAAAAGAAAAACTTGATCTGGACCCACAAATAAGGCACCCAACAAGATTAGTAGAATATGAGTTTCTAATGAAGAAGTCTTCAGGAAGTATTATTCTTTTGGATTGTCCTATATAAAGAATATTGGAGCCCTTAGGTCGGTATTATGCTTCATCTCATAGGTTGAGTAAGCCAGGTGCAAAGAGATTTATGAAGCTTTCCAATCGCTGGAACAAATATAGATCTTTGGCCATTGTCGGGATCTCACACATCCAAATCCATCACAACTCATCCCCACAAGGCAACAACCTCTTATGGAGAAAACCCTTTGTTAATGTCATGCATGCATAGTTTAAAATTTTGGGTGATACTAGGTAATATATTAGTATGTAACTACCTTTCAACTGGTCGATATGCAGAGCCGATGTGATACATATATCACATGGTCAGCACCCAGTGTAGGTCCCACCGTAGCGAGGTCCTTGGAGGCTGGAGGGGTCCACGCGGGAGACAGTCGTAACCTTTATGATACATATATCACATGTGGGACATTATTCATATTAGATTTTATGCTTTAAAATTGTTTTGTTTTAAAACAAGGGCCATACAAGGATCAAACATAGGCCCCTTTTACTGCATGTTTGGTAAATTCACTTCAATATAAAGTTGAAGTGAGGTATCATTTTAAGACACAATAAACGAAAACAAGTCAAATCAGGATACCACATTTCAAAAGAAATTTCTACCATTTTACACTAAAAAGTCAGAAAACTACTTTCTCATCCTATTAAACAATTACTTCTAACATAAAAACTAAAGAAGTTACATCCTCTTCTTATTAAATGATAAAATGTAATCATTTATTGATTAACTCTTCTTATATTTTTATCTTTTAAAATGACCATTCACCTTATTTCATTGTAGAACTCCACATTCTTGTATGTAATAAGAATTACAAATTGCATGTGGCCTCCAAACATCCCTTTTATGAGGGCTCTCTTTTTTTAAAACGTGAATAGTGACCACTGCGACTCTTAAATGCACCTTCACCTTCGAACTAGCAGTGGTCCTAGTTTGAGACTAATCTTGAAATAAGAAATAACTGTTGGGATTTTATTACCATAAATTTGCATAATATGTAGCTTTTAAAGTTTGGAAAATTAAAAGCAAAAGTTAAGATCAGTAGTTGATTGAATTTATAGAGGTGACCCTAATACATCTGTGCTAACATGCCCATCCCAACTCTTCATTTTGATTGCTGTGCCTCCATATGGGCCTTGTAGAGTTGTACATGTGAGCTCCTTTTATTTGAGAACAATTAAAGACTATTGATTTCAAAATTGAAATAGTTCATAAATTACTTACGAAAAAAGTTATATTTATTTAAAAAATCAAATTTCCTAATTTACAATCTTAAAAGAACAAAAATAAAATAATTATGTACAGTTAAGAGAATACACTGATCATGGAAACACTCAATCAACGAAGTAATGTGTCTAACTATAAATAAGATAAAATCAACACTAGATTTGCCTAAAAATAAGTAAATTTTGTTTACTAATGCTAAATTATATAAATATATGAAAGCCGGAAACAACAATTTATAGTGGTATTTGGAGTAAGGACTAAATCTCACACAAAATGGGAATTTTTTATTTTCATTTCTAAAATACAAATTTTATAAATTTTTATTTTTCCTAATTTTCAGACTTTCTTTTGAATTTTTAACCTATTTTTTTAATCACACAAATACAATCGTCACATAGTGCTTTTCTGCAGAAAGAAGAAAAAAACAACCATTTGTGCAAGTTGTTTTCTAAGGGGCTGTTTCGTTAGGGGAGTTTAGAGAACTCTTGTTTGTGGAGAATTATGAATTTTCATTGGTCTGGCTTATAAAGTTGGAGGACAAATATGAAGACATGCTCAGGCAAATTATTTTCCTTAACTTTTTAAGACCAATGCTAGAGCAAGTCTGAATCCTCTGGAATAGCTACTGCATGGGAATCATGGCTAGAACTACATTATGGGGCCTACATAGTGATAATTTGGACGGTTTAAGATAAATCCATCCCCTCCACCAATATATCCTCGAGTTTCCATTCAAGAGAAGTGGGTTCCATCAGATGCTATAAAACTATGATGGGAACGTGATTGACTCCACGTTAGCACCTAGTCACCATCCATCAAGGTGCTCAATTGTGCGATGGGATCCACTCCTTTTGAATTAAAACTTTAAGACAGTGAAGGAGATCATATTCATCTTGAATGGTTGAAATTATCACATCGTAGGCCCATGATGAAGTTGCAAGTATGTTTGACGCGGTTCTCATATAGTAGCAGTGATGGAAGAGGATCCAAACTCATGCTAGTACCTAAAAAACTCAACAATAGAAGCATGTGGCTCCCCATTTCCACTCTTAACTTTATCAGCATGTTCAATGAGAAGAAGGCCTGACCATGTTTGCCTAGTGATGAGATTAAGGAAGGTGTGCTCTTAATTTATCAATTGCCCAATGAGAAGAAGGCCTAACCAAGTTTGCCAAGTGTTGGTATCAAGGAAGGTATATATTTGATCAGCGATTCTGAATGAACCTGAAGCAGAATACCCCGAAATGTGCTTGGCAATTTGGGCCGTCTGACAGGGCCTGATGGGACTAATTTGACAAGTCGGATCAAATATCATTGAAGGCTGCTCAACAAATTTTCATCAATGGAAAAAGACCCTACGGAATTTTCGGGCGGTTCAGAGACGAGCTGGCCCCAATATGTGAATTGCATGGTGTTGTGATTTTCTGACATTACCCGTTGTGCACATCCATTAATCACAAGATCAACACGAACAAGCCACACACAAGAAGAGACACCGAGATTTACGTGGTTTACCCAAATAGGGCTACATCCACAGGCACATGAGGACGAACATCTTCACTATGACAAGTAAAGCATATAAGAGATTCTCACTCTCTCACATCATTCTCCTACGTGGTGTGGAAATACCACGGGTAACTGCTGCCACAAGGTCTAGGGTTACAGACTATACAATATATAATCTCCGCTTTCTTGGCCACCAAGAAAGCTCCGGTATAATTACCAAAATACCCTTGACCTTAAACCAGTCCCTGGCTAACCCAGTGGACTCATCCGGCTAAACCGGAATACAAGACATAAACCCAACACATGGATGGAGAATCCAACCAAAAAAAGGGAGAAGATGGTGGCATTGGTGTTGGGAAAGGCACAGAAAGGCAAAAATAAAGGTCTATAAAGGGACCCAAATTAGGCCAAACTCTCCGTGGTCCAAGTTTGGCTAAGACACTACTTGCCGTGGTTGAATCCAAGTCCCATCAACATTGAGCCTAACTTGGATACGAGATCGTTTGATAGGGGCTTTGGAAGGCCGATTACTCTTGAAAATAATGGATGAAGTTTCGTTGGATTTGGGCCCTAGGTTGATTCCATTGTGATGCAAATGAATCTCTTTTTGCTTCTGAAATTAGTATGATAATAGTAATGATTAAAACAAGAAGACATATCCATGACGGCTGAACAGTCAGTCACCTTATCCTGTTTTATCCATACTTCATTTCTTCTGTGTGGTCCACTTATGGGATTGAGGGCACAATTGGAATGGTCAAATCTGACGGACTCGATTATATCAATATGATATGGGGGATGACGCCACCACACACGTAGGATGTGTTTGATAAATTAGGCACCGCCCCGCCCAAGGCGACACAAGACTCAAATCTGATTCCAAAAGCCTCCTAACTTACGAGAAGAATGCGTCAAAAGTTTGTTTCAGTGGTCCACCATTGTCCCATGTAACATTTGTGCCTAACAACTAGTTAAGTGCATTAAATGAAAAATACCCACTAAAATCAATAACATACTGAATATGTTTTCGTATTTAAAGTATCATTCACTCTTTTTCCATTTCTCTTTTGATCTTTTTTATCTTTTTAAACTCTTTTAAGTACCATGCCAACATAGCAATGGGTGTATGCATTCCTCTCTTAGCATGAATTGAGGGTTTGTTTGACAAGTTTTTTTTTTTTAATCTATTTGACTTAAAAAATGACTCAAAGAAAATGTATGAAGGTGTTAGACCATTTGAAAAAAATTATGTGGTTGTTTGATTATACTGACTTTAAGGTCCTTTTTTTTTCAAAATGTAACAAAAAATCTAACATGTTTTTTTCATATGGACATGCATGTCTCAAACAATTATACAATGTTGATTTTTTTAAAATAAGATTCCTCATACACCTTTTAGTATATGATAGGTTTATCTATGCTACTTTTAATGCATAACAACTGTACCCACATAACTATCAGTATACGAAATTATTTGGGTTTTAGGAGAATCAAACATACCGAATGGTCTATTTTTAAAAGGATTTAATTAAATTGCTCTATTTCAAATAGATATAATCCAATAAGCTCTATTCGATTGTATTAGACTTGCCAAACATTGCTCTATTATGATTTGATTTGGCACATGGCATTGAGTTTGTTAGGTTTACTGGCTTGACTAGATAGACATTAAGTTCTATTCATCTAAAAAAGGAAAAAGAGATAAATTTTTTAGATGTTGTCAACTGTCTAAAATAAGTCTGTCAAAAAAATGGACCTACAAGACAAAAGAAAAAGCTTACAGTTTAATTATCTAGTTTGTGACTTTAGATAAAATGATTATCAATATTTATTTGGTTTGACTTTTTGGGCAAATAGATAAATTTCATAGGTTGATACACTCCACAGGCCCACCCAAGGGCGCAATTTTGGAAAACAAAGAGTAGGCCCATAGATCAAAGCCGTCCTTGATCCAAACTCAAATCCCTTTTCAAAAGCACATTAACTTTTTGAGGCCTACTTTGGTGCATGTCAACCACACATGGAAGGAGGGTAAAGACGAAATGGCATCGATTATGAGTTTGCCAAATATCACTTACATAAATTTACGTGGATAATCTAAGAAGACGAGGCATATTGTTGGAATTTATTTTCAGAAACTTTTGTTTTATGTGGGAGGGAAGAGGAGTGTATTAATCACTTATTTATTTTTTTTTATCAAGAAAAACTCGATTTCATGGCGTATGTCAAGAGATTTTAGTGATTTAATAGAAGTTTGGAGGGGGAGTCCCTTTAGAGGGAGTAGTTCAATCTTTTAGAGAATGATTCCATTCTCTATTCTATGGTCAATTTAGAAGGAAAGAAATAGTAGGATCTTCAAAAGTGAGTTGAAAACCAAGGAGAATATTATTTTCTACATGTTTTCTTAAAACAGCTAAATAGGGAAACACTAAAAAAGAGTTAAAGCATTTAATCATGGATAATATCTCCAATAATTGGATGTTTGTTTGGGGCACAATCGTACTAAGAAGAAACCTACAGTTACTTGATCTTTGCCCTCTCATAATGTTATTAAAGTTAATGTGGATAGTACAACAAGAGAAAAGTTAAGTCCAGTAGGTATCAAGGTGTCCTAAAGGAATGCAAAAAATAAATTTTGTTTATACGCTAAGGAATGCAAAAAATAAATGTTTTTTATACGCTCAAAACATGTAAGACGAGTCAAAGACATCAATTCTTATTTGACTATTTGAGTATGGACCTTAGTCGTCACTTGTCCTCACCCCATGGCTGATATACTTCACCTGAGGTCTCTTACCTGACTTATGGGGTAGGGTTAGGGGTAGGGGTAAAAGAGAGAGAGAAAGAGAAAGAAAAACAAGAGGGAAGAAGTAGTTTGGGTAGTCCGCGGAGCACTGCAAGCGCCGGCCGCCGGCTTCTCATCCCTATAACTGCCCCCTCCCTTCCTTCTTCCTCCTCTCTCGCGGAGAGAAGAGGTAAAAATAAGAATAAGATTCTCTCTCTCTCTCTCTCTCTCTCTCTCAGCTCTTCTTGATCACAGGATCGGAAGCTAGATTTATTTCTATCAACGCATCCAGGCCGCTGATCTCGTTGGATAGGGACGGCTTGGATCGCAGGGGAGGATCTCTGTGGTGTCGTGGAATCGGAGAATCGTAACGGGATCGGGAATCGGCGTCGATGGGAGTGGTATCGGACGTGGAAGGCGCTGCTAGGCGGTTCTGGCTCAGATCTCATAGGGAATCTGTCTTGGCGGCGTATACACCATTCGTCGTGTGTTTAGCCTCGGGGACCCTCGATTTAGATTCCTTCCGCCACTACATCGCGCAGGATGTCTATTTCCTTAGGGCTTTCGCTCAGGCGTGAGCTTCTGATTCTTCTTCTTCTTTCCTTTTGTTGGTTCATGTTAGGGTTAAAGTTGAAGATTCGGGTTTTTTTTTTTTTCTGCAATTTTTGAAGGTATGAGATGGCGGAGGAATGCGCGGATGATGATGATGCAAAGGAGGCCATATGCCATTTGAGGAGAGGTGTTTTGGAGGAGCTGAAATTGCATAATTCTTTTGTTGAAGTAAGAATTTGGAGATTTAGTTTTTTTTTTTTCAAAATTAAGAATTATTTATTTATTGGAGTTTTTACTTTTTTGCTTTACATTCTGTTTGTTGATTCAAAAGAAAAATTGAATCTTAAAAGAGCACTGTATTGAGTGGGAAAGGCTTTGATCCTAGTAGGAGTTATGGATAAATCAGGACACACCATCAGTTGTAGTTAGTGGTTGTGTAGAAATGAGCTGTTAGTAGTGTCAAGCTGTTTGTTATGTTATGCTGATTTTGCTGCATCACATCTTTTGTTTTGCAAAAGGTGTGTGTGCGCATTGCAACAAATGGCTGCTTCATGGAGGAGAGTTTTAGTTAGTAAATATAATGGGTCCACAATATAATGGGTCCCAAGAATGCATGATCCCATTGGGTAGCCAATGGGCTCATTCTTGTTGGTCTGTAATTATTAACAGTGGAAATATTTGATGCAATTTGGTCATAGGAGTAACACAACTGAGGAGTTGTCTTCGGATATGGAACCTAGAAGCCATCTGTGTTGGGTTTCTTGGAGTCACCACAAAGATCCTCAAGGTTAAAGGAATTCTCCACCTTCAATTTGCTTGTAGCCTTCACCAATTACAAGAGAAAGCAGGAGTTCTTTGCGCTTGGAAGGAAATTCTTCATTTGAAAATCGAAACTGCAACATACAGAAAATAACAGGCTTTGGGGTCCTATCACAAGTGTCGGACAAAAATCCTAGTTACATTTGGAGTTTGATTAATTTCCTGTGGTCAGTCCTTTCAAAGGAAAGGAAGTCTTTCAGAAATGTGATTGGCAATCCAACTAATGGCATTGACTGTTATATAACGTTTCCTTTTTTGGCGAACATTGACTGTTATATATCTTAATCAACATGACTGAGAAAATTCTAAATAACATGGCTATGGTTTAAATTATCATTCCCAAACATAACAAACATCACTTCCATGTCCTTGTTGTCTTGGTCATCGCCATTATACTACCCGTATCCCATTGATTCGGGGTTGGCAAATAGAGATGACTTCCAAGTCTTTGAGTTTCATTTAGGTGGGCAGAGGGTGGATTTGGGACTGGGCTTGCGGGAGTGGGGGTTTGGGGTGATGGATTGGGACTGCTAGGGTCATCGGTGATGGTGTAAGGGATGAACGGTGAACAGTGGAGCGATGACTTCTGGGAAAGACACTGGTTTCCCCGGCAACCGGATCTAGCTTTGATACCAATCTGGCGCAACCCCGGATCTTAGATCGGGTGTAGAACAATCTCCCGAAGGATTGTTCGAATCCAAAGAAGGATTCAAGCCTTAGGGCACAATAGAACTCACGTTGAACACCATCAAGAGAGAGAAATCTCACTGAAAACTGAATTTAATTGAATAAAAGCATGTCTACTACAATGGGATGCTCATTCGTATATAGGAAGGGCTAATACGAAATTAGGAAATACCTATCCTAAACAATCATGACTTACTAATTTAAATTAAGGAAGTCTTAATCTCAACTCATCATATAAATTGAAATAACTAATTACTAATTTAACTAAGGATAGGGATCCTTGAGGAGATCAAGGATCAATTGGGCTTGCAGGCCTTTGATCTGGTCCGGCCTGCATCGGCACCCCAATTGGGAACCCTAGATAATGAGAAGGAAGTTTACCCCTTTTACAATCTAATCTATTTTCCAATGTCTGAATGATGTCCCTACACCCACCAATAGATTTTTTGACAAATTGACCTTCAATCTTGAAGCAATCTGAAAAGACCTTAAGATTCTCTTCAAATATGCAATTCCTTCCCACTTTGTAGAAGAATATAAAATTGTGCATTTGCACATTGGACATGCGTGACTGCCTCTATTTCCTGTCTTGCTTCAGACCGCTAAGTCAAGCCAATTTCCTTAGCTTTAACAAGAAGAGTACCAAATGCTTCTGTTACAATAGTAAAAAGCAACGGAGACAATGCATCGCCTTGTCTTAGTCCTCTAGAAGCCAAAAATGGCATTGTTGGAGATCCATTAACAAGAGCTGAAAAAGATGTTGAAGGAATACACTCTTTGATCCACCCCGCCACCTTGTTCCAAAGCTGAATTTCCCCAACATTTAATCAACAAACTGCCAATATACATGATCATAAGCTTTTTCCAATTCTATTTTAAGGATTGCTCCCTCCTCCCTAACCCTTTTCCTTGAATGAAGAAGTTCATTTGCAAGCCATGCATGGTTCAAAATAGTGGCCACTACATAGCGGTGGCCTCATTATCGGCCGTAGTGGTTTAGGCCGCTACGGTATTTTGAAAATAGCGGTGCTACGATCTAAAACCTAGCAGATCCTAGAAATTTTAATTTTAAACATTATTTTTCCTATTTCCTCTCCTCAATAGCCTTTCCTAAAGTTATCTCTAACCTTATATGGTTTCACATCACTAAAAAAACATAAGGTTGTCTATTACACAATATTCAAAATATTTTGACCTCTTAAAAAACTCACACCACTACAGCGCTATGTATCACAAGCACTATGTATCACCTGTTAGTTATTATTTTGGCCACTGGCTGCTACGACTATTGCAGCCGCTATCTTATGACCCTTGTGTTGGGCTAATGATACGAGGAAGAGCCTCTCATAGCTTGTCAGCCAAAATCTTTGACAATAGTTTGTAGATGCACCCCACCAAGTTAATAGGTCTGAAATCCTTAAATGTAGCCAGATTTGGAACCTTTGGTATCATGCACAGAAAAGTAGAGTTAATTTCTGAATATGCATTCATTCACTTTTGTGCCATGATGCTCATCTTGATAATAGAGCCCTGATGAACCAAGAAGGATATGGAATAAGTTTAGATAGATGCAATGAAGAATCCAAGGAAGTTACACCAAGCAAGGTTAGGAAATTTGTTGTATTATTTATTTATTTGCTTTTCAGTTACCATAGGTAAAAGAAACATCAATATTGTGGAAAGCGTGCAAGGGACAAAGTCATGGTTTGAAATTCCAGACTAAACCGGGTTGACTTGGGTGAGTCGACCCTGTACTGGCTTCGACCAGAATGGAATTTCCCCAAAATTCTGGTTTAGTAATATTTTGAATATAATGTGGTTTATATATTATATATTACAGAAGCATTCACATTTGTATGCGTAGACAAGCTGGTGAGATTGTTGGTTGGTGTCTTGTGCCTCTGTTTGAGACCTCCGGGATGCAACTTTATCTAAAAATATCCTTATATTTCATGTATAAAAATGTATACATACTCAAAAACACCTGTTAGGACAAAAGGAGAAAAACTTTTGTTTCATATATATATATATATATATTACAAATAGGACCTTATACTTTTTCTTTTTATTATTTTTTAACAAATGCGCAAAATATCCATATATTTAATGTAACTAAAATGCGCACAACCTCAAAAAACATGCTTTCATTTCATATATCTATAAAATACAAATAGGACCTTATACTTTTTTATTGTTTTTTTTTTTTGCAAATGCGCACTTATATTTTAACAAGACCTTAAAAAAGGCTTTTTTTATTTGTATATTTACTAAAATCTCTTATAACTAGTAGTGAAATTGGGTAAAAGTTAATTAGATCCTCTTCTTTTTGTTTTTGACCAATGTACTTTTAAGAAGATGACTACTCCCTTGAATTAAAATATGAAAAATATAAGTTTGCCTTAAAAAAAATTGATAGTTATATATTACACTATCAGTGACTCAATGTTGAACCACTCTTTAAGTCTCATTATATTTAGATTGGATTATTGTTAAATAACTCAAGTTTTACAATTTTTCTAGTTTTCAATTATCTTTTTATTTTTATGATTTTTTATAGAATTTTTGAACACTTTTTAGGAATGGCACGAACTCATCCTGGTCCTGACCGGCATGAAGACTGACACTGAAATTTAAAACCATGGACAAAGTGCCTTTTTGGCTCCTCCTAAATCTTGTTTTTGTTAATATTAAATAGTTATAAAATTATTTGAAGACATAATTTAATGGTTGTTACAATGACTTTTTATGTTAGATGTTATTATTGATAATTTGATATAACTGCTAAGCTTGCTGTTCACACCTGGAAGGTTACCATCGTCACAACCATGAGGTTGCAGGTTGTCACCTTTTAAAAAGAAAATAAGATTAAAAAAAAAAAAAGTTGCATCACTGTCAGTTTTAAATTCGGCTTGTGTTTTCTTACCTCAGATAGCTTAAAGGTTTAACAAGCCATACAAAGGGAAACAATGACTGAATAACTGAATTTTGGTCATGATCAGAATTCATGTTGCTTACCCCAACAGAGTTGGGACTAGGCTTTGATAATGTGCCCATGCACTTTTGTCTTTCGCGTATATACATAATTGAAGAAGATTGATGGTGCAAGTATAGTTCTCTAAAGGAAATCAGTTATGTAGGAATGGGGCATTGACTTTGCAAAAGAGACGACTCCAAACTCTGCAACGGTTAAGTACACTGATTTCCTGCTGGCAACAGCAGCAGGAAAGGTTGAAGGAGAGAAGGGCCCTGGTAAAATTGCTACTCCTTTTGAGAAGACGAAAATTGCTGCATACACATTAGGTGCCATGACCCCTTGCATGAGGCTCTATGCATTTTTAGGCAAGGAGCTGCAGCCATTTTTGGGTCCTATTGAAACTGGTCATCGTTACAAGAAGTGGATTGACAGTTATTCTTCTGAAAGCTTTGAGGTTTGCCTTGTATTTGAACTGATTTTCTTGCTGTAACATTTTTCTGTAATCTCGAAAAGCTGTGCTTGTTGAAAATGCTAGCTTTTTACTCCCTTTCTGAACCAATGCAGGCATCAGCTTTGCAAACTGAGGAATTGCTTGACAAATTGAGTATCTCCTTGACTGGGGAGGAGCTTGAAGTCATAGGAAAACTTTATCATCAAGCAATGAAACTTGAAATAGACTTTTTTACTGCTCAGCCAATTGTCCAGCGAACTGTAGTCCCGTTGTCAGGAGTGCTGGCTCCAGCGGAGCAATGCCTTGTTTTATTTTCTGATTTTGATTTGACATGCACTGTTGTTGATTCCTCTGCTATTTTAGCAGAGATTGCTATAGTAACTGCACCCAAAGCTGATCTGGATGTACCTAAAACTCCACATTCTCGGAAGTCATCAGCTGATCTGAGGAACACATGGAATGCTCTTTCTGGACAATATACTGAGGAATACGAACAGTGTATTGAGACAATTATGCCCACTGAAAAAGGTAACTGTGTAACTGTTAGCAATGTGATTGTTATTTCTATTCAAAGTTGTTGTAAGTAAATACTTTTGAACCACCACTACTGAAAAAACAAAGATATATAGGAGGATAGAAAAAAAAAGTTAAAAAAAGAAGTGGAGAGGATATAGTAAAAGAGTTGTTTCATTTATGAAGTGGTCTTATATTTTTATGATTCCTGTCCTGTCTTTTCAGCTGAGGTATTTGACTATGAAGGTCTTTGCCAAGCTCTTGAGCAGTTTTCTGATTTTGAGAAGCGGATAAATTCTCGAGTAATTGAATCTGGAGTGTTGAAGGGCTTGAATATAGAGGACATAAAACGTGCAGGAGAACACCTAAAACTTCAAGATGGTTGCACCGGGTTTTTCCAGACGATTGTAAACAAGGAAGAGCTGAATGCAGATGTCCACATACTTTCATACTGCTGGTGTGGAGATCTCATTAGGTCAGCTTTTTCATCAGGTACTTCTTTCTTTTCACTTTTAAATTTAGAATTTGTAAAATCCTTTTTATGCCACTGCAAAGCATTTTAAGTGGCTCCTCCTCCTACTGGAATTCCCTTTCTTGCTGTTCTGATAATGAAACAAAGAGTTTTGGAATGATTGCCTTTAATGAATCTGTCAATGCTTGCATTATGCTCAAAATATGACTGTTTGATCTTAATATTTTTTTAGGGAGAACTTTTTATGGGGTTCATTACTAAAATAACTCCAAGTCTCCAACAAAGACTTCTAGAAGCCAATGATTTAATCAGGACTGTATAACAAGCTTCTCCAATCCTTTATAGAAAATGGGTCATAACTTCTCCAATCCTTTTCAGAATCATACATATTGGACTTTTTGGATATGCAATTGATAATGCATCCGAAACACCTAATTTCATGTCATTCAGACATCCTTTAACACATGAATAGTTGCCTATCTTTGAAAAGGAATTTAAATTCTGAAAAAAATGAGGCTCCTGACATGATGTGGATGGTGGACTCTAATAGAAAGCACCATTCTAATCGCTATTTCGACATGATGCCATTGAGAATAGTGCATATGTTCTTCACATAGAGCCCATACATGTCATATGGGATGGGGAACCCCTATGAGTCTAATGTGGTGGCACCTATGTTTCGGCATACATCATTAAGAACGGTAGGAGCTTTGCTGTATCTGTTTCAAAATATGGAGAACTTGTTGGAGGATCTGAGGAGATTTTTTTTTTTATCGGTAGACTGAGGAGACTTGCGACCACTTTTTTACATGTTTCATCCCATATGGGAAAGCTTATTATGATTTTTTAATGGATTTGGCTTGGTTTCATTTGGTCTACTTTTATATCTTTTGGAGGCCAATGTTATGAAGAATCAAGACTCAGTTATGTGGAAAATCTTGATGTTACTTGATTAGATTAAAACATTAGTGATGATACTTGTAGCCATCTTGAACATTTGGATTGAAACGTATATAGGGAGAAACCTTACTTTACTTTGTAGCAAGTATGTACTATTTGGATCTCCTTCCCACAGTAGATGCATGGATTGTTGCAGTGAAAAAGTTTCAAACCATTGTAAATGCTAGTAGTTCAGGTCTGTCAGAGCTTAGAGCCCCAAATGCTAACAGGACTCAAACAATGAGAATAGTTATGTAAAGCTCATCGCCATCTCCCATGATGGTTAAAGCTGGTTTTACCAATTCAGCTACCATCTATATTCAATGCAACGAAGGCATCTGATTACCCCAGTTTTATCAGTTTCCTTGGCCTGTCCAGTAAAGCATCCCTATTCTGGTGGATTTCATATTACTCATTCAAATTGACTCTTGCCTCTCTTGCCTAATGAATAATGATTAATCATGCGGTGATCCTTGCCATTAGCAATTTAATGGATACCTTCCTATCAGAAATTTTAACGTCATTATCGAAGCCTTGTCTCAACTATGTTGGGGTAGGCTACATGATTTATATTTCTCCATTCCGATCTATCCTCAGCTAGATCCTTAAATAGGTTGCCATTCTTCATATTTATCATTATTACTCCCATCCATATCCTCTTTGGCCTACTTCTTTTCCATGGTGAGCCATCAACCTGAATAGAATTTTTTTCCTTGACTAGTGTCATTGCTGGCTTGCATTGGACATACCTGAACCATTTGAAATGATCCTACTTGAGATTTTACATCTCCTTAAATAATACTCAAGCGATAGCTAACAGGTGCCTGTTTCCATAGCACTTGTCCTCTTGGCCTAAAAAGACCCAAACTCCCGTCATCTAAGAAGCATGGACACGGACACGGGACATAGATACGACAGGATACGGATACGCCGACACGGCATTTCTCAAAAAAGTAGGACACGGACACGTCAGGGGACACGTTAATAATATATATTAATATATATAATCATCTGCTAAAAAAATATCATTTTAACTTTTTAAATCAATTTAGCAATTAAAAAATAAAAATTCAAATACCAACTAACAAACATATCAAATAATTAAATATCAATACAACACTAAAACATAATTCATAATCATTAAACATGAAATATCCACAGTTCCATAAAATCCATATAAAGAAAAGGGCGGATTAGCTCTTTCCCCTCTCTAAAAAAAAAAAAAAAAAAAGAGAAAAACAAAGCCTATCTTGAGGCCTATTCTTTAGTGAAATATTTATTTGTCTTTAGCTTGTGATATGATTAATACTTACAATCATACATTTTTCCATGATAAAAAATTGTCATATATAAAGTTTACAAGTTTTAATCACCACATGTTAACAAAGTGTTCATTGTTCAAGAGATATCAGCCACATGTTTATTTTTTAGTCATAGACACGGGCTAAGAATTGTGGGACACGTTGCAAAAAGAGCGTTGAACAAGTGTCCGAAATTAAAATTTTTAGTTCTTAATTATAGACACGGCTAAATAGTATCGGATACGTGTCCGAGAGTATCCGAGGAGTGTCGGTGTCCGACATGTGTTCGACACGGACACGTCACTTTCTTAGAAGTGTCCGTGCTTCTTAGCCCGTCATTCATGATGATCCTTAAGGTGAGAAGAACAGTCCAGAATGCAGGAACAAGCTTTAAAAAAAAAAATTTATGGAATAGACATGGACAGCGATGGGAAATATGTCTATCCTGAACATGAACAATTGTGGTTATTCATTTGGATTCTAGCTACACTTGATGATCCTCTCTGATATGTGGGCGGCATAGCCCATTGGTTTTGGGAATCCTAGCTCCGAGCTTTTACAAAAAGATTTTGAAGACATTGTCGTAGATGTAGATATATATGGACAATATTCATGTGCATGTTCCTCACCCTTTTTTTTTCATGAGAACTCTAGGTGGGGCTCATCTATCGCTCAATCCAAACCTTGCAATACATAGAGACCCCTTGATAGCCACATGTGATACACCCCAAGTTTTGGTCAGATTCGAATTTACTAGACCGTTGGATTGACTATGCACCGATTTGAATGAATTGGATTTTTGGGCCACGGATGATGGGGTTAGGGACATGTGATTGGGGCCAAACTTGATACCTAAGGTGGCCCTGCATGGTTTTTTCCATCCCCTCCGGTCTCATCTCTTGGTGGGTCCACGTGGGCCCCACAAAGGAGTATGTACGGTCCCTCTGCAAGGGACGTATGCACAGGAAGATCCCTCATACATATATATATCCCTATATTCATTAACCTTTAAAAAAATTAAAATGTTAGCCATTATTGAATGAGGCATTTCCAAGCGGCTAGTCACTTGAAGAGGTGTGTGTTTTTTATTGCAGCCCAATTCGGGTGGGGATATGTCATATCTAATGGGTTGTTTTTGGAATGGAGAATTTGTGGTAGTATCAAAATTCCTATAGGCCCCAACATTGTTGGGTTGGGACAAGGCTTTCATTATCATCAAAACCTTGTCCCAACTATGTTGGGGTCGGTTATATGAATTTTGTTTTTCCAGTCCGACCTTTTATGAGCTAAATCCTCAGATAAGTTAAACTTCTTTAGATCTGATTTTATGAATTTTATTACCTCTAGCCACGTCTTCTTCGGCCTATCCTTTCCTTGTGGTGGGCCATCTACCTGTATAGCTAAGTTTTTTCTCATTGGTACCACTACCAACCTATATTTAACATGCACAAAGAAACTCAAATGAGTTTCTTTAATCTTATCCTCTATTGATATTACCCCTGAATGCTTTTGAAAGTGCTCATTTCTAATTTTTTCTTTTCTTATTTTACTATGCATCCACCTTAACATTCTCATATCTGCCACCTCCATTTTATGGATATGCTACTTCTTGATTGGCTAACATTTTGCCCCATAGGTCATAACTGGCCTAATCAATGTCCTGTAAAATTGTTTTTTCAATTTTGTTGGTATTCATATGTCACAAAGTACTCTAGAAGTAAGTCTTCACTTCAACCACCCCGCTTTTATCGTCTGTTCAACATCTTCATTAATCTCCCTATCTTTAATAATTATCGAGGCAAGATACCGGAAGGAATCTCTATTTGTTATCTGATTGGCTTCAATTCTCACAGTGGTTCCAGCTCTTTGTATATGCCTATTGAAGTTGCACTCCATATATTCGGTCTTTGTATGATTTATTTTAAAGCCTTTGGATTCAAAAGCCTTTCGCTATCTCTCGAGTTTTTTATTTACATCATCTCTTGATTTATCTATCAATACTATATCATCTGCAAGCAACATACACCAATGTATCTGTTCTTTCAGTGGTTAACTCATCTTGCAAAGAGATAAGGATGTAAGTCTCACCTGTGATGCAAACCTATAGTCATTGGGAATGCACATACCTCTCTATAGGTAGTTCTCACGCTTGTTACCACTCATTCATACATGTCTTTAAAATTTTCAATATAACCTCTTGGAACATTCATTTTCTTCAGCTCTCACCAAATCAAATCTCTAAGTATTTGTCGTAAGCTTTTTCTTGATCTAGAAAAACCATATGCAGATTTTTTCTCTTTGCTCGATAATTTTCTATTAGTTGCCTAAGTGAGAAGATAGCTTTCATAGTTGACCTCCCTGGCATAAAATCAAATTGATTTTCGATAGTCTTGGTTTTTTTTCAAAATCTTTGCTCCATTACTCTCCAATGGATTCATAGTATGACTTATAAGTTTAATCCCTTATAGTTGGTAAAATTTTGTTTATCTCCCTTATTATTATATATAGATACTACAATACTTCTTCTCCATTCATATGGCATTTTCTTTGTCATTAATATCTTATTGAAGAGTCTCGTTAGCTAAACTACCCTAACTCTCCTAAGCGTTTCCAAGCCTCTGTCAGAATGTCATCTGGATCCGTAGCCTTTCCTGTCTTCATTCGCTTTAATGCTTCCTTCATTTCTACCACTCTAATTCTGCTGAAAAAAGTATATTCTCCTAATGAAGTATCCTCGCTTCTTGTATCTCCTATATTTTCTTCATTTAAAAGCTTCCTAAAATATTCCTTCCACCTTTCTTTGATATTGTTGTCCTTTACTAGAACCTTTTGGTCTTTGTCCTTAATACACTTGACATGACCTAAGTCCCTGCTTTTTCTTTTCCTTATTGTTGCAAGTTTGAAAATATCATTCTCTCCTTTTGTTCCCAACTTATTATAGAGGTCATTATATGCTTTGGACTATGCGCCGCTTACTATTTTCTTAGCTTATTTCTTTGCCTTCTTAACATATCATAGTTTTCTATATTTCTAGTCCTTTGCCGAACTTTGTTGTAATGTCTTTTCTCTCGAACAATTTCTTGATAGTTTTAGACTCGGTGTTTTCTGTACCAAAATGTAGCCCCACTTTCCAAATAGTAAAGATAAAAGAGAGTTGCATTCTTGCTGCCAAATCTGTCTGTATCTATGCGACCCTTGTTCATGTTTCTTACATTGCCTTTATGCAGAAATGGTATGTGTGTTTCTGAAACTTCAGCTGCTGTCCTTTTCAGCCACTTTTAATACCATTAGTTAGCCAGACATAATAATATTGCTGCTTATTAATAACGTATTTAACACTGAAATCATGATACTTCTATACAATGGATGTAACAGTAACACCATCTCATTTTGAATTGTAGTGTAACACTTTAGGGGTATAACATGGCAGCTTTAGCAAAGAAAGATTGGGTCTCCATCTGATGAGGGATAGTCTTATACATGATATTTAGATGTAAAACCAGCATACAAGAGTCTGAAGAGTAAAAAAGTGTCTGGATCTTGTTGGATTTATCATGATTAATTATTTCATATTGTATTCATATGTTTTTGCAGCATATATGTATACAATGAAGACCAGCTAGTATCAATTTTGATTGGCATAAGATTTGTACACCCCCCAGTATGATGCCAAAATGCATGCTAATCATGGAGGTAGGGTTTGATGTGGATTGTGTTCCAAGTGTTACACCCCTTGATTTTAAGGCCTAAAATGGTTAGGTACACTTATTTTTTACAATTTTGTCCAAATGGTGATATGATGGTCCTATCAAGAGTCAAATGGGGTTGGTGCCTATTCAAGGCACTAAGGCAGGTATATGTGAGGATATAGATGGTTATAGGTGGGCATCATTGTACAAGAAGTGTGGTGTATGACAGTGAGATTAGGGGTTGATGCCAGTTCGTTCTTATTTATGCAGTTGATAATCAATAATGTATTATGAAATATTATAGACACAACATATAATGAATATTATAGAAAAATAGTTAGATACAGCTAGAATCATATCCTATACATTTATCCATATATACAATTTTTGTTATCTGACCACCATTGGTTGTAACTGCATCTTTCTTATGTTGTTGCATCATAGTGCTGTCAGGTGATTGAAATGTTCTTTTATTTTTTTTCAATGGTGAGCAGGTGGTCTAAATGTTTTGAAGGTACACTCAAATGAGTTTACATACAATGAATCTCTTTCAACGGGAGAGATTGTGAAGAATATGGAGTCTCCCATGGACAAGGTTCGATCCTTCAAGGACATTTTGAAAAACTGCAACAATGGCAAGCATTTATCTGTTTATATTGGAGACTCAGTGGGTGATCTGCTCTGCCTGCTTGAGGCAGATGTGGGCATTGTTGTGGGATCAAGCTCTAGTCTAAGAAGTGTGGGAAGTCAGTTTGGTGTTTCATTCGTTCCGCTGTTTTCTGGCTTGGTGAAGAAACAAAAAGAAATAGATCAAGGGGACCCTTGTAGTTGGAAGGGTTTGACTGGCATCCTCTATACAGTCTCTAGTTGGGCTGAAATACATGCCTTTATTTTGGGGCCATAGAATTATTCTTGGCATTCTTTCCATCTTGTTTCCTTGACTAGAACATGTTCAGGAATTGATTATATAGGCATAGATATTAATGGTGGCTAATTTTACATAGAGCCACAGTGTCAGCTGTTTCTTTTTTCTACAGGGCTGCCTTTGCATTTCAGAACTTTGGTTCTGCATATGATTTTTGGTATGTGCAATCTCTTCATCTCATTTGAGCTATATCTTCTGTGCACTCTTTGCTTTTTGATGAAAACTTTCTGTAATTGTTCAGGTATTGGAAGCACCAAAACCAAAGATCCATGCTGTGGGCAAATTTGTTTGTTTAAATAGATTTGTTGTAAGTACTATTCTTTAATTGCTATTCGATTTGTGGGGGTTGTCGGGATGCTCAATTGGAAGATTATGTGTTTATTTTTCCTTCCTTTTTTGTCTCTTCCTTAAAATCACTTAAATTGTCATCGACCCTCATTCAGGCTTCCATATACATCCTGTCTGGGAATGAGAATGTAAATCCTCCAATATCTGCGTATTTCTTTTATCCTAGAATCCCCATTGAAGAATAGCTTATTATACTGTTGGTTATTTTGCTGTTTGAAAATGTAAGGGAATGTCCTTGTTTTTTTTGATGATGAGGACTGCATGAAGATTTGGTTTCTGTATTAATTTGGTTGTTTATTTCTTCTCTGTATCATTCCAATTTTATTGGATGCCTCCGAAAAGACAACTTGTTTGTTTATGATAATCTGAAGATCTCGTCATGGTTGTTATGATTGAAGCTTCACATGGAATTAAATGTGCCATAAAGTTAATTTGTTGCTTCTGCGACTGCCTCAGCTTGATTGAGAGAGACCTAGGACCTGTTCCCAGCAGCCAGTCCCTGTTACAAAAATAATTGGAGACAATGGGTGTATGTATAGACTATAGAGTTATATTGTTGAAAATTGAGGTTATAATGGCTGTGTAGTAAATTCTGAAAATTGATGTCATGGCCTGTGGCCATTGCGGCCTATTGCAATATGATTTTTTCCTGAAAAATCAGGAAAAAATTCAATGAATTCAGAATATTAAATGAGTCCTTGTATTGATTTTTTAATTCATTATGACAGATTATGAATTACTACTTTATCTTTCCTCTCAAGTGATGGTCATCTAGTGTCGGCAAAACTAAATAACCTTATACAAATTTAATGACTGAGTGAAACTTCTTTTATAAGTGTTATACGAATATTGGTAAAAATCATATATTGTGCTATTGGAGTAGATGTATGTAATCAATAACTATTTTAAAGAAGTATATATGTAAAAAGTTATAGCAGTGAGTCAACCCAAAGGTATTTAAATTGAAGACTAAAAGTTAAAATATGAAGGGTGCTGCTCCTGTGAGAACCATGCCAACCACCTAATGGGGTCCGCATGGGGCTTCACAAATCATGGACAGAGAGGTGATTGAAAGATCCAACAGGGACCACTTTCAAATCAAAATAGAACCCAATCGGATCGCTGTAGCCCCTTTATTTGTGGCCCACAAGTTTAACAACTTTTTATTAAGTATAAAATTTAACCCTTGATTTAACTTTTTAGTTCATTTGGATGGGTGCAAACTTATGAAATTCAGTCCCATGTGTGTAGATAGCTTAGATGGATTATAAGGTGGACCTTACTAGAAGTTTTGACTAAAATAGCATTTCTCAAATATAAATGTATAAAAAAATAGAAGAATCTTTATATATATATATAGAGAGAGAGAAAGAGAGAGAGAGATACTCGGATAGATGCAGCAGTTGTTGGCACGAGGTTGGTAATAATTGTCTTGTTCACATGCAAATGGTTGATGAGGTTTGAGTAAATAGAAAGGGTAGAAAGAAGTACAGGATTGGAGGTGGTTGATGAGGTTGAGTAAATAAAAAGGAAAGAAAAGAAGAACAGGATTAGAGGCTCGCTGTGGTTGTGGGTGTGGTTGTTGGAAGAAGGGATGCGAAGGTGGGTCTTTAATATACGACTTTCGGTTTAATATTATATGTTATTTTTATCATATAGGCCTGGCGCTACTAAGAATTAGATAGAGTTCAGGCCGATTAGCATTTGCATCTCACTCTCCCAAATCATCCGAGGTGTTGGCTAGCATTTGAATGATGAGCAATTCAGATATTGGATATGAAGAAAGCCTGTCATGGCGTGGACTGGGATCTCTTATGTGATGCACTTGAGAGGTTTGGCTGCTCCCATAAATGGATTAGCTAAGGGAAGGATGCATAACCAAAAACTACTTTCTTACTCAGTCCTCATTGAATGGTTCGCTGCTACTTTTAAGAGCTCGAGAGGCTTATGTCAAGGCGATCCCATCTCCCCTACCTCCTCAGAATAAGGTATGATCGGATAGAAGCCTCATTAGAAGTTGAAATAGATGGGAAATGGGTAAGTCCCAAACATAACACTCATACAGACTGGGATTGATCCACTGTTTTTTCTGTGGAAGGGAGCTGTATTACCAACTAATTTTTTTATGGTGGAATCTGTCACCCATTTCCAACTTTGAATTCATGGATGATAGGTACTGTAGTCTTCTTTGAGAGCTGGGTAGCCAAAGCAAGGGAAGACAAGATCTTGGAGGTATAAAAAAAAATCATATCAATTGGTTAAGTTTGATTAAAGCAACCTCCTGTGTGCTAATGTAGATAGCCAAAAAGATCATTAAGTCAGAAGTTAGGTTGTTTGAGGGGGCATTTTCATCTAAGTAAATGATATTCCTCTTTTCCACGAGAGGTACTTGAGATTTGTGGGACTCTATCCTTGACCTAATGACGCATAATCTTGCTTAATTCTATTGGAAAGGTACTATTTTACTCAAGTTGGCTTTGATTATACTTTATTCAAGTTGGAAAGATGACTTATAAAAATCTTTGATGGATATGAATGCAAAGGCTCAGACTTGCGGCATAAAATCTATGAATGTTTCAACAAGTAGGAAGCTCTATGGATCTCTTCGCCTTTTGTCTTATCTATAGGAATATCGAGTATCAAACCCTCAGGCTTCTTTATTTTTATATGGACAAGTCCCAAAGAACCACACCTCGTTGAGACTTCCTTCCCAAGAAACTCACATCTACTAATCCTATTGGAAGTCTTATTTGTAGGGACATATCAAGTCTTTCTTCAACTGGGATTGTAGTCTTTGTTGGGCTTTACCCTACTTGATTTGACGTGGGACCCATGTCATGCAGGTCACACAATTTCCTATAATCTCGAACTTGGCATGAATGCCACGCACATCAAACATATCTTAGTCTGATGTGCATCACATGTCTTGCAAATACCTCTATAATCAAAGACTCAATGAGAGCATTAACCATCAATTCCTTTGAAGGTATATAAATTTTTTTTGTCTTTCTTTTCATCCTTTTCTTTGATAAAGTTATACTTTATCTCAGTGTCCTTCAATCAACTATTAACCTTTTGCTCATTCACTAATGAAATGTCCGACGTGATGTCTACACTCATCAGGACATGCTTTTTCTCTTTGATTACTTCCAAATCACGAAGGAAGTGTTTCAACCAAAGAGCCAACTAAATTGTTGTGTTGTAAGCTATATACTTTGCTTTGACTGTAGATAGGCTCTAAACATAGTTCTAGAGGTTTGTTTCTTATTAACTTAAGAAACTGCACATTTTCTAAGTGTAAATACATAGTAGGTCATTGACTTTCTCTAGTTGAAATCATCACATCTGACCTGATCAACATCTCAGTAGCCATGCAATTTCAGGACTTTACTCTGATGACAGGGGCAAATATTCATAATTTCTTTGATGAATGGCATAATCCTCTTAATAGCATACCGATGTTATAATTATAGGTTACTTAAGAATCTACTTACGAGACCCATAACAAATACAAGGCCTAGTCTCATACACAACATTGCATCCATGAAGGTTCACACAATTTGATCATAAGGTTTTATTTTCATCACTTCCTTATTTTGTTTGTTTGTGGGTTCCTGATCGCTTTATTATTTTGTGCTCTTATAGATGGGAGTGTCATTGATTTGCACATAGCCATATCAAATCATTTCAAAACAGTTTTCCATTACGAGATTTGTGATAAAGTTAATAGCATTTTTGAATGATTAGTGGCTATTTCAATGCCAAAGATAATTTCTGCCTCACTCATGTCTTTCACCTCGCATCTTAACTTTAACTTGTATTCAATTTCCTTTATAACTTTCGATTTACTACCAACATCCAAAATGTCATCAACATATAATGACAAACATAAACAACTACTCCCACAACGCTTAATGTATAAACACGTGTTTGCACTATTGTAGACAAATCCTATTTCACCTATGGCCTTGGTGAAATTTTCTATACTATTATCTCGAGGCTGGGTTATTAATCTTCCGTCCGGTCTCTTCTGATTTCCTATTTCTTATTGCAATAGATGCTTATGAGGGTTGGAAAATCAATGGAGATCTCCCACATGGAAGGTTGAGCAATGGGTGTTGAGGATAATGGAATGATTTCTAAAGTTAAGTGGGAAAGTTCTTCTTCCTGCTACAAAATAAAATATTATCTTTAAGGTGCTTGGTATCGGCCGAAATAGAATCCAAGCCTCCTACAACAACGTAACAAGGATCGAAGGGATTGGTGAAAAGGAAAATCCTCGACTAATGTCGTGGAAATATATCATCCTTAACACAAGAAAACCTCAAAAAAATAATAATGCGCATATACTTCTACGTAACTCGTTCAATTGTTAAGAACACCCTATGAGAAAGGACTCGAGAAACTCTTTCTTCTTTTTTCCCAAAAAAGAGCTTTGAAAAACTTTTTATCATAACAACGAACCCTTGAGAAAAATATGAGAGAGAGAGAGAGAGAGAGAGCACATGATCTCAGCCGATATCAATACAGATGCAAGTTAGTATACCTGTTTCAATTGATACCTGGTATTATATTGGCAAATATACAGCTTATTAATCGATGTTTTAAACTATAGTCATTCTTCTTTGTATTCGATCTTTGGCGCTCATTTGGATTTTGGTAAAATATACAGCTTATTAATCGATGTTTTAAACTATAGTCATTCTTCTTTGTATTCGATCTTTGGCGCTCATTTGGATTTTGGTAAACTAAGTGCAGGTTAATCGGTTTATGCATAAATGATGTTTCATGCATTTGGATAACAAGATGAGTTACATATAAGCTACTAATAAGTCCAAAAAATTGCATATTATTCTCATCGTTTCATGTATAATTATGGACTTATTTTGGATAAAATCATTGAATCTCATAAAATCATGCATCATAGCTTTGAAAGTTAATTTCATGTGAAACTTGATTTAAAATCATATAATTTGTATGTTTTTGTTGAAATTATTCTTTTGGATTAGTGTACTATCCTCTTGAATAACTTTTGATTGACACATAAAGTCATGTATTTTATTTACACTACTATATAGTACACAAAATTTTGAGCAACATAGCTGAGTACTAGTGTTCATACATGGTGAATTAGGTCCCATGCATTGCACTATAATTTTCTACATGAAATAATTATTGTTTAATTTATTTTTATTTTTTTTAGAAAAATCAAGAGAATTGGAACCCATGCGAAGAGAAAAGTCAAGAGGAAGCTAGAGGAGAAATTCAAAACAGAAAATAATTGAAGAATATAAAGACCACCTCGTGGGGTCCACATTGGGCATGATTCCCAAGGTGGCATGCCCCATGGGGAGGGCCTGTTTTGGTTGCTACTCAAGGAGCTTCCTAATATTTGGGAAAACTCAAAGTTCCAAATTTGAATTGAAGAGTCTAAAAAGAAAAGAAGATTGTAACACTTGGAGGTCAATCAGTCAAAGAAGGAAAGAGAGAAATGACGCTTTTGAAATTTTTTTTGATTCAGAAATGCATTTTTGACAGTTTTGAAATGTTTTTTACTAAAAATCATGACTTTGGAAAATCTAACTTTTTTCCTTCTTATTCAGTACAATGTTCAAGAGAAGTTTTTGGTTAAAATATGTTATAGTTTTTACAATATTGGCTATTTTTTGCCCAGACGCACCATTTCAATAATTTTGAATGATTAAGAAAGAGGGGATGCAATGCCACAAGTGGGACATCTAAGGAGACCCACCAGCAATTGCGCGCCCTTTGTGGGGCCCACTTGTGTCTGAAAAATTACAAAGCTCTTCCCTTTCGAAGACTTCCTAAGAAGAGATGGGGCCCATGGTGGAAATTCCCAATGAAGCAAGGAGGTGGAAACAAATTAGAACGTCTTGTTTAACAAGAAGCAATGCCAGGAAAATCTACTCCACATGCCTTCTATCCTCTCTCTTCGTCCCTACTTCCCCAAGTGGTCAAGCCACTTTGGCTGACCACCCCTTGGGGGTGCTCTACCCATTCCGCCACCATCCTGACCTTATTCAAGAGATGATGAAGTTGATCGTGAAGGAAGGTTAGATTCCTTTTTCTAGGGAAAAGGATGATATTTTCCGTATTTTTATTGGTTTGAGCATGGATTGGACTAATTATATCAGAATTTATTTTGTAATTGTAATGTAAAAGAATGGTTTATGGTGATAGTTGCTTAAATTCACAAATTCTTTGATGACTTATTTTATCCGTGATATGTGGCATGCTGAGAATCACTATTGGGTTTGCGCAAAAAAAGATCTATTGTGAGGTGAATGATTGAAAAACCATTCTAAAAGCGAGTTGCTTAAAATAACCAATTTGTTTTTTTTTTCTGAAATGGATTTACATCTATTTGGAAAATTTTATTTTCATTGCTATTTCTTTTTATTTTGATTCTGATTTTATTTATTTATTCAATACAATTGGTTGTTTTAACTTCGTTTCTTTGGTTGCAGCATAATTTTTAGAAGTAGAATTTGTAGATCTAGGTTTTCATATTATTATTTTATTTTAATTGGGGTGTACTCATTGTAATTAAACTCCTCCAAGAACCCAATTAATGTATAGATTTCTAATTAGGCTAGAAGTAGAGTTTAGTTAGGATAGCTCAAGTATGTTGCTACTACATACCTTATGGATCGACCTCGGGCTCACTGAGTTATTACTGTGTTCATGATGCCCCTACACTTGGGATAACGATCAGCTACAATTGCTCATAGTTTGCCTTGTTAAATATTGTTATGGATTTGAGGAAGGCCCTTGGTATTGCAATATCATAGAAATCATCATATGCTTCACATTTCTTCCATTAAATAGCGATCAAATAATCTCTCATTCAATGAAAAATGAATTAAAAGCCATCAAATTAAGGTTATTTGCTAGCCATTAATGAATCATCACCATTGGTTTCTTCAATTTTAACCACTGTTTGAAATAGATTTTTAAAATTTGCTAGGAATTCAATCTCATAAAACAACTTAATTGTATTAAAAATGACCAAAAGTGTATTGCTTATTCTTAAAAGATAAGATATCTAAATATACATTTGTCCCATGTTTTCTCTAGGTGTACAATAGAACAATGACAGCTAAGTTTCCTTTCTACAATTATTATCTTTAATAAGCAATAGACACTTTTAACATATTTGTAGTTAGAGTTTTTCTATCAAGACTATATGCTAAATAATTTTTTATATTTTCCTTTTCACTTTGCCACAGTCTAATAGTGTCATTTCTAATAGTATTTCTAGAAATCCTTTTAAATTGTGGATTTAGGCCATTTTGAATTTATTCTTTAAAAAATTCGTTTTTAACAAAAGCAAATGATAATTCAGCTAGTATAATCATTTTTACAAGTAATTGTCTAACATTAGTTGCATTATAAGAAAAAAAAAAACTCTTAAACTACAACCACTAGTTGAAATTTGGGCACGCGCCCCTCACACCCATTCCCTTGGGACCCAATATGTTTGAGTTCACAAGTGTCCTTATGCCTTTTCAAATGGTCGATATTGTCACTTGAATAGCAAGTATAAAGATTATTAAAATATTTACATTTTTCTTTTTCTTATTTTTAATGCTAATAATCACATTTGCTTTCCAAGCTTTAGAAGTTAGATGTTCTATGGCCACTACTAGTCCTTACTAGGTGTCTTCCTCCTCTACTTCTTCCTTCCACATTATCGTCTTCTCCTTCTAAATTAACGGAAGAAAACTCTTTGGGGAAATCTCTAAAAAGCCCAGCCACATTTAAAAAAAATAAATTTGAAAAAAAGATTTATAATAAATAGTAATAGATTTTTTGTGACAATTGATATAAGAAAGGGGATAAGATGAGAGTTAATATAATATATAAACTATATAGAAATATGAAATCTTGAATTTAAATGAAATAAATACCTTAAAATTTTTGAAGGCCCCTTAAATCTTGTCTTTTGATATTTGGTCCCCCAAAAAAGTTCTTAGAAATATCATTAGAAGAGATTTGGATGCTTTGAGAGAGTTTGAGAGTTTTGAAAGAGAAAGAGAGCCTTAGATTAGTTGAATTTGGTTGTGATTGGTGAGAGTTAAGAAGAGAGGTGATGTTTATAAACTTTTAAAATGTAAAAAATAGCGTCAATTGCCCAAAATATGATCGTTTTATGATCGCTGGGGGAACGGGGTAAAAGGGTCGAAAAACAAAAAACTAGCCCTTTTCTTAATCGTCGGAGGGGAAAACGGTCAAAATACACAAAATATGACATTTTGCACAAGAAAGCTTCTATTGGAACAATAAAAGGGACTCTTCACACACACAATTAAAAAAATTAAATTCCTAAACTACCCCTCCTCCCTCCTCCCCTAAGATAGTGGGGAAAGGGAGGATGGTGAAAGGGAGGAGGGTGAAGGAGATGGTGGGAAATAGGAGGAGGGGTAGTTTAGGAATTTAATTTTTTTTTTTGGTGCATGAGTAAAGAATCACTTTTACTGTGCCAATAGAAGTTCTCTTTGCATAGCCTGTTGTACCATTTACGTCGGTAGCTAGGGTTGGACCATGTCATACCCATGTCGTGAAATGGGCTGTGCCTTTTCATGCCCATGGGCCTATTTATCAAGGCCCAACATGGGCGGCTGTTGACTGCCGTGCATGAATGACAAGGCATATTTGATGCATTTACCCATTAGTCACCTCTACAACTAAGAGGATCCAGAGTCACTAATAAGTGTTGCATGGTGTCGGGTTCACTCCCTTCACTCATGTTAAGATGATTTGCATTAAAACAAATATTGGCAAGGCTCACATGGGAAGAAAATAGGATTAGATAAAAGAGTGGTTTTAAATATACATAAGAAAATACAAACAACATTTTATTTTAGGAATGTGCTAAATGAACATAGAAAGGGACTCAGTAAACTCTAAGTCCTTTTTATATATAAAAAAGTAAAATTACCTAAATGCCCCATTTCTCTCCCCATTCACATTCCCCTCCTCTCTCCTCCTTTTCCCCACTTCCCTTTCCTAGTGATGATCGTAGGCTCTGGTGAAGGGAGTCGGCAGCCAATCTCCCTCCCTTCCCTCTCTCTCCCCCTCTATTCCCCCTGCCCTTTGTCTCCTTGCAACGAGGAGATCGTCATCTCCTAGTTGTAGGGAGACAATGGGGAGGGGGAATAAAGGGGAGAGAGGAGGAAGATAGAGAGGGGGAGAGTGAGAAGGAGAGGGAGGGGACGGAGAGAGAAAGAAAGGAAGAGGAAGAAGGAAGGGAGGGAGATCAGCTTTCGACTCCCTTCGCCAGAGCTAGCAAGCGTTGCCTGGAGGGGGAGGTGGGGAAAGCGAGGAGAGAGGAGGGAAAGGTGAGTGGGGAGAGAAAGGGAGGCATTTGGGTAATTTTATCTCTCTTTTTTTTAGAAAAATTTCAAAATAGGTCCTAAGGTTTCGCGTTGTTTAAAAAAAAAAAGACACAAGTTTCAAAACTTTTACAATTAGTCCCTAATTTTGTCCAAAAAAGTTTCAATTAAGGACATCCCTCCATTTAAAGTTATTTTTCTATATAATTTTTTCCTCAGTGTTTTAAAATACTCAAATTACCTTTTTTGAAATAAATACTTCATTCAATTCCCCTATATTCTCCTCATTTCGTTCTTCGGCATCTTTACAATCATCAAGGACGACTAGCGTCCTCAAAGTGATCGGTTGCATGTAGTGATTGTTGAAATCATGCCATGTCTTTAAATGATTTGTAATTTGGTATTTGATAAAAATTGAGAGAAAAGATTGCCATGAAGTACGTTTAAATGAATGGATGTCTTTAATTGAAAACTTCTTGAAAACTTAAGGATTAATTTGAAAATTTTAAAACTTATGTCCCTTTTGAAATAAGGCAAGACCTTAAGGCCTCATTTAGAATTTTTTTCATTTAACAAAAAAATGGGATAAGCATGTTGAGTCCAATCTTGAGTTCATTAGGAAGTCCCTTAATATATATTAAAACTCTAAGAATGGAAGCCTCTGGAGGGTGCCACATTAGCACCCCTTTTTTTTAGAGCACCACATCAGCATCCTATCTCCTCCTATAATCTCTCTCCCTCCCTCTTATCTTTTAAAAAATTAATATTTTTTAAACTTGGATATCCTAAAATCTCTCTTTTCATCCTCTAAAATCTCTTATTTTTCTTCTTTATATTAAACGACTTCCTTCTCTTCACTCTTCATTTTCTCCCTTTCTCTTACTTTATTTAATCTCTTTCAGACCAATCTTAACCTATAGCATCCCGAGCACTCCTCTGCTTCTACAGGCAACCATCTTCACATGCTTTCTTTTATTTTTATGCTTTTCTTTCTTCTTTACTGTATATTCTAACTTTCTTGTCCTCTTCTATTAGACAATAATTGTATGGTTTGAAAGCTTCCACGTGCGCACCACATGTGTAGTAGATCCATGCAAACACACCACAATTTGTTCTTAGGTAAACAAGCGCTTAATCCAACCAAACACACTTTAATCTGTTTCATGCAATGGTGATAAGTGTGTGCAGATTATTAATTGTAATAGATAGTGCTAACCCAATGGCTGTAATTGGTGTGTTTAACGGTGAAAATGCTAACAGGCTCATTACTGTAACAGGCCCTACTTGCCTACGAACATACTCACTAGGGGCTACCCTTATCATAACTACAATGAACCCCAAGGGGATCCCCCTCCATTTAAATCAAGGACTAATAGTGATCCCTATATATCAACTCACCCATTGGATGGTGAATGGCAATCCTGTCATAATCAGAATGCCCCCCAAGGAGATCCCCCTCCATGTAAATCAAGGACCAATGGTGATCCCTATACGTCGACTCACCCATTGGATGATAAAATCCTAATAGGTGCTCCCTCCTAACTTGTAACCAATGTAGGACCCTTTGAAGATTATAAATCATAGATGACCCACCCACTAAAATGACAAAATCAAATAAATCTTACGCTATTAATTATGGATGGCCCCACCTACCGAAATGGATGAAATATATGAAATCACATATGGGTGATTTACATTCTCTATCTAATGAAGAGTTCTTAACATAATTCAAAATAAAACTAAAATCACTCACATAAGAGCAATTACATTCCCTTTAGATTCGTAAGCATTAATCAAGTACTGATAGGTGTAGGTTAAGGGCAAAACGTTTGGCTAAATAGACATTTATCTTTCTTTCTTTTTATTTAAAAAATTTTCTAATATACTTTTTTTTCACTCCTCAAAAACATTCATTTTATATATATTAACTAGCAATGTGACCCGTGTTTAGCCCAAGCCTCCGTAAAAAAATTAAATATTTTATTAATTAATTTATAAAAATATAAAATTTTAGATATTTATAAAAGTCAATCTACTAAATGAATAAAAGAAAAATTTGAAAATGTTTAAAAATGTAAGTAGCCCACTAAATGATTCTCATAGTTTAAATAAAAGAAAAAAAATAAAAGTTTATTAACTTTTATAAACATTTGAACTTTTTATTATTTTGATAAATTTTGTAATAAATTATTTAAATTTTTATAGAGGTATAGGTTAAAAAGGGGCACGTAGCGCGCTGGTATTTTATTTTTAAATTACCAATATACTTCCACCATTTCCCGTTACAACCCCTCCTCCCTACTCCCCCAGTCCGCTGAACCCACACCACCACCACCACCACGCTTGCCCATCTCCAACATCCGACCGCATTCTCTCTCCCTCTTCCCGGTTGCTAGCGAACGCGGAAGAAGAGAGGCAGCGCGACGGGGCCGGCGGTGCTCGGCGTGGCTGCAGATAAAAAATTAAAATGATGTGTGTGTGGGGAAAGTAATTTATTGTGTGTAGTTAAAAGCACTCAAGATTAAAAATAGGGCTAACAGAGAGAACGCAGCCAAACAAACAGAAACAAAAAGCAAAAAGAAGAAGAAGAAGAGGAGCACAAGGAGAGCAATTGAAGAAAAGGGACTTAGCTCAGCGGATCCGTAACCGATTTCTACCAGGTACCTCTTTTTTCTTCTCTCACAATCTCTCTCTCTCTCTCTCTCTCTCTCTCTCTCTCTCTCAATTCCATTAACCCCAAATCCGTAATTACAGGACCCAATAAACCTCCAACATTCACTGATTACAGAAATAATCCTGCACTGATTTGAGATTGGACTTCCCCTATAGAGATTGACATTTCTGTAAAGTTGGTCACATGGGATTCATTCTAATTAAGCTGCCATGCTGATTGATTTGCATAGACTGGAAATGGACGAGGTTGCGCAGGCCGTCGAGGAGGTGAAAAAGGAGTGGGATCAGGCGTTCGGTCAAACTCAAGACCATGTAAAAGCAATAGAGAGGTGTGGCAGGTCCGGGAAAGGGACGGAGGAAGCGAATTCTCTTCCGCGGTTGAATGGCGCCGCGCAGGATGGACTGGCGGTGTTGAGATCATTGCAGTTTCGGCTTGATCTTCTTGCCCCCCAGCTTCTCGCGGAGCAACAAGTGCAATCTGCGCAGCAGATGTTGAAGTCTTGGAAGGAGCAGTATCAGAGGTTTGGACCTTACACTCTTTTGGGTTCACACATCGAATCTTTGGCATCCAACATTCACTTCAGGGTCCATGACACAATGTTGGTCTGTCACAACTTTGCTCACCATGTACTACTTCAACTATTAATGTCCTTGTCAATCAATTCCTTCCTTTTGTTCACCACGGTCTATTGATTGCAGATTGGTTTCTTATGTATTTAGCGACTTGGGTTAGGTTAATTAAATCTTGTGCACGAAATTGATTGTTTGGATTTGGAACGGCTAACATGTTCTTGATGACGCTTGTCTTTTGGTTTCAGCTTGCATTTGAGCCTTAGGAATGCCAACCTGCAAGCGAAAGCCAACATCAGAAAAGCTGCACAGGAAGAGGTAAGGTTTAATGTGTAACAGGCTCAGGATGGCATTTCCAACCCGAGTAATAAATGGTTTTGAGTTTGGGGTCTGGGTGCTGCTTACTCGCTGCCCAGCCCGACCAACCTGACTCGTTGTACTCCAACGACTGTTTGAAATTCGACCTGCACAAAGGGCATGGTTCTGTTGTGTCCATAGAAATGAAATCCCTTGGACTTCTGCTTGTGTATGGAATGCACTGCCTTTCCTGATCGGCGTGTGCGAAACTCAAGGCAAATTTGTTGCTTTTCATGGGGACAAGATGGAGAAGAAAGTCTCAGAAAAAAAATGGAACTTTTTTCTTTCCCATTCCATCTTTGTTGCAAATCTACATGCGCGGTTGATTCAGTGCTGATCAATACTGGTACAAGTCTGGGACTGGGATCACAAGGTCAGCATGAAATTAATACGGGACTGATATGGATTGAGTCAAGTTGTAACTTAACCAAAAACTTATATATGATCTCTCTCTCTCTCTCTCTCTCTCTCTCTCTCTCTCTCTCCATTTTTCTTCTTTTAGTCTGAACTTCAAAGTGAAAGGGACAAGTACCAGTATGGTAATCAAAATAAATTCTTTACTCATGATTATGTGTAATGGGGCCTATTGGAAAAATTCATGTGAGATATGCCTCATAGAAAAGTGGCAAGAGGCATCTAACCTTGCGTAGCTGCCAAGGGATCAATCCCTTCCCTAGGTGTGTGGGTTAGTTCCAGTTCTGTAGCACCAATCCAACTTGGGAAGGAAACAAAAACAATTCGGATGCTGGTGAAAAATATGGGATTAATGATCAGTATGGTGATGGAGCTTAAGTTGTTTGAAAATTATACGCTTGTTATCCATTGGATTTTTATAATTACCTATTAAGAAATTAAGATTATGGTAATGATGATGAAGATAGGTTTGAGCCGGCTTGAAACTCAATGTGATATTAATGGATAGGCTGCCCTCATGGCCCCCAGCTGCAACCCTCAAATAATCTTTTGATTTGTGGTTATTTATTTTTACTACGTAAGTGTTAAGTTATGAAGAACTATTTTATATATTGGTGGTTGGTGTTCTATATGTGCTTAGTGATCCTTACATTAGCTGCCTGCAAGAAGTGATTTATGTCATGCTAGCCTTTAAGAACACTAAATATCTCTATAATTGATTTAACATACTACTAAATAATCAATTTTACTATTTACAGACTTTCCTATTATTTCTTTATTTTTCTTGATTTTTTAATCCTGAAATGCCTGCACCTTTCTGACATAATCAGCACCAACTCCTCATGGTCTTGACGGGGCATGAAGACAAGCATTTAAACCTTGGCCCAGCTCGCCAATCTGATCCAATAGTTTAGAGTTTTGGTTACCATCTCCAACCCAATCGATAAATAGGCTGGGTTGGGATTGGGTCCATACTTATTAACTGTTATTATTGTTGGTCAACCCAAGCTGACCTGAGCCATTGAAGCTCCTGGTATGGTTCCAAGTCTATACCTAATGGATTGGACCCTAGTCCAGATCCTAAGACTGAAAGACCTGAATATTATGCTATGCTCAAATTTAACTGCAATAATTATAGATTCTGATAGCATATTAATGTTGTTTAAATGTCATATAGGTTATAGGCCATGCCAATTGGATCCAATGTAGGTCCTAGAATTTAAATATTATATAGGTCATAGCACATGCCAGTTGGGTTCAATGTAGGCCTTCGAATTGGACCTGTATTTGGATCCGACTAAATATAATTGGGTTCAAGTCCAGGTTCAGATCTTGCTGGACTAACCTAACTGGACCCATTTACAACATTAGTGAGGTCATTTTCCTTTTAGCGAGACTTGCATTTTCTGTTGCTTATATAATCTAAGTAAACTTCATTTAATTTTCAATAACAGAATCTTTTATAAGATCCTAGCATCATGATCTTTACCTTGCAGAGGGAGCTTCTTTTAGGTGGTGGTGAAGAGTCTACAATTCGCAGACGCAATCTGCAGTATGTGTGACTTTCTATTTTTCTCAATGAATGTTTTTCTTATAAATCAGATTCATTCCTATGTTTGCCAATTACATGGATTTATTATTATTATTATTGTTATTATTATTTGTTTATGTCTTCACTTTTATGCTAAAATTCTTGTTGTCTTGTAGTACCAGACTATGGGACTAAGTTTGGACTCAATTCTAAATCATAGCCTGGAAGCTGTTTTTACTTTATACCTATACAACTAAAAATTAAAAATAAGAATAATCATTTCTGTTCAGATTTACTTTTAGTTTATGCTATTAGATAAGCTCCTGGCATTTCATGATCTAAAGGCAATTCAAGTCTCCAAACACATTTGATGCTGGGTGTGGATCCATCCATGACTATAAATGAGAACATTCATTCCGTGTGAATTTGATTTTGTCGGAAAGAAATTGCATGGTCCATTGGAGATCGATATACCTGACTGATTGAGTTGGATCCTGGATGTTTTCTGAAGAATCTGTGAAGGTTCTTGTTTCTGTTTCAATTGCTACATGGGAATACGTGGTTCCTTCTGTTTCTGCATCTGTGTTCAATTTACTGCCTCTAAGGAATTGTTTGCTTGTTAAAATTGGATATTTTAATAAAAATTTCCATACAACTAGATTAGCCAGTCAACGGTCAACAGTTGATTAGATTGAAATGTCTATATTTGTTTTGCTGATATTGATCCCATACGGATTTCATTTGGTGATTTTGCCTATGTACTCTTAAAACTAGATCTACGTTATGAAGCGGTCCACTCTCGAAAAACATTATATATTTTATGTTTCTGTTGTTTGACTTGTGTCCCAATCTATATGAGACATATTGAAGCTGTTCTATATCAGTATTTATACATATAGGGAAACGGTCTTCTAAGGACGATCCTTACCGACCATTTTTCATCATTTTGGATAGTGCGGGCTACGTTGCGAGCTATCCAAATGGATCACACACATGAGAGAGATATGAATGATGTAGCTCGTTACACCAGTGGTCTAAGATTAGACATATGGGAGGATATGAAATCTTGTTAAATTATTCAAGAAGCTATGTGTTGAGCACCGACTTAGACAATCTCACATGCGACAATTTAAGTCACAAAATGGAGAGTTCCAGCAACAAAGGGTCCATAGTGTCTATTCAATTTTTGCCGAAGAGGATAGTCCCATACTCATAATACACCTACTTTTCGTCACAAATGAGAAGGAAGAAGAAGACTAAGATATTCTGAACACGGGTAAGGTGCGAAGGCAAGTTTTGTAATCTGCTTATTTGCGGTGGCAGCAGTAAACTTCACTGCGTAAGAGGTTATTGACAAACTTTAATTGCCAATAGAGAAGCACCCAAAGCCCTCCAAAGTTGCATATATTAATGATTTTTTCATTCCTATAACTCATCGATGTTTGGTATAATTTAAGTTCGGCATTTATGCGGACAATATTTGATGTAATGTGATCCTTGAATTCACTCTTATTCTTCTTGGCCAGCCATGGCTTTTCAACCGAAAGGTGCACACTGATAGCAAGAATAACGCACATTCCTTTCTATGGAAAGGAGGATTGACCTCCTTCCATTGCAACTGACTGGATCTTCTGTCTACATCATCATCTTGAGCCAGAAGAGCCTAACAGCGAGAAAAAGATGTCATGACAACATTAGATGAAACAACATATAGAACTCTTAAAAGGGATCATACTTTGGAAGAACTAGATGACAAGACCAAATTCGTTTTGCTGGATAGTGTTGACCATATGACACAAGAGGCAAAGGAGGAAGGAAAAGTGGACATTGAAGATGTGAAGTTAATGAACAACAGGCCTAATCATCCTGTGGATCTAATGATAGTTCCAAAAGAGTCGTGGATCATCAGAGGAAAATTAACTTTATGAGGATTTGGCTTTGTATAAATCAAAATAGAGAAATAGAATTCATGAGTCGTGGATCATCAGAGGAAAATTAAGTTTATGAGGATTTGGCTTTGTATAAATCAAAATAGAGAAATAGAATTCATGTAGTCGACCCTAACATAGTTGGGACAAAGTTTTGATGATGACGATGATGTGGTGGTTTCGAAAAGAGGACCAATAGTTGAAGTCCTCCACATTGAATTCATCTTCAGAGGATCAACAATGAGCATTCAAGGATTGTGATTTGTTGATGCAAAGACAACAGTTGAAGCATCTAATAGTGAGATCACACATCAAAGCTAAATTCATGCATCAAAAGAAGCTACACCTCCTATCTACTTGTAGGTGGAGGAAAAGATCAAATGAAGCTTCCAAGCCATGCAAAGAGAACAAGGATCAACCAACAAATCGGAAGTTCATTCAGTGGATCTTCGACCCTAGGGGAGGACGTCTATTGATTTCAAGGGCAAGTTCTCTCCTTGCTAGAGAGAATTGTTGCAGGCCAGACCCATGACCCATTTGTTGACCGACCCATTGGGCCATGTCCATAGGCCCAACAGTACCAGCCACTTAATTAGGAGTTTTGAAATAGTTAGGAGGCTTTGAATTTATTTTGATTTGAATTGTTTCAGAAAATTTTAAAAAATTTAGTTTCCTTGATTTGTTTTCTTTAAATTAGAGAAGATTTAGGAATTAGAATCAGTGTTGTCAAGATCGTTTCGATTCGGCCGAAACATCCGAGTTTTCTCGTTTCGAAGCCTATTCCGAACCGAACATCTCGACTGAAGATGTTCGGTTAAAATCTCGTCAAAATTCGCCGAAATTTAGGGTTTCGAACAAAAAAAACCAAATTCGGACGAACAGTATCCGAATCAACAGATTCGGACGAATCTAGGGCTTGACCGTTAAAGAAGAGAAAATTGATTGATTTCGAATCTCAATACGAAATAAATGAAAAAAATCGAAACTTGAAATACCTGTTCTCGCATGCCAGCAACTCCTCGTCTTCCCCTGCAATTTCTTTGGCGGCATGCAACGGTTGCAACCTCATCAAAATCACATCCATCTATAAATAGGACATGCAACCTCATCAAAATCTAAGATCGCTGCTTGTGGCTGCCGATATCTTCGCAGAGAATCCCGTTGGAGTGGCCGTTAGCCGGAGTTCCTGGATCGCTGAAGATCTTCGTTGCTGGCTTCCGATTTGTTCGCAAACAATCCCATTGAAGCCGAATCCTCAGGTGTGCATGATTTCTTCTCTGCGTTGCTTTCCATTTCCTTCCTGCGTTTGATTTGATTTCCCAAGCTTCGTTTCCCCTCTGTTTCCATCTTCGTTTCCCCTCTGTTTCCCAAGCTCTGCGTCTACGAAATACAAATGACTCGTTTCCTCTGCAAAATGCGAATGGGCTGGGGAACGACTGTTTATATGGATTATACGAATGGACTTAACGAATGGGTTCATGGGCTGTGGGAAACGAGATTCGCTGGGCCTCACATAAACCATCACTTAACGGTGACGATCTGATCATGTTTGACATGCGGCCCAGAATTTATTAACCATGTAAATACACGTGTGGCCCACCAATTTTTATCATGTTAATACCAAAGTGATGCCCACTTATTTGTATTGAATACTCAGTGAGTATTACTCACGCTGGCCCATTCTAATTTTTTTAAGACATATGATAGTTTATCAAAGTGAGGCCCACTTTTCTTAAAAATTGTAGATGAGGTACAATTAACTTAATGTTGTGTGAAATTTGTTATTGGTTTGCAGTTATTTCCTTTTTAATAGTTGAGACATTAAACTTATTATTTTTCGTTGTCTTTTGTTTGCTGCCATTGTATCAGAAATGAGTGATAATACACCTATATCATCTGTTGCTAATACAATTAGATCCGATGATCCCGCATGGGCTTATGGTCATATAGATCCAACCAACAACAAGCATGTAATTTGTTATTTTTGTAACAAGGTCATTAAAGGTGGTAGGATCACTAGACTTAAAGAACACCTTGGGGGCTTGAAAGGAGATATTGCACCATGTAAAAAGGTGCCAGCTGATGTCAAATGGCAAATGGAGAGACTTGTTTTGGAAGGTAAAAGGAATAGAGCCAAGAAAAGACAATTAAATGAGGAAATTGGAAACCCATATGGAACTCCAACGGGTGATGCAAATGAAGATGATATTGAAGTAGAAGAAATTGAACCATTCACAAATCCAACTACCCCCACCTCAACTAGTAGGAAGGGTAAAGAGAAGGTCCCTCAAACATCTATACAAAACAAAAAAAGGTGTGTGACCAATTTCTTTGCACCACGAACGATGCCTGGATCTCAGCCAAGCATCAAATCAGCTTTAGCAACAAAGGAACAAAAAGATGCAGCTGATTTAGCTGTTGGTCGTTTTTGGTTTGATGCAAACATCCCATTTAATGCAGCAAGATCAAAATTTTTACAACCAATGGCTGATGCAATCATTTCAATAGGGCCAGGTTACAAGATGCCATCATATCATGACATTCGTGGAAAGATTTTGGGGAAAATGGTATTAGAAGTTAATAATTTCATGGAGCATTATAAATCTTGTTGGAGTGAAACTGGGTGCTCTCTCATGGCTGATGGGTGGACAGATGAAAGACAACGAACATTGATTAACTTTCTTGTGTATTGCCCAAAAGGGGTAATGTTCTTGAAGTCAGTTGATACAACTCCAATTATAAAAAATGCAGATGGACTATTTAAACTTTTTGATGAAATTGTCATACTTATTGGTCCTCCTAATATTGTCCAATTTATTACTGACAATGATGCCACTTACAAAGTAGCGGGAAAAAGAGTGGCTGAAAAATATGGAACTTTTTATTGGACAGCTTGTGCAGCCCATTGCATAGATCTGATGTTAGAAGACATGGCAAAGCCCCACTTGTTTCCAGTTAATGCATCCACAATTGAAACAGCAAGAAAAGTCACAAAGTTCATTTACAATCATTTATCAGTCCTAAATTTAATGAGAAGAGAATATACAAATGGGAGAGAATTGATTCGACCAGCCATCACAAGATTTGCCACCAATTTTATTAGTCTGCAATGCCTTTTTAAATACAGAAAAGAACTTAGGCAAATGTTTATAAGTACCTCTTGGGTTGAATCTAATATTTCAAGTACCCTGGTTGGCATGGAGATCACTGAGATAATACTCAATAATAATTTTTGGAAGGATGTTGAACATATTTTGAAAGTTAGTAAAGCTTTGGTGGTAGTTCTACGGCTAGCTGACAGTGAAGACAAGCCTGCAATGGGTTATGTGTATGAGGCAATGGATAGAGCAAAGGAGGTCATTCAAAAGAGGTTAAAGAATAAGAGGGATTACATGCTATACTGGAAGATGATCGATCGAAGGTGGGAAAATCAACTTCACAGTGCTCTACATGCTGCAGCATACTACTTGAATCCCGCATTTTTCTTTAGCCCTACATTTTCTAAGCACAGCGAAGTCATAAGAGGTCTGAATAATGTCATAGAGAGATTAGTTCCTGATTTTGATACTCAAGACCTGATTTTCAAACAGTGTGATGATTATAAAGACTCTCGTTTTGACTTTGGTTCTGCATCAGCAATACGAAATCGAGATAAAATGTCTCCAGGTAAATGAAAATTTTTAACTTCTCATTAACTTATTATATGGTTGTGGTTTATAAAATATAATTTTATACTTCATATAAACTTTTACAGATAAATGGTGGGATCGATTTGGAAATGGTACCCCTGAGTTGAAAACATTAGCAATTCGGATTTTGAGTCAATGCATCAGTGCTAGTGGTTGTGAAAGGAATTGGAGCATCTTTGAACATATTCATTCTCCAAAGAGAAATAGGCTAGAACATCAGAGATTGAATGATCTAGTTTTTGTGCATTATAATCTAAAGCTCCATGAAAGGTATATCAAATGTTAATTTTACATAATTCTTTTTCAAATTGTTATTAATATAGTAAAGTATTAACTTATGTAAATTGTAGGGATATGCTCAAAAGGACGGGAAATGCTGCCTCTGACCCTATCAGTTTGGAGAATATTAATATTTTGGCTGATTGGGTTGCTGAAGAAGCACCTCTCTTGACCATTGATGATGTCAATAATTGGACTGCTATGGAGCAACCAGCACAAGTGCAAGGGGGTATACCTGATTTTGATGGGGGTGATGAAATGGGTGGCCTTGTAGGAGAGGAGTTGGGAGCAAATAAAGATGATGATGATGATGATGTTTACAATGATGCATAGTAGCCAACTTTTTACTTTATTTTGTGATGTTTTGAGGGAGATGTATTTAAACTTTATCTTTTGCAAATAATATTTATGATGCTTGGTAGAATGAAATTTTCTATATATTTTTAATATATATAGTTTTTTAATATTTTCCGAAATAAATTTCCAAATTGGAAAGCGAAATGTCCGAATTTCCCGAAATGTGTCATTTTGAAACCAAATCGAAATCGCCTCCGAAACGAACTTGACAACATTGATTAGAATCCTATTAGGAAAGGGGGGCGTCCCACCTTTCCTATAAATGTAGCCTCTTCATTTTCTTTATTATTCAATAAAGAATTTGTTCAGTTTCTCTCTAGTTGTGAGTGCTTATCTTCGATTTAGAATGTTTTTGTGCGTTGAATCCCTTGGCGATTCGGCCAAGCCCTATTCGGTGATTGGTCATTCAAACGAGTTAGCTAAATCTCATTGTGGAGCCAGTCTGTTCCGGTCGCTGATCCGGGGGCTCTGTCAGTGTGTCACAAATCGTTTTTAACAATTTCAGTGGAATTCACCTCCACTTAGCTTCCCTAAATTGTAGCTTCCCTAAATTGTTAGAATCTCGATCTTCTATTTCCTAATTACATACTTATTGCTCCCTCTTCTCCTTCCTTCCCTTCTCATTTCTCCCTAGTTTCATTTTTTTATTTATTGTGCACACTAAATGGTTTAAATCTGAATATGCTATTGTATTTGTAATTGCTTTTCAGAACGAGTGCTGGAATGACATCTGCTGCAGAAAGCATCACTGAGAGCCTTCGTCGCACTCGTCAGCTGATGGTTCAGGTTGATTTATAAGTTATTAACTCTATGCTTTCAATTCTCTTTTACTATTATATTTCTTTCATGTGATATACGGAACACCCATTTTGGATAGAACAAATCTACTGACTTTTGGGTGTCTTCAGGAAGTGGAAAGAAGTACAAACACCTTGATGACTTTTGGTAAGATTTTGTCCTCCAAGGATGTTTGTTTTCTTCATTAATGATCAGATGGAACAAAATTCTCTGCTGCTGTTAATAATCATATCTTGCCACAACATGTATGCATTCTTTTAACTTTTATGTATGCAATACTTAAACATAGCTAGGGTTGAACATGTCTGGTTGAGGCATACATGTTGGACACAGACCCAGAACAAGACCAGGACCAAGGCATATATACCCACACGCGTTTTTCCATAACTCGATTGGATAAATATGGTATTATGTGTACATGATTTTTAGTTGTAGCACCTGAACCTGTTTCCTTTAACGAATACCGTGAATATGAATTAAAAAAGTATATGTGAAATTTGGATACCTTCCTTCCCTCATAACAAAAGCTAAAATCACAAATGAAATTCCAAAGGTTAGAAAGTGAGTACTAGATCTCTCTCTCTCTCTCTCTCTCTCTCTCTCTCTCTCTCTCTCTCTCGGAGAACTGAAGCTGAAAACTGTGTTGTACTGTCCAGAGGAGTCGACTAATGTGTTAAGAAAGGCAGAAAGTGAATACATGGGGCATCGATCGTTGCTAAGTAAGACTAGGAATCTACTCTCCACATTGTACAGCCAGGACGTCCGTAGCAGGTAAATGTTGGTTTCCATCTTGCAATTTCAGTCAGAAGATTATTATTCGGATTCCCTGAAATGTTGAGCTATTGACATCCATAAATGGAATCTGTTGGATTCTTCCGGGCATCAGTTTACACCTTATTTTCTAATTAACAAAATCATGTAGTCTATAGAAATGCTGATTGTTTGAAATAAAGATTTGGATATTATTTTCTAATGGTATTATTTTTTTCATACTATTTCCACTTAATAGCTAATTTAAGTTGAGAAAGAAAATTGTGCCAAACCCGACAGTGTCACCATTTTTTGATAATCTACCTGTTACCAGTGTTGGATTCTGATTAGACTTGCCTACTGGGTATTCATGAACCTGATCTTGACTCTTCTTTGTTTTGGGCATTCCATTTTGTGTTCTGCTCATGAATCTAAAAATCGGTCAAGCTTGAGTCAACTTGGACTCTGCAGGTGGCAACTCAAGTCGCCCCTGAGTCACCTAGTAGGCCGAGCTCCATGGTATTTGGGCCCTAAATGTTGGGGAGGCTCCTAGGTGCATTTGGCACTGATTCCATAGGATCAATGCAACATTTGGCACTGAAATTCAGTGGTACTATCCAACTGAATGAAATTTAAAGGTAGATATCATCATCAAAGCCCTGTCCTAAGTCCTAACTATTAAATTACTTTTCAAACAGTCCTCGGATGGAACCTGGTCGGTGTCCTTTTGGCGATACACACATTTTTTTTTTTTAAGTCCTGAGTCGTTTCTCTTGAAATTCAAACTTGTGACCAATTTGCTCTAATACCATGTTAAAATAAAAAAGCCTAAAAGCAAAAGAGAAGCAAAGAAAGGGATTTTCTCTCATTTTCCAACTTAATGAGAGATTTGGGGCATTCTCAATAAATAGCTTATGGTATTCACCATATTTACAAAGACACCACACGCTCAACACATATTTACATGCTTATTCTTATTTTACTCTTAACACCGACCATGTTGGGTCAGCTTATTCTCCATTCGGATCTATCTTGAGCCAAATCATTGGATAAGTTGCACTTCTTCATTTCTAGTCAAACTACTACAATTATAGATACCTATAATAGCTTAATTTCATTATTTATAAGGAAACACATCTTAAAACTGTAGATTCATATAATTTATGCTTTTTTGTTGCAGTTTTTTTTTTTTTTTATAAATTTGAAAGTTCATTTGGCCAAAGTTGCGACTTGGTCCTACACGAATGTGACCAAGCTGACCCCCCCTCCCTCCTTTGTCTGTCTTCTTCAAATCTGATTTTTTTGGACCATTTTTTTGCCAGATTTTCGAATGTATTTGGCCAGTGGCTTCTGCTTTTTTGCTGTGATTAAATTTCAGAACTGCAATTTTAGTCTCCATTAGAATTTCTCATGTGCATCTCCTTGAGCAGGTTGCTGCTGGTGGCTTTGTTTCTTTTATTCTGTCTGGCTTGTCTCTATGTCATCTCCGCACGCATTGGGCTGCTTAAACTGCTGAGAATGCTAGCTTCAGGCATCAGGGCAGGTTCAATCAGACTAGAAGAGTTGGGTCTGGGGGTCACCAAACGGGAAGCTGAAGTTAGATTGAATCATATGCAGCATCATGGCGATGCACTTCCCCAGGTGGAAGTCCCACTGGGACATACCCATGATGAACTTTGAGTTTTAACATGAAGTATAAATGGGCATATTTTTTGAGTTTGTTATATAACATATATTCATCTGTATATGTTCCTCACCATTTTTTTTTCATGAGAACTCTAGGTGGGGCTTATCTATCAACCAATCCAAACCTTACAATACACATAATTGTCCATAATTTTCGAGAATGGTTTGTTGAGTATCATTCATGTGTTGTATGTTGTAGCCTCACATGCGTGTCTACATTGTAAGTGATGGGTTTTTTGTAGGGGAAATTTAAAAAACGTATAATTGTGTTAACTCATTTTTAGAGGAAAAAAGTATATGAGGCTTTGAATATATCAAAAAACTATATGAAAGTTTTCAATTTTTCTTTCAACCAAAACGTCTCCATGAAAAAATTGAAAAATGGCAGAATACCCTTATATCAATTTTCAAAAATTTCCTTTAATAAATTATTTAAAAGTCCAACTCAAATGAACCAGTGGGTCCTACTATCACTACCTGTTTTGATAGATGGTTAAAAAAGGAGGATTTATATGAATTGTAGAGGACCAATAATGCTTGGGTCCTGCATGTACTTGTGCAACTGCAGGCCCGAGCTGACCTCCCAGCCCAACTGATATCCAACTAGGTAATTAAGGGTGCGCTTGCATAATGCATGATTCCATGATGGGAAAATTTGTTTCTGATTTTCCACCCGGGCACCTTTCTGATTGTGTGATGTCTTTTTAGTAGAAAAATAAAAGAAGCAGCAGGAAAAAAAAGAGAGAGAAAAGAGCAGAAAATTGATTTTGGTCGTCCCCTTTTTTCGGCTTGGAATTGAGCAGGCATCTCTGTTATCTGATCAGGTCTGACCCTACCTGATTATAATTGCATTGTGACCCAGAAACCCAATCCAAATCTGATTGTTCAAGCGTCCAGGTTGACCCCTTCTAACTTCATATTGGAATTTTCAACCCGCTACATTAGGTTGGCTTGTCCATGTTGCTCATAATGCCCAATCTGACCTGTAGAACCCAACCCGCCTTTCTTACTCATTGCCATTCTTAGATACGGCCATTAATCGAAGCTAATGTGGTTTTCAATCCATTCATTTGCAACTGACTCACCGGAAGTTGTATGCCATTGTTTAATGTAAAAACAGGTGTACTGTGGCTTACTTTTTGTTCCACAAAACAAGCTCCGAGGCCATTTATACATATCATCACTTCGAAATTCATCCCGGTAAAAAAAACAATCATCCGGCTATTAGATAATGCTGTATGGTCCCGAGTGGCCTAATCCCCGAAAGTCGACTAGAACCCGGACACAGTTTTCAAGAGGCCCAAAATTATACTACATTCCCTAATTACTAATGGCTTGTTTCTTTCACGTAATTGAATTACAAGGAATTCAATGGTTTTGTTTGCCAAGCAAATTCTCAGTGATTCTTCATCACTTTTCACAATCTATCATTGACAATTGTAAATTCTAGAGGATTTGGGTCACTATAAATCCTCATTTGTTATGATTTTTTGATCCAAATCCCATAGGATTTGTAAATTCTCATTTGAAGATTTACTCACTACTACGAAACTTCTCAGCTATGTACGTTGATATAGGAGCTGATTTCGATTTGAAATCCTCTACTATATCGGGAAGGATTCTCGATCTACATGCTACGACTTTGATTTCTATAAGTGGTTAGAAATGAAGAAAGAGCTGAAAAATTGATTGTGGGGAAGATGAGAGATGATTACACGGCCATCATCGTAGTAATTCAAATTCTAGAAAAGTCAAGGTCACATCCCTCACCTCATCAATGATCTTTTTAGTGGAGCTTACTTAGCCATGAATTCTTATGCATTCAAAGTATCACGTCTACATTGCTACCGTATATCTTTCGCCCCTCACTTTTTTAATAATCCTTAGGCAGAGCTTAATTAGCCTTGAATTATAGAGCTCATTTTACTATGAATTCCTATATATCCAATTTGAGAAGGGGCAATGACATAACTTATAAGGTAGTGATGTAGGTAAGACTTCAGCTTTCCTAGGATTTGAATTACCTATGTGATGGATAGGTATTCATTTATCATCTTTCCTTGATTTACTTTTTATAAAGGAGAAGTTATTTTTGTATATTCACCTTTGATTCTCCACTTTTAATAGCTTATGGCATGAATTCCTACGCATTTAATTCTTATGTTATCATCATCATCAAAGCCTTGTTAGATCAATTATATTCGTATTGACTACACGAAATCTTTTTTTCTATTTTGATCTATCCTAAACCAAACCATTCAATTCTTATATATTCTATGCAAACAAATGGGCCCTAAAAGTTGGTCTTCAAGGTAATCCACATGTAAGGATAACAATAACATACATAAAATAAAAATAGGTCCCTGTTCTTACGCAATAGAACAATGTAACAGAAAAGTAATTAGATTGTTGGGGCGGATTAAGTATCTTTTAGATAAGGAGATAATGGCGCATGGAGAATAACCATTAGGTACAAAATTGAGGATAAATATAGAGGTGGAGAACCCCCTTGGAAAAATTCACCACTTTTTCATATTGAGTCTTTTTTAATTGTTTGAATTTGAATGGAGAAACTATATATAAGGTAAAACCATTTTGAAAATTCTTTTATACAAAAAAAAAAAAACAATTAAATGGCTAAATGTCATTTTTTAAGCAATAAAAGAACCATTTCACTAGAGAAATCTTGTTTTCTCGACATGCTTGAGGAAAAAGCCATTTTTTCCTTTTTTTATTTCCAAGATTAATTAGTAGTATCTTAAAGGAATAAAAACAAGATAAAAGAAGCTATTTCTTTGGAGATAACATATTGTATATTTGGGAGCTCCCACTCAAGCTTTTTTGATAAAAGTGGGGCTTGTGGTATGGTGGTTCCAACCAATCACCTAATGGGACTCTACATTGATGTATTATTGTCACTGTAATAGCTCATTATTTGTACAAAAAAAAAAAAAGAAAAAAAGAGAAGGATGTATTATGATACCATTCTTCACTGTAATAGTTCATATCTATATTCCCCATTTGCTCATGCCGTTCTTCAGGAACAGATTGTTCTGCAAGAATATGTTTTTTATGAACCATCTTATCTCCCACTAATGCTAGAAACTTTGTTTTATCGAATTGACAATCAGCAAAATGAGTAGTAGAGGCATCTCTTGTCATTGGTTCTAAAAATCGAATAATCGAAGGAGAGTCACAACCTACATAGATTCTCAACCTACGTTGTAGTCCCATCTTAGTATGCTAAGGGAGGGGGGTGGTAGAGGGACTAGAACTCCGCAACTAAACTTGAGCAAGTGAGAGATATTAGGTTGATGTCCTGATAGAAGTTGTGTAAGGGAGATTTGATGATAGGCTGTGGTTCGTAGTCTAATGAGCATTGATGTATGAAACACAGCATATCCGCAAAGACTAACTGGTAATTTGGATTGTATCAATATAGTTCTAGAAATAAGTTGAATGCGCTTAATCATTGATTCAGCTAAACCATTCTACACATGGATATGAGGGACAAAATATTTGACTACAATGCTTAGAGATAAACAGTAGTTATCAAAGGCCTGTGATGTAAGTTCGCCTGCATTATCAAGTCATATAGACTTAATAGGATGATTAGGGAAGTGGGCCCTAAGTATAATGATTTGGGTCAATATGCGGGCAAAAGTTATATTCCTAGTTGAAAATAGGCAAACATCCGACTAACGGGTGGAGGCATCAATGAAAACCAAAAAATACCTAAAAAGTTTAGTAAGTAGATTTATGGGTCCACAGATATCTCCTGATATCCTTTGTAGAAAGAATGTGGATTTGATGCAATCTTAACAAAGGAAGGTCGATTGATTAGTGTTCCTTGTGAATATGGGATACATAGATATCCATTAAGTATGGTCAATTTGTGGTTTTCTAAGGAGTGCCCTACAGAGTTATCAACGATTTTCTTTAATATGGTAACTTTAAGGTGTCCTAACTTATCATGCCAAAGCAATAAAGTCTGAAGGCTGTGAAGCTTTGGGGTTTAAGTATCGTTTTAATCATAATCGAATGTGATTCAATTATAGGTATTGTTATATAATATAACCCTGAAGAGAGTGTACTAAATGTTTCTAGTATTTGCTTCTGGCTTCCAATATTAGTAACGATAAATAACATTTCCTTATTATCTTGATTAGTAGTCTCAATATGCTATTCATTTATTCTGATGTCTTTGAAATTAAGCAAGTTTCTTCGAGAATTGCTATAGAACAATGCATCTTTAATGAATACATGGGAACCTGTTGACCCATAAAAGATTGACAAATGTTGCAGTGAAGACATTACAAGCAAATTCCAAACCAAGGGCACATAAACCCTATAATTGTGGAATGACAAGTCAAGTACTGCATCCAGATGTTTAGAGGTGATGCAATCCATTTAGAAGACTTTAGATGAGCTCAGAGTGTAACAGTTCCAATTCTAGAGTTAGTGAACTTCATTTGGTCACTTAACTCACCAAACATCAAATTTAAGGTTAATTGGCTCAGAATCTAAAGGTCATTGAGCAAACTCAAGCTTCAGAATTAGCAGAGTGACTGAAAATCTCATGACAACTCCAAAACATGCTTAGGAATGATGTTTTAAAATTTCAAAGTATTTGGACTTCATCTGATCTCAAACTAAGCTTCAGTGATTGTCTATCAGCTACTTGGGAGTCACTGCGAGAATTGACACTTCTATATATTGAAACAAGCTAAAACTCAAAGGAATACCTTCAAATACATTCAAAGACTATTCTTCACAACTCTAGAGCATTTGGAGATCATTTGGACCCAAACTCAGTTCAGATGCTTGTTTACTAAGCTCTGTGGGGTCACTGTGCAAACACCTCATGAAGGTTCAATCAGCTGAAACTCCTGGAGGAAGCTCAAATTATAGTCAAGGGAGGCTCTACAAAATTTCAGGTTAAACGGACATCATTTAACCCAAAGTCTACAAACATGTCAACTTTGGGTCAGTGACCCCCAAGTCGTGGGGGTTACTGACCAAAGTTCTGCTTTCAAGTGACCGAGATTGATAAAACTTGGGCACAAAGCTTCAGTCATTCTTAAAGGAGATTTTTCAAATTTTCAAGTCAAAAGGACTTCGTTTGAGCCCACTTCAATGACATGTCAACTAGGAGTCCGTGACTTTTGAGTCATGGGGTCATTGATAAAAGTCATGTTTCTATGAAGTCAAAACCGATGAAATTCGAAACAAAGATTCAAAATATGTTTAAAGTTAATTTCACAAAGTTTTAAGTTAATTGAACATTATTCGGGTAGAAAATAAGCTAACTGCCTACAATGTAACGTAAATAGTAACTTAGAACATGCAACAAGTGGGTTGCAGTTCGAAATCCTACTTTCACAAATTCAAATTGCATAAAATTTGGATGGATAATCTAAGATACACTAGACATAAGTCCCTCCAAGTTTTAACCCAAACCGATGTTGGGTTTTAAACAGCTGAAACAAGGGCCCATTTTCTTGAAAAGTCAAAAGGAGAGTTGACTAACTTTAGGATGTCAAAACAGGTTGGAATTTCTATAACACACTCAAAATAGTGTCAAAAAGCATCCCTCCAAGTTTCATGAAGATCGGACATCGTTTGGACCCCAAATAGGTGAAAATAGTTCACATGTCCAAAACTCCAAAAATGGCCCTTGATGGTGACCGCGGCCCACGGTCACAGGCACCTGTGACTTGGTCTTAGACAGTTTCTGGGAGTTATTTCACTTTGTTTTAAAATATAACTCTCTTGCAACTACTGAGAGCTATCCCAACTTCCTCTAAAGCCAATAAAGGGTACACCTTGGCTCTGAAGAAAGGGTTGGAAACAAAGAAAAGAGGGTGGAAAATAAGGTTGAAGCAAAGTTGAAACAAGTTCCAAGCCATCGAAGCAAGTTCCAATCAATTGCACACTAAGTTGAACAAGTCACAAGCCTAGTTCTAAGCATCCCCAAGCCACTTTAGGCACTTTAAGTCTACTTTTCTTCTTCTTCTCACTAACTGAATGTGAGAAATAGTTCAGAGAAGGAGAAAAAGCATGCATCTCACTTAAAGAAGGCAAATGCAAATGCCACTTAGATGAAGGCTTCTTCCTTTGATTTTCTCACTTGGGAAAGGTTTTGGGCCATCCCAGAAGTTGTGAACAGGCCTGCTTAGGCTTCATTCTTTTCATTAAAAATTATGGGTTCAAAATGACACAACTTTAGCTCCTTGTTTAAGCACCCTTTTCAAATTTGTACAAAAACAGTATATAACCAAAAGGTGATGACTATCAAAAGTTTAAGTCGATTTCATGGCCAAATCAAGCACTTTTGGTGGTCATTCAACACTCCAAAAATTGAAGAAAACAGGCTCCCTCACTCTAAAGAAGCCACAAAAGCGAAATAAAGAGAAAAGGGTGACAAGTAGTGGCTTTTCAACTGCTGTTTGCCAGTGGTTGTGAGACACGGTAACTGGCAGGGAGCCAGTGACCGTGGCCCGTGGTCACTCCCTACTGTCTCCCCTTTTTTGTGTTTTCTTCCATTTTTTCATATATGTTCTTGTAAATTCTAGATTTTGATCACATTTGAGACTAGAGGGAAGGGTTCTAATGTTTCAAAACTTGTAAACAACTTGCATCCCCAAGGCGAAAGCATCTTAATTTATATAAACAAAGGAAAAATAATGATGAATTGTAGTTATCACGCATTCTTCTTAACACTTGAAGTGTGTGAATGTTGGACTCAAATCCATTGCACTTCACATCATGTTTCGAGTACAATTAGTATCATTAGGTAACGTCATATGGGCTCTTCTGGAGCTTTAATTATTTGGATGGATCCAGTTATGGTGGATACCTTTCGTGTATTGAATACCAATTTTGAGAAAAGCTTCTGATTTTTCATAATAGTGTGTGTTGTAGCACTATCTACAAGCCAATGAGTATCCTTTGTTCCACGATACATATCTTTAAACAAAGATAATAAAGTAATGTAACTAAGTAATCACATTAAACAAATATATATATCATAAAGTAATGTGATTAAGCAATCACATGAAAAAAAATCCATAAAATTTTCGTCAAATTAATAAACTAAAATATAATAAATCATCCATCATAAATATCCATGAAAATAAATATCTTAAAACATCCTTTTAAAATTAACTAAATTGAGATTATGCAAAAATAATAATAATAAAACTTATTTAGTCTTCTAGACCATACCAGGGGGGATTCCGATCTTAGTATAAAACACCTTATTGCTTAGAAATTGGCCATTCTCATTTTCAAAATAATTTCTAGTACTCTCCAGGTTTGTGATAGTCAACTGATAATCATCATTTTGTAGAGTCCCAATTTTCCAGATCATTTGACTCTACAGAATGAATCGAGGGCTTATATGCTTTATATTGTTCCACAACTTCTTTTGGTGCACAACAATTGCATGACCAGTGCCCATTTTTTCTACATCTGTATCAAGGGTCATCAAAATGGTGGATAGATTTATTCGGTGGATTCTGATTTTGATCTTGGTTTTACTTTTTCTAAGGGTCAGATAACTTCTGGTGGTTTTTGAATTTTAGGGGAACCTTGAAATCCTCCTCGTCAGGACGAGTTGTTTCTTCCACCTTTTCTAGAAGGGTTGTTTCTCCCACACTCCGTTCCTCTGCTTCTATTGAAACTGAGATTGGCATTTGCCTTAGGCATTGTCGTAGATCCAGTTGATCTGGAGTTGTGATTCTTTCTCAAGACTTTATTGTTTTGCTCAGCAACAAGGAGACAAAAAATTAGTTTTGTGTATTTAAAGAAACGTCGTTCTCGATACTGTTGTTGCAAGATTACATTCGATGCATGAAATGTGAACAACGTTTTCTTTAACATCTATTCTTCTGTAATCTTTTTTCCACATAATTTTAATCTAGAAACAATGTTGAAAAGAGCAGAGTTGTGCTTAGATACTGATTTGTAGTCTTGAAATCTCAGGTTTAGCTATTCATTCTGAGCAGCTGGTAATATTATTTTTTGGTGATCATATCTATCCTCTAGGGGTTTTCAAAGACCTGTTCGGTCTTCTTCAGTGAGGTATTCGTTCTTGAGGTCATCATATACATGATGACGCAAGAAGATAAATGCTGACGCCTTGTTTTCCGGGGACTCTTTATTACTCTCTACTACTGTCACTCTAAGTTTCTTGAATTACAAGTGTATTTTTGCATCTAAATACTAGTATAAGTAGTTGTCTCCCGTAATGTTAAGAGCTTTGAATTCAAGTTTAGCTAAATTCGACTTCATACAAGAGCTGTAAAAGATATATATAATCACTGATATGTAGAGAATTATAAAAGATAAATAATGGAACTTTAAAGCATTCAGAATAAAGTAAGGGGTGAGTCATGTCAAATCAAGTGAGCCAATTTAAAGTTCCAACGTAAGATTAGCAACTTTAATAATCAGAATAGGGAGTTCTTGCAAGACTTCTGGCTTGATGTAGAACTTTAGATTTATGAATTAGAACTTTAGGTTCTATTAAGACTTCAGGCTTGACATTGTGGCCTAATATTGATTTATTACTGTATTTAGACATCAAATGATAGGTTTGATTAGGAATATAAATCTCTGAGCTCATATTGTGGATATGAAAACTTCTAGTTTTATATTTGAATAACCCATCGACCTTCTGGTCCGGATTAGAAAAGAACTCCTAGTTCGTATGAAATTTCAGGTTCAAGATATAAAACTTCAGGTTCTATTTATAATTCATTTATCTTGATCTCCCCCATTTAAAAAATGAACCATTCATTTCCAAATAATAATCTTATTAAAGAGGAATTAAGATAATAGCATATGTATATGTAGTATTAAAGTAAAAGAAGTTCAAATAACGAAAATTATTTTACCATTGGATCTATCTCCTTTCACTTCTAATTGTAGATCTACTCACGAGCTTTTCTTTGGTGCAAACGGATTGTCGATTGGACTTAGGATGGCGAAGATGTCGTGATTTGAAGTTAGATGGTCGATTTGCACTTTTTCCTGCATTACTAGTGATGTTAGCGCTTAGATCAATGATTGGATTTGGTCAAATTGGGTAGGTTAGGGTTGAGTTAGGTCCTGCATCCCAACTTGATGCAAGAAAATAAGTGAGGCAAAACAAAAGGACAAAATGGTGCTCCCACCTTTTGTCTTATGCGGGCCGAGGCAAAAAGGTGAGGGGACAAGAGAGACAAAAAAAAGTGAGGGTGGTTTGTACTCTTTACGAGAGGAAGGAGGGGTGCTTGTACTCCTGCACCTTTTTGGGTTTTTTTTTTCTTTTTCTCTTTCACTTGGGCTGCAGCAAGAAGGAAGGGGGGGGGGGGGGGGGGGTGGGGAGAAATTATGCAATGTGCTGATAACATGTTATGAAATGTGAGAAAGAGAGAGGAGAGTAGAGGGAGAAAGAGAGAGGTATTGTTATTAGAATGGGATGTGTACATAATAAGGGAGGAGAGAGAACTTATTTGTAGAATAAGATTGCTTCCTCTTAAAATAACTTAAGATGATAGGACTCTAAACCTAAGGGCATATTTGTTAATTTCACCTTAACGTAAGTTAAAGCCATCTTTCATTTTAAGACACAATAAACTTAAAGAGTCAAATCAAAATACCATATTTCAAAAAAATTCTTCTACCTTTTTACAACAAATGGCCAAAAAGCTACTTTTTTATCCCACTACCTGACAAAAAATATTTGCTTTTAACACAAAAGTCCAAAAGTTACATTCTTTTTTCATTAAAAGACAAAATCTCATCATGAGATTGATTTAATCCCTTTTATTTTTTTATCTTTTTGACATGATCATTCACCTCACTTTACTCTATCAATTAAATTAACAAACATCCCCTAAGTGCTTTCTTTTTCTAATGTGGGCATCCATTTATGATAAAACCTCTTATGACACTTTTTTTTTATTTCCAGGATTAATTAGTAGTATCTTAAAGGAATAAAAACAAAATAAAAGAAGCAGTTTCTCTAGAGATAACATACTGTATATTTGGGAGCTCCTACTCAAGCTTTTTTGATAAAAGTGGGGCCCGTGGTGTGGTGGTCTCAACCAATGATCTAATGGGCCTCTACATTGATGTGTGATTGCCACTCTAATAGCTCATTATTTGTATAAAAAAAAAGGAAAAAGGAGGATATATTATGATCATGGATGAAAATACTAGCTGATACCGGTACGTATCGACCAATATGTATTGGTGTCAAACTGATATTTGGCTGGGAATCGGTATCGGCACCATCCAGCCAAATTATCGCCAAAATCTCACAACATATTGGCCGATATTTTCCCGGTACGTAACGGCCAATACGTATTGGTATCGAACTGATATTTGGCTGGGAATCGGTATCGGTACCACTCAGCCAAATTATCTCCAAAATCTCACAATATATTGGCTGATATTTTGAAAATATCGGCCATATATATTTAAAAACGTTTATTTAGTTTCAAATTTTTTAATAATTTAATATTAAAATAGGATATTTTGAGGATTTCACCACAAATCTGTTTTTAAGTAAACATGATTATTGTATACTTCATGTATGATAACTTTGATTATTTTTTCATGTAATTATTTTTATATTCTCAAATTTATTTTCAATTTTTTAAATAATTTAATATTAAAATAAGATATTTTTAGGATTTCATGAATAATTTTTTTTAGGTAAGAATAATCATTGTATGCTTCATGTATGATATTTTTTTTCTTTGTTCTTTTATTTTATATAATTATATTTTTAAATTCATTTTCTGATTTTTTAATAATTTATTATGAAACTATTATGTATTTAGGTTTTTACTATAAATGTGGTTTCTTAATTTTATATAATCATTGTATAGTTCATATATGCTAATTTTTTATGGATGTTTAATCATTTATGTGATTATGTCAATAATTTTTGAATTTGTGAATTTATTTTTGGATTATTAAAACATGGTATTAGGAAATAATTTAATGTATCAATTAAATGTGTCCTTTTGAGATTCCAAATGCTAAAATGATTTTTCTTAGTTTCTATTACTTTTTGGAGCTTGGCTTATAGGAACGCCCAAATGGCAAAGTGTCATAAAGATAGTTCATAAGTCATAATTAAAGTTCTTAAAAAAAATCACAATTTCAAACAATACAATGATACAGGATGTCATAACTTAGGGGGACCGATAATTTGATTTATACTTGTTACTAATGAAAAAGAAAAAACATTGTTTTCCAGCCTTGGATTTTTTTGATATTTTTTCAAATGTTTTTGGATTAAAAAAAATTTACACTGCGACTACTACGTGGACCGCGAGGTTCGAGACCAATAACGATACTGTATCGGTTTTTGGGACCGACTAATACTGCGATTTTCATTCATAATTATGATACCATTTTCATCTTGATGCATAAGAACTCCTTAATTTCTAATCATTTATGTGAACAAAATCATCGATCGGTGGACAAGAGCATGTAGCACAGTTGGAAGGTGGTGCTTGTCACAAGTCACAACTACTAGGTTACAGGTTCAAGTCATGCTGTCTAATAAAACAAGAAAAGGGAGAAAAAACCACAAAAATGCATCTATGAGTGAAATCCAGTGAAAAAAAAAGTGAAGAGAGAGATGAAAGGAAAATATGTTATATATAGAAGAGATAACTGCAGTCAAATCTATTGACCACACATTCATACATTTTCTAATACTTGATAATAAATACGACTCCCTTCTTCCTCATAAAACAACAACGAAGCATCCACCTTAGTATGCATTGCCGCATTTTCTGTCCACTACGAGACTAATCCCAAGTCACTGAAATTGGGCTCCTCACCTTGTAATGACTCTGGTGATTATGCACCCATGTCAATTGTCCTTGACCATAACTCGCCTTTTTACTTGTTCTTTTCCTTGAAAAAAACCAAACTCGATAGATCTGGCTTTGGTACAGATGATTGAAAGTCAAGCTTTCGGGCAGAACTTTTACTTTCACTCCTTGAGGTGCATTTACTTGCACAGAGTATGTTGAATTAGGCAACCCCACATTGGTTAATCTCCTTATGATCATCCTACTGCTGCTCCCATGGTTGAAAATCACTGACAGGGAAGGGTAATTCAAGCTGAAATCGCGGTTCTTCAACAAGATATTGATGCAATTCACAGCTCTGTGGGTGATAACAAAAATCTCTGCTCTCGAGTATCCAAGAGTGCACAGATGAGCAATGTAATCATCTGGTCTGATGTCATAAACCAATCCAGGATCTATTGCTCTGATTGGGTTCACATGCCCAGCGCCCATAGCGAAGACGCTGGCAGGCTTTTGGCCATCCATTATTGGCTTGCCCCAATGGTCAAGTGTGTCTGATGTGGTCATCATTGCTGATTTAATTGCAGCAGGGCTCCATGATGGATGAGCCGCGCGTATCAATGCAGCTATTCCACTGACATGAGGGCATGCCATGGAAGTACCTGACAGCACTGTGAAATTCACTCTTCTAGCATCCTCAACTAGCCCTGTGGGACCCAAATTCTCCGGCCAGGCTGCGATGATGTTCACTCCGGGTGCGATGATGTCTGGTTTGAGGATGGAAGGGTTGGTTACACTAGGCCCCCTCGATGAGAAAAGAGCAATAGCTGGTGCTCTAGATTTGCCTATAACCGTTCCTTCAAATTCTATTCGCGCGGTAGGCTTCCTTGTCGAGCTTATGTAACTCTTCAGGCGAAGAGACTCTGCATAGCCAATCAGTGTCGCTGGCAAGACGTGGACATCCACAGAATCCTCCTCTTGGTTGAGCTCAGAATTGGCTAGAATCATTGCGGCGCCACCGTTTTCTTTGACAACTTCACCTTTCAATGCCCTTCCAGAGGGGCTTCTATCGCAGACCACCATTTTCCCGGCAACTCTCTCTTTTGAAAGTGAGCCACTGAAGCAGAGCTCTGCACCATTTTCCCCACCATAGACCAACTCTAGCTCTCTCCCACCATTTTCAAATTGGCTTCCAGGGTACATGGATTCTCCATTCAGTATTTGGCCATCACCTGTATGCACATTGGCGGGAAATCTGCGGTCAAGTGAGCTAGCCCCGACGGTGGTTATCCAAGGAGCCTCGTTGGCGACCGAGTTGGGGATGGGACCATTGTTTCCTCCGGCACAAATTACCATGATCCCTTCCTCAGTTGCTCTATAAGCTCCAATTGCAATGGTATCAACGTAGAACGGTAAGGGGAAACCACCCAAGGAGAGGGAAAGGATGTCCACTCCATCTCTAATGGCATCATCTATTGCTGCTAGGATATCAGAGGTGTAACACCCATTGAACCAGCACACCTTGTAGACGGCAACATGGGACCCAGGTGCCATCCCTGTAGCCTCCCCCGCTCCATTTCCAAGCACACTCGCTGATGGAACTGGAGTCCCTGCTGCAGTAGATGATGTGTGTGTTCCATGGCCATGCGCATCGCGTGGTGATATGTATTCCATGATCGATGGGGGTGGTGGCGGTGGGGATGAAGATGCCCGGTGACCTTTAATGTAGAATCGAGCACCAATAAGCTTACGGTTACAAAGTGAGGAACTGAAGCTCTGGCCTTCTTGACAGGTCCCTTTCCATTTCTTAGGAACAGGAGGCATCCCATTGTCTGCAAAGCTAGGACTCTCAGGCCATACGCCAGTGTCAAGGACACCAATTATGGTCCCTTGGCCTAGTTTGGATTGAAATGAAGGCCCTTGGTTGCCTGCAAGGCCGAGTCCCAAGAACTTATATGAGTAAGTTGTGTGTATCTGGAGCCGATGGTCAGGGCGAACTGCAATCACACCATGTGTGGCCTGCAATGCTGAGAATTCGCTGTCCGAGAGACGAACTGCGAATCCCTCGATTGCTGAATGATAAGAGTAGAGAAGGCGGGACGACGGGTCTTCTTCATTGAGGACAGTTCTCTCAAGGAATGAAAGATGCCATTGGACCCTTGTGTTGAAGGAGGAGCTACCCATACTTTCTGGGTGCAGTTGGACTATGTATGTTTTGAGATTGTGGGCAGAAAGAGGGACCAAGAACATGAAAAATGACAATGGGAAGAGGAAACAGGACATGGTTTTGGTTCCCATTGATGTGTAAGTTGCAAGTGATTTGTGGGTATTGTGTCATGGGTTTCCCTTGATGGGCTGGGGGTATTTGAAGGGGTGATTCAGAATTTTGAAGCATTGCAAGGAGAAGATGAAACTTGTGATGTTAATGGCTCTTCATCACGGATATCCATTTGGGGGACTGAAAGAAGAGCGCTTGTAAAGGAGCTGAGACCTGTCTCTTTTCACGAGATATTCTGTTTGGATTTATTACGCTATTTATTTGTTACTTTGAAGACATTTAGATTCTGATCCTATGAATCTTTGTCTCCTCAACCGTTTTAAGGAGACGAGTGTATGCTGCAAAACAGGGGAAATAATGTAAGTAGTAAATGCCTATGTCAGTATATTTATATACATATGCTCTCTTGGTTCAATTTCACACCACAAAGCCTATTTCTGTACGGATCTAGATCCTCCAAGATAATTTTACAAGTCCAACCTTGTAATTCCATTAGTAGTGGGGCCCATTGATTATATGTAGTGCTTCAAATGGAGGTTTGAAAGACGGTGTCCACGAACATGGATTGGTTTCTTGAGTTTCAATCTTTTGTGTGACTAAGGAATATCCTAGCACAAAACATTGGTTAAAATCAAAATCAAATTGATTGATGTTCCTAGTCAATGAATCAACATTCCTGAAAGGAATGACTGAGATAAATAAATAGGTCCAATATACATTTAACTTATGCCTGCAAATCAATCCATGATTAATTAAATAAACATAATTAGTGAGTGTGTATTTAGACTCTAGAGCAGTCTGACCATGCCACAGTTAGGTAGGCCCACTTTGTGCATCTCAATCATTGGTGAATGGGGGATGGAAGGTCTTCAGATTTCAAATTTCAGCACAAAGTGATTTTTTCTTCATACATGATTAAGCCAACAGTTTAATAATAGATGGGTCTGATGGTTTACAACTAATTGCAAGCTCAGCGTTCCAGAAGCGATTTCAAAATAGTTAGAACTGAAGGCCTGGACCCAACCTAGGCTTTGGCTTGACAATGTTTAAAGGGCTTTCTTGTTCTATACACCTGGGACATATCGCTGATGACAATCTTAGGCCGAAAACTAGATGGGCTGATGCAATCTTGGGTTGAGGTGTTCTTGGCCCGTTGTATCCAGTAGATAGATAATTTTAGAGCTCGGTGTCATTTTTAAGAATAATCAGGATCGCAAATTTGCTGTTTACTTTAGGGTGTTTTTTATTTACATGTGAGATTGTTCTTAGATCCCCACCATCGGTTAGGGTGGGGCAGGTTCTTAACCACATGCTTCAGAATGGTTTCATCTGATCTGGTGATTTGGGAAGACATTCACTTTATCAGTAGAGTGTCATTCGTGTGCTGTTTCAGGCTTAACCTAGTTTGAGACCAATCCGCTGATTCATCCGGTCTAATTTTAGGTCTTGATCCAGCCCAGTGCCCAGGATCATATTCGGTTCAGGCCTAGCCCATTACCAAATGGTTTGTCCTCCTATGTTGAATTTCTTCTACGGTGTTATCTAGCTCTTTATCAGGTAGAAATATGTGGGTCCAGCCTGGCTATCAAATAGGTCAGAGTCTTCTTTGGGTTTCACAGACAGCACATGTGCTTGCCTGCCCATAGCAGCCTCTCTTCTCTCATGAGGATATGTAGATAAGTGTTGGTAGTTGGATGAAGAGTTATACAGATAGAGTTGAAGCGAATATTGCATCCATGGGTAGGGGTCGCAAACCGGTCTAGTCAGGTCAACAGGCAGGGTCCACTTTTAGGGGCCCAACCCCATATCCAAGCCATTTTTAAAAAATGTGTTAGATATCTGCAGCCTAAACCTGAACCCACTATCGAATTTTAAGTTTCAACTCGTGATGTCATCTCGTATGGTTGCAAACAGGCACCTAATTCTCCGATTATCCAAAGGTTTCGACCCATAAAACATTGGATTTGAAACCTATTTTAGGTTTCGATTCATAAACGGGTGTAGGTCCATAACTCATTTTAGGTTTTGACTAGTAAACAAGTCCAGTTCCGGGTCTATATGGGTTTCGACCCATGGACCCGGGCTCAGTACAAGAGCCTTTAATATTATAAATTGTAGTTCAAAATCAACGTTGGTTTGACATTTGTATACTTATTATTAAAGATAATAGATTTGATGCATTGCTATCAGTTGAACAACATCCTTAATTTAAAAATAAAAATTAAAAGTAAATAAAGTTAAAAAAAGTAAAAATCAATTTTGAAGCTAAATCTTAATTCCCCAGTAAGACTTGGTTCTGAAATTGAATCCAAGTTTGGAATCAACAAAATAGGTTTCTAGTCAAAGCCGATTCTGAAGCTAGAAGCATTCGGATCCAGTATAGAACTATTTCATAACCAACCTATTTGCAAATTGTAATTTATATACATTACCGGAGGTGGTTTGTAAAGAATAATTTTTATATTTTTTTATAAATGTTGACATGTAATACATTTTGACACTGGTTGAGAGTGACCTGAGGCATTGCAAATGGATCTTGTTACCTCCCTTGCGAAACATACTTTTTGTAACCAATGGTTCCGTTATTTGCACACTTGTAGGCTAACAGGGAGGCCGTTCAAACTTTTTTTATGAATATTAACACTACCTTTGATTGAATGCATGCTTGCAGGCTATTGGGGGACTTTTCTCAGTGAACTATCAATGAATTTCCGTGATTTATACGCTTTGCATTCTTTTGAGTGGGTGTCATAGGTTTTTAGTTTACAAACGGTCATCTAAAACCCACTAAAATTAACAATAATTCAATACAAAGATAACAAGTGTGTATCCCATACATCAGTATCATAATCATGGATACATTCCCACAACCATGTGGGATCAACTACATAAATTCTTTATCTCTATGGTAGTGTGTCTTGCACCCAATTCCTAGATAGGTTGCATGAAAACAATAAACCCCGGCGGGTTGACTCTTGGCTCTGGTAAGTCAACTTGTTTTAATAAAAGACTTGTTTTAATAAAAGACTAAGTCAAATATAAATAAGCACGCCTGAGTCAATCATTAGTAATCAATGCTTAAGGCTTAGAGTTAGCAATTTAAAAATGATTGATTTGAATGCAATAAAATTTTCATTTACATGCTTATTATTAATGCAATATAGAGAAATTTTCATATGCATACACTTCTCACTATATTACGGTCTACACACATATGCCTTACTATCCATTTGAAGGGACCTTTGAATTACATTGGATCCATCGATTATTCACTGATCCAAATGAATTGGAACGTCAGATCCAAGATCAATTTTTTTAATATAAAATTATTAAATTTGTAGGCCACATATAAAGGAATTAGAGGCATGAAATTGACACTAAACTTTTCTATCTTGATACATCCAACATAGTTCTTTCCCTCCCTTATTCCCATTATCACTGAAGTCCCAACAGGGACGCATCAAGCTACCTTGCACTTTAACACAATGAGCAGTACATGCACAGGAAACTTGCCCAAATGTATATCTAAAATTTGTAAGCATATGTTCAATTTTTAAATATATTCTTAAAAAAAAAAAAACAGACCTACGAGATTCCGATTCATCGAGTTGACTCTCTCCCACTAAATATGTTACAGCCGGACAAGTAGAGTCCGTGTCTCGGGTTACAAAGTACCGAATTGCTGCCATTGCACAGTATAATTTGAAGTAAATGGAATAAAACTTTTATTAATAGCAACGGGACAAGTATTTCCACATTTTTTAGTCCGACGCCAGATTTGACGTAATAGAAGATAATTGTTCCGTGACATCGCAAAAAGCTTTGTCAATGCAAAAAAAAAAAAAAAAGATTTTATCAAAAAAAAAAAAGAAAGAAAGAAAATCACCTAAGGGACTCCAAATAAAAAAACTCACCCTAGGTGTGGGTGAACAGGAATGGTCACTTGATGTCCACTTTGGTAATTTTTTTACATATGAGGGTGAGCGTTGAATGCTGGATAAAGGTTGAATTCGACGTTGGAAATAATGGGAGAATATGAAGGATTGTTTGAGATTTGGATTTCCAGATTTCAGTTTAAATACTATGTAGTGGAAGAAATAAATGACTAGTAAGTAAATTAATCAACCACATAAGAAAAAGATATGCATATTTTTTAACGTAAAAAATTCTAACCTGATAAAAAATCATAAATCCATCAAAGATCAACTATTAAGCAATAGTGAACACTTACAACATATACTCACAACCCTTATCTAATCACTCGTTCGACCTAAAGATCGAGTTCTTCTTGCATAACTCCTTACCACCACTTTCCTTTGCTATGCACTCTTTACTTGATCGCACCACACTTTAAATACACAAGATGCTCTCAATATTCTACAAGAGAAGTAGAAGCCATATTCTCCAAGAGAAGTAGAAGCAATATTCTCTAGCTCACAACTTCAGCATAATCTCTCAAATGGAAGCCTTAGAGAAGCAAGGTGATCTCCAATATATAATCTTTATTTAGAATAATGAGATCTCTTTCTTAAGATTGCGAAATGAACCCTTTAAATAATTCACAATTTGTGCCTTAAAAGAATTATTCCTTGTAGAATAAAAATTACAATTTCTGATACAAACAGGAAACAAATCCGAAGTAGGAAAATAGGTTTCTGTTCGTCATCCAATCGATCAGATGAATTACTTGATCGATCAAGTAGTCATTTTGTCTTGCCAACTTTTCTATATACCATGTTTAGTTGTAGCCTGTCCCAAGTCTGATCAATCCAACCTTTACCCAATCGATTGGATAGCCTTTTTGTCAGTTTTGACAATTTGCTTCAATTCTTCTCTTCAGCTCATTTGGTGACACGAGCCTCAGTCCATTATAAACAGCATATAAAATGCAACTCAATGGATCCAAAGTTTTTGTTTAACTCATGAATTAGTCAATTATAAAAATCTTTACAATCTCCCCCTTTGGCAATTCATGGATAAAACTTTTTAGACATATAATCTACTCAAAAATTAAAACCAAAATTACATTAAGTAAAACTACATTAAAATTTTTTTGTACCATTATTATTAGCTTTAATTGTCTTCATACTCCCCATTTTTTAGTCTATAATTGACAAAAATAATGATATCAATATGCAGCATATCAGTTAATCAAGATCCTGCAATAGCTCCCCCTCAATTTTGACTCCCCCTCAATAGTATCTTCGTAGCAGTTGGGGGTGGCAACATGATCTTCCTAATTAGGGGCTTGACTTAGGTACCTAAACTTGCGAATTTGAAGATTTCAACACAGTGTGTACCAGTTTAGTAGGCAAGTCAAATTTTCTGACCCAAATAGCTCTTGTCTTCACCTTTGGCTCAGATAATTGCTTCCACTATCGCTTGTTCTTTGGCAGAGCTCTCAGCTTATTGCAATGGGGTTAGATGTGTTCTTTCATTTCACAATAATGGCATGTGGGTGTAGTTTTAGATGAGACACATTCTCCTTCTTTGAAGTACTCCCAACATAATTTGTGTGTGCATCATGTAGATTAGTAGATGCCATAGAATTTAAAGCAAAACTTTTAAAGCATGTTTGTGTAACACTTTTTAGTAGAAAATGGGACGGTTTTCTTTAGAGAAATCATTTTTAATGCATTTGGTGGAACATAATTCTTGGAAACAACTTTTTTGCCACTTCACAACCATGTCAAACTTTTCCTTGAAAATGTTGGAAATGGAATTCGTATGGGAGACATCGGACTTCTGTTTCTGTAGAAATGTTCACCATCTTCCCATTTCACTATGAGTTGCAATTCCATATCGAAACTCCTCCCTATTTATCTACTATGATGCCCCTCCACTCTTTCTATTTTCACACTCCTTTACCTTTATGCACCCTCCACCCATCCTTCCGCCTCTTTTTTTTTTATGATTTTCACCAAATATTCCTAACCGCACTAGACAACAATCTCCAATTCACAAAGGAAAAATATTTTTCACCAAACACCAGCTTTTGTACTTCTGCAAAACTCTTTTTCTAAGGAATTCATTTTCATAGACTTTGCTGATGTGGCAATTTCCTCTTTCCGCAAAAAATGTGTATGTACAAACATGTCCTTAACGAAACTAGTTTTACCTTGAGTCTTTAACGTGGATGCACCATTATCATAACGTAAACCACATGTGTAATTAGGTCCTTTATGTACTACACCAGATGCATCTTTTATCCAATATTCATCTTATTCAACAAATCTTTTGTAACATCTAATAATTCAGGCAATGCCATCTTCAGTTGTCATTCAAAATTTCTTTTTCAGCTTTGCAATTCTGCAACTTTTGTTTCAATGTCTTAATCTCTTATTGAGCTTTCTCAAAATTTTGACTCCCATAAGTCAACTTATTACCCACAGAGTTATTTTGATCTTCCAAGAGTTTGCCTTTGGACGTGCTTTTTCCAATTCTGCCTTGAGAGAGAGAATTTTATCCGCTGAGTCTTTCCACTTAACTATTATCTAGTTGCCGTATTTAGTTACCTTGGCAAAATCTATATACAAAGTGTTGTGCTTCCCCTCTCAATCCAGTTCTTCATTTAACACTTCATTATCATCACTATCAAAAACATTGACAAATGAGATATGTGAAGATTTAGCCATGAAAGCAACATAATTGACACCGGCGGTGTCAAGGACAGTAATTTCAACTTCAAAATCAGCTTATGTTGCATTTAAAATCTTCTTTTTTTTCTTTAGCTTTTTTTTTTAATTTATACACTCAGATGTTCTATGACCAAACCTTTTGTATTGACTTAAGAATCCGGAGCTCTTGGGATTCTTAAGACGTACTCATCATCATCATCATCTTTAAAGCCTTATCCCAACCATCTTGAGGTCGGCTACATGAACTTGGTTTCTCCATTCTGTTCTATTTTGAGCTAAATCTTTCGATAAGTAAAACTTCTTCAAACCTAAATTAATGACTTCCATCCATGTTTTCTTCGACCTGCCCCTACCTCTCAATGGGCCCTCCACTTGTATATTCAAACTTTTTCTCACTGGTGCCATTATTGGTCTACGCTCAACATGCCCAAACCATCTTAAACAGGTTTCTCTAATTTAATCCCCTATTGGTGCTATCCCTAAATGTTCTCGAAAGCTCTCATTTTTAATTTTATCTTTCTTAACTTTAACACACATTCACATAAGCATTCTTATTTCCACTACATCCATCTTATGAATATGTGTCTTCTTAATTGACCAACATTCTGCTCCATATGTCATAGCTGGTCTAACCACTGTCCTGTAAAATTTACCCTTCAATTTCGTTGGCATTCATCTGTCACAAAGCACTCCCGAAGCTAATCTCCACTTCAGCCATCCAACTTTTATCCTATGCTCTACATCTTCGTCAATCTCCTCATCCTTACTAATCATTGAGCCTAGGTACCGAAAAGAATATCTACGTGGTATCTCATGGGTTTCAATTTTGATAGTAGTTTCAACACTTTGTATATGTCAATTGAAGTTGCAATCCATATATTCTGTCTTTGTACGACTTATTTTAAAACTTCTAGATTATAATGCCCCCCGCCATCTCTTAAGCTTTGCATTTACACCCTCTCTTGATTCATCCACCAATACTATATCATCTGCAAACAACATACACCATAGTACTTCTTCTTAAATATGCATAGTTAACTCATCCATAATTAATGCAAAGAGATAATGGTTAAAGGTTGATCCCTGATGTAAACCTATAGTCACGGGGAATCCACTCGTTTCTCCACATGTGGTTCTCACATTTGTTATTGCTCTTTCGTACATATTCTTAAAAATTTCAATGTAACCTCTGGAGACATTCTTTTTCTTTAAGACCCACTAAATTAAATTCCTCGGTACCCTATCATAGGCTTTTTCCAAATCAATAAAGACCATATGTAGATTTTTCTTCTTTGCTTGGTATTTTTCCATTAATTGCCTAAGTAAAAAGATAGCTTGCATAGTTGATCTCCCCAGCATAAAACCAAATTGATTTTCAGAAATCTTGGTCTTCTTTCTCAGTCTTTGCTCCATTATTCTCTCCCATAACTTCATGATATGACTCATAAGTTTAATCCCTTGATAGTTGGTACAATTTTGTATATCTCATTTATTCTTATATATAGGTATTACAATGCTTCTTCCCCATTCATCTGGCATTTTTTTTGTCACAAGTATCTTATTGAATAGCCTACATAACTAACTTACCTCAGCTTCTCCTAAGCATTTTCATACCTCTATTGGAATACCATCTGGGCCTGTTGCCTTTTCTGTCTTCATTCGCTTCAATGCTTCCTTCACTTCTACCCCCCTAATTCTATGGAGAAAAGTATGCTCTTGTGATGAAGTATCATCCTTAATTCTTGTATCGCCCAAATGTTCTCCATTTAGAAGTTTTCTAAAATATTCCTTCCACCTTTCTTTAATATTGTTGTCCTTCACCAAAATATTTTTCTCATTGTCCTTAATACATTTGACATGATCTAAGTCCCTACTTTTCTTTTATCTTATTTTTGCGAGCTTAAATATATCCTTTTCTCCTTCTCTTGTTCTCAACCTATTATCGAGGTTATCGTATGCTTTGAACTTTACACTACTTATTACTTTCTTAACTTTTTTCTTTGCCTTCTTATATAGCTCAAAATTTTTCATACTCTTAGTCCCCTACCAAACTTTATAGCAATGTTTTTTCTGTCGAATAACTTCCTGAACCTCCATACTCCACCACCATGTTTCTTTATTAATGTGTCTCTTCCCTTTTGATTCTCCAAGTACCTTCTTTGCAACATTCCTAATGTAATTAACCATTTGATTCCACATTACTGTAGTTTCTCTTTCAATATTCCATTTTTCATTCTCAATCATTTTGTCCTTAAATATATTTGCTCTTTCCTACTTCAAATCTCTAAACCTTGTTTTAGGGTCCATTTTGTTTACTACCATTCTCTTTCTACTTCTAATGCAAATATCTAAAACTCCGAGCCTATATTGTGTAGTCAAACTCTCTCCTGAGATAACCTTGCAATCTTTACAAGCCAATCGGTCCTGTTTTCTAACTAAAAAAAAGTCTATCTAACTTCTATTACTCCCACTTTTATATGTAATTAAATATTCAGCTCTCTTTTTAAAGTGAGTATTTGTTACTACAAGATCAAATATCACTGCAAAGTCCAATATAGTGTTTCTGAATTCATTTTTTTCTCCAAATCCAAGTCCTCCATGCACTTTCTCATATCCTCTATTATCTCTTCTTATATGCCCATTTAAATCCCCTCCAAGGAAAATCTTATCACTATTTGGGATTTCTCACATTAAATCATCCATCTCCTCCCAAAATTGTCTTTTCACACCTTCCTCTAGTCCTACTTAGGGAGCATATGCACTGATGATATAAATTATGTCTTCCTTTAGCATTAGTTTAATTGCTATAATTCTATCACCAAACCTCTTTACCCTCACAATTTTCTCTTTCAAATCCTTATTTACAACTATACCCACTCTGTTTCTTGTATTACTCTTTCCTGCATAGAAAAGCTTATATCCATCCATGAGCTCATTAGCTTTATTCTCTTTCCACCTTGTCTCCTATATACATGCCACACTAGTTCTTTTTCTTTTCATTACCTCAACCAACTTCATGCCCTTGCCTGTCAAGGTTCCTATATTGCAAGTGGCAAGTTTAATTTTCCTATTCCTCCTCTTTTTCTTATGGATTAACTTCTTTAACCGCACTAGCCCAAAGTCATGCATTAGCCCTTGCACACTTTTCACTGCAGCCGGGCGACGCTGCAATGCGTCACTTAAAACGGGGAATGCCCTAACCTTATCGTAAAATATCATTTTCTCAAAATTCATGTTTGGGTCGTGACAAAGTTTTACGTTGGCTGTCACCTACCAACGCAATCCTCCTCCTTTACCCGGGGTTTGGGACTGGCAACAAAAACTGACGGAGTTAGATTCTTAAGACGTACTCAAATTTAAAATAACACAACATAAATCAAATTTCAATGAATATAAAGGTTCAAAAGCATTCATATTCAATTTATACTTAAATCATTAAATATATTATAAGTTATAATAAAAAGCTATTGAGAAAAAGACAAGTCTCTAATTAAATAGAGAAAATATCTAACTGTTGGGCTAATCCTATCTATAAATCTAATCATTGTTCCTCTCGCTCTAAATCAACCACAGATGCCAAAAATCCACCTACTGATCTTCGTCATTCCCCGCAACCTCTACGAATGCATTACCTGAAATGGGGCGAACCACTGGTCAGTAACATTGGTGAGTAGAATTTCCAATACCAATAACATAAAGAGTAACATATTTTCAATCATTCATATGAATACATATAAAATTAAACAATGGTATTGAGACAATATCTTAATCAACTATTTCTTGAGTATCTTTCCACGGCAAACAACAGCTGGCTCCGAAACCCCGCAGGGAAGTATCTACGTTTCCGCCAACAACATGGTAGTATCTACATATTTTCAGTCATCCACCATGATTGTTGAGCCTGTTCCAACACTTCCACACGGAAGTATCTATATTTCTGTCAACATCATGTCTAATCTTATTACTATGATTGTTGAACATACTTCCCTTGACCGACATCCACGAAAGAAGTTCTATACTCAGTGCTAATGGTTTTTGTACTCTATTTCAAATATCAAATTCAAGTTCAAACCCAGTGTGGCCTGTTTAGAGTTTCATCTTATCATAATATGTAATATTATTTACTTTTTCCTTGGCCAGTATCACATAACACTGATTAGTCTTTGCCTTACTCCGAATCGGAATTGATATCTAGGTATGTGGCATTGCCCATGTTTATGAAAGTCGTATCATCAAACCATATTCAATAAATTCAGAATTTATCCCAATTCAGATATCATAAATTTGGCATCACACCCTTTATTACACACTATAAGTAAATATAATCCATGTATAATTAATGGTGAATATTAGAATAAAATAAATTAAAAGCTATTATGTTAGGTCAAGTGAACATGTTAATCATCTTTAGGCCTTACATGAGGTTTGATCCATCATGTTTGTCATCCTGTGTACATTTATAAATTAAGGCCTTGTCAAATGTTTATTCAATTTAATCCAACACATAAGGACTGTTTTGGAAATTTAGAGAATTCTTTCAAACAAAAGAACATAAAGTGTCTTCATTTTTATATTAGTTAAGAAGGTCTTAAAAGAGGGTTTATTTTTATCAATTGAAACCTTGGGGGTCTATTTGTGTTGGCCCATAAAAAATCCGCAAATGATGCAGTGCAGACATTACAAGCTTTGGATTATAAATTTCCAAAATTTTCAAAGCACTTGAACCTCATCTCAGCTCAAATCAGTTTCAGAGACTCTTTGCCGGCTCTTTGGGAACCACTACGGGACTTGACACTTCCACACGTTACAGCAAGCTCTTATTCAATGGAATGCTTTCAAATATATCTAAAGACCATTCCTCAAAGATTCAGAGCATTTGGACGTCATTTGGATCCAAACTTGGTTCAGATGATCGTATACTATGCTCTGTGGTTCTTTGTGCAGAGTGATATCCCATGAAGATCAAGTTAGCTGAAATTCTCGGGGGAAGCTCAAATGATGCCCAAGACAGGTTCTGCAAAATTTCGAGTTCAATAGACATCATCGAACCCAAAAGCCACAAGCATGTCAACTTGGGGTCAGTCCCCCCCAAGCCATGGGGTCACTGACCAAAGTCCTGCTTCACCAAACCAAAGTCATTTCGGCATCAAACAGCTGAGGCAAGGGCCCACTTTCATAAAAAGTCAACTGGAGAGTTGACTGACGTCTGAAAGTCAAAACAAGTTGAAACTTCTGTGACATGCTCAAAATAGTGTCAAGAAGCAACCCTCCAAGTTTCGTGGCGATCAGACATTGTTCGGGCCCTAAACTAGTGAAAACTGGTCACATATACAAAAGTCCGAAAATGGGCCTTGTCCGTGACCGCGGCCCAATCATCAAGGAAGTTGACCAACTTCAGGTGATCAAAACAAGCTAAAACTTCTATGACACACTCAAAATAGTGTCAAGAGGCATCCCTCCAAGTTTTGTCAAGATTGGACTTCGTTTGGACCCCAAACAGGTGAAAATGGTCCACAACTGCAAAAACCCAAAATTGGGCCTTGTCCATGACCGCGGCCTGTTCATCAAGGGAGTTGACCAACTTCAGGTGGTCAAAACGAGCTGAAACTCTTATGACATGGTCAAAATAGTGTCAAGAAGCATCCCTCTCAGTTTCGTGGCAATTGGACTTCGTTTGGACCCCAAACAAGTGAAAACTGTCCACAACTGCAAAAACCCGAAATTGGGCCTTGTCCGTGACCGCAGCTGCTGTCATGGACCCCCAAAGGACACTTCCTGTGGTTTTTGGTGGTTTTTCTCCACTACCTTTCGAAATCAAACTTCCCACAACTCCCCTCAACTCCAAGGAACCACTAAAAACTACCTGGAACCTCTATAAAAAGAAGGGTGTTTAAAGGAAGCAGGAGAGGACACATAGAAAATAGAGAAAAAGAGAAAATTGAACAAATGCAAGAGTATTGAAGCAAGAAAAGCAGCATCCCATGACCATTCCCTTCCTTCTTTAGCTACCAAGGTGAGCAAAAGATTCAGAGAGGAAGAGGAGAAGGGTGGGGTAACTACGGAACGAACTATGTTGATGCAATGGCGACGATTCGAGGGATGACGTTGTCATCTTTATTTTTTCTCATTCGGGGGGGGGGGGGGGGGGGTGTGTGTTTCTTAGCCATTACAAACATTGTGAATAATCCCCTTTGGGCCTCATTTTGTTCCTTGAAAATGATAGGTTTAGAATGACGCAATTTTGGCTTTTTACAATACCCTCTTCGGACTTGAACAAAAGACAGTCCGTAAATAAGAATGATGAATTACAAAGTTTTCAATAGATTCTACAGTCGAATTCGATCTTCTCAATGGTTATCGAACACCCCAAGATGTCATGAATGGGAGTTCCAACACTTGAAAAAGTTTGGAAAAGCAACCAGCATGAACAGCATGAAAAACGGAGGCGAACAGTGGCTTCACGCCACTGTCTGCCAGTGACCGTGAGCCATGGTCACTGGCCTGGGGCAGTGACCACGGGTCACGGTCACCCCCCATTTTTCCCCTTTTTTCTCATTTTTTTCCACCTTATGTATATTTTCTTGTATTTTCTAAATTGAGATCACATCTAAGACTTGATGGAGGGGTTGTAAACTTTGTAAACTTTGTAAACTTGTGTAAACAACTTGCATCCCCACGGTCAAGGCATTGAACCCATGTAAACAAAAGGGAATTCAATGATGAGCTGTAATTGATTCCCATTCTTCTTAACGCTTGAAGTACGTGAATATCAGACATCGAATCTGTTACACATTTCCATATTACATTTTAAGCGCGATCAATTTGTAATTTCAGTAAACTATATTAAACACAAGAGTCGAAAAAAACTCAAAACTTCTCATCAGAAGCTTCCATCAAGAAGGGGCTCACGCCTGCTCCTCTTTGGACAGTTGGATGAAGGGACCTAACAGTCCTTTCAACGAAGGGATCCTACCCCTAAGGTCGCTCCTGGGTCTCCTATAGGATGGGTGGACCTCATCTTTGACCAAGTGGCCTTACGTGGCCCATAACTCAATTCTACTCCAAGCACTTTTGACGACATGGATTTCACATCATTCCAATTCTGATTTCAATCACTAGGGAAGTAGTTGATCATTTCTACCCGATCCCATGTTCAGCAGACCTACTAATCACAGAAACTCAATTCATCAAGTTCCTTTTAAGACTTTTGGGTTTCTGGATGATATCTTCTATTTTGTTAATGTCAACAGTAACTGTAGCAGTAATATAGGGTAGAGAACAGCCATCAATCGATTAGATATCTTCAAGTTTCATCAAATTCAGACCTTACGTCATTAAGTTTAGAAGTTTTATTGACCTGGTGTAGAAATTCGTTGCTTGAGCAGTGATCGGTCTCACATCAGACATCCGCTACGCATCCCACTATCGATCCTCCTTGTCCTCTTCGCAATTCTCTTCTTTTTCTAACAATTTAACAGCTGAGATTAGTCCCTCTCTCTCTCTCTCTCTTAATTCCTATCGTTGATGTGTAGAAAAAAAGGTGAGTCTGTCCTCTAATATATATTAGTGCTTGTACGATCATGCACTAAGAGTCCTACCTGGAACTATAAAGGAGTCCTACTAGGAGTGTATTCTTGAGAGAATCTTGTTTGAAATTCTTAGTCTTCTAATGACCTTAATCTAGTCTAATTATAATTATACTAAGAGTCCTGGTAAGGATATTATACCCTTTGCATTCAAAGCATTGAATAGATCTATGATTGTTTTTCTTATACTCAAATTTGAGGATCATTAAGTCATTGATGGTTTACTAGTCGATATGCGTTCATGGTTGAATTCCATTATAGAAATCACTATAGATCTACATGCAGCAAATTAGTGTGACCGGCTTTGATACCACTTGAAGAATCATTTCAAATCTAAATTTCTAGATTGCAATTTATATACTATATGGCAGAAGAAATAAATGAACTATCAAGTAAATCAATCAATCACATAATAAGAAGACATGCAAATTTTTTAATGTGAAAAACCCCAATTGGGTAAAAAGTCACAAATCTAATAAGGATCAACTATCAAGTAATAACGAACAATTACAAAGTATACTCACAACCTTTATCCAGTCATTCCTTCGACCTAAGGACCGAGATCTTCTTGTACAACTCCTTACCATGACTCTCATTTGCCATACACTGCTCTCTGCTTGATCGCACTACACCTTGAATGCACAAGATGCTCTCAATCTTTTATAAGAGATGTAAGAGCAATATTCTCTAACCCAAAGCTTCAGCACAAGGTCTCTAATGGAAGCTTAAAGAAGTAGGGTGATTTCCAATGTATAATCTCCACTTAAAATAATGAAATCTCTATCTTAGAGTTGAGAGATGATCCTTTTAAATAACCGACAATCCGTGCCTTAAAAGAATACTCCTTGTAGAATAAGAACTACCAGTTCTGGTACAAATATGAAACAAATCTGAAATAGAAAAGTGGGTTTCTGTTCGTCATCCAATCGATTTAATGAATTGCCTGATCGATCGAGTTGTCATTCTATCTCGCCAACTTTTCTGTATATCCTGTTTAGCTGTAGCCTGTCTCAAGTCCAATCGGTCTAACTTTTACCAGATTGATTAGATAATCTTTTTGTCACTTTTGACAATTTGCTTCAAATCTTCTTTTCAGCTCATTCGGTAACACGAACCTCAATCTATTCTAAAAGAAATATAAAATACAACTCAATGGACCTAAAGTTTTGTTCAACCAATAAATTAGCCTATTACAAGAATCCTTATAGAGTCAATGATAGATTTAAGTTTTGTAGGTTTTGGCTTAAGTAAGGTTGTAAATAGGTTGTTCCGGTCCGAATTCATGGTAGACCCGGAACCAAAATTGTTTGTGGGAGAATGGACCTAGAACCGAAATCGGAAATGGTTCGTTCGGAACTAGATTCTTGGATTCAAAACCATTAAGGAGAGGATAAACCCGAAACCAAAATAGTGTATAGGGCGGGTTCGAGTTTGAATTTGTATAAATAATGCTTTAGAGAAAAGCTAATTTTTAGGAAAAATTTTCAAAAATTAGGGTAATATGTCAGGTCTTAAGTCCCCCATAGAGAGTGCAAAAAGGATAGCAATGATCCAAATGAAGCCTCAGATGTTTCAATGTGTTGCAAGATGGATGCAGATGGTATTTTTTGCACCACATGACAACCACCTAAACTCACCCATATAAAAACAAGCCAATACAACCATCTTCAACAGATTGGCAACGCAGAATATTGTTTTTTGCCTCCACTTTAAATCATTACAATTCAATCGTTCATGGACCAATGGATGGGGTGAAGAAGATGATAAACAGTCAAGATTTGGGCATCGATGATTAAAGACCGAATCTCCCATCATGTTGCATTTTCTTAATCGTTTTGGCTTTCCTTATTGTTTAGTAGATTTTGGTTTTTCTAGAGTTGAAATAGATGGAAGAAGAAAGAAGAAAATAAAACTTACGAGTTTAAAGGAAAGAGGGCAGCGTCAAACTTGCCACTTGTGTATACAAACCTTTGTCGAATTCGACGCTCCCCATTTTGATTAAAAAAAGAAAGCTCTAGAGCGATCAACCACATCTAAAATGAGTTTTTTTTATAGTGGTCCCCTTAGAGGATTGTTTTGGTAAAAAATCCTGAAGAAGTAAAAAAGCAAGGAGTATGAAAAAGCAATTCTTTTGCCATCTCACCTCATAAAAACTAAATCACGAAATAAATCTTTACCCACAACTAGCTAGCATCGGCCAGTAAACGTGGTCGAAGTTGGCACAATTGCAACAGTTTTTTCAATAAATTATCAAGATTTTGACAATTCATAGGACTATTCAGTAAAATGGTAAAAACTATACCGACCCGTTTGAAATTCGCTCCACATCTGCCTTTTTAGTTGGAAACAGACAAGGAAATAGATTGTCACGTCCCCAAAAAAATAAAAATAGGGTTACGTGAAATTAGGAGTCAATTTTTTTCTTTTTGTTTTTCTGGAAACAAAACCATTGACTCCTAATTATTTCTTTTCCACAAGATCTTAGGCCGTGGTGAGTTTAGGCCATTCACATTCATTCCCATTCTGCGGAAGTAATTTCAACCAATAGGTACTAAGAGAAGAAAACAAGTTTGCATATCACTAGATAGCAATAATAATATTCCAAGTTGCAAAAGAAGTAAATAATAATTTATTACAATGTCCCACTGAAAGATCAAGTCTTTAAAGAATGATTTATTTAAATTAATTGCAAATTTAACGAGTCACTCCTGTGCTTGGTTAGACGGCCTCGAAGCCATCGTTTGCACCCCACTCGGGAACATCAGTTGGCTCAAGCGTTTGAAACGCTTCAGCCTGCGCCTCCTCCTCGGCAAAGCCGGGCTCGGTACCTATGCATCAATTTTAGAAAACAAGGGTCAACCATAAATGGCGGCAAGTAAAATACACATAACTCAAAATGAAGTACACTATCAATGTGAGATTAAGCCACAAAAATCATAAGAATATGTAAACAATATAAATAAAAGAATGCCATGCAACATAGAAAGAACGGATCCTACATCCGACTCTACATCAAATGAACATTATCACTTTCGCCGAGCATCGCATCAGCTGATGCCCTTACGGAATTTACACCGTCTTCGGATGCCTAGCATCCTGTCCAGAAACGGTGGATCAAATCCGTCTTCGGATGGCTAGCATCCTGTCCAAAATCACGGTGAAACCAACCGTGTACGAGTGGTAAGCTCGTCTTCGGCCCTAAGTCCGGTAAAAATCATCACAGTGTACATCTGTGAACCGACTGCAGTCGTCCAATGACTAGATCCACATAATAATCTCACACAGCCCTGCCCCTTCCTGTGTCGAGACTCATAAACATGGCTCAGTGATTGTTCGACAGATACATCCTATGGTAGTGTGAAGGGCTAGTCATAATAGGTATTCAAATACCATGGAATAGAACATTATACCAACCGAATAGTGTTCAACATAACATGAATACCTCATAACTAAACACTGTATAGTCCAAGTCACAATACGGTCAAAGTCATCATAAAATAACGGGTATAAATTCTAACATGTATGCAACAAGATAAAGGGATACATCATAATGATCAAGAAATAACTCTACAAATATTCCTAACACTGTGACCACAATTCACGCATGCGACAATTCCACACGAACCAAGATGAAGTAAGGTTGGGAATTTTTGAAAACGGGGTGATGCATAGCCCAATTCCCACTTTATCTGAGTGCGAGTGGTTTGTACCGTCATGTGCAAACCATGAAATCTGTAAGAGGAAATCTGCCCGCATAACCCCTTACTTTGATGATGTGATGGATTTGGTTAAATTGGAATCATTGGGTTCTAAGACCAACACAAGGGTCTTACGGAGTATATAACCATCCAAAAATAATAATAATAAATGATTGGTTAAATAATCATTAAAATAAATTATCAGGCCCGAATTTATCATTCTCATGATCTCACGCAAGGGATGGCCCACCTGTTCACTCTTAACAACAGTCCAAATAATTATAAATCTGCATATATACCAAGGACCCACAAGGTGATGGACCCCCCCTATACTATAGCAACTATACACAAGAATAAGATTTCCCTGTTGTGCACAACCACACAGATTTGGAGACACCAACTTTTTTTTCTTTTTACATATATAAATATATATGTATGATGTCATGTCTCTTAGGTACCCAGGTGGCCCTTGTATATATGTATATAATGTTTCTTCACAACCCAGATGACTTATCACAAAGTGCATTGATTTTTACAGTAATGGCTCCATCATCACACAGGTGCCAAGGAATTCCACATCGCCACCATGGATCTAAGTGTTGGATCAAGAGGTCCCACCATCTTCTAGGGTCCCACGTGATGAATTCCACATAATCATGGTCCATGTTACCGTCATGGGGCCACCAAAATAAGTGGTAGACCCACATTTACATCTAAGAGAAATGCCCCTCCCTGCACATGTTGCTGCCAAACAGCAACGTGTGCAGGGACTGACTCATCCCATATATGTTGCAAATTTTATTTATATATATATATCAATGGCCCACCATCAACCCAGTAATCAAGGGTCCACGTGACGGCAATGAGGCCCACCGGTAGGTGGTGGGCCACCATGTTTATAAAAGGTGGAAACCCCCTGCACATGCTGCTGCCAACAGCAGCATGTGCAGGTAGTCCCTCTACCCACCTGGCTGGGACACGCTGCAGGTTTTTTTTTAGATGTTGGTGGCCCACCTGTTTTTACTAAGTTTAGAAATCCCCTGCACATACACAGTAGCGTGTCTGGGTCCATTCCCAGACACGATCACCCCATTTCATTTTTTTTTTAAACAAAAGGCCCATCTTCAAAATGGCCCAATCCCCTTTCATCAAATCTATCAAGATCATCAAATCCATCGAAACACCATCAACCAAAAATCTGTGAAACACATACCCATCTAACCTGTCATCAATCTTTAGAGATTTAAATGGGCATTTACAATACATCTAAGATCATGAAATCAATGGAATTAGTGAAATCATTAGAGATATGTGCAAATCCACTTGCCTTTGATGAAGATTAATGGATGGGTTGATCTAGATCTCTATCTCTCCCTCGATCACGCTGCCAACCCCAACTAAGAAGATGAAGAAGAAGGAGGAAAGAAGAAGAGATGACGAAGAGGATCCACCGATTGGGCTTGGATTTGGGCTTGCCCCCACCTTGGCCGATCAAGAGAAGGTGATGGAGGAAGAAAAGCTACTGTAGAGGTGAGGGAAGGGAGCACCCATCGATGGAACATAAGTAGGCTTCGGGTTTGGGGAAGAGTTTTGGGTTTTTATAAAAAGAACCCTATTGTTTAGGCTAATTATAAATATGGGCCTGGTTTGGTTTAATGGGCCCATAATGGGTCCGAATTGGGCCGGGTCAAAAGATGGATACTCATGATCCTAAACCTACTATCCGATTAACCCAAAACCCAAAAGAAAATTAAATAATTATAATAACCATAATTAACTAAAATACAAACAATTAAATAAAATTATATTTAAATTAATTAAAATAAGAACTGGGTTAGGAACCTTACATTCCTTCCCCCTTAGAACATTTGGTCCTCCAAATGTCTAACATACCTCAGGGAGAAGATCCGGGTACAACTTCTTCACTTGGTCTCTGAGCTCCCAAGTGGCCTCCCTTGGACTGTGGTGCTCCCACTGAACCTTCACCCAATGAATAGTTCGCGTCCGTAGGACTTGCTCCTTCGTGTCAATGATCCGCAACGGCTTCTCCACGTAGGTGGCATCTGGCTGAATCTCGAGTGGTTCATATTGAAGAACATGCGAAGGATCGGCGACGTACTTCTTCAGCATCGAGATATGGAAGACGTTATGAACTTTTGACAACTCTGCTGGCAATGCCAATCTGTAGGCTACATCTCCCACTCTCTCGAGAATCTCAAACGGCCCGATGAATCTCCGAGCCAGCTTGCCCTTCTGTCCGAATCTGAGTGTTCCTCTAGCCGGCGACACTTTTAGAAACACATGATCGCCCACTGCAAACTCGAGACCTCTCCTCTTCAAGTCAGCATAACTCTTCTGTCTACTCCTGGCAATTTTCAATCTAGCATGAATTTGCTGAACCTTCTCACTGGTATCACTGACTATCGATGGCCCATGAAAACTCCGAACACCAACTTCCTCCCAACAAAGTGGGGTTTTACATCTGCGCCCATACAGTGCTTCAAAAGGGGCCATACCAATACTTGAATGGTAGCTGTTGTTGTATGCGAACTCACAAAGAGGAAGGCTTTTCTGCCAATCCTTTCCAAAGTCCAACACGCAAGCACGCAACATATCCTCCAGTGTTTGGTTGGTTCTCTCAGTCTGCCCATCTGTCTCCGGGTGATACGCTGTACTGAAGTTCAAGGTAGTACCGAGTGCCTCTTGAAGTCGTGTCCAGAACTTACTCAGAAATCTCGAATCTCTGTCTGAGACGATCGATACTGCTACACCGTGCAATCTAACTACTTCCTCCATGTATATCTTGGCCAACTCATCTTTGGGTGTCTTTAAGCTCATTGGCAGAAAATGTGCAACTTTAGTTAACCTGTCCACTATCACCCAAATACTATCTTTACCATGAATCATCGGAAGTCCTGATATAAAATCCATCGTGATATGTTCCCATTTCCAATCCGGCACTGCCAACTGCTTCAAAAGTCCTGGGGGTCTCTTGTGTTCTGCCTTAACCTGCTGACAAACCAAACACCTGGCAACAAATCCTGTAATCTCCTTTTTCATGTTGTTCCACCAGTAATGACTACGGAGATTCTGGTACATCTTTGTGCTACCAGGGTGAATGGTAAAACGAAAATGATGTGCTTCTGTCAGGATCTCATTCTTCAACTCCTCTATATTTGGCACACACAATCTATCCTAATAGTACAACACACCATCTATCAATCTAAAGTCTGGCCTGCTCTCAATCTGCTCAATCACCCTGACCAGCTCTGGATCCTCTGATTGTGTGCTTTTGATTCTGCCCAAAATTTCTGGTTCCCAAACAAACATACTGGCAATCATCACCCTATCATTAACCAGCTGTAAATCAACCCCTAAGTCTAGAAATATCTCTGCCCACGACCATTCTGTCTGCAAACATGCATTCCTTGCTGCTTTCCTGCTTAGTGCATCAGCCACTACATTGGCTTTCCCTGGATGGTATTTGATCGGAAAATCAAAATCCTTGATATATTCCATCCATCTGATCTGTCTCATGTTCAGTTCTGGCTGAGTGAATAAATACTGAAGACTCCTGTGGTCCGAATGCACTTCAAATCTTACACCATACAAATAATGTCTCCACATTTTGAGCGCAAAAACTACTGCTGCGAGCTCAAGATCATGGGTAGCGTACTTTTTCTCATGTTCCTTAAGTTGTCTAGACCCATAGGCAACAACTTTTCCATCCTGCATGAGTACACATCCCAAACCAACACCCGAAGCATCAGTATAAATCACAAATTGACCATTCTCTGATGGTAGTGTAAGTACAGGAGCTGTAGTCAACCGGGTTTTTAGCTCTTGAAAACTGGCTTCACACGCATCGGACCACACAAAAGGCACATCTTTCCGCGTTAATTTAGTCAACGGTGCTGCAATTGACGAAAATCCTTGCACAAATCTCCTGTAATAATCGGCCAAACCAAGAAAACTGCGTATCTCTGACACTGAAGTGGGTCTTTGCCAATTGACAATTGACTCAATCTTCGCTGGATCCACTTTTAGACCCTCTTTGCTAATAATGTGACCGAGGAAAGACACCTGCTCCAACCAGAACTCACACTTACTCAATTTCGCATAGAACTGGTGATCCCTCAAAGTCTGCAATGCAGTTCTAAGATGGTTCTCATGTTCCTCACGAGATTTGGGATATACTAACACATCATCGATGAAAACCACTGTAAATTGATCAAGAAACGGAGCGAAAATCTTATTCATCAAAGCCATGAAAACTCCTGGAGCATTTGTTAGCCCAAACGGCAACACTAAAAATTCATAATGGCCGTATCTAGTCCGGAATGCTGTCTTCTGCACATCCTGATCTCTAACTCTCAGCTGATGGTATCCTGACCTCAGGTCTATTTTCGAAAAGAATTCGGCTCCCTGTAACTGATCAAACAACTCATCGATCTTAGGTAATGGATATTTGTTTTTTTATAGTGACCTGATTGAGTTGTCTGTAGTCGATGCACATCCTCATGGAACCGTCTTTCTTCTTAACAAAGAGAACAGGTGCTCCCCATGGTGATACACTAGGCCTTATAAAACCTTTATCCAACAAGTCTTGCAGCTGAATTTTCAATTCTCTCAACTCAGCTGGTGCCATTCTGTAAGGAGCTTTTGAGATCGGTGCTGTCCCTGGAGCTAGCTCTATGGTGAAATCAATTTCTCGAATCGGTGGTAATCTCGGAATCTCATCTGGGAAGACATCCGGAAACTCACAAACTACAGGTATCTCCGATACATCCCCCTCCGCCTGGGACTGTTTATCCTCCGTGATAAACGCTAAATAACCTTCACAACCGCTCCTTAGCATACGATCTGCCATTAAGGCTGCTATCCGGCTAGTGAGAATCCATTTTGATTGTCCAATAAACTTAACAGTTTCTGATTTGACTTTAAGCTTGATAATCTTGTTAAAACAGTCCATATTTGCTCGATAGGTCCTTAACCAATCCATGCCCAAACTGACATCAAAGTCATTCATCATCATAAGCACCAAGTTTGCTGGTAAAATCAACCTCTCTATTTGAACTCGGACACGAGGAAAGTACTGATGACATCTAACTCGCCCACTGCCACAACCCGAGCCCAGGGTTCGGGGGTTAGCAAAAGCCAAACCTAATGACACACGTACTCCCGTGCATGCACACGTAGACCGGATCTAAATGCACACGCACAAGGGAACAAGCACACGTGCCAAGCAAGTATGCGGAAGCTGCAAATATCAGAAACATAAAACTACAAAGCAAGAAGAGGATACAAAGGACGGACTGACATAATTACATATAAAGTTTTACAAAACGAACCAAACTAACATGTACAATCTGACATATACACAAGTCTGAGATCCTCAAAAAGAGATAACAATAACAAGACTCCAATGCAATGTATGCCAATAGCGCTCTCCCGTGGAGTGATCACATCCACTCCTCTAGGCCTGATGGGGCCCCGGGGGTCTCATCTGGAGCCTGGCCGACCTGCGAGGGTTCGGCAGGGGGATCTGGGCCTGCAACACCAAAAACAACTGTGAATACGACGATTCAGCAAAGTATAAACCATAGCAAGTTAACACACGCTGTGTCTAATAGAATAAAGAACATCATGTTATTAAAGAAGGCATTTTCGTATACTAGGCTATCATGCAAGAAAGAAATATGCTGCGTGAATCAAGGATAACATGCTGTGTACATGACTAGTGGCTACTACATGACCATATGCTCCCAAAAGAGGGATCTTATAACATGCAAAGAACACCATTGTCCGGGCCAGGGTACAATGGGTCTCGGTTTCCTGGGGTCCGGTTCCCCAAGACAAAATCCATACTGCAGCAGGTCCTTATAAACTATACCAAATTCACCCCGTCGGGATCCTAAGGCTGAGGCTAAGTAGAGCCTGACCATACAGAGTCAATCATGAAAATCCTGAGTAGATCGTGACAACATATCATACGTGCAGATCCGTGAATGAACATATCATACATGCATACTCAGGGTAAATAAACCACAATGTGAAAGTAACGAAACATACGTAATCATGTTAGAGAGTTGAGATCAATGATCGAATACAATATGTTATGCAACAAATCATGTGAATCGAATCATCTTAAGTTACAAACCAATTCTAATCTAATTATCCGGTGTTTCTAACCGTGCATGATGATGTAGTTTTAAGTTATTCGATACACCGTTGTCTAGTGTTGCCTTGAATCGGGCGGTGCACGAAGTCCCTTAAATCAACACCCATGGGGAGGTGCTTAACATCCGGATAACGAACATGAATGATTCGCAGCCCTCGAGATCATTCACGCGTAGTATCACATTCCGTTGGGCTAGTCTAGGTGCTCTACATTTTATCATGAAGGTCATATCGGTCTTTTCTTTACACCTATCCTTGTTTTTCTTTCCTTAGTCTAGGGTGTATACGGCTTAGCCGTGTGTGTGCTACGGCTTAGCCGTGTGTGGTCTACGGCTTAGCCGTGGCTGGGCCGTAGAAGGTCTATCAGTTGCTGACTCTCAGTTATGCCAGAAAATGCACCCTGTATTGTTCTACGGCTGGGCCACGGCTGGGCTTCGGCTTAGCCGTAGGGCAATCCACGGCTTAGCCGTGCCCTAGCCGTAGAGGAAAACTGGGTTTTTCTCCTCTCTGGCTTGTGAGCCGTAGGTGCTATACGGCTTAGCCGTACCTGCACGAATTCAATGTCCTGAAACCTGTACAGAATGTCTGGGAAGCATCCAAATTTCAATTTATCAAGGGAGATAGACCAAGTAGTAATCAAATGAGTATCAATGGGCTGTAAACACATGTTTTCCATACACATTAATGTGAGCTAACCAAAATCAAAGCATACCAACATGGGTTCTCACAACTATGGTTATACTTGCCTTAGATTGGAACTCAATTGCACAATTGTTGTCCTCAAGCCAAACACAACCTAACACACCAAAAACAAAGCACATGCATGCATGAGAGATGGAGAGGAATCCACAACACACAGACACACCATGCAAAGAAACAAGAAGGAGAAGAAAGAGATGAGAGAATGGAAGAATTCCACTCACCTTACATGCAAAGACCCACCTCCTCTTGATCGATGGAGAAGAGGAATTGGAGAAGAGAATTCAAGAGAATGCATGGAAGCAAAGAAGTCTCCACGTGCACAGTGAGGAGAAAGAGAGAAAACGAGAGAAAGAGTATGAGTTGGTCGATGGATGCACTTATACAAGTCAATGGGTTGTCCAAATTGCAGTGAAGGCCAAGTGAAAAGTGTATTTTCAGTTTGAGTCAAACTCGGGTCCAATCGAATCACACGACCTCGGTTGCAAATGACGTAGTTACGAAAGTTAACGAGCTCAACGAAAGACACGTGTTGACATCAAGATGATGCAAAAATGACCATGCCTAAGGAAAGCTAAAATTACGAAAAAGGGCTTGGTCTACTTAATCCAGGTCAAACTCAACCCAACTGCCTATCCATGACCCGTAACGAAAACAAAACACAAACAAAACACGATTAACAACGAAAACAAGATTAACTAACCGCTAAACGGGGTCAAGCTGGGTCGGAGTGTTACATCCTCCCCTACTTGAGAATCATTCCGTCCTCGGAATGAACACTAACTCACTCATACCTGGGAAAACAAATCGGGATACTGGCGTGCCATCTGCTCTTCTAACTCCCAAGTAGCCTCATCGGGACTGTGATGCTCCCAAAGCACTTTGACCCATCGAATTGTCCTGGTGCGAAGTATCTGCTCTCGGGTCCCCACGATACGGAGCGGTCGCTCAACGTATGCAGCACTCGGCTGAATCTGAACCTCATCGTAACGAATGACATGGGAGGGATCATGAACATATTTCCGAAGCATCGAAACGTGGAAAACGTTATGCACTCCTGCAAACATCTCGGGAAGCTCTAATCGATAGGCTAAATCACCAATCCGACTCTTGATCTCGAACGGTCCAACATAGCGTGGAGATAACTTGCCTTTCTGGCCGAAACGGATCGTACCTTTCATCGGTGAGACCTTCAGAAAAACCCACTCGCCAACCTGAAACTCTAAGGGTCGTCTGCGGGTGTCTGCATAACTCTTCTGTCTCGATCGAGCAACTTTCAAGTTCTCAATTGCTTTCTGTACCTTCTCCGTAGTCTCAGCAATGATCGTCGGTCCGTGAAAACTTCGAGTTCCAACTTCTTCCCAACAAACCGGACTTCTACACTTCTTCCCGTACAATGCTTCATATGGTGCCATCCCAATGCTCTCGTGGAAACTGTTGTTGTAGGCGAACTCGCACAACGATAGATGAAGATCCCATTCTTTCTCGTAGCTCAACACGCTGGCTCGCAACATATCCTCCAAAGTCTGAATCGTCCGCTCTGATTGCCCATCCGTCTGTGGGTGGTATGCCGTGCTGAAACTCAACTTCGTGCCCAAAGCCTCTTGGAATGCTCTCCAGAAAGACGAAACAAAACGGCTGTCACGATCGGATACAATCGACACGGGGGTACCATGGAGCCTGACGATCTCATCCACGAACTTCCTAGCCATCTCTGAAAATGTCATACCCTTCCGAAAAGGAATGAAATGGGCTGACTTCGTCAATCGATCTACAATCACCCAAATGGCGTTGTTCTTCCTGCTCGTCGGCGGTAATCCGGAAATGAAGTCCATGGTAATGTGTTCCCACTTCCACTGCGGTATATGCAAAGGATGCAACGAGCCTGGCGGTCTCTGATGATCTGCCTTCACCTTCTGACATGTCAAACAGCGAGCAACAAATCCTGCGACTTCTCTCTTCATGTTGTTCCACCAGAAGCGATCTTTGAGATTCCGAAACATCTTCGTGCTGCCTGGATGCATCGCGTATCGAGCGTAATGCGCTTCGTTCATCAGCTTCTCCTTGAACTCATCAACTGCTGGCACGCACAACCTACTCCGAAAGTAGAGTACACCATCCTCGAGTCTGAAATCGGGTCTGTCTCCAATGTGATCTCGAATGCGCTTCAAAGTTAGATCCTCAAACTGCCTGTCTTTAATCTGCTGAATCAACTCAGGCTGAAACACTAGCGTACTAGCCAAAATCACGCACTCATCCACTAGTTTAACTTCAACAGGGAGACCATGGAACTCTAAGAGGAAACTGCTCAAAAGCTGCACTGACTCTGCTTTCCGACTGAGCGCATCTGCCACCACATTCCCCTTGCCTGGCTGGTATTTGATCGGGAAGTCATAATCCTTAATAAGCTCAAGCCATCTCCGCTGTCTCATGTTCAGCTCCTGCTGTGTGAATAAATACTGCAAACTGTGGTGGTCAGAACGAACCTCAAACTGCACACCATACAGATAATGTCTCCACAGCTTCAACGCAAACACGATGGCTGCCAATTCCAAATCATGGGTGGCGTAATTCTTCTCATGTTCTCGCAACTGTCGCGATCCATATGCAATAACCTTCCCATGCTGCATCAACACACAGCCTAGACCAACTCGAGAAGCGTCTGAATAAACCACGAACCCTTCACTACCATCTGGCAAGGCTAACACTGGGACCGTAGTCAACTTCTCTTTCAAAACCCTGAAACGAGCTTCACACTCCTCAGTCCAATCAAATGGTACATTCTTCCTGGTCAACTTCGTCAAAGGAGAAGAGATCTTAGCAAAGTCCTGGACAAATCGACGATAGTAACCTGCTAGACCAAGAAAACTGCGAACCTCTGTCACTGTCTTGGGGCTAGGCCAATTCACTACTGCCTCCACTTTAGATGGATCAACTGCCAATCCCTCTCGTGAAATGATATGACCTAAAAATGCCACCTGCTCAAGCCAAAAATCACACTTCGACAACTTAGCAAACAATCGATGTTCTCTCAACAACGACAAGGCTTTTCTCAAATGCTCCCTATGCTCCTCTGCTGACTTAGAATAGATCAGTATATCATCAATAAACACAACTACGAACTGGTCCAAGAAAGGAGCAAAAATCTGATTCATCAATGCCATAAAAGCTGCAGGTGCGTTGGTTAGTCCAAAAGGCATCACGAGGAATTCATAATGACCATAACGAGTCCTGAAGGCAGTCTTAGGAATGTCATCCTCTTTGACCCTCAACTGGTGATATCCAGATCTCAAATCAATCTTCGAAAAATAGGCTGCACCCTGAAGTTGATCGAACAGCTCATCAATCCTGGGTAGGGGGTACTTGTTCTTGATCGTCACTTTGTTCAGCTGTCGATAGTCTATGCACATCCGAAAAGTACCATCCTTCTTCTTGACAAACAAGACTGGTGCTCCCCAAGGTGAAACACTCGGGCGAATGAAACCCTTATCCAAAAGCTCCTGTAACTGCTTCTTCAACTCTGACAACTCTGCTGGGGCCATGCGATACGGAGACTTGCTGATCGGTGCCGTGCCGGGAACAAGCTCGATGGCGAACTCCACATCTCGAACCGGGGGTAAGTCTGGCACATCGTCTGGGAAGATATCGGGGAAGTCACAGACCACCTGGATCTCACCTAGCTGCTTCGTCTCCTTCTTCGCTGAGATAAAGGCAATGAAGCCTTCACACCCTCGGCGGATCAAGCGATCTGCCTTACACGCCGAGATCACACGTCTGGGGCATCTCTGCTGACTGCCCTCGAAACGAAAGCCCTTGCCTAAATCGAAGAAGATCGTCCTGTTGTAACAGTTAACACAGGCACGATATCGAGCGAGCCAATCCATACCAAGGATCACGTCGAAGTCCAACATCGACAACAGGATCAAATCAACAGGTAACTGATGACCTGCAATCTGCACGTCGCAATGGGGGTAGTACATACTACACTCCACTCGCTTGCCAACTGGGGTGGATACAACCAACACATATGGCAACGGCTTAGACGGCTGAGGTAACCGCTCGGCAAAACGAGGTGCTACATAAGACCGTGTAGACCCCGAATCGAACAAAGCTAAAGCCTCGACGCACGAAATCAAAACAGTACCTTCAACCACCTGTGGATCCTCGGCACTCTCGTGGGTAGCAGCGTAAGCACGGGCTGTCTGGCGAGGCTGTCTCGAGCCTGGACGAGCTGACTGTGGCTTGCTCGGAGCTGTAGGTGCACTGGATCTGCTAGGAACTGCACCGGAAGTAGGACCAGATGGAGCTGCACCAGAGGCTCTCTGTCGAGGACAATTGGCGATCATATGCTCCCTCGAACCACAAATAAAACAAGCACCGGCCTTCCTCCAACAAGCTTCGGTCGTGTGGCTCTTGCCGCAATATCCACAAGTCACTCCAGTAGAACTAGAAATACTCTGCTGGCCTTTGGTCTTCTTCTGTACTTGTCCTCGTGCACTGAAGGGCGGCTGTCGCTTGGGCTCAACGGCTCTAGCAGCTTGGTGAATGGCCTCGGCAGAATAGGCCCTGTCCACTGCATCGTCGAACGTAGCCGGACGCTGAAACGCTGTCACGTGGTGCATGTACCGGGGATGCAAACCTTCAACAAACCTGTTCACCTTTCTCTCTTCGGTACTGATCATGTCCGGAGCAAAATGCGACAACTGCATAAACTTGTTCACGTATTCTGCTACTGTCATCTGCTGCTGACGGAGAGCTAGGAACTCAACCTCCTTGGCTCGAAACACATGAGCCGGGATGAACTTCCTCCTGAACTGTTGCTTGAACATCTCCCACACCGTAGCACTAGGAATATCTCTGAAGGAGTCTTTCACGCTCTTCCACCAAGTCTTTGCGACGTCCCTAAACATAGAAGTTGCTAGTCCGACCTTCTGCCGGTTCGTGCACACGACGGTCTCAAAGACATCCTCCGTCTGTTCCAACCACTGTTCTGCCTTCAATGGCTCTTCTATCCCATAGAACTCAATGGCTCCTCGCTTGCGGAATTTACCGTAGAGGGCATTCGGGTCACTCTCTCGAGGCTGCAAGATCACCTGCTGGTCTACATGCGACTGAACTGGGGCTTGGCTTTGTCGGTCTAACATGGTGGTAACTTGGGCTTGCAAGTTCTGCATCGATTGCGATTGTGCCTGAAGGGACTGGAATAGCATAAGGATGCGTTCATCTGTATTCGGTGTCTGTGGTGATGGTGCAGATCCGCTCTCGTTATTTCCGGCGTTCTGCTGAGAACCCGAACCTGATGCCATCCTGTAAAATGAAAAGAGTCAGACACAAACACAAAACAATAGCGCCCAACAAACCCCAAAGTCTAGAAAGAGCACAAAGAAATAACCGTATCCTCACCACGATCCTACATGCCTACATGCTTATCATCTAGAACAAGGAATGAGCAAGGAATGCTTTGATACCATACAATACGTATGTCACAACCCGAGCCCAGGGTTCGGGGGTTAGCAAAAGCCAAACCTAATGACACACGTACTCCCGTGCATGCACACGTAGACCGGATCTAAATGCACACGCACAAGGGAACAAGCACACGTGCCAAGCAAGTATGCGGAAGCTGCAAATATCAGAAACATAAAACTACAAAGCAAGAAGAGGATACAAAGGACGGACTGACATAATTACATATAAAGTTTTACAAAACGAACCAAAATAACATGTACAATCTGACATATACACAAGTCTGAGATCCTCAAAAAGAGATAACAATAACAAGACTCCAATGCAATGTATGCCAATAGCGCTCTCCCGTGGAGTGATCACATCCACTCCTCTAGGCCTGATGGGGCCCCGGGGGTCTCATCTGGAGCCTGGCCGACCTGCGAGGGTTCGGCAGGGGGATCTGGGCCTGCAACACCAAAAACAACTGTGAATACGACGATTCAGCAAAGTATAAACCATAGCAAGTTAACACACGCTGTGTCTAATAGAATAAAGAACATCATGTTATTAAAGAAGGCATTTTCGTATACTAGGCTATCATGCAAGAAAGAAATATGCTGCGTGAATCAAGGATAACATGCTGTGTACATGACTAGTGGCTACTACATGACCATATGCTCCCAAAAGAGGGATCTTATAACATGCAAAGAACACCATTGTCCGGGCCAGGGTACAATGGGTCTCGGTTTCCTGGGGTCCGGTTCCCCAAGACAAAATCCATACTGCAGCAGGTCCTTATAAACTATACCAAATTCACCCCGTCGGGATCCTAAGGCTGAGGCTAAGTAGAGCCTGACCATACAGAGTCAATCATGAAAATCCTGAGTAGATCGTGACAACATATCATACGTGCAGATCCGTGAATGAACATATCATACATGCATACTCAGGGTAAATAAACCACAATGTGAAAGTAACGAAACATACGTAATCATGTTAGAGAGTTGAGATCAATGATCGAATACAATATGTTATGCAACAAATCATGTGAATCGAATCATCTTAAGTTACAAACCAATTCTAATCTAATTATCCGGTGTTTCTAACCGTGCATGATGATGTAGTTTTAAGTTATTCGATACACCGTTGTCTAGTGTTGCCTTGAATCGGGCGGTGCACGAAGTCCCTTAAATCAACACCCATGGGGAGGTGCTTAACATCCGGATAACGAACATGAATGATTCGCAGCCCTCGAGATCATTCACGCGTAGTATCACATTCCGTTGGGCTAGTCTAGGTGCTCTACATTCTATCATGAAGGTCATATCGGTCTTTTCTTTACACCTATCCTTGTTTTTCTTTCCTTAGTCTAGGGTGTATACGGCTTAGCCGTGTGTGTGCTACGGCTTAGCCGTGTGTGGTCTACGGCTTAGCCGTGGCTGGGCCGTAGAAGGTCTATCAGTTGCTGACTCTCAGTTATGCCAGAAAATGCACCCTGTATTGTTCTACGGCTGGGCCACGGCTGGGCTTCGGCTTAGCCGTAGGGCAATCCACGGCTTAGCCGTGCCCTAGCCGTAGAGGAAAACTGGGTTTTTCTCCTCTCTGGCTTGTGAGCCGTAGGTGCTATACGGCTTAGCCGTACCTGCACGAATTCAATGTCCTGAAACCTGTACAGAATGTCTGGGAAGCATCCAAATTTCAATTTATCAAGGGAGATAGACCAAGTAGTAATCAAATGAGTATCAATGGGCTGTAAACACATGTTTTCCATACACATTAATGTGAGCTAACCAAAATCAAAGCATACCAACATGGGTTCTCACAACTATGGTTATACTTGCCTTAGATTGGAACTCAATTGCACAATTGTTGTCCTCAAGCCAAACACAACCTAACACACCAAAAACAAAGCACATGCATGCATGAGAGATGGAGAGGAATCCACAACACACAGACACACCATGCAAAGAAACAAGAAGGAGAAGAAAGAGATGAGAGAATGGAAGAATTCCACTCACCTTACATGCAAAGACCCACCTCCTCTTGATCGATGGAGAAGAGGAATTGGAGAAGAGAATTCAAGAGAATGCATGGAAGCAAAGAAGTCTCCACGTGCACAGTGAGGAGAAAGAGAGAAAACGAGAGAAAGAGTATGAGTTGGTCGATGGATGCACTTATACAAGTCAATGGGTTGTCCAAATTGCAGTGAAGGCCAAGTGAAAAGTGTATTTTCAGTTTGAGTCAAACTCGGGTCCAATCGAATCACACGACCTCGGTTGCAAATGACGTAGTTACGAAAGTTAACGAGCTCAACGAAAGACACGTGTTGACATCAAGATGATGCAAAAATGACCATGCCTAAGGAAAGCTAAAATTACGAAAAAGGGCTTGGTCTACTTAATCCAGGTCAAACTCAACCCAACTGCCTATCCATGACCCGTAACGAAAACAAAACACAAACAAAACACGATTAACAACGAAAACAAGATTAACTAACCGCTAAACGGGGTCAAGCTGGGTCGGAGTGTTACATCCTCCCCTACTTGAGAATCATTCCGTCCTCGGAATGAACACTAACTCACTCATACCTGGGAAAACAAATCGGGATACTGGCGTGCCATCTGCTCTTCTAACTCCCAAGTAGCCTCATCGGGACTGTGATGCTCCCAAAGCACTTTGACCCATCGAATTGTCCTGGTGCGAAGTATCTGCTCTCGGGTCCCCACGATACGGAGCGGTCGCTCAACGTATGCAGCACTCGGCTGAATCTGAACCTCATCGTAACGAATGACATGGGAGGGATCATGAACATATTTCCGAAGCATCGAAACGTGGAAAACGTTATGCACTCCTGCAAACATCTCGGGAAGCTCTAATCGATAGGCTAAATCACCAATCCGACTCTTGATCTCGAACGGTCCAACATAGCGTGGAGATAACTTGCCTTTCTGGCCGAAACGGATCGTACCTTTCATCGGTGAGACCTTCAGAAAAACCCACTCGCCAACCTGAAACTCTAAGGGTCGTCTGCGGGTGTCTGCATAACTCTTCTGTCTCGATCGAGCAACTTTCAAGTTCTCAATTGCTTTCTGTACCTTCTCCGTAGTCTCAGCAATGATCGTCGGTCCGTGAAAACTTCGAGTTCCAACTTCTTCCCAACAAACCGGACTTCTACACTTCTTCCCGTACAATGCTTCATATGGTGCCATCCCAATGCTCTCGTGGAAACTGTTGTTGTAGGCGAACTCGCACAACGATAGATGAAGATCCCATTCTTTCTCGTAGCTCAACACGCTGGCTCGCAACATATCCTCCAAAGTCTGAATCGTCCGCTCTGATTGCCCATCCGTCTGTGGGTGGTATGCCGTGCTGAAACTCAACTTCGTGCCCAAAGCCTCTTGGAATGCTCTCCAGAAAGACGAAACAAAACGGCTGTCACGATCGGATACAATCGACACGGGGGTACCATGGAGCCTGACGATCTCATCCACGAACTTCCTAGCCATCTCTGAAAATGTCATACCCTTCCGAAAAGGAATGAAATGGGCTGACTTCGTCAATCGATCTACAATCACCCAAATGGCGTTGTTCTTCCTGCTCGTCGGCGGTAATCCGGAAATGAAGTCCATGGTAATGTGTTCCCACTTCCACTGCGGTATATGCAAAGGATGCAACGAGCCTGGCGGTCTCTGATGATCTGCCTTCACCTTCTGACATGTCAAACAGCGAGCAACAAATCCTGCGACTTCTCTCTTCATGTTGTTCCACCAGAAGCGATCTTTGAGATTCCGAAACATCTTCGTGCTGCCTGGATGCATCGCGTATCGAACGTAATGCGCTTCGTTCATCAGCTTCTCCTTGAACTCATCAACTGCTGGCACGCACAACCTACTCCGAAAGTAGAGTACACCATCCTCGAGTCTGAAATCGGGTCTGTCTCCAATGTGATCTCGAATGCGCTTCAAAGTTAGATCCTCAAACTGCCTGTCTTTAATCTGCTGAATCAACTCAGGCTGAAACACTAGCGTACTAGCCAAAATCACGCACTCATCCACTAGTTTAACTTCAACAGGGAGACCATGGAACTCTAAGAGGAAACTGCTCAAAAGCTGCACTGACTCTGCTTTCCGACTGAGCGCATCTGCCACCACATTCCCCTTGCCTGGCTGGTATTTGATCGGGAAGTCATAATCCTTAATAAGCTCAAGCAATCTCCGCTGTCTCATGTTCAGCTCCTGCTGTGTGAATAAATACTGCAAACTGTGGTGGTCAGAACGAACCTCAAACTGCACACCATACAGATAATGTCTCCACAGCTTCAACGCAAACACGATGGCTGCCAATTCCAAATCATGGGTGGCGTAATTCTTCTCATGTTCTCGCAACTGTCGCGATCCATATGCAATAACCTTCCCATGCTGCATCAACACACAGCCTAGACCAACTCGAGAAGCGTCTGAATAAACCACGAACCCTTCACTACCATCTGGCAAGGCTAACACTGGGACCGTAGTCAACTTCTCTTTCAAAACCCTGAAACGAGCTTCACACTCCTCAGTCCAATCAAATGGTACATTCTTCCTGGTCAACTTCGTCAAAGGAGAAGAGATCTTAGCAAAGTCCTGGACAAATCGACGATAGTAACCTGCTAGACCAAGAAAACTGCGAACCTCTGTCACTGTCTTGGGGCTAGGCCAATTCACTACTGCCTCCACTTTAGATGGATCAACTGCCAATCCCTCTCGTGAAATGATATGACCTAAAAATGCCACCTGCTCAAGCCAAAAATCACACTTCGACAACTTAGCAAACAATCGATGTTCTCTCAACAACGACAAGGCTTTTCTCAAATGCTCCCTATGCTCCTCTGCTGACTTAGAATAGATCAGTATATCATCAATAAACACAACTACGAACTGGTCCAAGAAAGGAGCAAAAATCTGATTCATCAATGCCATAAAAGCTGCAGGTGCGTTGGTTAGTCCAAAAGGCATCACGAGGAATTCATAATGACCATAACGAGTCCTGAAGGCAGTCTTAGGAATGTCATCCTCTTTGACCCTCAACTGGTGATATCCAGATCTCAAATCAATCTTCGAAAAATAGGCTGCACCCTGAAGTTGATCGAACAGCTCATCAATCCTGGGTAGGGGGTACTTGTTCTTGATCGTCACTTTGTTCAGCTGTCGATAGTCTATGCACATCCGAAAAGTACCATCCTTCTTCTTGACAAACAAGACTGGTGCTCCCCAAGGTGAAACACTCGGGCGAATGAAACCCTTATCCAAAAGCTCCTGTAACTGCTTCTTCAACTCTGACAACTCTGCTGGGGCCATGCAATACGGAGACTTGCTGATCGGTGCCGTGCCGGGAACAAGCTCGATGGCGAACTCCACATCTCGAACCGGGGGTAAGTCTGGCACATCGTCTGGGAAGATATCGGGGAAGTCACAGACCACCTGGATCTCACCTAGCTGCTTCGTCTCCTTCTTCGTTGAGATAAAGGCAATGAAGCCTTCACACCCTCGGCGGATCAAGCGATCTGCCTTACACGCCGAGATCACACGTCTGGGGCATCTCTGCTGACTGCCCTCGAAACGAAAGCCCTTGCCTAAATCGAAGAAGATCGTCCTGTTGTAACAGTTAACACAGGCACGATATCGAGCGAGCCAATCCATACCAAGGATCACGTCGAAGTCCAACATCGACAACAGGATCAAATCAACAGGTAACTGATGACCTGCAATCTGCACGTCGCAATGGGGGTAGTACATACTACACTCCACTCGCTTGCCAACTGGGGTGGATACAACCAACACATATGGCAACGGCTTAGACGGCTGAGGTAACCGCTCGGCAAAACGAGGTGCTACATAAGACCGTGTAGACCCCGAATCGAACAAAGCTAAAGCCTCGACGCACGAAATCAAAACAGTACCTTCAACCACCTGTGGATCCTCGGCACTCTCGTGGGTAGCAGCGTAAGCACGGGCTGTCTGGCGAGGCTGTCTCGAGCCTGGACGAGCTGACTGTGGCTTGCTCGGAGCTGTAGGTGCACTGGATCTGCTAGGAACTGCACCGGAAGTAGGACCAGATGGAGCTGCACCAGAGGCTCTCTGTCGAGGACAATTGGCGATCATATGCTCCCTCGAACCACAAATAAAACAAGCACCGGCCTTCCTCCAACAAGCTTCGGTCGTGTGGCTCTTGCCGCAATATCCACAAGTCACTCCAGTAGAACTAGAAATACTCTGCTGGCCTTTGGTCTTCTTCTGTACTTGTCCTCGTGCACTGAAGGGCGGCTGTCGCTTGGGCTCAACGGCTCTAGCAGCTTGGTGAATGGCCTCGGCAGAATAGGCCCTGTCCACTGCATCGTCGAACGTAGCCGGACGCTGAAACGCTGTCACGTGGTGCATGTACCGGGGATGCAAACCTTCAACAAACCTGTTCACCTTTCTCTCTTCGGTACTGATCATGTCCGGAGCAAAATGCGACAACTGCATAAACTTGTTCACGTATTCTGCTACTGTCATCTGCTGCTGACGGAGAGCTAGGAACTCAACCTCCTTGGCTCGAAACACATGAGCCGGGATGAACTTCCTCCTGAACTGTTGCTTGAACATCTCCCACACCGTAGCACTAGGAATATCTCTGAAGGAGTCTTTCACGCTCTTCCACCAAGTCTTTGCGACGTCCCTAAACATAGAAGTTGCTAGTCCGACCTTCTGCCGGTTCGTGCACACGACGGTCTCAAAGACATCCTCCGTCTGTTCCAACCACTGTTCTGCCTTCAATGGCTCTTCTATCCCATAGAACTCAATGGCTCCTCGCTTGCGGAATTTACCGTAGAGGGCATTCGGGTCACTCTCTCGAGGCTGCAAGATCACCTGCTGGTCTACATGCGACTGAACTGGGGCTTGGCTTTGTCGGTCTAACATGGTGGTAACTTGGGCTTGCAAGTTCTGCATCGATTGCGATTGTGCCTGAAGGGACTGGAATAGCATAAGGATGCGTTCATCTGTATTCGGTGTCTGTGGTGATGGTGCAGATCCGCTCTCGTTATTTCCGGCGTTCTGCTGAGAACCCGAACCTGATGCCATCCTGTAAAATGAAAAGAGTCAGACACAAACACAAAACAATAGCGCCCAACAAACCCCAAAGTCTAGAAAGAGCACAAAGAAATAACCGTATCCTCACCACGATCCTACATGCCTACATGCTTATCATCTAGAACAAGGAATGAGCAAGGAATGCTTTGATACCATACAATACGTATGTCACAACCCGAGCCCAGGGTTCGGGGGTTAGCAAAAGCCAAACCTAATGACACACGTACTCCCGTGCATGCACACGTAGACCGGATCTAAATGCACACGCACAAGGGAACAAGCACACGTGCCAAGCAAGTATGCGGAAGCTGCAAATATCAGAAACATAAAACTACAAAGCAAGAAGAGGATACAAAGGACGGACTGACATAATTACATATAAAGTTTTACAAAACGAACCAAAATAACATGTACAATCTGACATATACACAAGTCTGAGATCCTCAAAAAGAGATAACAATAACAAGACTCCAATGCAATGTATGCCAATAGCGCTCTCCCGTGGAGTGATCACATCCACTCCTCTAGGCCTGATGGGGCCCCGGGGGTCTCATCTGGAGCCTGGCCGACCTGCGAGGGTTCGGCAGGGGGATCTGGGCCTGCAACACCAAAAACAACTGTGAATACGACGATTCAGCAAAGTATAAACCATAGCAAGTTAACACACGCTGTGTCTAATAGAATAAAGAACATCATGTTATTAAAGAAGGCATTTTCGTATACTAGGCTATCATGCAAGAAAGAAATATGCTGCGTGAATCAAGGATAACATGCTGTGTACATGACTAGTGGCTACTACATGACCATATGCTCCCAAAAGAGGGATCTTATAACATGCAAAGAACACCATTGTCCGGGCCAGGGTACAATGGGTCTCGGTTTCCTGGGGTCCGGTTCCCCAAGACAAAATCCATACTGCAGCAGGTCCTTATAAACTATACCAAATTCACCCCGTCGGGATCCTAAGGCTGAGGCTAAGTAGAGCCTGACCATACAGAGTCAATCATGAAAATCCTGAGTAGATCGTGACAACATATCATACGTGCAGATCCGTGAATGAACATATCATACATGCATACTCAGGGTAAATAAACCACAATGTGAAAGTAACGAAACATACGTAATCATGTTAGAGAGTTGAGATCAATGATCGAATACAATATGTTATGCAACAAATCATGTGAATCGAATCATCTTAAGTTACAAACCAATTCTAATCTAATTATCCGGTGTTTCTAACCGTGCATGATGATGTAGTTTTAAGTTATTCGATACACCGTTGTCTAGTGTTGCCTTGAATCGGGCGGTGCACGAAGTCCCTTAAATCAACACCCATGGGGAGGTGCTTAACATCCGGATAACGAACATGAATGATTCGCAGCCCTCGAGATCATTCACGCGTAGTATCACATTCCGTTGGGCTAGTCTAGGTGCTCTACATTCTATCATGAAGGTCATATCGGTCTTTTCTTTACACCTATCCTTGTTTTTCTTTCCTTAGTCTAGGGTGTATACGGCTTAGCCGTGTGTGTGCTACGGCTTAGCCGTGTGTGGTCTACGGCTTAGCCGTGGCTGGGCCGTAGAAGGTCTATCAGTTGCTGACTCTCAGTTATGCCAGAAAATGCACCCTGTATTGTTCTACGGCTGGGCCACGGCTGGGCTTCGGCTTAGCCGTAGGGCAATCCACGGCTTAGCCGTGCCCTAGCCGTAGAGGAAAACTGGGTTTTTCTCCTCTCTGGCTTGTGAGCCGTAGGTGCTATACGGCTTAGCCGTACCTGCACGAATTCAATGTCCTGAAACCTGTACAGAATGTCTGGGAAGCATCCAAATTTCAATTTATCAAGGGAGATAGACCAAGTAGTAATCAAATGAGTATCAATGGGCTGTAAACACATGTTTTCCATACACATTAATGTGAGCTAACCAAAATCAAAGCATACCAACATGGGTTCTCACAACTATGGTTATACTTGCCTTAGATTGGAACTCAATTGCACAATTGTTGTCCTCAAGCCAAACACAACCTAACACACCAAAAACAAAGCACATGCATGCATGAGAGATGGAGAGGAATCCACAACACACAGACACACCATGCAAAGAAACAAGAAGGAGAAGAAAGAGATGAGAGAATGGAAGAATTCCACTCACCTTACATGCAAAGACCCACCTCCTCTTGATCGATGGAGAAGAGGAATTGGAGAAGAGAATTCAAGAGAATGCATGGAAGCAAAGAAGTCTCCACGTGCACAGTGAGGAGAAAGAGAGAAAACGAGAGAAAGAGTATGAGTTGGTCGATGGATGCACTTATACAAGTCAATGGGTTGTCCAAATTGCAGTGAAGGCCAAGTGAAAAGTGTATTTTCAGTTTGAGTCAAACTCGGGTCCAATCGAATCACACGACCTCGGTTGCAAATGACGTAGTTACGAAAGTTAACGAGCTCAACGAAAGACACGTGTTGACATCAAGATGATGCAAAAATGACCATGCCTAAGGAAAGCTAAAATTACGAAAAAGGGCTTGGTCTACTTAATCCAGGTCAAACTCAACCCAACTGCCTATCCATGACCCGTAACGAAAACAAAACACAAACAAAACACGATTAACAACGAAAACAAGATTAACTAACCGCTAAACGGGGTCAAGCTGGGTCGGAGTGTTACATCCTCCCCTACTTGAGAATCATTCCGTCCTCGGAATGAACACTAACTCACTCATACCTGGGAAAACAAATCGGGATACTGGCGTGCCATCTGCTCTTCTAACTCCCAAGTAGCCTCATCGGGACTGTGATGCTCCCAAAGCACTTTGACCCATCGAATTGTCCTGGTGCGAAGTATCTGCTCTCGGGTCCCCACGATACGGAGCGGTCGCTCAACGTATGCAGCACTCGGCTGAATCTGAACCTCATCGTAACGAATGACATGGGAGGGATCATGAACATATTTCCGAAGCATCGAAACGTGGAAAACGTTATGCACTCCTGCAAACATCTCGGGAAGCTCTAATCGATAGGCTAAATCACCAATCCGACTCTTGATCTCGAACGGTCCAACATAGCGTGGAGATAACTTGCCTTTCTGGCCGAAACGGATCGTACCTTTCATCGGTGAGACCTTCAGAAAAACCCACTCGCCAACCTGAAACTCTAAGGGTCGTCTGCGGGTGTCTGCATAACTCTTCTGTCTCGATCGAGCAACTTTCAAGTTCTCAATTGCTTTCTGTACCTTCTCCGTAGTCTCAGCAATGATCGTCGGTCCGTGAAAACTTCGAGTTCCAACTTCTTCCCAACAAACCGGACTTCTACACTTCTTCCCGTACAATGCTTCATATGGTGCCATCCCAATGCTCTCGTGGAAACTGTTGTTGTAGGCGAACTCGCACAACGATAGATGAAGATCCCATTCTTTCTCGTAGCTCAACACGCTGGCTCGCAACATATCCTCCAAAGTCTGAATCGTCCGCTCTGATTGCCCATCCGTCTGTGGGTGGTATGCCGTGCTGAAACTCAACTTCGTGCCCAAAGCCTCTTGGAATGCTCTCCAGAAAGACGAAACAAAACGGCTGTCACGATCGGATACAATCGACACGGGGGTACCATGGAGCCTGACGATCTCATCCACGAACTTCCTAGCCATCTCTGAAAATGTCATACCCTTCCGAAAAGGAATGAAATGGGCTGACTTCGTCAATCGATCTACAATCACCCAAATGGCGTTGTTCTTCCTGCTCGTCGGCGGTAATCCGGAAATGAAGTCCATGGTAATGTGTTCCCACTTCCACTGCGGTATATGCAAAGGATGCAACGAGCCTGGCGGTCTCTGATGATCTGCCTTCACCTTCTGACATGTCAAACAGCGAGCAACAAATCCTGCGACTTCTCTCTTCATGTTGTTCCACCAGAAGCGATCTTTGAGATTCCGAAACATCTTCGTGCTGCCTGGATGCATCGCGTATCGAACGTAATGCGCTTCGTTCATCAGCTTCTCCTTGAACTCATCAACTGCTGGCACGCACAACCTACTCCGAAAGTAGAGTACACCATCCTCGAGTCTGAAATCGGGTCTGTCTCCAATGTGATCTCGAATGCGCTTCAAAGTTAGATCCTCAAACTGCCTGTCTTTAATCTGCTGAATCAACTCAGGCTGAAACACTAGCGTACTAGCCAAAATCACGCACTCATCCACTAGTTTAACTTCAACAGGGAGACCATGGAACTCTAAGAGGAAACTGCTCAAAAGCTGCACTGACTCTGCTTTCCGACTGAGCGCATCTGCCACCACATTCCCCTTGCCTGGCTGGTATTTGATCGGGAAGTCATAATCCTTAATAAGCTCAAGCCATCTCCGCTGTCTCATGTTCAGCTCCTGCTGTGTGAATAAATACTGCAAACTGTGGTGGTCAGAACGAACCTCAAACTGCACACCATACAGATAATGTCTCCACAGCTTCAACGCAAACACGATGGCTGCCAATTCCAAATCATGGGTGGCGTAATTCTTCTCATGTTCTCGCAACTGTCGCGATCCATATGCAATAACCTTCCCATGCTGCATCAACACACAGCCTAGACCAACTCGAGAAGCGTCTGAATAAACCACGAACCCTTCACTACCATCTGGCAAGGCTAACACTGGGACCGTAGTCAACTTCTCTTTCAAAACCCTGAAACGAGCTTCACACTCCTCAGTCCAATCAAATGGTACATTCTTCCTGGTCAACTTCGTCAAAGGAGAAGAGATCTTAGCAAAGTCCTGGACAAATCGACGATAGTAACCTGCTAGACCAAGAAAACTGCGAACCTCTGTCACTGTCTTGGGGCTAGGCCAATTCACTACTGCCTCCACTTTAGATGGATCAACTGCCAATCCCTCTCGTGAAATGATATGACCTAAAAATGCCACCTGCTCAAGCCAAAAATCACACTTCGACAACTTAGCAAACAATCGATGTTCTCTCAACAACGACAAGGCTTTTCTCAAATGCTCCCTATGCTCCTCTGCTGACTTAGAATAGATCAGTATATCATCAATAAACACAACTACGAACTGGTCCAAGAAAGGAGCAAAAATCTGATTCATCAATGCCATAAAAGCTGCAGGTGCGTTGGTTAGTCCAAAAGGCATCACGAGGAATTCATAATGACCATAACGAGTCCTGAAGGCAGTCTTAGGAATGTCATCCTCTTTGACCCTCAACTGGTGATATCCAGATCTCAAATCAATCTTCGAAAAATAGGCTGCACCCTGAAGTTGATCGAACAGCTCATCAATCCTGGGTAGGGGGTACTTGTTCTTGATCGTCACTTTGTTCAGCTGTCGATAGTCTATGCACATCCGAAAAGTACCATCCTTCTTCTTGACAAACAAGACTGGTGCTCCCCAAGGTGAAACACTCGGGCGAATGAAACCCTTATCCAAAAGCTCCTGTAACTGCTTCTTCAACTCTGACAACTCTGCTGGGGCCATGCAATACGGAGACTTGCTGATCGGTGCCGTGCCGGGAACAAGCTCGATGGCGAACTCCACATCTCGAACCGGGGGTAAGTCTGGCACATCGTCTGGGAAGATATCGGGGAAGTCACAGACCACCTGGATCTCACCTAGCTGCTTCGTCTCCTTCTTCGTTGAGATAAAGGCAATGAAGCCTTCACACCCTCGGCGGATCAAGCGATCTGCCTTACACGCCGAGATCACACGTCTGGGGCATCTCTGCTGACTGCCCTCGAAACGAAAGCCCTTGCCTAAATCGAAGAAGATCGTCCTGTTGTAACAGTTAACACAGGCACGATATCGAGCGAGCCAATCCATACCAAGGATCACGTCGAAGTCCAACATCGACAACAGGATCAAATCAACAGGTAACTGATGACCTGCAATCTGCACGTCGCAATGGGGGTAGTACATACTACACTCCACTCGCTTGCCAACTGGGGTGGATACAACCAACACATATGGCAACGGCTTAGACGGCTGAGGTAACCGCTCGGCAAAACGAGGTGCTACATAAGACCGTGTAGACCCCGAATCGAACAAAGCTAAAGCCTCGACGCACGAAATCAAAACAGTACCTTCAACCACCTGTGGATCCTCGGCACTCTCGTGGGTAGCAGCGTAAGCACGGGCTGTCTGGCGAGGCTGTCTCGAGCCTGGACGAGCTGACTGTGGCTTGCTCGGAGCTGTAGGTGCACTGGATCTGCTAGGAACTGCACCGGAAGTAGGACCAGATGGAGCTGCACCAGAGGCTCTCTGTCGAGGACAATTGGCGATCATATGCTCCCTCGAACCACAAATAAAACAAGCACCGGCCTTCCTCCAACAAGCTTCGGTCGTGTGGCTCTTGCCGCAATATCCACAAGTCACTCCAGTAGAACTAGAAATACTCTGCTGGCCTTTGGTCTTCTTCTGTACTTGTCCTCGTGCACTGAAGGGCGGCTGTCGCTTGGGCTCAACGGCTCTAGCAGCTTGGTGAATGGCCTCGGCAGAATAGGCCCTGTCCACTGCATCGTCGAACGTAGCCGGACGCTGAAACGCTGTCACGTGGTGCATGTACCGGGGATGCAAACCTTCAACAAACCTGTTCACCTTTCTCTCTTCGGTACTGATCATGTCCGGAGCAAAATGCGACAACTGCATAAACTTGTTCACGTATTCTGCTACTGTCATCTGCTGCTGACGGAGAGCTAGGAACTCAACCTCCTTGGCTCGAAACACATGAGCCGGGATGAACTTCCTCCTGAACTGTTGCTTGAACATCTCCCACACCGTAGCACTAGGAATATCTCTGAAGGAGTCTTTCACGCTCTTCCACCAAGTCTTTGCGACGTCCCTAAACATAGAAGTTGCTAGTCCGACCTTCTGCCGGTTCGTGCACACGACGGTCTCAAAGACATCCTCCGTCTGTTCCAACCACTGTTCTGCCTTCAATGGCTCTTCTATCCCATAGAACTCAATGGCTCCTCGCTTGCGGAATTTACCGTAGAGGGCATTCGGGTCACTCTCTCGAGGCTGCAAGATCACCTGCTGGTCTACATGCGACTGAACTGGGGCTTGGCTTTGTCGGTCTAACATGGTGGTAACTTGGGCTTGCAAGTTCTGCATCGATTGCGATTGTGCCTGAAGGGACTGGAATAGCATAAGGATGCGTTCATCTGTATTCGGTGTCTGTGGTGATGGTGCAGATCCGCTCTCGTTATTTCCGGCGTTCTGCTGAGAACCCGAACCTGATGCCATCCTGTAAAATGAAAAGAGTCAGACACAAACACAAAACAATAGCGCCCAACAAACCCCAAAGTCTAGAAAGAGCACAAAGAAATAACCGTATCCTCACCACGATCCTACATGCCTACATGCTTATCATCTAGAACAAGGAATGAGCAAGGAATGCTTTGATACCATACAATACGTATGTCACAACCCGAGCCCAGGGTTCGGGGGTTAGCAAAAGCCAAACCTAATGACACACGTACTCCCGTGCATGCACACGTAGACCGGATCTAAATGCACACGCACAAGGGAACAAGCACACGTGCCAAGCAAGTATGCGGAAGCTGCAAATATCAGAAACATAAAACTACAAAGCAAGAAGAGGATACAAAGGACGGACTGACATAATTACATATAAAGTTTTACAAAACGAACCAAAATAACATGTACAATCTGACATATACACAAGTCTGAGATCCTCAAAAAGAGATAACAATAACAAGACTCCAATGCAATGTATGCCAATAGCGCTCTCCCGTGGAGTGATCACATCCACTCCTCTAGGCCTGATGGGGCCCCGGGGGTCTCATCTGGAGCCTGGCCGACCTGCGAGGGTTCGGCAGGGGGATCTGGGCCTGCAACACCAAAAACAACTGTGAATACGACGATTCAGCAAAGTATAAACCATAGCAAGTTAACACACGCTGTGTCTAATAGAATAAAGAACATCATGTTATTAAAGAAGGCATTTTCGTATACTAGGCTATCATGCAAGAAAGAAATATGCTGCGTGAATCAAGGATAACATGCTGTGTACATGACTAGTGGCTACTACATGACCATATGCTCCCAAAAGAGGGATCTTATAACATGCAAAGAACACCATTGTCCGGGCCAGGGTACAATGGGTCTCGGTTTCCTGGGGTCCGGTTCCCCAAGACAAAATCCATACTGCAGCAGGTCCTTATAAACTATACCAAATTCACCCCGTCGGGATCCTAAGGCTGAGGCTAAGTAGAGCCTGACCATACAGAGTCAATCATGAAAATCCTGAGTAGATCGTGACAACATATCATACGTGCAGATCCGTGAATGAACATATCATACATGCATACTCAGGGTAAATAAACCACAATGTGAAAGTAACGAAACATACGTAATCATGTTAGAGAGTTGAGATCAATGATCGAATACAATATGTTATGCAACAAATCATGTGAATCGAATCATCTTAAGTTACAAACCAATTCTAATCTAATTATCCGGTGTTTCTAACCGTGCATGATGATGTAGTTTTAAGTTATTCGATACACCGTTGTCTAGTGTTGCCTTGAATCGGGCGGTGCACGAAGTCCCTTAAATCAACACCCATGGGGAGGTGCTTAACATCCGGATAACGAACATGAATGATTCGCAGCCCTCGAGATCATTCACGCGTAGTATCACATTCCGTTGGGCTAGTCTAGGTGCTCTACATTCTATCATGAAGGTCATATCGGTCTTTTCTTTACACCTATCCTTGTTTTTCTTTCCTTAGTCTAGGGTGTATACGGCTTAGCCGTGTGTGTGCTACGGCTTAGCCGTGTGTGGTCTACGGCTTAGCCGTGGCTGGGCCGTAGAAGGTCTATCAGTTGCTGACTCTCAGTTATGCCAGAAAATGCACCCTGTATTGTTCTACGGCTGGGCCACGGCTGGGCTTCGGCTTAGCCGTAGGGCAATCCACGGCTTAGCCGTGCCCTAGCCGTAGAGGAAAACTGGGTTTTTCTCCTCTCTGGCTTGTGAGCCGTAGGTGCTATACGGCTTAGCCGTACCTGCACGAATTCAATGTCCTGAAACCTGTACAGAATGTCTGGGAAGCATCCAAATTTCAATTTATCAAGGGAGATAGACCAAGTAGTAATCAAATGAGTATCAATGGGCTGTAAACACATGTTTTCCATACACATTAATGTGAGCTAACCAAAATCAAAGCATACCAACATGGGTTCTCACAACTATGGTTATACTTGCCTTAGATTGGAACTCAATTGCACAATTGTTGTCCTCAAGCCAAACACAACCTAACACACCAAAAACAAAGCACATGCATGCATGAGAGATGGAGAGGAATCCACAACACACAGACACACCATGCAAAGAAACAAGAAGGAGAAGAAAGAGATGAGAGAATGGAAGAATTCCACTCACCTTACATGCAAAGACCCACCTCCTCTTGATCGATGGAGAAGAGGAATTGGAGAAGAGAATTCAAGAGAATGCATGGAAGCAAAGAAGTCTCCACGTGCACAGTGAGGAGAAAGAGAGAAAACGAGAGAAAGAGTATGAGTTGGTCGATGGATGCACTTATACAAGTCAATGGGTTGTCCAAATTGCAGTGAAGGCCAAGTGAAAAGTGTATTTTCAGTTTGAGTCAAACTCGGGTCCAATCGAATCACACGACCTCGGTTGCAAATGACGTAGTTACGAAAGTTAACGAGCTCAACGAAAGACACGTGTTGACATCAAGATGATGCAAAAATGACCATGCCTAAGGAAAGCTAAAATTACGAAAAAGGGCTTGGTCTACTTAATCCAGGTCAAACTCAACCCAACTGCCTATCCATGACCCGTAACGAAAACAAAACACAAACAAAACACGATTAACAACGAAAACAAGATTAACTAACCGCTAAACGGGGTCAAGCTGGGTCGGAGTGTTACATCCTCCCCTACTTGAGAATCATTCCGTCCTCGGAATGAACACTAACTCACTCATACCTGGGAAAACAAATCGGGATACTGGCGTGCCATCTGCTCTTCTAACTCCCAAGTAGCCTCATCGGGACTGTGATGCTCCCAAAGCACTTTGACCCATCGAATTGTCCTGGTGCGAAGTATCTGCTCTCGGGTCCCCACGATACGGAGCGGTCGCTCAACGTATGCAGCACTCGGCTGAATCTGAACCTCATCGTAACGAATGACATGGGAGGGATCATGAACATATTTCCGAAGCATCGAAACGTGGAAAACGTTATGCACTCCTGCAAACATCTCGGGAAGCTCTAATCGATAGGCTAAATCACCAATCCGACTCTTGATCTCGAACGGTCCAACATAGCGTGGAGATAACTTGCCTTTCTGGCCGAAACGGATCGTACCTTTCATCGGTGAGACCTTCAGAAAAACCCACTCGCCAACCTGAAACTCTAAGGGTCGTCTGCGGGTGTCTGCATAACTCTTCTGTCTCGATCGAGCAACTTTCAAGTTCTCAATTGCTTTCTGTACCTTCTCCGTAGTCTCAGCAATGATCGTCGGTCCGTGAAAACTTCGAGTTCCAACTTCTTCCCAACAAACCGGACTTCTACACTTCTTCCCGTACAATGCTTCATATGGTGCCATCCCAATGCTCTCGTGGAAACTGTTGTTGTAGGCGAACTCGCACAACGATAGATGAAGATCCCATTCTTTCTCGTAGCTCAACACGCTGGCTCGCAACATATCCTCCAAAGTCTGAATCGTCCGCTCTGATTGCCCATCCGTCTGTGGGTGGTATGCCGTGCTGAAACTCAACTTCGTGCCCAAAGCCTCTTGGAATGCTCTCCAGAAAGACGAAACAAAACGGCTGTCACGATCGGATACAATCGACACGGGGGTACCATGGAGCCTGACGATCTCATCCACGAACTTCCTAGCCATCTCTGAAAATGTCATACCCTTCCGAAAAGGAATGAAATGGGCTGACTTCGTCAATCGATCTACAATCACCCAAATGGCGTTGTTCTTCCTGCTCGTCGGCGGTAATCCGGAAATGAAGTCCATGGTAATGTGTTCCCACTTCCACTGCGGTATATGCAAAGGATGCAACGAGCCTGGCGGTCTCTGATGATCTGCCTTCACCTTCTGACATGTCAAACAGCGAGCAACAAATCCTGCGACTTCTCTCTTCATGTTGTTCCACCAGAAGCGATCTTTGAGATTCCGAAACATCTTCGTGCTGCCTGGATGCATCGCGTATCGAACGTAATGCGCTTCGTTCATCAGCTTCTCCTTGAACTCATCAACTGCTGGCACGCACAACCTACTCCGAAAGTAGAGTACACCATCCTCGAGTCTGAAATCGGGTCTGTCTCCAATGTGATCTCGAATGCGCTTCAAAGTTAGATCCTCAAACTGCCTGTCTTTAATCTGCTGAATCAACTCAGGCTGAAACACTAGCGTACTAGCCAAAATCACGCACTCATCCACTAGTTTAACTTCAACAGGGAGACCATGGAACTCTAAGAGGAAACTGCTCAAAAGCTGCACTGACTCTGCTTTCCGACTGAGCGCATCTGCCACCACATTCCCCTTGCCTGGCTGGTATTTGATCGGGAAGTCATAATCCTTAATAAGCTCAAGCCATCTCCGCTGTCTCATGTTCAGCTCCTGCTGTGTGAATAAATACTGCAAACTGTGGTGGTCAGAACGAACCTCAAACTGCACACCATACAGATAATGTCTCCACAGCTTCAACGCAAACACGATGGCTGCCAATTCCAAATCATGGGTGGCGTAATTCTTCTCATGTTCTCGCAACTGTCGCGATCCATATGCAATAACCTTCCCATGCTGCATCAACACACAGCCTAGACCAACTCGAGAAGCGTCTGAATAAACCACGAACCCTTCACTACCATCTGGCAAGGCTAACACTGGGACCGTAGTCAACTTCTCTTTCAAAACCCTGAAACGAGCTTCACACTCCTCAGTCCAATCAAATGGTACATTCTTCCTGGTCAACTTCGTCAAAGGAGAAGAGATCTTAGCAAAGTCCTGGACAAATCGACGATAGTAACCTGCTAGACCAAGAAAACTGCGAACCTCTGTCACTGTCTTGGGGCTAGGCCAATTCACTACTGCCTCCACTTTAGATGGATCAACTGCCAATCCCTCTCGTGAAATGATATGACCTAAAAATGCCACCTGCTCAAGCCAAAAATCACACTTCGACAACTTAGCAAACAATCGATGTTCTCTCAACAACGACAAGGCTTTTCTCAAATGCTCCCTATGCTCCTCTGCTGACTTAGAATAGATCAGTATATCATCAATAAACACAACTACGAACTGGTCCAAGAAAGGAGCAAAAATCTGATTCATCAATGCCATAAAAGCTGCAGGTGCGTTGGTTAGTCCAAAAGGCATCACGAGGAATTCATAATGACCATAACGAGTCCTGAAGGCAGTCTTAGGAATGTCATCCTCTTTGACCCTCAACTGGTGATATCCAGATCTCAAATCAATCTTCGAAAAATAGGCTGCACCCTGAAGTTGATCGAACAGCTCATCAATCCTGGGTAGGGGGTACTTGTTCTTGATCGTCACTTTGTTCAGCTGTCGATAGTCTATGCACATCCGAAAAGTACCATCCTTCTTCTTGACAAACAAGACTGGTGCTCCCCAAGGTGAAACACTCGGGCGAATGAAACCCTTATCCAAAAGCTCCTGTAACTGCTTCTTCAACTCTGACAACTCTGCTGGGGCCATGCGATACGGAGACTTGCTGATCGGTGCCGTGCCGGGAACAAGCTCGATGGCGAACTCCACATCTCGAACCGGGGGTAAGTCTGGCACATCGTCTGGGAAGATATCGGGGAAGTCACAGACCACCTGGATCTCACCTAGCTGCTTCGTCTCCTTCTTCGCTGAGATAAAGGCAATGAAGCCTTCACACCCTCGGCGGATCAAGCGATCTGCCTTACACGCCGAGATCACACGTCTGGGGCATCTCTGCTGACTGCCCTCGAAACGAAAGCCCTTGCCTAAATCGAAGAAGATCGTCCTGTTGTAACAGTTAACACAGGCACGATATCGAGCGAGCCAATCCATACCAAGGATCACGTCGAAGTCCAACATCGACAACAGGATCAAATCAACAGGTAACTGATGACCTGCAATCTGCACGTCGCAATGGGGGTAGTACATACTACACTCCACTCGCTTGCCAACTGGGGTGGATACAACCAACACATATGGCAACGGCTTAGACGGCTGAGGTAACCGCTCGGCAAAACGAGGTGCTACATAAGACCGTGTAGACCCCGAATCGAACAAAGCTAAAGCCTCGACGCACGAAATCAAAACAGTACCTTCAACCACCTGTGGATCCTCGGCACTCTCGTGGGTAGCAGCGTAAGCACGGGCTGTCTGGCGAGGCTGTCTCGAGCCTGGACGAGCTGACTGTGGCTTGCTCGGAGCTGTAGGTGCACTGGATCTGCTAGGAACTGCACCGGAAGTAGGACCAGATGGAGCTGCACCAGAGGCTCTCTGTCGAGGACAATTGGCGATCATATGCTCCCTCGAACCACAAATAAAACAAGCACCGGCCTTCCTCCAACAAGCTTCGGTCGTGTGGCTCTTGCCGCAATATCCACAAGTCACTCCAGTAGAACTAGAAATACTCTGCTGGCCTTTGGTCTTCTTCTGTACTTGTCCTCGTGCACTGAAGGGCGGCTGTCGCTTGGGCTCAACGGCTCTAGCAGCTTGGTGAATGGCCTCGGCAGAATAGGCCCTGTCCACTGCATCGTCGAACGTAGCCGGACGCTGAAACGCTGTCACGTGGTGCATGTACCGGGGATGCAAACCTTCAACAAACCTGTTCACCTTTCTCTCTTCGGTACTGATCATGTCCGGAGCAAAATGCGACAACTGCATAAACTTGTTCACGTATTCTGCTACTGTCATCTGCTGCTGACGGAGAGCTAGGAACTCAACCTCCTTGGCTCGAAACACATGAGCCGGGATGAACTTCCTCCTGAACTGTTGCTTGAACATCTCCCACACCGTAGCACTAGGAATATCTCTGAAGGAGTCTTTCACGCTCTTCCACCAAGTCTTTGCGACGTCCCTAAACATAGAAGTTGCTAGTCCGACCTTCTGCCGGTTCGTGCACACGACGGTCTCAAAGACATCCTCCGTCTGTTCCAACCACTGTTCTGCCTTCAATGGCTCTTCTATCCCATAGAACTCAATGGCTCCTCGCTTGCGGAATTTACCGTAGAGGGCATTCGGGTCACTCTCTCGAGGCTGCAAGATCACCTGCTGGTCTACATGCGACTGAACTGGGGCTTGGCTTTGTCGGTCTAACATGGTGGTAACTTGGGCTTGCAAGTTCTGCATCGATTGCGATTGTGCCTGAAGGGACTGGAATAGCATAAGGATGCGTTCATCTGTATTCGGTGTCTGTGGTGATGGTGCAGATCCGCTCTCGTTATTTCCGGCGTTCTGCTGAGAACCCGAACCTGATGCCATCCTGTAAAATGAAAAGAGTCAGACACAAACACAAAACAATAGCGCCCAACAAACCCCAAAGTCTAGAAAGAGCACAAAGAAATAACCGTATCCTCACCACGATCCTACATGCCTACATGCTTATCATCTAGAACAAGGAATGAGCAAGGAATGCTTTGATACCATACAATACGTATGTCACAACCCGAGCCCAGGGTTCGGGGGTTAGCAAAAGCCAAACCTAATGACACACGTACTCCCGTGCATGCACACGTAGACCGGATCTAAATGCACACGCACAAGGGAACAAGCACACGTGCCAAGCAAGTATGCGGAAGCTGCAAATATCAGAAACATAAAACTACAAAGCAAGAAGAGGATACAAAGGACGGACTGACATAATTACATATAAAGTTTTACAAAACGAACCAAAATAACATGTACAATCTGACATATACACAAGTCTGAGATCCTCAAAAAGAGATAACAATAACAAGACTCCAATGCAATGTATGCCAATAGCGCTCTCCCGTGGAGTGATCACATCCACTCCTCTAGGCCTGATGGGGCCCCGGGGGTCTCATCTGGAGCCTGGCCGACCTGCGAGGGTTCGGCAGGGGGATCTGGGCCTGCAACACCAAAAACAACTGTGAATACGACGATTCAGCAAAGTATAAACCATAGCAAGTTAACACACGCTGTGTCTAATAGAATAAAGAACATCATGTTATTAAAGAAGGCATTTTCGTATACTAGGCTATCATGCAAGAAAGAAATATGCTGCGTGAATCAAGGATAACATGCTGTGTACATGACTAGTGGCTACTACATGACCATATGCTCCCAAAAGAGGGATCTTATAACATGCAAAGAACACCATTGTCCGGGCCAGGGTACAATGGGTCTCGGTTTCCTGGGGTCCGGTTCCCCAAGACAAAATCCATACTGCAGCAGGTCCTTATAAACTATACCAAATTCACCCCGTCGGGATCCTAAGGCTGAGGCTAAGTAGAGCCTGACCATACAGAGTCAATCATGAAAATCCTGAGTAGATCGTGACAACATATCATACGTGCAGATCCGTGAATGAACATATCATACATGCATACTCAGGGTAAATAAACCACAATGTGAAAGTAACGAAACATACGTAATCATGTTAGAGAGTTGAGATCAATGATCGAATACAATATGTTATGCAACAAATCATGTGAATCGAATCATCTTAAGTTACAAACCAATTCTAATCTAATTATCCGGTGTTTCTAACCGTGCATGATGATGTAGTTTTAAGTTATTCGATACACCGTTGTCTAGTGTTGCCTTGAATCGGGCGGTGCACGAAGTCCCTTAAATCAACACCCATGGGGAGGTGCTTAACATCCGGATAACGAACATGAATGATTCGCAGCCCTCGAGATCATTCACGCGTAGTATCACATTCCGTTGGGCTAGTCTAGGTGCTCTACATTCTATCATGAAGGTCATATCGGTCTTTTCTTTACACCTATCCTTGTTTTTCTTTCCTTAGTCTAGGGTGTATACGGCTTAGCCGTGTGTGTGCTACGGCTTAGCCGTGTGTGGTCTACGGCTTAGCCGTGGCTGGGCCGTAGAAGGTCTATCAGTTGCTGACTCTCAGTTATGCCAGAAAATGCACCCTGTATTGTTCTACGGCTGGGCCACGGCTGGGCTTCGGCTTAGCCGTAGGGCAATCCACGGCTTAGCCGTGCCCTAGCCGTAGAGGAAAACTGGGTTTTTCTCCTCTCTGGCTTGTGAGCCGTAGGTGCTATACGGCTTAGCCGTACCTGCACGAATTCAATGTCCTGAAACCTGTACAGAATGTCTGGGAAGCATCCAAATTTCAATTTATCAAGGGAGATAGACCAAGTAGTAATCAAATGAGTATCAATGGGCTGTAAACACATGTTTTCCATACACATTAATGTGAGCTAACCAAAATCAAAGCATACCAACATGGGTTCTCACAACTATGGTTATACTTGCCTTAGATTGGAACTCAATTGCACAATTGTTGTCCTCAAGCCAAACACAACCTAACACACCAAAAACAAAGCACATGCATGCATGAGAGATGGAGAGGAATCCACAACACACAGACACACCATGCAAAGAAACAAGAAGGAGAAGAAAGAGATGAGAGAATGGAAGAATTCCACTCACCTTACATGCAAAGACCCACCTCCTCTTGATCGATGGAGAAGAGGAATTGGAGAAGAGAATTCAAGAGAATGCATGGAAGCAAAGAAGTCTCCACGTGCACAGTGAGGAGAAAGAGAGAAAACGAGAGAAAGAGTATGAGTTGGTCGATGGATGCACTTATACAAGTCAATGGGTTGTCCAAATTGCAGTGAAGGCCAAGTGAAAAGTGTATTTTCAGTTTGAGTCAAACTCGGGTCCAATCGAATCACACGACCTCGGTTGCAAATGACGTAGTTACGAAAGTTAACGAGCTCAACGAAAGACACGTGTTGACATCAAGATGATGCAAAAATGACCATGCCTAAGGAAAGCTAAAATTACGAAAAAGGGCTTGGTCTACTTAATCCAGGTCAAACTCAACCCAACTGCCTATCCATGACCCGTAACGAAAACAAAACACAAACAAAACACGATTAACAACGAAAACAAGATTAACTAACCGCTAAACGGGGTCAAGCTGGGTCGGAGTGTTACACCCACCCATGGGAGTATTAACTAATAGAGGACAATCTAATCGCGCTACCTTCTCATGCAAATGCTTAGAAAAAGTTTGAGAAACAAAAGAATGGGTGGCACCAGAATCAAATAGCACCTTAGCTTCAACATCTGAGATTAGAATAATACCTTCCACGCACTCTCCATAGGCATCCGCTTCCTCGTGAGTAATAGCATAAGCTCGTCCAACCTGCTGTGGCCTTTGTTGGTGTCCTTGCACTGGCCGCTGTGGCCTTTGCTGACCCCTCTACTGTTGATGACCCATCTGCTGCCCTTGGCCTTGTTGGCCTACTGTTCTCTGCTGCTGCTGCTGCTGAGCGGCTGGTCCCCTAATCTGCTGATACTGGGGTGCTGGGGCTCTAAACTGTTGCTGCTGCGGAGCCCGAGGTGGCTGCTGGTAAGACTGCTGCAGCCTAAACTGGGGTGCTTGCCTCCCCGGTTGCTGTTGCGCATAACCATCCTGTGCTGCCTCCCACGCCAATGTGTGCTCTCGACCTCCATTAGGACAATCACGAGTTTTATGCCCCGGTTGTCCACAATAAAAACAAAGTCCTGTACCCCACCGACACCTCTCTGTTGGGTGACCATACCCGCACCGAGCACACTGTGGCTTTCTCGTACCAGGATTAGAGTTCTGGAACTTCTGCTTTTTCTGTTGAGGTTGGCCTACAAACTGATTCTGCATTTGTCGCTGCTTCGACCCTGAGGAGGCTGCCTCCTCGTCTTCCCGCTTAACCATGCCCTCGGCCCAATTTGCACTCTTGACATAATCTTGAAATGTTGGCCGTTCCATATCCCCTATTTTTGATGCGATACGAGCATTCATACCCTTGAGGAAACGTCGGACTTTTTCTGTCAAAGGATGGACAAGAGTGGGTGCATACTTAGATAACCTTGTAAACTTGGTCTCATATTGCTGGATAGTCATGTCACCCTGCTTCAATTTTTCAAATTCTTCCATCTTTTGATCTTGCAGGTATTGAGGCACAAATTTATCCGTGAACGCCGTCGTGAATGTCGTCCAAGCCTCGGCCTCCTACACTGTGTCTGCTTGCACAGCTGCTTTAACAGAGTCCCACCATTGTTTAGCTGCCCCTTTTAACATATATGCAGCTAGCTGAACTTGTTGAATGCCGGTACATCTAAATGCTGCAAAAATCTGCTCCAAATGCTCCAAGAAATCATTAGCAGCCATAGGATCCTCCGTACCATGGAATTGTGGAGGGAACCTCTTCATGAATTTATCAAAAATGTCGTTGGGATCCACTTCCTTCGGGGGTAAAGTAACCTGAACTGGTTGACTTGTTCTATTTGCGGCAGCTAACAACTGGGCCTGAAATACTGCCCTGTCAGCATCTGCTTGGGCTTTCTCTACGGTCCTCTCTGCCTCAACCTGTGCTCATTCTGCAGCCCTCTCCTCACGTTCTTGTTGCCTATCTGCAGCTCGTTGTCTCTCATGCTCTCTTTGCATAGTAATTTGGTTATTTTGGGCTTGCATAAAGGCCTGCAAGAGCTGTGAGAACCTGTCATCTTGGGATGGCGAATTGTCTCCGTTGGGTTGTGAACGAGTAACTCTCTGAGCCATGATCTGTAAAATAGTTCAAGATGGTGAATTTTTATTAAACAAATTCTAGCAAACAATTCTATAGACTTTACACTAAGCGGGTAAAATCTGTCTAACGAAATCGGAACCTCACCCACGTCCTATGTTTCTATCCACTTTTAATGATCTAGAAACATGCCCGTTTGCTCTGATACCAACTGTCATGTCCCCAAAAAAATAAAAATAGGGTTACGTGAAATTAGGAGTCAAAAATTTTTTTTTTTGTTTTTCTAGAGACAAAACCATTGACTCCTAATTATTTCTTTTCCACAGGATCTTAGGCCGTGGCGAGTTTAGGCCATTCACATTCATTCCCATTCTGCGGAAGTAATTTCAACCAATAGGTACCAAGAGAAGAAAACAAGTTTGCATATCACTAGATAGCAATAATAATATTCCAAGTTGCAAAAGAAGTAAATAATAATTTATTACAATGTCCCACTGAAAGATCAAGTCTTTAAAGAATGATTTATTTAAATTAATTGCAAATTTAACGAGTCACTCCTGTGCTTGGTTAGACGGCCTCGAAGCCATCGTTTGCACCCCACTCGGGAACATCAGTTGGCTCAAGCGTTTGAAACGCTTCAGCCTGCGCCTCCTCCTCGGCAAAGCCGGGCTCGGTACCTATGCATCAATTTTAGAAAACAAGGGTCAACCATAAATGGCGGCAAGTAAAATACACATAACTCAAAATGAAGTACACTATCAATGTGAGATTAAGCCACAAAAATCATAAGAATATGTAAACAATATAAATAAAAGAATGCCATGCAACATAGAAAGAACGGATCCTACATCCGACTCTACATCAAATGAACATTATCACTTTCGCCGAGCATCGCATCAGCTGATGCCCTTACGGAATTTACACCGTCTTCGGATGCCTCGCATCCTGTCCAGAAACGATGGATCAAATCCGTCTTCGGATGGCTAGCATCCTGTCCAAAATCACGGTGAAACCAACCGTGTACGAGTGGTAAGCTCGTCTTCGGCCCTAAGTCCGGTAAAAATCATCACAGTGTACATCTGTGAACCGACTGCAGTCGTCCAATGACTAGATCCACATAATAATCTCACACAGCCCTGCCCCTTCCTGTGTCGAGACTCATAAACATGGCTCAGTGATTGTTCGACAGATACATCCTATGGTAGTGTGAAGGGCTAGTCATAATAGGTATTCAAATACCATGTAATAGAACATTATACCAACCGAATAGTGTTCAACATAACATGAATACCTCATAACTAAACACTGTATAGTCCAAGTCACAATACGGTCAAAGTCATCATAAAATAACGGGTATAAATTCTAACATGTATGCAACAAGATAAAGGGATACATCATAATGATCAAGAAATAACTCTACAAATATTCCTAACACTGTGACCACAATTCACGCATGCGACAATTCCACACGAACCAAGATGAAGTAAGGTTGGGAATTTTTGAAAACGGGGTGATGCATAGCCCAATTCCCACTTTATCTGAGTGCGAGTGGTTTGTACCGTCATGTGCAAACCATGAAATCTGTAAGAGGAAATCTGCCCGCATAACCCCTTACTTTGATGATGTGATGGATTTGGTTAAATTGGAATCATTGGGTTCTAAGACCAACACAAGGGTCTTACGGAGTATATAACCATCCAAAAATAATAATAATAAATGATTGGTTAAATAATCATTAAAATAAATTATCAGGCCCGAATTTATCATTCTCATGATCTCACGCAAGGGATGGCCCACCTGTTCACTCTTAACAACAGTCCAAATAATTATAAATCTGCATATATACCAAGGACCCACAAGGTGATGGACCCCCCCTATACTATAGCAACTATACACAAGAATAAGATTTCCCTGTTGTGCACAACCACACAGATTTGGAGACACCAACTTTTTTTTCTTTTTACATATATAAATATATATGTATGATGTCATGTCTCTTAGGTACCCAGGTGGCCCTTGTATATATGTATATAATGTTTCTTCACAACCCAGATGACTTATCACAAAGTGCATTGATTTTTACAGTAATGGCTCCATCATCACACAGGTGCCAAGGAATTCCACATCGCCACCATGGATCTAAGTGTTGGATCAAGAGGTCCCACCATCTTCTAGGGTCCCACGTGATGAATTCCACATAATCATGGTCCATGTTACCGTCATGGGGCCACCAAAATAAGTGGTAGACCCACATTTACATCTAAGAGAAATGCCCCTCCCTGCACATGTTGCTGCCAAACAGCAACGTGTGCAGGGACTGACTCATCCCATATATGTTGCAAATTTTATTTATATATATATATCAATGGCCCACCATCAACCCAGTAATCAAGGGTCCACGTGACGGCAATGAGGCCCACCGGTAGGTGGTGGGCCACCATGTTTATAAAAGGTGGAAACCCCCTGCACATGCTGCTGCCAACAGCAGCATGTGCAGGTAGTCCCTCTACCCACCTGGCTGGGACACGCTGCAGGTTTTTTTTTAGATGTTGGTGGCCCACCTGTTTTTACCAAGTTTAGAAATCCCCTGCACATACACAGTAGCGTGTCTGGGTCCATTCCCAGACACGATCACCCCATTTCATTTTTTTTTTAAACAAAAGGCCCATCTTCAAAATGGCCCAATCCCCTTTCATCAAATCTATCAAGATCATCAAATCCATCGAAACACCATCAACCAAAAATCTGTGAAACACATACCCATCTAACCTATCATCAATCTTTAGAGATTTAAATGGGCATTTACAATACATCTAAGATCATGAAATCAATGGAATTAGTGAAATCATTAGAGATATGTGCAAATCCACTTGCCTTTGATGAAGATTAATGGATGGGTTGATCTAGATCTCTATCTCTCCCTTGATCACGCTGCCAACCCCAACTAAGAAGATGAAGAAGAAGGAGGAAAGAAGAAGAGATGACGAAGAGGATCCACCGATTGGGCTTGGATTTGGGCTTGCCCCCACCTTGGCCGATCAAGAGAAGGTGATGGAGGAAGAAAAGCTACTGTAGAGGTGAGGGAAGGGAGCACCCATCGATGGAACATAAGTAGGCTTCGGGTTTGGGGAAGAGTTTTGGGTTTTTATAAAAAGAACCCTATTGTTTAGGCTAATTATAAATATGGGCCTGGTTTGGTTTAATGGGCCCAGAATGGGTCCGAATTGGGCCGGGTCAAAAGATGGATACTCATGATCCTAAACCTACTATCCGATTAACCCAAAACCCAAAAGAAAATTAAATAATTATAATAACCATAATTAACTAAAATACAAACAATTAAATAAAATTATATTTAAATTAATTAAAATAAGAACTGGGTTAGGAACCTTACATAGATTCCCGTTATTTCTGTGGAAATCTCTTCGCACCCTGAATGACATGTCTGATAGCCAATGCTGCGAATCTGGGCAGAGATTTCGACGACGACCCAGGATCGGAAATGCTTTGGAATTCGTGGGTTTTAAAGGATTCTGATTTTCCCTGAGAGAGACGAGAAAGAGAGAGATGTTTGGGTGCAAATGCATGCATTGTAACAGACCCTACGGTGTCGTATCGACCGAGCCCGAGCCATTTTCCCTGCCCCATCCCCTACCCCAGTGGCCTAAAGGTATATTGTTGAATTTGGCTTTTCTTGCATTTTCTCTGTTTGGATGGAGAGTTTGCATCATTTTGCGATCTGGGTGTTGGTCGTCTCAGCTCATTTTCCTTTCTCTCTCTTCTTTATGATGGTGCATTTGGATTCTTTCGTGCTTAAATCTAGTAAAGGTGGTTTCTTCGGTCTCTGTTGTGAAATTTGAGATGTGGGGTTTTCGATTTTTGGCTGATTTTTACTTTCTTTCCCTTGTTTCCTCAATTCTCTCAAATCGTGAATTTGTAGAAATTTTTATTGATTTCGGTGGATCGAATATTTATATATTGTGATTAATGTCGTTCTCTATTGTACTTTTCATATGCTTGGATAATTTTCTCTTTCTTAGTGCTTCAGTCTTTTTCACACTGAAAGATGGTGTGATTGTGTTGTTTGGTTCTTTTCTTTATCCATCTTCTATACTTTGCATCTATTCTCTTCCAGTCTCTTTTTTTTTGTGGGATGACTACAAAAAAAATCCTAATATATCTGATTGATGTTTAAATGATTTAAGGCCAACATATTATTTCTTTGGGACTTGTCTAACCGGAATTTACATTGAGTAGTAACAATGCAATGTCTTGCGCTATCTGAGGATTAGGTAATAATGTGGATCTACATCATGTGGTTTATCAAAACATAATGCTTGTCAAGTTCTTTAGAGACTAACTTGGGGTGAACAAAACTTTCACTTTACATCAAGTAGTAATAAAACAGCTGCTGCTGCTATCTGAGGGTTTAGGTAGTAATGTGGATCTACATCATGTGGTGTATCAAAGCATTATACTTGTCAAGTTCTCTAGAGACTGACCTGGGGTGAACAAAACTTACACTTTATAGTCTCTGGGCCTCTTTCATTTTGGGTGCAGCACCATTTTTTTTCTTTTTTGGCGTGGTCCAGAATTGTGGAACGCTGCCCAAATTGTTTCAGGGCTTAGTTTAAAATTTTTAGCAGAGAATAACTTCTGCTGGAGCACATGAGAGAGAGATTTACTCTGGACACAATAGCACGAACATTAGCCAGTTTAAGGGAAAATAGGCTACAAGACAAGATTTGCAAAGTGGAGACTACGAAGGCATTAGTTTAAGTGCATTGAATGACTACGGAAACACTACAAAATAAAAATTAGAATAGAGCACAACAGTCTTGATTTGATGGTAATCATCAGCTGCAGCTTTGTAACATAGACTGGACACTAGAGATCAATGTCAACATACTTGAATTGGATAGGAAACTGGAAAAAAAATTTGAAGTGGATTTTGTACATGTAAAGTATGTTTTTATTTCCCCACAAACACATGGAATAGGTACAAAAGATCACACTTGTCTAAGATTTAGGTGAGCCCTGTTGATATTCATATAGGGATTATTTTGTAATTTCTGTTATCAAGGACTGTATTATTTGATAGAGCTGAGGGACTATCTTGCAAATTCAGAATTTTTTGTGATATAAATGGTAAATACAAAGGGCTGGTCACCCTGCAAGTTGCTGAATGACCAACCCTAGGTTTTATCTCAATTGTCTCTCAGTTTTCTTCCCTTCTCATTCTTTACTTTTATTGCTCCTTTTTTCCTTTTCTTTATTCTCTTTTATTTAGTTGAAAACAACTTGGCAGAAGAACATGGACAGTGTGCGTAAACAGTGCACATGAACATGTGATGGATAGGATGATTTTTGGCAGGTTTTTTTGATGCTTCGATGTGTTTGTGTTTAATGAGGAGAATTTTCTCTTTTTAAATATATTGGGAATGCTTATTAGGTGGTATTTTTGTATTTGAGTGCGTAGTTTAAATTTGTGGGATTTATCAGATATTCAGATCCATACAGTTCTTAGTCATAGGATTCCTTAGAACATCTCAGATGTCTGGAGTTGGTGTAGTTAATCTTAACAATCGGATTACTGTGAATTTTTTTGATGGACATAACAATATGAACTGGTCATTTTCAGTAATATGGCCATTGGGATTACTGAAAGGCTTGGGCATGTAGATGGTAGAGTAAAAGAACCACCTGTGGATGATCTCAAGTATGGTGACAGATAATTGGTGGGTGGCTGTTAAAGTAATGGTTTCTATCTCCTCTGTCCATCAAAGAAGAGTTCACCTGAATTCCAGTCAACTACTAATAGTATCATGCAGTGTTGGGTCATATGTTGTTTCAGAGTATTAGGTTACTTATGCAGCTGATCCCAACATAGTTAGGGGCAAGGTTTTGATGATGATGGTGATGCTGATGTTTCGGTTGTGCACCTGTTATCTCTGTGTTAGGTTATCGTTAATTTGTTTTATTTGTTGGTGATTTTACTAGATGCACTTGATCTATCTTATGAAATCTCAGGACAATAGGGTAAAGTTCTATCTAATTCACTTCAAACCTATTTAGTAGACGCTAGTATTAAGTCCCAAACTTGATATGCATGTACTCCAAAGCAAAATTAATTAAGTCTTGAGTGAACAAATATGCACCTCCCTGAAGTAATGAAATTAAGTCTTGAGTGAACAAAATATGCACCTCCCTGAAGTAATGAAGGATAATTTACTTGAAGTGAATGTTTCAAAGTGCTAGTGGCTTGTATTATGCCTTTTTAATAACATTGTTTCTCATAAATTGTATGTCATCTTCCACCTTGGGTGTAAGACTCTTTCTCATGAATTGATCCTCATCAATGGAAACTGGAAAGCATACAAAATATGTTATCATGGCACTCCCTTTAAATGTAACAGAATGTAATGCTTGGGTCTCATGGGCCAGCCTGGGTTGGGCTAAGTCTATTCTAGTCCTGGCCCGGTTTTAGGAACACAATCTTATATCCAACCAACCCCGATACAGACCACAAGTTCATGGGCTGAGCCTGGTCCACCACAATAATAGGCCCAAGCTCATGGATGTTGTTAATCAACCTAGGCTGGCTGGGCCGGGCTTTCTATCAATTTTTCTTTTGATCAGTAATAGAAATTATATTAAGAAAAAAACTCAAGCTACAAAAGAAGATCGAGGGATAAATGAGTTAATACCCCCTGTACAAAAAGAACTACATAAAAGAAACTATTGTGATGCCCCTCTCTTAGCCAACACATCTACCTCACCATTTGCCGACCGAAGAACATGCTTAAACCATAGTTGTCATATTCGGTTTGGTTTGGCCAACATCTCCAAATTATTTCATTATTCCGGTTCGGGTCCTCTACCGAACTAAATAGCACCCATATACATATTCATTCTAATGTTCGGAAAAAGTCATTAGAAATTCTACAATTCCGACCAAAACCCAAAAATTCGGCCAATTGTTTGAAACTCTTGAATTCGGCTGATATTTGTAGTTCGCTTTTAAAAATAGAAAAAAAATGAGGGGGCTAACTGTTTTTTTTTTACCCAGGATTAAAAAAATAAAAAATAAAACCTAACTGATCCCATCTCATTCCCCCCTTTTGTTCGAGGAGAAGAAGGAGGCAACAAAGGAATCTGCTATGTTGCTTATTTTGTTCGACCAAAAAAATCTAAGATAAAAACAAAAAGAAGAAGAGGCACTAATAGAATCTGCTGTTGCTCATATCGTCGGACCAACAAGAGCAAAGATAGGAAGAAGACGAGGAGGAGGAGGTGGACGAAGCAGCTACTACCGCTTGAACCAAGTGCTGCTACCATTTCTTCTTCAACCCATCGTTTAAAATATCGGCCGATAACAGTACATATTGGTATTGGGCAACGTTGTCTCACTAAGATATCCATTGCGGTCTTTTTCCCATCGGTATTGCATAAATATCGGCCGATGTCTCACTGAGATATCCACCGCTGTCTTGTTCACATCGGTATCGCATAAATATGTGTGTACTAATGAGAAAAGATATTATTTTATAGCATTTTCTAATATTCTAGATATTTGAATAACTTTTCAAATTTTTTTTAGGTAAAAAAAATTCACACCATGACAACCGCAAGCCGTGATTGATATCGATCTCATATCAGTTTTTAGGGTAGGCCAATTCCATGATTTTAATCCATGCTTCAACCTACTGCTGCTTCTTTTCTTACTTTGGTCTTGTGCTGCTGCTATCAAAGTTGAGTAGTGGATGCCTCTTTTTTTCCCCTATTCTCCTTTAGCTCATCACAGCTATCAAGCACCACCTGTTGACATCGGCCCTTTTTATCTGCTGCCTTTTCTTTTGAACACATGCTGCCTTCTATTTTTTTTCACCTTTTGCAGTCTTTTTCTGCTATGGGTTGGCTGGACCAGCTCAGCTTCTGTTTTATTGCTAGATTGGCTGGGTCAGCATAGCTACTTTTTTTTTCCTGTTTGTGGCTAAGTTTGTTGTTTGCTTTTTTTTAATAAGCTAGGTGCCCCCTTTTTTACAACTTGTGCACCCTTCCTTACAACTGTTGGACCGTAATATCATCTGCCTGCCATATTATTAGTTGATTTATGAGTTGATATAGAAGAATAAAATAAATGTGTGAAACCATATTTTTTTATTTGAAATATTATTCCTATGTTTTTCTATATGCATAACATATTTTTATTTTTATATTTTTCTAAAATATAAATCTGAACTGTTTCGCCAAAATCCCAACTTAGCCAAATATTTCATTTTGGAGGCCAAACCGAATCAGTGACCGAAACGAATTTCACAACTATGGCTTAAACTTCACCCCCAAATCTAATGAAAGAAACTTAATTTCATTGAGAAGAGAATTAACTTCCATGGCCCCTTAGCTGAATTTGACACGAAGAGATAATAATGTGGGTCCACAACCAAGGGCTGAAATGAGACTCTAAATAAAACCTTAGTGTTAGTTTTTGTGGACTCAATCCATCAGTTGATGTAATAAATTAATTAATTTCTTTATTTATCAATAAAATCATGCTTTACTTTTATGAGATGAATGTTATTTTACTACTTCATGCATATTACCAATACGTATGACATAATGGTTCATAAGTTGAACCGGATCCCATTAGTATATTAGATGTGATATATGTGCATGGATGAAATCCACACGCGGGAGATATATGTCACAAATCTTATATTTAAAATAGCTTCACAACCAGTAATGAGATTGGGCATCTCATTTGATAAGGTTGCAGCACTTTGATCACTATGAGATAGTGTGATTTGTCTCGATCATCAGAATGCAAGATTCTGGATCACGGTACTGATACATTGGATGTATTGAAGGACCATGAGATGCACCTTATGGAATTCCGTCTCAATAATAAGGTATGCTCTCATAATTCCCTAGCAATAGGCTCTCAATCCTGAGACATTGACGAACTCAAGTTTCTATCTATTCATTTGCTTTGAGTCACCAATGAGTGAGGCCGACTATAGGTTAACACCTCGGTGTCTTGGGTATGTGGTAGTAGAACTGTGGGAACGTTGAATGATCAAGATGGAATCTATCTCTATTATCCCCTTGTGCCAATTAATGGATTTGTCATTAGTAAGTGCGCACCCATCTCAATTAAGAGTTAATTGGATGGTACTGATGATTACTGTGATTAATTGGGGCTCAAGGATAATAAGATGTGGAACTTAGATTGGAAGAGACGGATTTATTTCAATTGATCCACGGATATTGATAGAGGGGCCTACTTGTGGTAATTGGAAAGTTTAGGGTCTTCATTGTAATTTATTCCTAAGACTGGAGTGCAATTGCATTTATATAGTGGTGTTATTTGCAATTAACTGTGGGCCCGGATTGCACATGAGATGTGGGGTCGCGGTGTTCCAGTTGGAGCCAGCTTTCTAAGGAATCCCTAGTGGTCTCCACGCTAGCCCAAGATATTGGAAAACATTAATCCGACTTGGACTCTAGAAATAAGAGTTTGGAAAGGAGAAAGCTGCTAATTGCTTTGGAAGTAAGACTTCTATTTCAATTAGACAAGGGAGAGATTTTAAAGTCTATAAAATCTCTTGGACGTCCAATATGACTCTCCCTCACACCCAAAACCCTTTCGTGCAAGAGTTGCACGAGTTACTCTCTCCTTCTTTCTTCTAGTTCCTTGGAGTTTCGAGTTGGGATTTCTCCTGAAGATTCCACCATTCTTCTTGAGAAAAGAAATCCAATTTGGGTCATAGCGTGGAAGGATAAGAGGTGTTGTAGAAATCCATTAGAGCACTGCGGATCTCCAAAGGTATGATCTACTTCTTGCATGTCGTAGATTATTATGGGTGTTTAGTGCTGGTAGAATATTTACTGTACATGATCACGAGATTAAGGGTTATGCATCCTGGATTGGGTTTTGGTTTTATGGATAATTGATCCCTGTGTCAAGTGGGTCAAAAGTTTTGAAAATCTATCCACGAGACCCACCTACTTCCAACAATTGGTATCAGAGCCATACCTCATCTCTAATCATGTTAGATCAGTAATCTTGTTCTAATCTTTGCATGAGATGTGAAGAGGATAGAGCAAGGGCTATGATAGGATCAGTGTTGATTGGGTTTGCTTGCTTTTGTAGTAGATACATGTTTGGAAAGTCACAAAAGGTTTTAATCATGATAAGAGGATGATAAGATGCCATTAGAAGCATACTGAGATCATTAGAGGTGACTGGGGACAGCAGGAGCCGAATCTGAAAAGAAACCCAAATTTCTGGGTTCGTCAGGTCGGTTAGTCAAATGGACCACTATGGCTGTAGAGGTCTGTTGGCTAACTGTAGGGACCAGATCGGCTTGCCGAACTCAGGCAAAATCAGCTCGAACCCCGCCGGGGGCGCTGCCCCCGGACCCCTGCTGCGTAGGGGATCTTGTATCGTGGTGGCAAAGATTTGGCATCTTGTTTTTCCATTGTGGTTTGGCAACCTGGTTTTGTGAGATGCTTTGTTGTATGAGATACTAACTTGCAGGTGATAATGTCCTCTCCATATGGCCGACATGTTTTTCTTTCCTTTTTAATTATTGGTTTATTTGTGGCTAAGTGTAAAGGGCATCATGGTTTCCTTGGTTTCCCGTGAAAGGGCAAGGCATGATGAATTTCCCTATAGCCCTTTTATTTCCATGTTTAGACTACCATGTAAGTCTCATTATAGAGACATAGGAATTTATGTATTTTTAAAATTTGTAAATTCTGGAGATGTCTGAAACAAAGAAGGAAAGAGAAGCTGGACTCCTAATCAAAGAGTTTGAAGATTACCAAAAGGTGTTTTGGAGATGCCCAAAGAGTTTGAGGAATCCCAAAGTTTTGGAAAGTCTAGAAGTCCAAGAAGTCTTTTCCGCCTGGGCCATGTGGAGGAGAGGACTAGTCTTTTGTCATAGCACTTTCTATTTATGGATGAATGCTTATTTTGGAGTATTTCCATATCTGATCCAAACATAGCAAATTCCAAAATTGGTCAAATCAAATTAATTTTTGGAAAGAATTCTAATTAGAGTTGGTGGGCCCATGAGATGGATCTATTGGTAACACTAATTTTAGAAACTGGATTTTCCTTAAAATAACTTGACTTGGAACCAATCATTGGTCTTATCATGAGATGAATATATACCTATATTTGATGGACCCATACACCTATAAGGAAATCCTCAACTCTAAAATATTAAGTGGGAGCGGGGCATTTCTATATATATAAAAATCCCCATGGTTTTCCATCATAGGTCCATTGTAAGGAAAGTATTAGCCTCGTGCCATTTTGAGAATGGCCATTCCCTACGGAGGGCTTGTATTTATCTGGATACTGGATATGGATCTCCTATGGGATAGTGTTGATGAGACGGGGTGGGAGCCCACTCCCCAAGGAGGAGCTGCCCGCAACGGTTGTCATGCAATGCTAGTTGGTGGGTCACACTTAACTAAAATAATGATGTAGTATCCCCAAGGATTTGCCTCATGTATTTTAGAAACCGAAGCTAATCGGGAGTCTTACATTATTTGGTATGAGATACCTAGATTGTAATGAATGAAGCGGATCATGGATAGTTAGTCTTAATCCAAATTTTGACCAACTTTGATCCGCACCAGTTTAGGAGGTATTTGCACTCCCCAAGGAGGCATACCTCGCAGGATTGGGATTCCGATGTATTTTGAATTTTGTGGTTATGAGGATTCCCACATAAATTTGGTAGAATACTAAACCCTAATGTCATTTAAATTTATTAATTGAATGTTTGGTTATGTGTTACAGTATTACAAGCATGAATTCGAATACTTTCAATCCACTTGCGACCATCCTCAACCAGAATAAGTTGGTGGGATCCAACTATGTAGACTGGAAACGGAATCTGGATATTGTCCTGACAGCTTCAGGATATAAATATGTCCTTACCAAAAACCCCCTTGAAGAGCCTGGCCCAGATGCATCAGAAGCAGAAAAGGACCCTTACACCATATGGGCCAAAGACGATGAGATGGCCCGATGTTACATTCTGGCATCCATGTCTAGTGTGCTGCAACATCAACATCAATCTTATAAGACTGCATATGATATGATATCGAATTTAAAGGAGATGTTTGCAGAACAAGGCAGACCTGCTAGGCAGGCAGCCATGAGGGTGCTCATTAGCACCAAGATGGCTGAAGGTACATCAGTACAGGAACACATGTTGAAAATGATGGACTCATTAAATGAGTTAGATGTACTGGGAGCTGTGATTGATGCAGAATCGCAGATTGACATAATCCTTGAGTCACTACCAGAGTCATTCAACAATTTCAAGGTCAATTATAATATAAATAAAATGAATCTGACTCTGGCTGAGCTATCTAGTCAGCTGGTAGCAACTGAAGGGATTATGAAGAAAAAACCAACTGCCTTAATGACAGAAAAGTCAGATGCCAAGTCCAAGCCGAAAGGCAAAGGGCGAAAAGGCAAAAAGAAATCAGTTCCAAAAGGTCCTAAGGTGGAGAATGGTCTAACCGGTGGCGTGGCTAAAGCTAAGGGTTTAGGGACAAAAGGAAAGTGTTTCCATTGTGGTAAGACAGGACATTGGAAGAGGAATTGTCCAGAATATCTGTCTAAGAAAAAGACCCCAGGTATGATTGAGTCACTTATATCTGAAGTTAGTTTTGCAACTGGTACTTCAGAATCCTGGTGTGTGGATTCCGGGGCAACTAATCACATATGTAATACATTGCAGGGGTTCAGGGAAACCAGGAGGCTAAGTGATGGAGAAATCATTGTCAACCTAGGATCTGACGCTAAGGAGGAGGCTGTTTCAGTGGGAGTCATTACTTTATGTTTTTCAAATAATAAATTGGTTTTGTCAGAAACATTATATGTACCGTCTTTAAGGCGGAATTTAATTTCAGTTTCTTGTTTGGTGAATAAAAGTTATTCTATTACTTTTGGTACTGAAGTTGTCATAAAGAGGAATGGTACTTTCATATGTTCTGGCAAGGTAAGTAATGGACTTTATTTGTTAACTCCCACGATGTATGAGATACATGATACTGAAACAATTAATAGACCATCATTAAAGAGAAAGTCACCTTCATCTAATCCAACAAAACTTTGGCACCTAAGGCTAGGTCATATAAACCTTAACAGGATTGAGAGGCTAGTGAAAGATGGTATCTTACCTTCATTGGTGGTAGAACCAATGCCTGTTTGTGAGTCCTGTTTGGAAGGTAAAATGACTAAAAGACCCTTTTTAGCTAAGGGTAATAAGGCCAAAGATTTATTGGAATTAGTGCATACTGATGTCTGCGGACCCATTAATGTCAGGGCCAGAGGAGGATATGAGTACTTCATCACTTTCACAGATGATAACTCAAGATATGGTTACATATACCTTATGCACCGCAAGTCCGAAGCTTTTGAAAAGTTCAAAGACTTTCGAGCGGAAGCGGAAAAGCAATTAGGTAAGAGTATCAAGACTCTTCGATCAGATCGAGGAGGGGAATATCTCTCTGCTGATTTTATGGGTTACTTATCAGAAAATGGGATTCTATCCCAATTGTCTGCTCCTGGTATGCCTCAACAGAATGGAGTAGCAGAAAGAAGGAATCGGACTCTTTTAGATATGATTAGGTCTATGCTGAGTTTCTCAAGATTACCTATATCCTTTTGGGGATACGCTTTGGATACTGCAATGTACATACTAAACCTCATACCATCTAAGTCTATACCTAAGACTCCCCGAAAATTGTGGTCTGGGCGAAAGCCTAGTCTACAACATTTACACATTTGGGGTTGTCCAGCACACGTGCTCAAGGTTAAGACGGATAAGTTGGAAACGAAGTCGGAAGGATGCACATTTGTAGGATATCCTAAAGGAACTAAAGGTTGGTTATTCTATAATCCCAGAGAGTAGAAAGTGCTGGTCAGCACCAATGCGGTTTTTCTGGAGGAAGATTATATGATGGACCAAAAATTTTTAGAAAAAGTGATCTTGGAAGAGATTCAAGAGCAATCAATTCCAAATCCAAGTATGACCGGACTTGAGGAAGAACCGCCCTTACCAGACTCAGTAGTTACACCAGTACCTCGTCGTAGTGGGAGGATTGTCAGACCCCCTGACAGGTTCTCATTCTTGGGAGAGTCTTATGAGGCAATCCCAAAAGAGCCGGAACAAGATCCCTTTAACTATGATGAAGCAATCAATGACTTAGACTCGAGACGCTGGCAAGATGCTATGAAAGCTGAGATGGAGTCTATGTACTCAAATCAGGTCTGGACACTTGTGGACTTGCCTGCCAATATTAAACCTATTGGGTGCAAGTGGGTCTACAAGAGAAATAGAGGACCAGATGGAAGAGTGGAGACCTATAAGGCTAGGCTTGTTGCGAAAGGATATACTCAGAAAGAGGGGATCGATTATGAGGAAACCTTCTCGCCAGTAGCCATGCTCAAATCCATCCGGATACTCTTATCCATTGCGGCTCATCTCGATTACGAGATTTGGCAAATGGATGTCAAGACGGCGTTTCTCAATGGCCATCTTGAGGAAGACATCTATATGGTGCAGCCAGACGGTTTTGTAGCTAAAAACCAGGAGCAAAAAGTTTGCAAGCTGCAGAAGTCTATTTATGGACTGAAGCAGGCATCCCGAAGCTGGAATATCCGTTTTGACCAGGCAATCAAGTCATTTGGTTTTTGTCAAAATCCGGATGAGTCGTGTGTGTACATGAAAAGTGAAGGTGACAGGGTAGTCTTTCTGGTTTTATATGTCGATGACATCCTTCTCCTCGGGAAAGACATAGGAATGTTGTCAACGGTAAAAGTTTGGTTAGCCAAGACTTTTGATATGAAGGACTTGGGAGAAGCTAGCTACATCCTAGGGATCAAACTCTATCGAGACCGGAAAAATAGGATGATTGGCTTATCCCAAGCTGCATCCATAGATAAGGTGTTAGTACGGTTTGCAATGCAAGACTCCAAGAAGGGTATCACACCTTTCAGGCATGGAGTGTACATTTCCAAGGATCAGTGTCCTAAGACACCCGAGGAAAAGGAGCAGATGAGGTCGATACCATGCGCTTCGGCTGTTGGTAGCCTCATGTATGCTATGTTATGTACTAGACCAGATATCTGTTATGTAGTGGGCCTAGTCAGCAGATATCAATCTAATCCAAGACCTGAACATTGGACTGCTGTAAAATGTATTCTCAAATACTTGAGAAGGACTAGAGATTACATGTTGATTTATAGCAGTGATGAGTTGATTCCAGTCGAATACACAAATTCTGACTTTATGTCAGATAAGGATTCTAGGAAATCCACCTCTGGTTATGTATTTATGCTTGGAGGCGGAGCTATCAGCTGGAGGAGTATAAAACAAGAATGTACCGCTGATTCAACCTCGGAGGCTGAATATGTAGCAGCTTGTGAAGCAGCTAAGGAAGCAGTATGGCTTAAAAGATTCCTTTTGGAACTTGGGGTGGTACCTTTGGCACGACAGCCACTTACAGTTTACTGTGACAGCAGCGGGGTAGTCGCTTAGTCAAAGGAACCCAGAAGCCATAAAAGCCAAAAGCATGTACAGAGGAAGTATCACTTAGTCAGAGAGATTGTGCAGAGAGGTGATATTGCTATTACCAAGACAACCTCTGCAGACAATTTAGCAGATCCCTTTACTAAGCCTTTGACTACCAAAGTCTTTGAGCAACACGTAGAAGGGATGGGCATGAGATGCAACCTTGACTGGCATTGAGCCCAAGTGGGAGATTGTTAGTTTTTGTGGATTCAATCCATCAGTTGATGTAATAAATTGATTAATTTCTTTATTTATCAATAAAATCATGCTTTACTTTTATGAGATGAATGTTATTTTACTACTTCATACACATGACCAATACGTATGACATAATGGTTCATAAGTTGAACCGGATCCCATTAGTATATTAGATGTGATATATGTGCATGGATGAGATCCACACGCGGGAGATATATGTTACAAATCTTATACTTAAAATAGCTTCACAACCAGTAATGATATTGGGCATCTCATTTGATAAGGTTGCAGCACTTTGATCACTATGAGATAGTGTGATTTGTCTCGATCATCAGAATGCAAGATTCTGGATCACGGTGCTGATACATTGGATGTATTGAAGCACCATGAGATGCACCTTATGGAATTCCGTCTCAATAATAAGGTATGCTCTCATAATTCCCTAGCAATAGGCTCTCAATCCTGAGACATTGACGAACTCAAGTTTCTATCTATTCATTTGCTTTGAGTCACCAATGAGTGAGGCCGACTATAGGTTAACACCTCGGTGTCTTGGGTATGTGGTAGTAGAACTGTGGGAACGTTGAATGATCAAGATGGAATCTATCTCTATTATCCCCTTGTGCCAATTAATGGATTTGTCATTAGTAAGTGCGCACCCATCTCAATTAAGAGTTAATTGGATGGTACTGATGATTACTGTGATTAATTGGGGCTCAAGGATAATAAGATGTGGAACTTAGATTGGAAGAGACGGATTTATTTCAATTGATCCACGGATATTGATAGAGGGGCCTACTTGTGGTAATTGGAAAGTTTAGGGTCTTCATTGTAATTTATTCCTAAGACTGGAGTGCAATTGCATTTATATAGTGGTGTTATTTGCAATTAACTGTGGGCCCAGATTGCACATGAGGTGTGGGGTCGCGGTGTTCCAGTTGGAGCCAGCTTTCTAAGGAATCCCTAGTGGTCTCCACGCTAGCCCAAGATATTGGAAAACACTAATCCGACTTGGACTCTAGAAATAAGAGTTTGGAAAGGAGAAAGCTGCTAATTGCTTTGGAAGTAAGACTTCTATTTCAATTAGACAAGGGAGAGATTTTAAAGTCTATAAAATCTCTTGGACGTCCAATATGACTCTCCCTCACGCCCAAAACCCTTTCGTGCAAGAGTTGCACGAGTTACTCTCTCCTTCTTTCTTCTAGTTCCTTGGAGTTTCGAGTTGGGATTTCTCCTGAAGGTTCCACCATTCTTCTTAAGAAAAGAAATCCAATTCGGGTCATAGCGTGGAAGGCTAAGAGGTGTTGAAGAAATCCATTAGAGCACTGCGGATCTCCAAAGGTATGATCTACTTCTTGCATGTCGTAGATTATTATGGATGTTTAGTGCTGGTAGAACATTTACTGTACATGATCACGAGATTAAGGGTTATGCATCCTGGATTGGGTTTTGGTTTTATAGATAGTTGATCCCTGTGTCAATTGGGTCAAAAGTTTTGAAAATCTATCCACGAGACCCACCTACTTCCAACACTTTGGACTTCATTCCAACCTTTCAGTCCAATGAAAGAAGAGTGATACCCTCTTGGTTACGAAGAACGCCATCAATGTGTGCTAGTCCCTACCCTCTAGTTGCTCCGTCCACATTAAATTTTAAAACTCCCGCAGGTGCAAGAGACCATTGCTTTTGTTTTTTCCCCTTAAAAGGGTGGCCAACCATACAAGACTACCAATTGCTAAGAATAATATCAAGATTGAAAATTTTAGACTCGTTACTTAGGATCACCCATATACCAATTCTCACCTTCACAGGATTTAAAACGTCCGAGGTGATGCCATGACATTTTTGAAGATTCAACTATTTCGTTCTTTCCATATTGACCAAATAATAGTGTAAGGGACAAAACTCAAAAGAATCTTCCTACATCCCTAAAACAAGCTCAACCTCCATGATAGAAACACTTTTATCTAAGGAATGAGGCATACACCAAGAACCCCTCACCCTTCCCCAAAGAAGCTTCAAATATTAATTGTGAACTCAAAATAAAGAAATGAAGGAGATTCTCATTCCCTTTCCTGTGTAAAGCGCAAATATCAAACAAAGCAACTAAAGAGAAGACTTCCTTCTATCATTCATCCATTTGCTCTTGCTTTTTTTTTTATTGGTAATGATGAATTAGATTAAATAGAAACACCATAATACAAGCAGCCCTACATAAGAAAGGGGCTAAAGGTATAAAAGCATTTTACTAAAGAGAAACAAAACAACAAAGTACATGGTGAAAGCTACCAAATCATTTGACCTATTCACCCCTTGCTTTGCAAGTGAGTCTACAAATCCATTGGCTTCCCTCCCAATGTGGTGGGATTGGAGATGATAAGGATTTAATTTCATTCAAGTAAGATTGAAATCTCCAAGGAAATATGGCCGAAGACAAAACCCATGAAATGGCATTAATCGAGTCACTCTCAACCACTAACTTAGACCAGAAAGAGGAAGAGACATAAATTCATATCACATGTAAGATAGCTAAAATCTCTGCCTCATTGGACTCTATACACTCTCCATGCTTAGAGAACATTACCACTACAATTCTTTCAGTATTATACATCACCCCACTAGTACCCGCCAGCCTTTGCTTACCAGTAGTTGCCCCCTTCAGATTAAATTTTAACATACCTTGCAAGGGTGGAACCCAATGCACCATCATTTTCACCTTCTTCTTCACCCCACAACATTAGGGGGCCTCCCAATTATGTGACACACCATCAACTCTGAGACTATCAAACTTGCTCTTCAAAGATATCCAATTGGCAATTTGAACCACCACCAGTTGCAACAAATCTTCCACAGAAGATGATGTACCTCTGAACACTATATCATTCCTCTCATTCCACAACGACCATATAATAGCAAAAGGAATAAGTTTCCAAAGAATCGAACCGCATCCATAAAAAAGAAGAACAACTCCACACTTCAAACATGTAAGCCAAGGACTACAGACTACACTAAAGAACACCACACCTCGTAAAAAGATCACAGTACAAGGAGTGAGAGAACTCACAATGTCTAAACAAAAGGTCAACTGTCTCCCTATCCTCTCCTCTTAAGAATGTTCGTTGTAAAAACCTTCCTTGAAATTGCAAGCCAAGCAAAAGCCTTCACCCTAGGAGGAGCCAACCCTATTCAAGCCGATAAAGCAAGAACTCTAACAGCTAATGAGCCCTCTAATATCCTATAGAAAGAGTTATAAGAAAAAGTGCCAGAAAGGCAATGCTTCCAAATACAAGAGTTTGCTACATCTTTGTAAATAAAAATGTTAGAAAGAAGATTAACTAATTACCTTAACCCACCCCCCCCCCCCCCCCCCCCCCCCCCCCCAAACCCCACCACACACACACACCCACACAATATATCAATATTTAGTTAGAGTCCCCTTATTAACCACCAATTTGAACAATCTAGGATAGGACAAAAAGAAAGGACCTACTCGCACCGAATCATCCGCTCAAAAATGCTGCAGAGACAAAATGGAAAAAGAGAAATATTGTGAGTGCAGAAAAGACTCTGCTCTGGGAATCAATGGACTCTCCTTTTTATAATAGGCTTGATTTAATCAATTACAATCGGTATACAACTATCATATTATACAAAAAGGGAAAAAAAGGTTGTACATGGTGATCATCTTTGACTGTATAGATCCTATCACTATAATAGGCCAATGCCCATTTAATGTGCATGGGCTAATGTTTACATCCCCCCTCAAATTGATGCTAGTCCATTAGAAACAATTTGTGAACCAAGAATTCATGACGTGGCCTAGGCAGGCCTTTAGTGAATATATCTACAAGCCAGTGTTTGGAAGAGGTATGTGGAAGAGTGATGACTTTGTGATCATATTCATCTCGAACGAAATGACAATCTATCTCAATGTGCTTGGTTCGTTCATGAAAAAAAGGGATTTTCAGTAAGACGAATGGCACTTGTGTTGTTAGCATAGAGGGGGTGTAGAAGTAGTTTATAGAAAACCAAGATTCAAAAGCAAACCATGTAACCATATAATTTCGGAACAGGCAATTGACATAGCTTGATAATTGAACTCGATGGAGGATTTGGATACTTTATCTTGCTTTTTGCATTTTAATGAGATGACAGATTCCCCTACGTAAACACACCATCTAGTCTTAAAGGGACGAGTGTCCAGACATCTAGCTCAATCAACATCAGAATATGTAGAAGACTAAGGGGTGTGTCAACTGGAAAGAAGAGACCACGTGTCAGAGAACCAAGGAGATAACGAATGATGTGTTTCACAGCGGCCAAATGTAGATGCTACAGTGCAATCATAAACTGACTCACCATATTCACAACATAAGAGATATCGGGTCAAGTAATTGTCAAGTATACCAGACTCCCAACTAAACGACGATAAGTCGTCGAGTCATGAAGAAGATCACCTTCATTTTTACACGATTTAACTTTCACTTTGAGAGGTGTATACATGGCAGCGGAATCTTAAGGGTTGGCCAGCTCAATCAGGTCAGTGAGATATTTATGTTGGTGAAGAAAAACTCCTTTCTTGCTTTGTTAAACTTCGAAGCCCAAAAACTAGGTTAAGGGACCTAGGTCTTTCATATTAAAAGGCTCTCGCAGAGAAGATTAAAGTTTATGTGTCATGACACTGGTTCCTGGTGATAATAATATCATCGACATACACTAATAGTATGGTAGTGCCTTTGGAGATAGTTTAAGTAAATAGAGATGGATCATAAGGACTTTGCAAAAATTGAAGTTCTTGCAAAGTAGTATGAAACTTTTCAAACGAAGCTCGGGGTGCCTGTTTGAGACCATATAAGGATCGGTGTAACCATGCATCATCTTTTTTTGAGTTGGATGGATAGCTTTGTGGGAGACGCATATAAACTTCCTCTTTTAGATCGCCATGGAGGAATGCATTTTTAACATCCATCTGATATAGTGACCATGATTGAGATGCAACAAGAGCAAGAACTGTGTGAATCATGGTCATCTTGGCCATAGGAGCAAATGTCTCGTCATAATCAATCCCATATTCTTGTCAATTCCCCATTGCCGCTAACCAAGCGTTACAATGAGCCAACGAGCCATCGTAGTTTAATTTGATAGAATAAACCCACTTACATTCAATTGGTTGGACAGAAGAAGGACAAGCAACATCTTAAGCGTGATTTTCCTTTAGAGCATCAAGTTCTTCCTGTATTACTTTTTGCCAACAGTCATGATGCATTGCTTGCCCATAAGAGGTAGGGATTTGAATAGATGAGAGAGTTGTTAGTAAAGATGTATGAGTAAAGTCGAGACGATCAGGTGGCCGTGAGGGTCATGTTGACCGGTGGAGTGGAACCGGGGGAGCTTTTGGAGAAGACAAAAGAGGACCAAGTGCAGAGTCGGTAATAATATCAGGTGGCTCCGGTGCAATGTCTTTTTGCAGTCTATTTCTTTCATACACAATATCAGGTGATGGAATTAGAGAAGCTGGGAAGAAATGAAATTTGAGATTGTTCAACATGATTTTGGAAAAAATATTGATTCTCAAAGAAGACCACATTCCGAGAAACCCTAATGCATTGTACTAGTAGATCGTAGCCAAAAAACTCTTTTTGGTCAGTAGCATAACATAAAAACATGCAATAAGATGATTGAGCAGATAATTTTGTCCACTCAGAGGGAGGAAAAAGAACAAAACACACACCCAAAGGTGTGAAGATGAGAGTACGTAGGTTACTTCTGGAAGAGGCAGAAATAAGGAGTATGGTTTGTAATGCGAGCAGAAAGCAACCTGTTGATGATATGGACCATTGTAGAAAGTGCCTCTGGCCAAAATTGGGCAGGAACAAAAGATTCCAAGAGCAGTAAATGAACAATATCCAGTAAATGATGATTTTTTCTTTCAGATATTCCATTTTGTTGTAGAGTATATGGACATGTTCATTGGGAGATAATGCCCTTTTTCTATAAGAAGTTTTGGAACTCCTTAGACATATATTCTCCTCCAGAATTTGAATGAAGGATTTTAATAGAAGTAGAGAATTGGTTTTCAACATATGCTAGGAAAGCTTGAAAAGTTGAAAATACTTCAGATTTGGAGTAAAGAAAGTAAATCCATGTAAACAGACTGTGGTCATCAATGAAATTGACAAAGTATTTAAAATGTCCGTGAGAAGGTACAGGTGGAATGCCCCATACATCACTGTGAACAAGATCAAAACTCTTTTGAGCTGAAGAGTCATATGTTGGAAACGGTAGGGTTTTACTTTTTCCCATTTTACAACTAGTGCAATCAAAAGAAACATTATTGAAAGAAATTTTATTACCATCATGAAGCAAGATAGAATTTAATAGTGATGCAAGCCCTAGGGATAGGACTTATATAACGAAGCATGTATCCGAGGACACTTCGATTCATCGAGAAGACTTCAATATATGAGGACGTACCTCTCAGGGATAAAACTCAATTCTATTAATCAATCAAGTCTGAGAATCTCTTTTCTACAATGCCTATATATAGTAAAAGCAAACTTCATGCCTAAGCATACCCTAAGCTATTAATAGAAACTTCCCTAATAACAATGTAATTAGAAATCCACTAATAAAAATAATATAATCCTAATATAACTTGAATAAGGACCACTTGTGGGACCCAGATTGCACCAAACAGAAACAATAAAGGCTTAGAATTAGGATGTCCCAATCTGTTGTGCCACAATTGGCTTTTATTATTCCTAGAATCACATAACAAAGTAGTCTCAAATTTATTCCTATCATATGTAGAAAATTGCAATGGAAAGAGACATCCACACTTAGGTCCCTTTGCTATCACATTCCCTGACACATGATCTTGCACAACACAACCAGAACGAGAGAAAGAAATGGCATAATCAAAACAAGTTGATTGACAAACAAAAGATTGGTAGTTAATTTAGGTGAAAAAAACACATGGTTCAAAGGTAGGGAACGAGAAATTTTACCAATAGCAATAATAGAAATGCTGCCACCATTAGCGGTATTGGTTCTGAGGTTTCCATTATATTTATTTAGACGAAATAAATTTTTTGAAGAAAATGTCATATGATTAGAAGCCCCTGAATCAAAATAATAGGTAAATGACGATGTAGTTTTACTTGAAAAACCAAGAGTAGAAAAATGCGTTGATGATCATCTGTTGGACAAATTAGGGGGTGAGCGAAGGCAAGGCAACAGGCGTAGACATAGATGCATTAGAAACAAAGGCAGATGTAGAGGAGGATTCTGTCAGAGCAGCAAGATTGGCTTTCTGAGCTTGATTATAAGGACGCCTTTGGCATTCAAGAAGAACATGACCTTTAATTCTACAATAGGTGCAGTATTTTTTAGTGCACTGAGTAGAGACATGTCCATATTTCTGGCAAATGTAGCATTGGACCTTACTCATATCCCGACCCTATGGTCTTCTGCATGCAGTATCTACAACATCAATTGGTCCTTCCAGGGCTTTTTGCACAAACATAGCGTGAGTGGCAATCCTTTGTTCATTACATAAGTTCTGCTAAGCATATCTCCATGGAAGGAGAGGACACACGGCTCATGAGATTTGACCTTATAGTTTCAAACTCCACTCTTATTTTTATCGAGAATTGATCCCTCCGACTAGAATTATGAATATTCTGAATAGTAGCCACAGAGGTGGCTGGAAGGTCTGCATAAATCAATTCAGTATAATCAGTCCATAAGCTAATAAACTGAGAGTAAAACTCTTGAATGGATAGATTTCCTTGAGTGAATTGGGATATTTCATGCTCAAAATGAAATTTGTGGGCAGAATTTTCCTGCTGATAAATTGTTTTCAGGTAATTCCACATACCTTTGGCAATCTTGTAAGGCCAAAGATGTAGAATAAACTAGGATTCGACCGACTCTAGAATCCAACTCATGATTTGGGCATCTTTGGTCTCCCATTTGGCCAAGTCCTTATTATTAGTTAGGTCTATCATTGGTACCATCCAAATGGCCCATAGCTTTTTACCCTTAAGATAAATCTGTAGTTGGGAGGCCCAAAAAGTGTAGTTTTTGCTAGTAAACTTGATGATTACAATGTCAGATTTCTCCATGATTAAATATTACTGGAAAGTAAAGTAAACAATAATTGCAGTCACCAACAGAGAAGAACTATTGCCATAAGTTTCCTTTAGACACAGAAATCAAAGAGGAATATGTAGATCAAGCATCCAAAAGGCAATCCATACCAAGAAATAGCAACTAAAATTGCAGGAATTCAGAGAGTCATGAATTATGCAAAGAACATAGCAGCAGAGAGAGCAGATCTATGACTAAAACACAGATTTGGCCTAAAAACACCCCAGGAGAGTAGAAATATTATGATCAGGTGATCATGTGGGCCCCACAACAAGATCTGAAGTGATCAGAGCAAAATACCTTAAAGCTAGCTGAGTTGTGATCCTCTGGACAAATATTTAGAAGGATAGGACAAACATCCAAGAACATGGATGGATTTGATGAAAAGTTCTGTAGAAAATCCTTAAAACATAAATCAGGGCAGATGGCCTACCTCTGATGCTTAAAAAAATCCAGAAAAATCTTTAGAGATCTAAGAATCTCTAGTCGACCAACATGTTATGCTCCTTTAAAGTAGAGTTGTGCAATGGTGGGTCGTGGTCTTAACGTGCTTGAGTTCTAGATGCTGGGAACCAGGATTGCTGGATCTTATTACATAATCAGTGAAGACTCTCCATCTCTATGCATATGCTTTGATCCCATGTCATTCATAATACGAAGGTGTAGAGACAAAATGGAAAGAGAGAAATATTGTGAGTGCAGAAAAGACTCTACTTTGGGAGTTGATGGACTCTCCCTTTTATCATCCCTTATGGCCTTAATCAAGGCTTGATTTTATCAATTACAATCGGTACATAACTACTATATTATACAAAAAGGGAAAGAAAGGTTGTACATAGTAATCATCTTTGACTGTGTAGATCCTATATAATGGGTCAAGGCCCTTTTAATGTACATGGGCTAATGTTAACAGACAAGACTTCCCTCCTCAATTTTAAAGTCCACCCCTCTCCCAAACAACTCCCCCTCCCCCTACGGAAGACAAATCCCTAACTCTAAAAAATATTACCCCCATAAACCCAACAAGCAATATGTAGGAACTCTAGCGGGCTCCCATCCCCACTTATCATCACTATTTTTTTTACAAAGATGACTCTCCTCCATAAGGTCCCCATCTCCTCCCTAATCCTCCACCACCATTTGACAAAAAGAGCCCAATTTTTTAAATCCAAATTACCCAACCCTAAAACCCCCCTATGCCTCAGGCTTGATAACTTCCTCCCATCTAACTAAATGCACTTTCGTTAGTCCTTCCCCACCATAGGAAATCCCTTTGTAAAAGACCCAGCTTCTTCCTAACCAACACTAACATTCACAATGAAGACATATAGTATACCAGAAGATTAGAAAGAGAAGCTTTGATTAAGGTGATTCTTTTACTGAAAGAGAGGACAATTTCCCCTTGAAAATTTCCACCACCGGATTCCAAACATCCTTAGATTTTGCTTTGCGCCGAATTGGCAAAACTAGGTACAACAATGGCAACTTACCATATTTATAGTGAAGCTTTGTGGCTAAAGCTTGAATTTCTCTTTGGGACAACCCCAACCCCCACCATCATGCTCTTGAAAAGGTTAATTCTTAACCCTGAAGCAAGTTCAAAACTCCTAAGAATCCTTTTCAATACCATAAACTCCCCCACATTATAGAGCTAAAGAGAATGGTGTCATCTGCAAACTGAAGGTGGGTAATAACTTCTGTCCCTTTACCAACATCAAAACCTTCCAACAAACCGCAATATTTAATTTTATAAAATAATGCACTTTTTAATTTTATAAAATAATGCACTAAGGGCCTCCATTACAACAGTAAATGAAAAGCCTTGAGGCTCTAAAAAGATGAGAAGGAGAACCGTTCAACAAGGCAAAGAAAGAAGTTCATGATATGCATTTCCAGATCCAAGCGCCCCATCTCTTGCCGGAACCGAACCTCCTCAACATATTGTCTACAAAATCCCACTCCAAATGACCATAAGCTTTTTCCATATCAATTTTTAAAATGACCCCTGCCCTTTTGGACTGCTTCCTTGCATCAATGAGCTCTTAGCAATGAGAACCCCATCAAGAATCTGCGTATTATGCACCAAAGCTCCCTAGAAAGGACCAATAATATGCAGCACTACATTCTTCATCCCATTTGCTAGAATTTTAGATAACAACTTATACACACAGCCCACCAAACTTATTGGTCTATACTCTTTAAGATCCACAACATTAGGAACGTTTGGGATAAGCGTTAAAACAGTTTTTATACAAATTGCTCCTGCTTTCTATCACTTGTTTTGGTAATAAGTCATTAAACTACAAGCAATTTTTATTTGCGTCGTTCTAGGCCAGGCTTCGGGATATCTATCACTTAATCCAACCCTAACCCAAATATTAAACATGGCAAAATTTGATATCTAGGCGCAACCCAAGTACTAAAACCCGAGGCTCGAACCTGGATTAAAAGCGGGCTTGGCATGGCCATGAGCATCTCTATGCAATGTAGTGCAATAAGATGTCTTGTCCGTGGAGCATGCATGAATTGACTTACAACATTCATAGCATATATGTCTAGCCAAGTGATAGTTAAATAAATTAACTTTTATTTCAAATTCGTTCCAAGAATAAATAAATTAACTTTTATTTCAAATCCCTTCCAAGAATAAATAAATTAGCTTTTATTTCAAGTTCCTTCCGAAAATGATAACCTTATGTTTGTTTCTTCTTCTTCATCTTCTTCTACCAATTTCAGCTTAGCCACCAGAGAATCTCAACATAGTCAACATCATAAGCTTGTGTGAACCTATCTTGATTATGTTTAAGTGTATCAAATATAAATTCGCTTCTAACATATTTTCGACATCCATTCCTACTGGATGATATGGTATTCCCGTATAAGCTTGCATCTCATCAACCATATCATTTTTCCACTTAGTTTGAGATAAGGCTTGAGAAGTACATGTAGGTATGCTTTCAAATGATGGTTGTAAAGCAGATGCACAGTGTGTGGACAAGAAGCAACGGCAAGAAATAAAATTTTGAACGAGATGTTGAGTAACACTTGATTTTGTACCCTTACGTGATACAATGGGAAGAACAAGATCAGAATCAAGATAAGGAGAATTACCTGTAGGCATTTTCTTTCCTGTTCTGGATATTTGAGGTTTTGCCTTTTTTGGAGTTTTGCCATGTTAAATAGTCTTCAACGAAGGGTGTCGGATATGATGGAGGAGGCAAACCTACAAGATTATAATAAGTCTCTTGAGTATGTCTATTTCTACCACAACTAGCACAATGGAGTTTATTTCTTTCAACATTTAAAACTCCACTACGACCTTGACTACCATCTATACAACCACTATGATCATGTCCTCTACGTCCTCCATCTGAAATACTGGTAAGAGTAGAATGATGTGGACCAACTAGAGAACCCTTGATTGACATAACCTTCCTTTCAATTTTTATCACCTTGGAGTAGTGAAAAAGCTGTTCTTGAGGGATGTAGAGTATTCTGACAAAGCACTTGTGCCCTGGCAGTCTCACATTTTGGCCTGACAGTTGACACCACCCAATGATTCACATATAGCTTTTTTTCTTGTTCTTTGGATGTCTTTTTTGCACAAGATTGTCTCAAATTGCTCTCTCTCTGAGAGTGCCAATGGACAGTATATCCCTGCCTTAACCATGGGTCGACCTAGCTACCTCTTCCTCCCAACGGAGGACTTATTTGTCCCTTAAACATTGCTAGACCGTGGGACACCTAATACGTTGTGTTCCGTGGAAACGGTATGTTGTCAGTTTGCAACTCCTACATTGATCCATATTCCTTTCATGAATGAAGTTTGCTATTTTTATAGGGTCTGCATTACTTCTGTCGGGCGTCTCTTTCCTCTAGTGTAAAAGGAATCCTTATATTGTGTCTACAACTGTTTATCCCTTTCCTTATATTAGTAGATGGCTATAATATGTAAATAGAAATGTCTGACACGTCTGCCACTTTTTTGTTCTTTCTAAAATGGACAATCCTTGTTAAATAGATGACAACCATTTTTTGACATCCAAATCATCAGTTCGCAGAAAGCTGCAAATCCCATATTTCCATTTCTTCCGAATTTCCATGTCATATACTTCGGTTATTTCTCATGTTAAACAATTTACTTCCTCTGTAGTCTGGAACAGCTGTATATTTTTTCCCTTTTTTAGTTTAAAGAGTTATTTAAGAAAATAAATGGAGGTTTCTGTATCCTATGTGGCATGAGAGTTGCCAAGGGCTCTGTTTTTTTGTGATACTTTCCTGCATCTTTCTGTTTTGCTATTGAATCTTGTTCTTCTATTTTTTATTGGTTTCTGATTCCAGTAACATTTGACTCGTAACAATTTAGATTACTAAATACTTCATGGGTGTCTTTTTAGGTGAGGGCTTTGCTGAGGGAAGAATGCGTATTAGCGAAATCGACATTCTCCAAATCACAGAGTTTGAGCATGTTTGGAGCTGCAACCTATCAAATGATAAGATTGATGGCGCTTCATTTTATAAACCTGTAGGTATACCGGACAGATTTTTCAGCCTTGGTCACTATGGCCAACCAAATAAACAACCGTTGCAAGGGTTTGTTCTTGTTGCTAGAGAAGTGGATGCTTCCAAAACAGAAGCCGGACTTAATATCAGAGGGCCTGATAGCTTGCCAGCTCTTCAGCAACCGCTTGATTATACACTCCTCTGGAGTACAGATGATTGGTCTGAGGATAACCATCATGGCTTTGGTTATTTCTGGGTACCCTGCCCGCCCGAGGGGTATAAAGCTATGGGTTGTGTGGTCACAAACCGACGCAACAAACCTTCCCTTGAAGAAGTGGTATGTGTTCGAGCTGACCTTACAGAGACATGCGAGACCCATCATTTGATACTCAATCCAGATTCGATATCCCCCAGGTTCCATTTTCGGATTTGGAGCACGCGACCATGCAAACGTGGTATGTGGGAGAAAGGGATTTCTCTTGGGACATTCTTTTGTGGCCCCTATGATAGCTCCAGAGGTGAACTGAGCATAGCATGTTTGAAGAACCTTGAACCCTCTTTACATGCAATGCCAAATATTGACCAAATCCATGCTCTCATCAAGCACTATGGACCGACTGTTTTCTTCCATCCCAATGAGATCTATTTGCCCTCGTCAGTCTCATGGTTTTTCAAGAATGGAGCTATGTTATACCGTCGAGGTGAGCCTACTGGTCAGGTTATTGATGCTGAGGGCTCGAACCTCCCAACTGGTGGCAGAAACGATGGAGACTATTGGATAGATTTACCCAATGATGATCGAAGGAGCTCTGTCAAGCATGGAAATATGGAAAGTGCAGAAGTCTATATTCATGTGAAGCCTGCTCTAGGAGGAACCTTCACTGACATTGCAATGTGGGTCTTTTGCCCCTTCAACGGCCCAGCAACTCTGAAAATTGGGTTGATGAGCTTTTCGTTCTGCAAGATTGGACGGCATGTGGGTGATTGGGAGCATTTCACGCTTCGAGTGAGCAATTTCAGTGGCAAACTCTGGAGTATATATTTCTCACGGCATAGTGGTGGTGATTGGGTTGATGCTTGTAATTTGGAGTACATAGAAGGGAACAAGGCAATAATTTATTCATCAAAAAGCGGACATGCAAGCTTCCCACATCCTGGGAACTACCTTCAGGGGTCACAAAAGCTTGGGGTTGGTATTAGGAATGATGCCATGCAAAGCAGTTTCTATGTTGAGTCGAGCACCAAGTACAAGATTGTGGCGGCTGAGTATCTCAATGATGTAGTTGTGGAGCCACCCTGGCTCCAGTATATGAGACAGTGGGGCCCAAAGATTGTGTACAGTTCAAGAAAGAAACTCGAAAAGATAGTCAGTATTCTACCCAATACAATTAGGTGCTCAGTTGATAACTTGATCAAGAAAATCCCCTTGGAGTTGTCTGGGGAGGAAGGACCAACGGGCCCAAAGGAAAAGAATAATTGGGTAGGAGATGAAAGAGGTTAGCATTCTTTTTTCAATTTTTCTTAGAACTGTGCAGTACTGGTTCTATTTTTCTGTATATTGTTTATGATACCTGTATAGTATATACACCATGTGGGTGTGGCTTTCCATTTGACAGTACCCTTCCTATTGATGATTTTGTTTTAGAAGGGTATGATAAAGAAATGTTATCCTTTCTTATATATTAAAAAAAGGAAATTTTTTGCCTTGAGTTTGTTCACATGTAAGAATTTAACTTCTATATATTGAGATCATTGGAAATGATGGGTTTCTGCCATGCATTTCTAGTTTTAGCTTCAGATTGATTTCTTAGGTTTTTGTATTCATATAACTAAGTTACTTATATTCAACACTTGCAGCACTCCTGTTAATGGTTCATATTTGGGAGATTGCTGCATTTCCCATGACATGACAAATTCAAAAGACTGATGGATTTTAGTTTTTCATCATTGAAAAAAAAATCAAAATAATAATCGTTAAATTTGGCCTTCAGATCAAAAGGGAGTTCAAATCTCTCATTGGTTCATTCATTCCATGGCATAAATGATGTGGAAGATTGATCTTGTGAATAAGGCCTAGATCATTTGATAAAAATAAAAAAATAAAAAGATGTGGACCATTGATCCAATAGGATACAAGCCTCAATCATTGATCCAATGGTGAACAAAAATGCTTGGTAATCAATCTAACGGTGGGTGAGTCTCAAATCCTTAATGGAATGACATGTTGTGCCTAAAATAATTGATCCAACATCTGAAAAATGTGAAAATCAAAGTACGTCTTGATTTTCAAACCAAAAGGCCCCAAAGTCTCAAATCATTGATTGGCATGAGCTAAATGAGGCCAAGGTAGAGCCAACCCGACCCACGCCAAGGCCTACGGGAAGGAGGCGATGGGAATGTCATGAATTAAGTAAGGCCTCCTAGTTAGAAGAACGAGGGAAATGCTGACACCATTTATAAAATTGATTTTCTGACCGTTCACTTTCTCATGCTCAAATAGTCCCACCTGACCAGTGGACCCAACTCGCACCAGCTTTCCAAAGAGGGCCCCATCTAACTCATGAAATATTTCAGACTTTTTTTGTTCTCTCTGTCTTCAAATGAGACTGTTTGACTGTTTTAGTGAATTTAAAGGATTTGATTAGGATTATCCATGTGTGAAGAAATTAAGAATTTATTGTAAAAGTCTTCATCAATTATCATCATCACATGATCAAAGCAGCCTTGTCCTAACTTTGCTGGGTGAGCTATATGAATTCTATTTCATCTTTCCTATACATCCCGGCAATTTTAAGATGTGTTATACTTGTTACTTATCCATTCGACTTCTATCCGGAGTCCTATTCCCATTCTACATACTCCTTTTTTGTAAAACTATTTAGTAAAAAATCAGAAAATATTCTCCTATAAGTAAACTACATTTGTAGTCTAGCTCTATGAGGCCCACTTGAGCCCAACTTCGATCAATGCAGTCTTTTGATACTTTGGTCATCTGATGATCTTGCACAAGGCCCAATTTTACAGTCATTGAACATTCCCTCAAGGGCACATTGAATCTTTAAAAGATCTAAAGTTAAGATGTCATTAAACTTTAATGCTATTAAATTAAAAGTTATGATGATCTGATGGGGGTACCTTAAGGCTATTATATTATGGCTATGTTGATTTGCTGGGGGCACTTTAAGGCTATTAAATTAATGGCTATGAGGATTTGCTGGGGGCTATTTTTTACTTTTATTTTTTTGGCTTCTCCTCATCCATAAAAAAAAAAAAAACATTTCCAGGTATGTGCTCCCAATGATAGACATGCATCTAGAGTGGGTTAAACGAGCTGAACTATCATAATTTGAAAAGAATAAAAGCGATTGAAAATATCCTTTTGAATTTCATTCAGGTCATCAAACACTTTATTCCCACAAGTACAATCCACCTCTATGGGGCCAATGTGGGCCCAACTTTCACAAATGCAAACTCTTTTTGCCACCTTATCCCCAATGATCTGACACTATTTCCAGTTTTATGCTCATTGAATCGCTGACATTAGATTGAACTCCAAAAATCTATGGTTAAAACTACTAAAATTCAAATAATTTGATAAAACTGAATTTTTTTATATGATCCTCTTATCAATAGACAGACCTCTCCATCCATTCAGCCCACTAATGATACAAAAAAACTTCTAAAAGTCGGCCCTCCAAGCTACACCTTTGATAAGCACTAGATATATGCGAAAAAAGAAAAAAGAAAAAAAGTGAAAGCCAGCATAGGCCATAAAATAATGGGAGAAATTCAAAATAGGGCATAAATTTTTGGCAAATTTTAAAACAGGACAAAATTGACAATTATTTCAATATGTGCCTTAAGTTTTTCAAATACATTTCAATTGAGGACATCTAAAGAAATTGAGTATTGGCCGACCATTTTTTTCAGTTTTTATTTTTAAATCCCAAAAATGCCCTTGGCTTAAGTTTAAGAAAATTAAAATAAAATCGGCATTTCTATTCTCAGTGGGACTGGAATAAACAGTAACATCTCTCCCCAGTCCTCTCTAAGACTGTTAAGTATGTATCCTATGCATATTTTCTTCTCTTTTGTCACTTTCCTAACATGGATTTGGAAAAACCATGCATGAGCAGCATCTGGGGTGGTCGTAGCAGGCCATCTTAAGGTCTTATACTGCTAGTCCTAACAACTTCAGCCACTTCTCTGCTTCACGTGACAACCAAAACAGATATTTCAACGTGGGTCACCCATAGCTAAACTCCTCATCCACCCAGACAACACCAGAAGCCGAGTTCGAGCTTCTGTCTTCATGGCTCCGTCCCAAAGAGGAAGGTCGTTATGTCCATAACCGAAACTGTTTTTGGAGGTGTTGGTGATGGAAAGACATCCAACATCAATGACTTTCACAGGGCCATACAACATCTGAAGGGAGGATCACAGCTCAATGTCACTGTAGGAAGATTGGTCACGGGTAGCTTTAATCTCACAAGCAGTTTCACATTGTTATCTTGAAAGGGTGCTGTTATTTTGGGTTCCGAGGTAACAACAACAACAACAACAATTAGTATTCTTGTGATTCCTTCTTATTAATTTTGATGGTAAATAGTGAATCATAAAATGTCAGCAGAAGATATATGGGGCTTTCATCATGTAATGGGTATGTGAACAAGAAGGAGATTTGAGTCAATGAGTAGGCCTGGCCAAATCCCTAGGGTCTACCTTACCTAAGCAGCTTGAATAAACAAGTGCAACATTTCCATGCACAGACTCTTAACACCCTCTGCAAGACCTTTTGAACAAAAAATACCCTGTAAGACCACTGGTTTCCAGATTCACAAAAATTACTGAGTGAGCATCTCTTAGTACTTCTCTCAGACAAGGAGGGCATCATCCTCTATCAAATTAACTAAGAGAAGTGCACTGCCATAGTCGAAGCCAAATACCGAATCTCTTTTTTTTTTTTCCTAAATAATGGACCTGTTTGTTAATTTCAACTCAAAATAAAATTAAAGTTATTTTTCATTTCAAAACTCAATAAATTAAAAAAGTCAAATTAGAATATTATATTTTAAAACAATTCTTTTACCTTTTTACACAAAAAAGTTAAAAAATTATTTTCTCGTGTCACTGATAAAAAAACATTTATTTTTAGTACAAAAAGTTAAGAAATTACATTATATTTTCACTAAAAAATAAAATTCCATTATGGGATTAATTTAACCCCTCTTATTATTTTATCTTTTAAAATGATTATTCACTTCACTTAACTCAACTGTTTAAATTAACAAATTGCCGCTAAGGGCAGTTTTTAGGATTTAAAAAAAGAATTTGATAAGAAAAACTTAAAAGCTCATTTTGAAATAAAATTTTAAACTGTACAGTACTGTTTTGCAATCTTACCAAAAACTCATACCATGTTTTAAAATTTTCCCTAAAATAATACTTGAAAAGCTCTCTCTACTGTTGGCTTTTTGAAATCTACTCCTCTCTCTCTGTATACATATTTACAATTGAAATGAACCGAGTGTGTTGATTTGGAGATGGTAGTGGAAGACATGTAACTAATTCAATTGTACCAACCATGCTTCTCCTACCTCTATCATTTTCAAGGAGCTTTTGCGCCTTCCGTCCACGGCCATGGATGGCGCCTTCTTCCGGCATGAGCAGCAGAAGCTCGCGGAAGGCGAGGCTGAGAGGGGTCGTGTTCGACATGGACGGAACCCTTACTGTTCCCGCCATCGACTTCGCCGCCATGTACAAAGCGGTTCTGGGTGAAGAGGAGTACAGGGCCATGAGAGCTTGGAGCCCTTCCGGAATCGATATCTTGCACCACATCGAGACGTGGAGCCACGACAAGCAGCAGAAAGCGTATCAGATTATTGCTGATTTCGAGCGCCAAGGCCTCGATCGCCTCCAGATCATGCCGGGTATGTCTCTAGATGGACTGCTGTGTTTGGGGTTGTTTGTTTTCATTTTTTTAGGCGTTTCTGAGAGATGGGTTTTCGATTTTGGGGGTTTTTTATGAGTTGGGTGATGAGATTCTTGGGTAATTAGAGTTAGGTTTTGGCTTTTCAAGGGAACTGTGAAATGGGTCTTTGCTTTTAGGCCATTTTACCCATTGGGTGATGACATTCTTGGGTAACTTCGTTTTTTTATCTTTCAATCATTCACAAAAAACCCGGTTTTTCTTCTTTTTACAAGGTTTATGTGTGATGGGTTTTCATTTTTCAGCTGTTTTGCGCATTCTGTAATGAGATCCTTGGGTACTTGTAGTTTTCTTCTTTTCTCACTTGATTTTCTACTGAATGGGTGCTTGGTTTTCGGGCGTTTATGCATTGTGTGGGGAGATTGTTGTGTAATTCGAAGTGCTACTAATAAACGGAATAAGTAGGGATGGCTTTATCCTGTTTTTAAAGCACTATGTAAAAACAGTCAGTTACATTTCAAAATAAGATTGTTGCTGTTGCTGTTGGTTTTTGATTTGTTTTCTTTCCCTGGAACTGGCTGGGATTATATGTTTTGGGGGCCTTTTTTTTTTTTGTTTGTTTAATCAGGGCCCTCTAGTAGAAAGAAAGGGCATTGTACAGTAATCAAAAATTTTTTTATTAGTTTTAGCAATCGAGTAAGTTATTGATGGGAAAGCCATATGGTGCAGGTGCAATAGAACTCTGTGGATTTCTTGATTCTAAGAAAATAAGGTATACAATTTCTTAGCATTATTAATGGAGCTTATGCTTGTTTTTTCTCTCTTTTGCCCCATTTGAAACAGAAAGTATTCCTGCCATTGTTTCATATGTGACTATTCAACTCAGGGATATCCCTGCATACCGGGTTTATTACCTTTCCTCACCTGGGGGCGGCTGGGGCATGGTCCATTTCAATATAATGGCATGTGACAACTGTGGATAACTGGATCAACTATTCTTACCATTTCAAAAAGACGTGAACTTGACCTTGTACTGTTTGCAGTACCCGGTGTGCTTGTGCTTTTCTCAATCATTTGTCACATGTATGCTTAGACACACAAAAAAATAAATGTCAATCTTAACATTTGCACGCAATTGAGTGTGATTCCAATAATCTTCAATCACAAGACAAAGTAGGATTCGTGGTATGGCAACTGGATTTGTTACTGATTAAGCTAAAAACATAAGTCCCGACTCACACCTGCCGTGCTCCATATCCAAACTGAACCATGACAGATTTAGGCTATGTCATACCAAACCTATCCCATCATAGGTGTGAGTCTAGTCAGATTTGATAAGTCTGTTCTATATTCTTTTTTTATAAAAAGTGAACTATTAATTATTGAAGAAAATTTTCTTTTTTTTATGTTTCATATTTCATAAATAATATGTATAGCCTATAGGTCATAAACAGGGCAGTGGATCAAGGCGGCCAAAACCCGAAAGTAAACTTGGGTCCAACTCTATAAACCATATCTACTCTCATCATCATCATCATCATCATCATCAAAGCCTTATCCCAACCATGTTGGGGTCGGCTACATGAATTCTGTTTCTCCATTCCGAAACTATACCTACTCTGCACTCAAGAAAGCCACACCAATCCACCTGTAGTATGAGTGGGTCAGTCAGGGTGGGTCACCCATTTAACCTGATCCGTTTTCATCCTTATGTGTTTTTCTCTCCTCAATATCTATCTACATCAGGCCAAAGTGATGGTGATGTGGCACTTACAATGAAGCAAGGTTGGGTTATTTCCATCAATTTTCATCTCCATTTTCACACCATCCATGCATTTCTAGTAAAGAATTAATCAAATTTTGCTCAAGTCTCTGTTCTCTACCTACTTTTATCTAAAGTTTAAAGTATCTTGAAACATCATTAAGAACTTGCATGGTGTATACATGCAGATCTGATCTACAACGATGATTTATCTCAATGAAAAAGAAATGCAGATATTATCATCACTTTCTTCACTCTTTTAAAAAATAAAGACCCTGAAGAAGAAAAATATCAATACGGTAAAAAATAGTCTGGTTTTGAGGAGTAAGGAGGGCTGACCTTGAGAACGAACTGTGTTTAGAGGATTTTTTTCTTACCAAGTTTTTAATCTATATTTAGGTCATCCATGTGTAGAGACAGACTAATTACAGCAAATTAGTTATGTAATCTCTATCAATCTAATTACAATGCTATCTCCTATGACTAATGTTGACTTTTACGTAGGATTACACACACGTGAGCCCATTGTCTCTACACCATGATCATTGTTTGTGCATATGTATGTGCCTTTAAATGGGAGCTTCTAAATGTACACCGGTTTGGACTCAATTTACATAGCCCTAAAAAAAATTAAGAATCCCCAAAATACCCCTACCCCCTTCTCTTCCTACGCACTTTCTCTCTCCCTCCCTTCTCCCCTTCCCCACCTCCCCTTCGGCTGGCGGCAGCCTCTCCCTCTTCCACTTCCTCTTCCTCTCCTCTCCTCTCCTTCCCTCTTCCTCCTTCCTCTCCTCTCCTCTCCTCTCCCTCCCTTTTCCTCCCTCCTCTCCTCTCCTCTCCTCCCTCTTCCTCTTCCTCTCCCTTTTCCTCTCCTCTTCGCCCCATCCTACAATGCCAAACATCACATTGATGTTCAGCCTCGCAGGGCCGATTAACACCTGGTTGTTCGGCCTCGAGAGGCCAAACATCAGTGTGATGTTTGGCCTCGTAGGGTCAAACAGGGTGGAGAGGAGAGGAGAGGAGAGGAAGAGGGAGAGGGGAGTCCGCCGCTGGAGCTTGTCACTGGCTGGGGGGGAAGAAGGGAGGGAGAGAAGGGGGTGGGGGTATTTTGGGGATTCTTAATTATTATTATTTTTTTTAGGGTTGTGTAAAGTGAGTCCAAATTGGTGTACATTTAGAAGCTCTCTTTTAAATTTATGGCCTCTAGTTATCATCTCTCTCTTTAATGTAATATCAGAAGTTTCTTGTTCACCACGGTCATGTGGTTCTGAAGCTGTGACTTTGAATTTATAGCTAATGTGGTCTGGATTCTGTGCTGCTATTGCAGAAGGGGCTTAATTACTCGTAATGTGAAGGAAGCAGTTGATTTGTTTCATCTACGGTTTGGGGTAAGGAGAAATTTCAACTTTATGTATCTAGATCTTTAATCTGTTGCCAAGTTAACTACAATAGTTTACTATAACAACTTTTGTCATTATTATGATGTTTTGTGTTCTCTTACCTTAGGATAACATATGTTCTCAGTCCTTATTGTGATTCTAAAGCTATCTTCTTAGGATATCTTCTTACAGAAAACTACCAGGTGGCACTGAATGCAAGTCCACAATATCTTCTTTGTAACTTATATTGCAATTTGCGCCATTACAGGTAATTTGTTCAGCTGTACAATTAGGTGGCTTCAAGGTGCTAGTGTTCATCCTTTTGAGCATCTGAGGTCTCTCCTCGAATTGCGGCTTAGATAAACTGGTTGGACCCAGCTTCATCCCACCCACCGTATGAGCCAAAATATAGCATTTCAATGAAATTTAAGCAGACATCAAAGTGTAGCGTTAGGGCCCTTTTGTCGAACGATATCTAAGAACTAATAATTCATTTATATTTTAAGAGCAAGAACCTATAGAGATTAGAGGCTCCCCCAAAACTATGTGGGATAACCAATTATGTGTAACATACATCGGCGAGGAGATATCAATCTTGTTGCAATTATGGGATTTTCCATTTTTACTCATGATTTAGGTCCTTAGGAAACTTGTTTGCTTTGCTTAGTAGTCACTTTCGATTTGTTTCAGCTCAGAATGCCGAAATTGTTCAATTCGCTTTTCATTTTGATTTAGGTACTAATTTGCCCTACTGCAATGCAGTTATTATTTGAATGTGTTTATTTTATTTTATTTTACGCTGTTTGGAGATGAGAGCTAAGAATGGGTGCTGTAGTTTCATAATGCCACACACTGAAATAACTTATAAATTATACCTGGCATATAGAAATAACACATTGGTTTAGTAGAATGAATTAAAGATATACAGTAAATGTGCTAATTTCACTCTTTTCACTATTTTTCATGGTTTTAATTATGTATTCTTAAATCTTTACTGAAATTAAATCCTGAAATGAAGCATCAGTATTTTGTATTTGCTCAAGCATTTCAATCCTGAGTGAAAACAAGACGAGGTCCAAAATGAAATTGACAACTATGCGGGTGCTTCCTCATTAACTTCACTTGATCTTGCTTCTTTCAACACATACAAAAAGTGCATTGGTTCTTTGAGTTCCCTCTAACCCATATAACTGCATTCATCAAATTGTTTACCAGCGTGGGGCTTGCCTGGTTCAAGAATTAATAGAAATTCCTGGAATGAACTTGTCATATACGTGGTGAGAAAATAGAGTCATTTGCTAAGGTGGATGTTTCTTAACCGTGATCTGGCATTTGGTTGATAGAGTGCCATTCTCAGAATTTTTTAGCAGAATGGCTTTCTAGCTAACGTTTTGCCTCTTTCCTAGAAATTTTGATAGCATGGCAGCATGATGGAATGAGTTCCACTTTCAATTCTCAATTTCTTTTTATATGGAATCATTCCATGAATCCATTTCATTGCCATTCCATTTCTTTTAATTCCTTGACCAAGGAGGTGTTGGCCAAGTAGGTCTAGACCATGTGGCTTCACGGTCATGGGTATTTTGGTAATTGTATTGGGCTTTCTTAGGGGCTAAGAAAGGGTTTCTTAGGGACAATTAAAGTGTGGATTATATATTGATGTAATCTATAACCCTAAATCTAAGCAGAGAGTGGAGAACCCAAAGGAAAGTTAAGTTTCTTTCCCATGGACGTCGGCAAGTTCGCCGAACCACATAAATATCTATGTGATTTTCTCTCTTCTTGTGTGGCTTATTGATTGTCGATCATGATATAGCACTCTTTTGAATACACGCGCACAGGAGGAGGCACTTAACATGTTCTCCAAATCCTAAACTGATACTCATTGCTTTCCATTGACCCATAGGATTAGAAAAATGTTGGGACTGACCAAAGCTGGTCTCAGTTACTATTTGGTGCTTCCCTGTTTTTGGAAAACCCATCTGTTTCACATCAATTCTTTTATGGGACCAGTAACAACACAGGGGCTGAAACTTGGGTCTGTAGTCTTGTACGCAAGAACTTGGTGCGATAATATATTCTTTACCAGCTTATTATTATCATGTGACAGGCATGCGATGATTTTTTGGTGCTCTTGCATTCACTAACTGTATAATTTGAGCTTTACATGTCATCATAATCATCATCGTAGGTGCATCATCCTCTCTATTTCAGGTGGGCTTCTTGCATTCTATTTCTCTAAACGTTACTAGCTGAGACTAAATTTTGTCACTCTACAATTTAACATTCTGATAGAAGAAAACAAGCAACTCTATGATCTAATGCCTTTCTCGTTACTGAGCCCATGTTTTACCCTCTCTTTTTGCCAAACTATATCAGATGGCATTTCCAATTTTCCCCTATGAAAGCCACCCCCAAGTTTCCTCTTGTCTAATTGTTTTTAATTCTATCGTTTTTGTTACATCATGCAACTAAATCAACATATGCATCATAGCCAAATGTACTGTCTCTCTCTCTCTCTCTCTCTCTCTCTCTCTCTCTCTCTCTCTCTCGCATTTTCTTCCTCTACTCTTTTCTTTTTTTTTTTTTTTTTTTTTTTTTTTTGTGGAGAGGCAAGTATGAAATTGTGAAGTAAAAATATCATAACGCTGTACAGCATAGTAGCCCATCAAGATGATAGACTAAAAAGCCAGATGCACTAGACAAGAAAACAGATTTTTTTGTTAAGGGAGAGTTGTGCAAATAGCCATATCATGTCTAAGTACTACTACTTTTGCCAATGTGTAAACTTCCTTGTTCCAAGCCATTGAAAAACAAATGAAGGTCACTGCCAGAGTGGATAGCCAAGCTCACACTTAATTAACAAAAAAAAAAAAAATCCAAGGAGGATCAAAACTTCATTTCACCCACTGTAAGGCATTGATTGATTGCATCTATTCTGAAAGGCAATGGGCCTGAAGGCCCTGAACATGAATTGAAGAAGAGTCTTTCCCTTCTAATCACTAAAATTGAAGATCTACTACAATCACCCATCCCAACAGGACCTGGAAAAACAAGGGCAAAGTTTCCCCTACCATCTTTAGTGGTTTCCTAATCCCGAAGAAGCAGGTTTTCCAATTGCACAACAACTGTATTTAGTCTTGATTGATCTTGTTTAATTCAAGAGGTTAGAAAGTTTGGCAAAACTGAGATCTAGTGGTGGGTTGGATGCTTTTATCAAAATTGCAAACCCTTTAGTGCCTGGGTGTGGTAGGTTATGATATCTTGGAGTTACTTGATAACAAACAGACAGCTTTAGGGAGACAGGATCTGTATAGGTTTGGGGAATGTGGAGAGAAGCAAATGGAGTGTTTCACAACTTAAGAAATTAGATCTATTATTAATTTATTTTCATTTACTTGCTATATTGTTTGCCCAATTAGCCAATATGTTCACTAACAATATGAAGCTTCAGTATCCAGAATGTAGTGAAATCTCTAATTCTTTGCATATTAATCGCTTACATTCTGTTATTATTCCGTTTGACTTCTACATTTTTCCATACTCCATAGTGCGCCTACCAAATTAATGTAGCTGATTCAGTTTATCTTTGAATCAACTTCTTGAACTTTTAATGACTTTAAATCCTTTTTTCTTTTTCTTGTTTGTTCACGTCAGTCATACACTAATTTCTCTTAAAAATGTTGTCATGGTGTTAATCTTGCACAGATGGAGTTCACTCCAGCAATCAGCCGTGAGTTTCGTCCTTACAAACCTGATCCTGCTCCATTGCTGCACATCTGTTCTAGTTGGGATGTTCAGCCTAATGAAGTCATTATGATTGGTGACAGCCTTAAAGATGATGTGAGTGCATTTGCTATAAATTTTGTTACTTGTTATTTCAAGTTTGAAGACATGTTATCTGTTTCACCCTCCTTTTCTTCCTATTTCATGCATAAAATATTTTGGGAAAGTAGAAAGACATGATTTAGAAGATAGTAATTAAAAGGATGAGAAAAGGTCAACATTCAGTGAACTTCCCACAACTCCATGTTTCACAAGTAGCAACCATGTTAATATCTTTCCCTGAACATTGAAAAAAAAAATGTGCATTTTGCACGACATATCCCTAATATGGTTAATGAGGACAACAGTGTTACTTTCAGAATGAGGGTCGCCGCCCCCCCCCCCCCCCCCTCCCCCTCTTCTCTCTCTCTCTCTCTCTCTCTCTCTCTCTCTCGTGTACATGCATGGGGATGGGCACTTGCGTGTGTAAGTGATGCCATAAACAGAAAGAGAAACATTCTCAAAAGAAATACTAAAATTCCATGCCATACCCTAACAAGTTCATGTAAACTAATAACATCTGTCTAATTTGAGACAGGTGCCTTATATTTGAATTTGTAAACTTTTTTAATACTTTAAGATGGATATTCCATGCCTTAGAGGTAGAGATGAAGGGAAAAGGGAAGATCAAACAAGTGCAATGTAATCTAGTACTCCTGAAGGAGAAAGGTCTAAGTTTGACTGGTTCAGATTCTTCACTCTCAAGCAGTATTTCCAATGCTTTCATCCTGCTGAGCCCCACCTCTCAATCCGCTGAACACTAACAGTATATTGTTACCAAATTTACTTCCGGCAACCATTCAATCAGCAACCTTGAACTATATGAAAATGCAGCTAACTCACCTTTCTAGTTGGAAACATTATAGGCTTGACTAAATTTAAAGATAAGGAACACGTTATTTTAGGGAGTGATGGTTACTTTTTAATCTTTGTCTATGAAATTCAAGTCATTGGTAATTGCATGGGCATTGGGTGGAGATTGTATCGGACTTTCATATTTCCGATGTGCATCAATATTGGCAAACTTGCAATGATGGTTGACAGGTTTGCGAAGCACTTGCCAACTTCCACAAGTTTAAGTGGAAAGAATATACAGAAAGAGATACCACCCCCATCAAGGACATGGGGGCATTTGTAGGGAGATGGGGGCATTTGTAAGGTATAAAAGAGACCAACACAATAAAGCCAACAGGCTGCACTAATAAGGTCACACCATTAACACTTAGAATACCCTCTGATTTGGCCAAAGCATCCTCTGCTGCATTTACTTCTCTTATGCCATGGAAGCTCCTTGGATAATCCTCTTGAAGAATGTAGAATTAAGTGTCAAGGTTGATCTTCTAATTTGGTTGCTTCTCTCGTGGTAAACCTTGCACTGTCAGAGCTGGATGGCATGATCATGGATGACGAAGGAAGAGTTGGTTCTGGCCCTATGGGTATGGGTGACTAAAGTAGCATGGAGATTTTAGCTACTGGAGCTCCTAGAGGATTAAGGCTACTTTCAAGATCCTTTACCTTTATTTTGAATGGGAAAAGAAAACTCAGGTCAAACGGAAATTGAAAACCATGTACATCTTACTTTTGGTTTTGATTGAAAGTGTTGCTGCATACGTCGGATGTCTCATTTATCTAGTGCTGTGATCAGCAAGTGAAGAGGTGGATGGCCTTCTGGAAGCTGGTACTGATATGGTGGTTTTGCACGTACCAACTTGTGTCCATTACTTTGCTTGTGTTTACATACGTTTTCCTTCAAAACTATATTGTTGCGTTTCTAGAAAAAGAAATAAAAGCAAGCATTGATGAACTAGAACTTGTGTAATAGAATACCCTGATTATCATAGTTGTCATCCATCTTGCTCGTTCGTAAACTATGTGTGCACCATGTTTGGTGGCATCTGCTATATTTAGGGCCTTGTTTTGTATTTCAAAGGCTGATACACATATATGCCCTAAATTACAGAACAGGGTGAAAAGTTTGTTTTTCGTTGCCATTCTACCAATTTGACATTGCTCTCATAAATTGATCTTTCTATTATAAGATGCTAGACTGGGATAACAGTTAAATTCAAAAATTCTTTTACTTTTGTAGTCAATAGTTTGGTACTTGCTAGCCTTATATTTGAATTTGTAAACTTTTTTAATACTTTAAGATGGATATTCCATGCCTTAGAGGTAGAGATGAAGGGAAAAGGGAAGATCAAACAAGTGCAATGTAATCTAGTACTCCTGAAGGAGAAAGGTCTAAGTTTGACTGGTTCAGATTCTTCACTCTCAAGCAGTATTTCCAATGCTTTCATCCTGCTGAGCCCCACCTCTCAATCCGCTGAACACTAACAGTATATTGTTACCAAATTTACTTCCGGCAACCATTCAATCAGCAACCTTGAACTATATGAAAATGCAGCTAACTCACCTTTCTAGTTGGAAACATTATAGGCTTGACTAAATTTAAAGATAAGGAACACGTTATTTTAGGGAGTGATGGTTACTTTTTAATCTTTGTCTATGAAATTCAAGTCATTGGTAATTGCATGGGCATTGGGTGGAGATTGTATCGGACTTTCATATTTCCGATGTGCATCAATATTGGCAAACTTGCAATGATGGTTGACAGGTTTGCGAAGCACTTGCCAACTTCCACAAGTTTAAGTGGAAAGAATATACAGAAAGAGATACCACCCCCATCAAGGACATGGGGGCATTTGTAGGGAGATGGGGGCATTTGTAAGGTATAAAAGAGACCAACACAATAAAGCCAACAGGCTGCACTAATAAGGTCACACCATTAACACTTAGAATACCCTCTGATTTGGCCAAAGCATCCTCTGCTGCATTTACTTCTCTTATGCCATGGAAGCTCCTTGGATAATCCTCTTGAAGAATGTAGAATTAAGTGTCAAGGTTGATCTTCTAATTTGGTTGCTTCTCTCGTGGTAAACCTTGCACTGTCAGAGCTGGATGGCATGATCATGGATGACGAAGGAAGAGTTGGTTCTGGCCCTATGGGTATGGGTGACTAAAGTAGCATGGAGATTTTAGCTACTGGAGCTCCTAGAGGATTAAGGCTACTTTCAAGATCCTTTACCTTTATTTTGAATGGGAAAAGAAAACTCAGGTCAAACGGAAATTGAAAACCATGTACATCTTACTTTTGGTTTTGATTGAAAGTGTTGCTGCATACGTCGGATGTCTCATTTATCTAGTGCTGTGATCAGCAAGTGAAGAGGTGGATGGCCTTCTGGAAGCTGGTACTGATATGGTGGTTTTGCACGTACCAACTTGTGTCCATTACTTTGCTTGTGTTTACATACGTTTTCCTTCAAAACTATATTGTTGCGTTTCTAGAAAAAGAAATAAAAGCAAGCATTGATGAACTAGAACTTGTGTAATAGAATACCCTGATTATCATAGTTGTCATCCATCTTGCTCGTTCGTAAACTATGTGTGCACCATGTTTGGTGGCATCTGCTATATTTAGGGCCTTGTTTTGTATTTCAAAGGCTGATACACATATATGCCCTAAATTACAGAACAGGGTGAAAAGTTTGTTTTTCGTTGCCATTCTACCAATTTGACATTGCTCTCATAAATTGATCTTTCTATTATAAGATGCTAGACTGGGATAACAGTTAAATTCAAAAATTCTTTTACTTTTGTAGTCAATAGTTTGGTACTTGCTAGCCTTATATTTGAATTTGTAAACTTTTTTAATACTTTAAGATGGATATTCCATGCCTTAGAGGTAGAGATGAAGGGAAAAGGGAAGATCAAACAAGTGCAATGTAATCTAGTACTCCTGAAGGAGAAAGGTCTAAGTTTGACTGGTTCAGATTCTTCACTCTCAAGCAGTATTTCCAATGCTTTCATCCTGCTGAGCCCCACCTCTCAATCCGCTGAACACTAACAGTATATTGTTACCAAATTTACTTCCGGCAACCATTCAATCAGCAACCTTGAACTATATGAAAATGCAGCTAACTCACCTTTCTAGTTGGAAACATTATAGGCTTGACTAAATTTAAAGATAAGGAACACGTTATTTTAGGGAGTGATGGTTACTTTTTAATCTTTGTCTATGAAATTCAAGTCATTGGTAATTGCATGGGCATTGGGTGGAGATTGTATCGGACTTTCATATTTCCGATGTGCATCAATATTGGCAAACTTGCAATGATGGTTGACAGGTTTGCGAAGCACTTGCCAACTTCCACAAGTTTAAGTGGAAAGAATATACAGAAAGAGATACCACCCCCATCAAGGACATGGGGGCATTTGTAGGGAGATGGGGGCATTTGTAAGGTATAAAAGAGACCAACACAATAAAGCCAACAGGCTGCACTAATAAGGTCACACCATTAACACTTAGAATACCCTCTGATTTGGCCAAAGCATCCTCTGCTGCATTTACTTCTCTTATGCCATGGAAGCTCCTTGGATAATCCTCTTGAAGAATGTAGAATTAAGTGTCAAGGTTGATCTTCTAATTTGGTTGCTTCTCTCGTGGTAAACCTTGCACTGTCAGAGCTGGATGGCATGATCATGGATGACGAAGGAAGAGTTGGTTCTGGCCCTATGGGTATGGGTGACTAAAGTAGCATGGAGATTTTAGCTACTGGAGCTCCTAGAGGATTAAGGCTACTTTCAAGATCCTTTACCTTTATTTTGAATGGGAAAAGAAAACTCAGGTCAAACGGAAATTGAAAACCATGTACATCTTACTTTTGGTTTTGATTGAAAGTGTTGCTGCATACGTCGGATGTCTCATTTATCTAGTGCTGTGATCAGCAAGTGAAGAGGTGGATGGCCTTCTGGAAGCTGGTACTGATATGGTGGTTTTGCACGTACCAACTTGTGTCCATTACTTTGCTTGTGTTTACATACGTTTTCCTTCAAAACTATATTGTTGCGTTTCTAGAAAAAGAAATAAAAGCAAGCATTGATGAACTAGAACTTGTGTAATAGAATACCCTGATTATCATAGTTGTCATCCATCTTGCTCGTTCGTAAACTATGTGTGCACCATGTTTGGTGGCATCTGCTATATTTAGGGCCTTGTTTTGTATTTCAAAGGCTGATACACATATATGCCCTAAATTACAGAACAGGGTGAAAAGTTTGTTTTTCGTTGCCATTCTACCAATTTGACATTGCTCTCATAAATTGATCTTTCTATTATAAGATGCTAGACTGGGATAACAGTTAAATTCAAAAATTCTTTTACTTTTGTAGTCAATAGTTTGGTACTTGCTAGCCTTATATTTGAATTTGTAAACTTTTTTAATACTTTAAGATGGATATTCCATGCCTTAGAGGTAGAGATGAAGGGAAAAGGGAAGATCAAACAAGTGCAATGTAATCTAGTACTCCTGAAGGAGAAAGGTCTAAGTTTGACTGGTTCAGATTCTTCACTCTCAAGCAGTATTTCCAATGCTTTCATCCTGCTGAGCCCCACCTCTCAATCCGCTGAACACTAACAGTATATTGTTACCAAATTTACTTCCGGCAACCATTCAATCAGCAACCTTGAACTATATGAAAATGCAGCTAACTCACCTTTCTAGTTGGAAACATTATAGGCTTGACTAAATTTAAAGATAAGGAACACGTTATTTTAGGGAGTGATGGTTACTTTTTAATCTTTGTCTATGAAATTCAAGTCATTGGTAATTGCATGGGCATTGGGTGGAGATTGTATCGGACTTTCATATTTCCGATGTGCATCAATATTGGCAAACTTGCAATGATGGTTGACAGGTTTGCGAAGCACTTGCCAACTTCCACAAGTTTAAGTGGAAAGAATATACAGAAAGAGATACCACCCCCATCAAGGACATGGGGGCATTTGTAGGGAGATGGGGGCATTTGTAAGGTATAAAAGAGACCAACACAATAAAGCCAACAGGCTGCACTAATAAGGTCACACCATTAACACTTAGAATACCCTCTGATTTGGCCAAAGCATCCTCTGCTGCATTTACTTCTCTTATGCCATGGAAGCTCCTTGGATAATCCTCTTGAAGAATGTAGAATTAAGTGTCAAGGTTGATCTTCTAATTTGGTTGCTTCTCTCGTGGTAAACCTTGCACTGTCAGAGCTGGATGGCATGATCATGGATGACGAAGGAAGAGTTGGTTCTGGCCCTATGGGTATGGGTGACTAAAGTAGCATGGAGATTTTAGCTACTGGAGCTCCTAGAGGATTAAGGCTACTTTCAAGATCCTTTACCTTTATTTTGAATGGGAAAAGAAAACTCAGGTCAAACGGAAATTGAAAACCATGTACATCTTACTTTTGGTTTTGATTGAAAGTGTTGCTGCATACGTCGGATGTCTCATTTATCTAGTGCTGTGATCAGCAAGTGAAGAGGTGGATGGCCTTCTGGAAGCTGGTACTGATATGGTGGTTTTGCACGTACCAACTTGTGTCCATTACTTTGCTTGTGTTTACATACGTTTTCCTTCAAAACTATATTGTTGCGTTTCTAGAAAAAGAAATAAAAGCAAGCATTGATGAACTAGAACTTGTGTAATAGAATACCCTGATTATCATAGTTGTCATCCATCTTGCTCGTTCGTAAACTATGTGTGCACCATGTTTGGTGGCATCTGCTATATTTAGGGCCTTGTTTTGTATTTCAAAGGCTGATACACATATATGCCCTAAATTACAGAACAGGGTGAAAAGTTTGTTTTTCGTTGCCATTCTACCAATTTGACATTGCTCTCATAAATTGATCTTTCTATTATAAGATGCTAGACTGGGATAACAGTTAAATTCAAAAATTCTTTTACTTTTGTAGTCAAGAGTTTGGTACTTGCGGGTTTACACTTCCATTAAAGAAAAAGAAAGTGCTCTTATCTCTGTATTAGGTTTCTTAGGGATTTTTATGTCTGTTTATGCATAGACACTCGTTCAAGTGCCAATTTTGTTTTTCATCATGGTGAGCGAAACTTACAATAAAACTGTCCCAGGTTGCTTGTGGACGACGAGCAGGAGCCTTTACTTGTTTGCTTGATGAAAAGGGAAGGTATGGCTTTCCTGATTCTTTCACTTCTGATTTGAAACCAGATTTCAAGGTGTCTTCGCTGGGTGAAGTTTGTTCACTTTTAGAAGCAAATTTCACGTTGACGGCATAATCTAAATTGCCTAGTTGAGCAGCTGATTGGTAATTGTAATTACAAACTTCAACCCTCCATTTTTTCTGCAACAACGTTGGTTGTGGACGCCTACATATTTGTAGAGTAATGCAGCTTGTGAGAATGCAGTTACAGTTTTCCGGGTGAGGCTTTTCTGGGGTCATAAGGTGAAATTGCAAGCATGAAAATGTGCAGCATGGAGAATATTGGAACAGAAAGACAAAACTGCGTAAGAGTCCTTACTAAAACCGGGGGCATGGATTTGTAGTGGCCTTTCCCATTCTGCAAAGCATTTTTTTTATTTTTTTTCACTTCACAGGGAACTTATACTCATGTACCCACCCACACAGTTGATCAACAGCTGGGGACCTAAGGTAGCCATTTTGTACTTGCACATGCATTGAAATGTTCAAGTGAACATATTATCAAGTAGCTTTGTTTGGAACTGTTATTAAAGAATGCATGAGAAATTCTGTTTCCATGAATCAAATTTGGAGGTAGCAGGTGTCCACTCAATGGATAACTGCCAATCTAAAAGGCCTTTTAATGTATAAGTTTATGTTATTCCTCCTTCATATGCATTTGGGCATGTGTCAGTCTCAAGCCCTGGAAAAGGTGGGTAGGCATAAGTTGGCAGTCGGTCACAAAAACCTATGGAACCAAATTTTAAATCTACTTTTGAATGAAAGTATCACCCAACATTACAGGGAAAAGGCTGTAGCTGATTTGAAATTATGATTATGCACTGTGTAGAGCTTCTTGGAAGCTTGTTTTCTTTTCAATTATTTTGGCTGATGGATGAACAGGGAAGGTCATTGTTCAAAATATGGAAACTCACCACGGTAGCTTGATATATGCACTTTGATTATTGCAGTGCAGGGCTGATGTAGATTTCCTCTGGAAATGATGGATTTCAAAGTAGAGGGAGTTTTAATAGTATTATGGCCGCCCCAGCACTTTTTCTGTAATCTGTAGGCTCATTGTTTATCTCCTTTGAAGGGAAACCATATACACAACGCGATCTAATGCCTACGAGACAAACTCTACTGGCTTAGCGTTCTGTAAGCATGGGACCCATGTTTTGGAGGTGCAGTCATATGGTGGGTCCCAATGGATGGGTATATAATGTAACTAGGAGCTCTTCCACTAGATAAACCGTGTAACCAGGCTTGAAAATGGATGGCTGAATGAGAATATGACCAAGGTGGAAAATATTTCAGTGAGAATTGTCCTCACCATTTGTTCTGTGAGAATTCTAGGTGGGAGTTTTCTATCGCACTATTCAAACCTTGCAATGGGGAGGGATTACCTTGATAGTCACACTTCTCAACTTTTGGCACACACTTGATAAATTGGGGTAACTTCAAGGCACATTAGGAGTGTGCCTCTAGTGGGCCCCACCTGATGATTCCAAATGGACCAAAAAACCCCCAAGTTAAGTTAACATCCTAGTGTGGACCGGCGTGTGGGCCACCTTATAATCCTTCACGGGTTCAGATTGGAAGAATTCTGGGATCTTGTATTCGGAACATGTACAACTGTACATCGGTTTTGAAATACTGCCGTTCCATTCGTTTGTATAGAATATTTTTGCATGAAGAATTTGTTTGTGTACAAGTGATTTTTCAGGAATGCAAGGTAAAATGGATTCAAACATCAAAGAAGGGCTTGTTTAAGAGGTGAGTACTTAAGAATACAAGTTGAAGATGATGACCCTTAGTAACAATTTCATTTACTAAGATGACGGCATGGTCTCAATTTTCATCTCCCCTTAATTCTTTTTTCATTAAGGAGGAGATTATCTAATTGCTATTCATGGATTTACTTCATTTCGTCAATTGCAGAAACATTAGGGAGACACAATTCCTATTTAGGGCCATCTAATGCAATAAATGCCAATCACAGACTGACAAATTTGCTTAGCTATGGGCTATCTCCAATCTCCATGCATGCCCCCACTCCCCAGTAAGGGTTGGTCAAATTGGAAGGCCGTTGAATGAAATAAAAGTACATCAAATTTCAGTATATATGGCAATCAACTATGGTACACTGAAACAAAACAGCAAGAGAGCGAATTGACATCCCCTTGGTTAGTTTGAACTAGATTACTTCAGCCATATAACTTTATATCATATCAATCCAACGGTGGAAATTGATTGAACGTCGGATGCCTGTAGGGACCATCTCGATCTCTCCATCACATGACTTCGGCCTTGCAAGTCACCGTCTACAAAAAGTAGGGTGCTGTCAAACAAAATTCTTCTCAATACTCCTTTAGTTAGAGTTCTTTTCACAGTTTTCAGATATGACCCACCCATGATAGCTCATATCGTTTCACATACACCCCCAAATGAATTACCACTCCTGTAAGCTTAGCATTGATCCAAGGGTTAAGATCATATTAACATTGAGCCATCTCTTAAACAAATCCAAATCCATCGATCAATGTACTCCATTTTAATTGGACCCACATAACCAGATTATTTTGACCTTTTAAACATACCAGGTTTTTTTAATCATATAATTAACAACTTAATTAACATAATCATATTAATTAATCAAATTATTAATTATTTAACCTTTCTAACAGCGAGCAGGTTGATGGTTCAAAAGGGAAGTGGATAGCCGAAGAGAATATATATAGAAATTATAAAAATGGATATGAAGAAATGCAACTTATATGAATTTGGTCGAAAATAGATTAAAATAAAGAAATATAATTTATGTAATTGATTTCAACATTATTATTATTATTATTATTATTATTATTATTTATTTATTTTTTCAAAGGAGTGATGTTGGAGTTGTACTTTTGGACTCAGAGGATGCCTAAGCGAGACACAGGCACTTGGAGGATGGAGACTCGTGCAAAGGATTGAGCCCCACTTTGTACGGAACAACCACCTCATGATTCGGTATTCTTTACATAAACAACCTCTGCTTTGGTAGTAATATTTGACTACAAATCATAAATCTCACAAAATCAAGCATCCCATTCATCCTCTCTCTCGCTCTCTCTCTCTCTCGCTCTCTCTCTCTCTCTCTCTCTCTCACATATGTTGTTTGAAGAGCCGACAGACAAAAGGCAAAGTTAAATTCCTATTCTGAATTCAATCAAAACAGAGTGTCTATCTATCCTCTGTATTGGGCAATCTGTTTCTACTGCATTGGATTCTCTCTGCTCTCTCTCCTTGACTTTCTCTGTACGCTTCTTTTTCTGACCTCCTCACTCCTCAGCACCTCTTCTTTTCTTCTTTATTTTTTTTATTTGTAAGCACTCTTAGTCAGACCTTCATAATGATTTCTATAAAAATAAACCATGCATCTCTAAATCCTAGATACCCCATCAATATCATCCCTTCCACACCATTGGCAAGACCACCACCACCTCTCCTCTTTAATTCCATCTCAAATCCCCACCAAAGGCCAAAAATCTCAACAGCCAATATTAGAATACCAAAAACCCATGTCATAGAACCCTTGATAAACCCTACACAAGCTCCAAGGCCTCTGCCTCCTGCCCCACTCAAGGACAATGTGAATGGCAGCGAGGGTGATTTTCTACATGAGGAGTGTGAACAAAAGGTCTTGGTTTTGTGTGGTTTTGGTTACTGGTTACAAGGTTTTAGATGCTTTCCTTGGTTGGCACTGAACTACTACATGGCCCAGGGCCTAAACCTACACCCATCAATCCTGCAGCTGGTGCAGTACTCTGCTAACCTGCCCATGGTGGCCAAGCCTCTGTATGGTGTCATATCTGATGCTGTTTTCTTTGGTGATGCTCGTAGACTCCCTTACATTTCTTTTGGAGGTGGGGTGCCTTTTTTTTAATCTCTTCTATGGAGATTATTTGTTGTTGTTTTTCTATCTATATCTATATTGAAAGTGAGTGGTTTAACATTCCAAGTGTAAATGGAATTCTATGAGTGTGCTATGAGTGTGGGCTATTCCTTTTTCCTATGCATTGTCTGTCTCAAGAATTATCCTTTTCTAGGTTTTCTTTATCATTTAGAATGTGAAAGGTTGTTTGTATTTATGGAAGTCTTGCAAGGGTTTGTTTGATGTTTCAACAATTTTATAACTCATGCAATATATGGATTTTTGTAAACTGCAAATTTTTTTATAAATTGATTTTTGTTTTGCAATGTATGTGTGTGTGTGTGTGTGTGTGTGCTTTTTTTTTTTTTTTTTTTTTTTTTTGCACAATTTGATCATAAGCTCACCTAAAGAGTTTTCTATTTTGCCGAAAGTGCAACCAAACTATTCACCTAGTCTATATTGCTTGAGGTTGCTATTAGTGAAGGTTTTCTATGCTATATGTTCGTTTTCATGTGAAGTTCAATTTACAATTTTGTGGTTCTTGAATGCTCTGGGGTGAAGTACAAAAGATTATTAAACTGGTCTTCTTTTGAGATGTGATGGGACTCTCACTTTCCTAGATTTAATGTACTGTGGTAATCAGACCTATCAAAAGGGTGATTAATTGAACGTCGCTGTTGGGGACATTTACCTTTAGGCCTTCACTTTTACCTGCTTTCAGCGGAAATCCATTGCTTAAGAATGCTGGATGAATCAATGCCAATAAAACAAATGAGCCATAAAGAGGACAGAAATAACTGTTTTTGTACTGTGGTATTCAATATAACTTTGATTACCTTGCCAGGCATTTTACTTTGGTGTTTGACATTGATCATCAGTAACAGAGTCTATTTAGGAACAGTACTAAAGATGAAGGAAGTTACGGATTTATCTCCATTGAAGAAGCTGTGCCTTTCCTGTTATATCATAGATTTCTGTAGGGCTGACAAAGGGCTAAATGAGAACATGAAATTTGCTACATCTATGCCTTGTTAGCGTTACTCTATAAATCCAAGTAGCTTTCTATGAAAGGCTTATGATTTTTTAGAATCAGTAGTATGAGTTGGATGCTAATCTATCAATGTCTTCTGTAATTTTAAGGTGTCTTAAGGGTTTCTATATTATCAGAACAGTGGTAATTCATACTTCATAAGTTTCTGTTTGTGAAATTTGGTTGATTTTCAAAAAAAGAATAAAAAAAAAAATAACTCACATCAAAACTCTGCAGTCCTTTTGCAGGCACTTTCATGGGGTTTTCTAGCACTGATACCAGTCTCTGTTGGAACACGTCATGCTCAAATGGCTTTCATTTTGCTCAGCAACGTTGGAGCATCCTTCACAGAAGTCACAAGTGATGCTTTCATTGTGGAGTTCAGTAAAAAGCGTAAACTGGGTGAGCTCCAATCCTATGCATTTATGGCAATAGCAGCCGGGGGAATCGTAGGTAACTTATCTGGAGGATTTTTCCTACAGAAAGTTCAACAACCCAAAATCATGTTTCTTATATTCACGCTCCTCCTGTTGTTTCAACTTGTGGTTTCTTTAACTACAAGGGAGAATTCACTAGATTCTTCCCACACAGATCATCATCTAGTGCAGTTATCAATAGCTGAAAATTTAAGAAAGCAGTTTTCAGATCTAATAATCGCAATTAGTGAAGAGAGAGTATTCCGTCCTCTTTCATGGGTTGTAGCTTCCATTGCTATTGTTCCAATGCTTTCAGGGACTACTTTTTGCTACCAAACACACTGCCTAAAGATCAATCCTTCTATCATTGGGATGTCTAAAGTAATTGGGCAGTTGATGGTCCTATCTGCAACAGTCATTTACAACCGATACTTAAAAAGAATTTCCTTGAGAAACCTGATATGTGGGGTTCAAATCATTTATGCGTTATCTATCCTCTCAGACCTCTTCCTAGTAAAACAGTTCAATGTTAAACTGGGAATTCCGAATGAAGTGTATGTTCTGTGCCTGTCAGCTGTAGCAGAAGCAGTTGCTCAGTTTAAGATCCTTCCCTTCTCTGTCCTGTTTGCGAATCTCTGTCCCAGGGGTTGTGAAGGATCACTTATCGCTTTCTTAGCTTCTGCTCTTTGTTTTTCATCCATTGTCAGTGGATTTTTAGGGATTGGGTTGGCTACTCTTATTGGGATATCGTCCAAGAATTTCTCAAGCTTGCCAGTTGGCATTCTGGTGCAGTTCCTCACAGCCATGCTGCCTTTGGGATGGATATCTTACATACCCATTTCACTAACAGTGAGGAGGAAGAGAAGTAAAAGAAAAAGGAGTGTTGTACTTTTACCTTTTAATGAGAAGTAATGCAGTATTAGAGAATTAACCAAGCGAAGCTTCTTCAATTTTGTATGCAATTCAATTTTGCAGTCTAGCCTCTGAATTGCAGCAACTTGAGATCCTTTCGTTCTTCAGAATTTTTTTTTTTTTTTTTTTGGTGTGTGTGTGTGTAACCTGGTGTGGATTATAGTCCGCAAAGAGCAAGCTGATGACTAATTCTGCCACTGATTTTGTGAGCTGCAGAGCTGGAATATCCAACTTTGATCTGTAACCATTTTTTTAAAATGAGATTGTCGCCACTTATTTTGTGAGCTGCAGAGCTAGAATATCCAATTTTGATCTGTAACCATTTTTTTAAAATGAGATTGTCTAGAGTTTTGAGTGTGACGCATCTAAAGTGATGTGATAAGGCTCTAATGATGATGATGAGAACGGTGACGATGAATCATTATTCCAATAGAATTCACTCGTTCCTTTATATTTCAGTGTATCTGTCATTCCTTTGGATCATATTACTCTTGCCCTTTTATTGTGCATGGTTACCATCAATTGGAAAGTTCAGATTATCCCACTTGGGACGATTTGTTTTTTTATGTGCTTGGGCCGTCCATGATGAAGATCTTCATATTATTGGTTTAAACATACAAACTGAGTGAGAAAGTACCGTTCATGTCTTACCAGCCTGAGCATTAAAGATTCTCTTTTGTTTCTTAACAGTTCACATACTGCATTTTGTCATCGATTCGTCTTCAGACATGGTAACAGTATGAGGTTGTTATGGTTGAGAAATTCTGGTTCAAACAACACATACCTTCAACTGTCATAGGCCTGTGCATTAATGACTCCTTTTGTTTTTTTTCATGTAATTGAATTCTTAGATGAGTTCTAAGACCTGTACTTTTAAAAGTGGTAAAAATGGAAGAAAGAGAGGCGAATGTCCAAAACTGACCAAGAAAAAAATCTTCGCTTCAATGGAAAATGAATCAAGGTGGTCTAGGAAATGAATATCCAGTCATTACCCTGGCAATTACTAGGAAAATTTTCAGGTCCATTTACGTCTCCACCCCATATTAATTACCCCTTGACTCTTAATAATCTTTTTGTTGGAGCCCATTGGACTCTTTAATAATCCTTTGTTGGAGCCCGTTTGACTGAAAATTTCTGTGCATCCAATTCCATGCAAACAGAATTAGCCCGTTCTGTCAAGTAACAAGTTAGAGCCATGCTTTGTTGATAAATGAGATGCGCATAAAAACCATGTTGTTTCTCGTGTTGTAAAGCTTTTGAATTCAACTAGGAGAGGGTTCAAGCATGATTACCCCAAAGAAAAAAAACAGGATAAAAGAAACATACAGAGTAGATTGCCCAAATGTTTGATCATGAAGGCAAAAAAACATGAAGAAGACAAAAGCCAAGGACCTCTAGGCAAAGCAGGACTGGGACAGATTATGAGAAATCTTGGGCATCAGATTTCTACAATGAGAATGATATTCCAGCAGATGGGTTTGAAATCTCATTCTGGTTCAGGACTAGAAAGCAACATTTCAGCTATAATGGATCATATTTACTATCATACATACATAAAAAAATATGCTTTGGGAAAAAATAAAGAAAGAAGTGAAAGCTCGTATCACTTCAGAACCATCTTTACAGGGCGTACCAGAGAGCGGTGCAATCACCTTTCAGTAGTGGGAATGGAAGATCTCACTGTGGATGACCGATCCAACTATCCTGACCATTTATTTGGGGGCTCTGACCATTTAAATGGAAACTCTGAAGTAATGTCAACCATGCATGCACACATGCAGCCATAAATTTTTAAGCCCTCGGATGGATCAGGAAAGTTGGACCAGTTTGGTTGTGGACCTACTAGACCATCCATTCCTTTCAACTCCCTGCGATTGGTATTGCATCCAAATGGTCCCCGCTGAATGAGTTCTTAAACTTAAAATTTGCAGCCTTTTTGGTCCAAATGCTACCCACTTACCTATATAAAACTGTTTGATTTCTCTGGGACCGAAACTCCATCTAAGAGTATCTCTACCAACGATTCCCATTTATAGAAAATGCTTAGGAACCTCAAAAAGCAGGCGTTTCGATTAAAAGTCTTAAACTCACCAACGATGCTTGAAAGACGTCTTCCGAAGTGTTCATGAAGCACAATTTTGGGGCATATCCATACATCCCGGTCTTGGAAAGTGGAAGCATGACCGAGAACAATACATACAGCTTCTAAATGTTATTCTTGAAACCAAAGTAGCACCCATGAAGCACAATTTAGGGGCACATCCACGTACAGCCGGGTCTTGGAAAGTGGAAGCACGATCAAGAACAATACATACAGCTTCTGCATTTTATTCTTGAAATGCCGAACATCTGTTTGCATCACTACTATTACTTCGTCATATAGCTTAGTGCGGATCTCAAGTAAATACTAAGGATAACGTAAATATAGAAGTCACATTCTTATAACTGATCATCATCCCTTGGCTAAAGCAAAACTTATACAAATTTGATACAAATACTTGCAGTTGATCAAAAATTGCTGAGCTCAGCATCTTACCCCAATGGTAAGATGCATTAGTTCTTACCTGGCTGCCCAGCGATCAACCTTGTGCAAGTCACCTTTTGTCATTCAAGAGCTCTTCACCTCACCTAATGTCTACTTCCCTCACCCAAGGGCTTGATGGGTTCCCAGTTCCCTTAGCTGGTGTACCCAAAATAAAAAAATCAAAATTTGCTGATTCTCTCAGTGGACAATCATATGATAACTGCACCAACCAGAACTACTATAGTTCATTCATGGAAACACCTTGCAAAAACCTAAGAAGCAACTTCTAGATCCTCGTTAGTAACCAGAGTGAGGACATGTTGGGATCAGGTCTGCTTGAACAGTAAACAAATGAAAGGAAAATTAAGAGATATTGTTCACTAGAAGGGCTACTAGCTATTAACTCACATAAAGAAGCACTCCCATGAAAGGCATGTATTGGAACAACATAAAAAGGGGCTATCTCTTACGTTAATAATATCATCTTCTGTGTTGTTAACATTAAGTAATTAGTATTAATGTACAAGATTGAACACCAAAATGTTCCATCACTGAACACAGTCAAATTCGGTGCATGCACCTCCTGTTTAATGCAGCTTACAAGTCATAGAGCACAGAGCTGGCCAACCTCCATATCTCCTGGAGCTAGAAATGCAATGATTCCTTGTGGAATGAAATTTACTATCAAAACAGAAAATCCAATTCAGACAATGAACCATATCCAGCTCTCTACTTTCCTTCATCAAACTCCCAAATCATGATGATGCAACTGTCATTTGTAAAATACAAAAAATAGATGAATGAATAAATACCAAAAGAAGGTTTGGCAAGAGAAAACTAGAAAAGCAGCAGACAGGAAATACAAATGAAAACATTGTTGTCAGTGATCCAGATTCAAGTGAATTCACCATGATCCAATTCTACCTTAACATTTATTGTCAGTAAATATTCCCTTAAATTTCTTTCTTTTTTACCAAAATATCGATAAATAGAAGCTAAGCCGAAGGAACAAGTTATACGACCAAGTTGCTGCTTTTAAGCAATACAGACCAACAGATGACTGAGGGAATACCCCGCATTGGAGGAAACAGATGCAAGCATCACACATTCACACACAATTTATTTGCCATTAAGAGCAAAACCAAGCATCAAACATTCACACACAATTTATTTACCATTAAGAGCAAAAGATTTAACAAGGATTGTCAAGGGCTACAGAGGAGATTGACATGATTCAGAGAGTCCAGATCTAGGAACTCCTTTATCAGATCTATATACATTTGTCTTCCAAAAATTGCTTTGTATCACTTGCACAGTCAATTTGAGCCTTCATCATCCTAATGCTAGCAGAAGGGGCACCAATACTGGGAATGTTATACTAGAAGTCTATCTACATCACAATCCTGCATAATTTGAGGATAAAGCTCTATGCAAGCATATCTGACAACCTCCAAAGGACCAGCCTCCCTCACTGTCACCTGACCTGATAGCACAGGCTAATAGTAGCAGAGGGGGCACCAATACTGGGAATGTTAAACTAGAAGTCTATCCACATTAAGAAGATCCTGCTTAAATTGGCAATCTAAAGCTCTCTGCAAGCATGTCTGACAAACTCAAAAGACCCGCTCCCTCACTGTCACCTGACCTGAAGGCACAGGTTACAATATCCCCATTTGAAACCAAAGATGTCCTCTTCACTTCCACATGAGAAATTTTAAGTGGTGAAAATGTGCATTGTGCGTGTGTGTGTGAGAGAGAGAGAGAGGGAGAGAGGGAGAGAGAATGATGAACACATGCACACAACTAAATTTCAACTTTGTCAATTACTTCCCTCGATATAACACCTAAGCAAACATTAGAAGAACCTCTCCTACTATACTACTAACAGAGAAATAGTTGTTCTTTGAAATTTTTGCTCTCTTGCTGAGAGCCTAATATATGAGCAAGAAAGAAATATCCAGTCCTCAGATCCTTAAAACGTTACAGGTAATGCTTAATTTGATGCAATTAATCTACAAGAAACTGTACCACAAAGCATTGACAGATTCTTTGAGACACTGCAAAAAACCCACTGCCTAGAACAAGATGCCGTAATGAATTCATGACAATAAAACACATAATATCTGGACTTGGACAAGACTGTTAGTGCTGACAATCCATATGAATGTCACGAGACTCAAATTAAAGTACTTTCACACAAGAGACCAAAAAATATGAATTATCAATTCCACAACAAAACTCAGTACTGATGAAGGTAAACTAATACATTTAGCATGAATGATGAAGCTCAATGTATAACCAAAGAGATTGGAGATGATCTGATAATATGCTGCAACAAAAGACGATAATCAGTCAAAAAAAATTAGCATGGACAAAGTGGAAGCAAGAAATATGCAAGAATACAAAAGATCCTATACAAATAGGATCCCAAACCCTGGAAAAGACTAAATAACACAAACTTGAAAAAGAGAAATAGCAAGTGACAATGTATTTTCATTTCCCTTCTTCCTCGGAATCTGACTCCGCAAAAACTGGTGCTGGCTGAGTTTCTGCATATGCAGGTGCAATGAACTTTGGATCTTTTGCTGCAACATCAGCATATTTTAGTATAGCCTCTCTTGGGTCTTCCTCCATCCAGGTCTCCTTGATCATACCACCTTGCTGCAATTATGTTGGAAAAGTAAGCATCTTCCATTTCTCTGTTCAATTGGTATAACAAAAAGTCAAATGAAAATATTTAATTAAGCATGAGCACATTTTCTTCCACACCTTGAGAAGATACTGTGTCAATAAGCTCCCTTTTGTTGTACCAACTCTTCCACCAAAGCCAGGACCTGTGATGGGTAGGTCAGGTTTGTGTGATTTAAGGGGATCCTTCAATATTTTCTCTCGTTGACGCTTGCGACTTGGTTGATCTCTAAATAGGGGTAGTGCATGCGGGTTGTGTATAACAGGCTGTGCCTCAAAATCATCAATGGATTTTTTCCTAGGTGCTCGAGCAACACATACAAGAGCTCCTCTCTCACTGAGGGTTGGATCATAGAGTATGTGAGTCCCTCCTTGTTTCTTATCACCAACAGTAGCAAACACCTTCAGAAGCAACGGGAGGCAAATTTAGTACAAAGAACTGTTTTTCTTTAAATAACTTGAAAAAATATGATGATAAACAACAGCAAGAGCAGCTGCAGCAGTAAGAACAACAGCATCGAGAATAGGAAAAAAAAAAGTGAAAGAGAAGATATTTAGAATAAATAACGATAAGCAAATGCAAGTTGAAATCTACAAATAAATTATTATCATAGTTTCAAATACGAAAAATAGCAAGTTCGGACACGGATATTACAAATAGATTTTGGAAATCAAATGGAAAAGTAGACGAGGTTTAACCTGATTAAGCTTTGGATGCCAAGCAGAACTCACAACACTACATGTTGGAGATATCCCCACTCTTGATACAAGCTCAAGTCTTCTACGATCAAAGAAACATAGCAAGCCTCCACTTGTGCCCTCTCTCTCTACAGAAGTTCCAGTAAAGATGAGTTGCTCATCAGGGCTAAATGCAGCATTTGTTTGAGCATAATGATTTGGGAGTTGTTCAAATATTTGAACAGCCTTTTTCATTTGCCGTAAGTCCCAAACCTAAGCACAAGATTTTGAAACTGAGAACAGCACGTATATTTTTCATAAAAAAGAATACCATAAACAAAAGTAAACACATTACCTTTAGAGTACCATCCATGCTTCTTGAAAGAAGAATCTGTCCATCACTAGAAAACTTAAGCGCCGTAATATCATCCTCATGCCCTTTCTCAACATGTATATCTGGTCTGCTCCCCCACCCAGGCTTGAGGGTCCATATCTAAAAAAGATGGAAGTACTATGGTGAACAAAAATGAAGCAAATTCAAAGGGGGATTCATGGTTACTAGATTTGAGTGTAGGTGGTCATTCATTGAAAAAATTAATAAAAATACATTTAGTTCCTAGAACCAATTGGTGTGTACAGCATATGAATTATGATAATCAATCAGTCAATAGACTGAAGAATTAGTAGCAAGCACCTGTATAGAGCCATCTCCAACACCACCAGCAATGCATTTACCTTCATGATCCCAAGCACACGTGGTAACTGGCACTCTTGCCAGCCTTGCCAGCTTTGGTTTGATAACCTGTCATAGAAGGATCTTATCAAATTCCAGTTAATCTTCTCCCAAACAAACCACTATGACAGCCACTAAGCAGTTTCTTGCTAGGGAGAATCTTCTTATTTTCAGAAAGAATGCAACAACCAAGTAGAAAATCGGTTCGTAAAATGGATTACAGAAAGCCAACTTCACCAGCAAGAACAAGTACCATAAAATCCTTACATCAATGACATTTTAATTAATTGCTAAAGAAGCCAAATGAGTCGCCGAATAATCTTTTTCAATTTTTTCCTTCTTTTTCAATGTTCTTGATGAATATATGATCACCTCATTGCTTCCAAGTTCCAAGTTCCAATACCAATATAACACTAGGCGGCAGATTCTAGCCCAATCAAAGAATTAGTTCATGAACAATTTGCCACAGAAAACTGAATTAGCAGCACCAAATGAGTGAAAACCCAGACCTGTTTTTGACTTTTAAAGTCCGATACATCCCATATACGCAGCGACCCGTCCTCCGAGGATGTTAAGATCGTCTCCTTGGTTTTCGGGTGCCATTCTCCACAAGTCAATCCAGAGATATGTCCTTTGGTATTCTTCAGGTCACGAATGTACATGTCCCCTTTAACAAACTCACCCAATGTGAGGCCATCACGATCATATATCTGAAACAAAACAATGACCATAATTCATGAATTTGACATTGCATACAATGGTGCTTGGGCAGGCATCAGATGAATCTCTGCTGACTATATATAGAGTCGAAGCACCTTAGCTTGTGCTGAGCCCGTCACGCACAGGAACTTGTCAGCGGTTGGACTCCAACTCAAGCTGCGAACTTGGTGCCCTTCAAATGGCTCCAGTTGCCTGAATGACGCTAACCTAGAGTTCATGCCTTGGAAATCATACATGCGGACGGTGTAGTCATAGCTTCCAGAGAGGACCCGAGAGCCCGAATGATCCACAGCAAGAGCGGAGACGACCTACCAAGAACCAATGAGATCAATAAATCCATCACCATGTGAATCAACGCAAAGCGGATCAATCAGAACCATCCGATAAGAGTTCAATTCAAATTCAACCCTATCTTACTTTCGTATGCCCCTTCAAAACGATCTCGTTGCTGAGCGGGATCCGAACCGAATCCTCCATCTCCGAGTCGCCACCATCTGAGTCCGAATCAAGGGCGCTCGAAGGGGGCGGCGGCCGAGGGGGTCCGATCATCGATCCGTCGCCGTCGTCGTCGACGTCCTCCTCATTCGAAGGCGGAGGCGGAGGCGGAGGCGGAGGAGGGCCGATCATCGCTCCGTCGTCTTCGTCGTCTCCGGCGTCGGGAGCGGCCGATTCTCGAGGCTCCGGGAGGTTGGGTCCGATCGCGACAGCAGGATGATGATGATGATGAAGGTTGGAGAGATCATGGTTAGGGTTAGGGTTTTGGCGACGGAGGGAGTTGAGCCAGGCCTTGGAAGAGGAGGAGACGGAAGGGAGGAGGTTTGAAGAAGAAGGAGGAGGAGGAAGTGATGGGGAGGAGGAGGTGGTGCGTCGGGTGGCGTTGTGGATGGCTTCGAGAGGTGTTGGGGATTTGGATTGCTTGCCAAATGAGAGAGGGAACTGAGCCCTCACTCCGTCGTATATTTCTGCTGCTGCTGCTGCTGCTGCTGCTGCTTCTTCTTCTTCATCATCCGCACCCATCCTTGCCTTCTCTCCACTGCACCGCCAATAACAAAGTGAGAGAGGATTTCAATTTAACTGCGATTCCTGGTTAGCTGAACAGGCGGGGTCCAACCCAATCCAAGCCAAGCCAAGTTACATTTGAGTCCGAATCACATTAGTGGAATTGAGATTATAGGTGAGTGAAAGCTCGTCTCCACCCCACGAATGATCTTAGGTCTAAATTTGATACTCATTCAAATTTTTTTAATTTCTTTTGATAACGAGGGAACTCGCCGAAAAAATTATGAAAATATATAACTACCCACAAACCATATATATCAGTACGTCCTCATATAAGTTTAAACTAAGAACGTTAGATTACTCTATGACTTCCCCACCACTTCAATATTTTAAGTGTCGGTACATTTTAAGTGTGAGTACTCATCCAAACTTTTCATCACCAATTGGATTGACATTGAAACTATAAGAAAAGGATGCATCTAAAACTATTAAATTTTAGATCTATGAACCAGAAGGTTACAATGATTTTATGGGGTTTCAATTTTGCACATAATAGCTCTCATATAGATGGTTCTATTTAATGGACTTTTATTATCATCATACATCCCGACAAGTCCATAAAGAGGTGCTTTTTTTGGTATATAATTAAACATGATCGCGATAGACTCCATTTAACTTGAATCTCTAAATAGACGTGGAAACTATGGACCATCCAGGGGCCGCTAGAGGCTCTGGAAGTGATCCTTGGTCTGTTTTGGACCATTCTCCACCATTTTGAGACCACCCTGGTTCATTATTCAAGTAACCTATTGGGCACAATTGTGTTATCCGCAAATATTTTTAAATTTTCTAAGCCTTTTTATGCTCTGGGGTCAAAGAAAACTGTGGAAACTCATTGTTCATGGCCTGTTTAGCACATGATACATCTATAACATTATAACATTATTGAGGGATCTTCTTCTATTCTCAAGTTGTTTTGAAGACGTTATCAGGCACTATGCATTACTGGGCCATGGGAAAAACCTTAGAAATGAGATCCAAGTTGTTTGGGACCAAAAATTATTGACTATGCTCAACTTAACCCATGATTAACTAAATTGGTTCTTCTAGAAGGATCTACTACAAAGATGATTTGGGCCAAAACATAATGGTGATGGCTCACTTGGTCCATTGTTATCTTTATTAGCTTATCTAAGACTTCACCTCAAAAGCAAAAAATCATTTTTTTTATTTAACTAATTTGGCTCAGTGGCCCGGAGTAGGAAAGGACAGGACGTCCACCGAGGTTCCTATGGCAACAGGTGTCCTATCCTCTAGGACTACCCTCTAGTTCTAAAGTCCAAATCTTTTATGAAGCCATTTAAAACTATTTTAAAGCCCTGAAATTCTAAAGTTGCAAAACATTGCGCGAACTTGGAATTAAGTATGCGAATGCTAGAGCTTCTGTTCTAGGGCTGTAGCCTGCAAGAGACTTCAACTCATAGCGCTTTTCCTCGCATGTTTTTTTCCAGGGTAATTTCAAGTCATGCACATCATCTTCCCATTGGCCGTACTAGAAATTAATACCTGGTCCGTTATTAGGCCATGATTGAGCTTCAAGGTTGCCTTCAACCATATAAAATATGATACCTAATGCTTAAAGCTTAGCAAATATAGGATAAACTCGACCGAGTCAAATATAAGTAACTAATGCTTGAGGTTTGGAGTTAACAATTTAAAAATAATTCATTAAGATGTAATAAATTTACTCATTTAATTATTATTATTAGTAGTATTATTAGTATATGTAAATACATGTGTATGTCTAAATTTTATATGTATTAGGTCTATTTTTTAATGTTTTAAACTTTTATTAAAAAAAACATTATTCTCTAGGGCCATTGAGTTGACTCTATGGTTCAAAATCATGGTCGTAGTCATCATCCTCGTCATCACGTCATATCATGGTTTGCATTTATTAAAGTCCATTGTAGTGTGAATTTTTGTTTTATCCCAAAAAAATCCAAAAAATTCAAAGTATTATAAAATGCAAAAAACTGACACTTTTTCCTTTAGTAAACACTTTAAAGCAAAATTTTAGTCCCCCTAAGTAATTATCTCCTATATCACTCTCTTATCATTGTAAAATAATAAGCTAAATTTACATATATATATCAAAATAAGTTCAATATCACAAATTTTACGGTATGCATTGCAACAATAATTATGAACAAATCCTTAGTGTTAAACACTTAAAGTCAAGAAACTAGTAGTAGCAGTACAAACGTACAACACTCAATTACTCAATCACCAAGTAAATTGAGAGTGAATTTCAACTTTCAAGTAACATTTACTACTATATCAAGATTAAATAATTAATTAAAACAACGGAGTATAAACATGGGGGGTATTGTGGTTGAAGAGCAAAGAAACCATCATATGAGAAGCACCAAAATCTTGCAAATCACTTGATTTTTAGTGAAAAAGTAAACTTGAGAAGCTTTAGCATAGTTTTAAGAAGCTCCACCAATGGTTTGAGAAGGAAAAATGAAAAAAAGAATGGGAAAGAAAGTTTTAAAAAAATCAACGTGCACCAATATTTTCAAAACATCAGCCGTTATGGACCGTTACATTGGCTGTTATAACCATTATGGACCATTATTTGCACTAATTCCTTTTCATCGTGACCCACTAATTCTTTTTTCATCGTGACCTTTACGACTATTATATTATAAATATCATAATGGTACATGCCATTACTGATCGCGCTTAAAAATGTAGGCGTGGAAATGAATTACGGAATCAAGGTCCGACATTCACGCACTTTAAGCGTTAAGAAGAATGGGAAAATAATTACAGTTCATCATTAATTTTCCTTTTGTTTACATGGGTTCAAGTGCCCTGACCGCGGGGATGCAGGTTGTTTACATACATTTTGAAAGTTTACAACCCCTCCCTCAAGTCTCAGATGTGATCTCAATTTGGAAAATACAAGAAAATGTACATAAGGTGGAAGAAAATGTGGAAAAGGGGAAAAAATGGGGGGTGACCGTGACCCGCGGTCACTGCCCCATTCCAGTGACCGTGACTCACCCGCGGTCACTGGGGCCTTCCAGTGACCGTGACTCACCTGCAGTCACTGGGGCCTTCCAGTGACCGTGACTCACCCACGGTCACTGGGGCCTTCCAGTGACCGTGACTCACCCGCGGTCACTGGAACCTGCCAGTGACCGAGGGTCACGGTCACTGACAGACAATGGCCTTGTGCCTCCGTTTTTTGTGCTGTTCGCGCTGGTTCTTTCTTGGAACTTCTTTCAAGTGTTGGAACTCTATTCTCATGACTTTGGAGCAGTGGACAACCATCAAGAAGATCACATTTTATCATGGAATCAATTGAAACCGCTGTAACTCATCATTCGTGCTTACGGACAGCATTTTTGTTTCAAGTCCGAAATGGGCAAATTTGAAGCCGGAGTTGTGTCATTTGAACCTATCATTTTCAAGGAACAAAATGAGGCCTAGAGAGGCTTCTTTCACAACTCTTGTAATGGCTAAGAAGCCCTACGAATGAGAGAAACAGAGGTGACAATGTCATCCTCTCAAAAATTGGCGTCGTACGAACATGGTATGGACTTTGGCCATTTCCCTTCCTTCTCTCCTTCTGAATTTTCTTGCTCACCTTTAAAACTAAGAAAAGAAGGTGGGAATGGTCGTGGAAGTGCTGCTGGAGCTTGCTTCTTGTTGCCTTAGGTGGTGACTTTCTTCAATTTCTTCACTTTTCTTCCTTATGTGTGTGTCTGTCCTTTATTTCTTCCAAATTTTCTCTTTTTATAGACTCCCAATCAGTTTTGTGCAGTTTTGGGGAGTTAATAGCAGTTGTGGGGAGTTGGATTTCAAAGAGGAGTGGAGGGAAACCACCCAAAATCATGGGAAACATCCTTTGAAGGTCCGTGACCGCAGGCTGGGCCACGGACGAGGCCCAATTTCAGGTTTTCGCGTATATGGCCCATTTTCATCTGTTTTGGACTCAAACGAAGTCCGATTGCCACTAAACTTGGAGGGATGCTTCTTAACACTATTTTCTACATGTAATAAAAATTTCAGCCCTTTTTGACTTCAGGAAATTGGTCAACCTTTTCATTAATTGGGCCCCGGTCACGGACAAGGCCCACTTTTGGAACATTGCATATGCGGTCTATTTTCCATTGTTTGAGGCCCGAATGATGTCCAATCATCACGAAACTTGGAGAGATGTTGCTTGACACCATTTCAAGTGTTTCATAGAAGTTTCAACTCTGTTTGACCACCTGAGCTTGGTCAACTCCTTTTGTTTGTGGGCCCCGGTCACTCCCAAGGCCCGTTCTTGCAATTTTGCATATGTGGCTTGTTTCCACCCGTTCGGGGCCCAAACGGTGTCCAATCGCCACGAAATTTGGAGGGATGCTTTTTGACACTATTTTGAATGTGTCACAGAAGTTTCAGCTCTGTTTGACCATCTGAACATGGTCAACTCCTTTTGTTTGCGGGCCCCGGTCACTCCCAAGGCCCATTCTTGGAATTTTGCACATGTGGCTTGTTTCCGCCTGTTCGGGGCCCAGACGGTGTCCAATTGCCACGAAACTTGGAGGGATACTTCTTGACACTATTTTGAGTGTGTCACAGAAGTTTCAGCTCTGTTTGACCACCTGAACTTGGTCAACTCTTTTTGTTTGTGGGCCCCGGTCACTCCCATGGCCCATTCTTGGAATTTTGCATATGTGGCTTGTTTCCACCTGTTCGGGGCCCAAACGGTGTCCAATCACCACGAAACTTGGAGGGATACTTCTTGACACTATTTTGAGTTTGTCATAAAAGTTTCAGCTCTGTTTGACCACCTGAACTTGGTCAACTCCTTTTGTTTGTTGGCCCCGGTCACTCCCAAGGCCCATTCTTGGATTTTTGCATATGTGGCTTGTTTCCGCCTGTTCGGGGCGCAAACGGTGTCTAATCGCCACGAAACTTGGAGGGATGCTTCTTGACACTATTTTGAGTGTGTCACAAAAGTTTCAGCTCTGTTTGACAACCTGAACATGGTCAACTCCTTTTGTTTGTGGGCCCCGGTTACTCCCAAGGCCCATTCTTGGAATTTTGCATATGTGGCTTGTTTCCGCCTGTTCGGGGGCCAAACGGTGTCCAATCGCCACGAAACTTGGAGGGATGCTTCTTGACACTATTTTGAGTGTGTCACAGAAGTTTCAGCTCTGTTTGACCACCTGAACTTGGTCAACTCTTTTTGTTTGTGGGCCCCGGTCACTCCCAAGGCCCATTCTTGGAATTTTGCATATGTGGCTTGTTTCCGCATGTTCGGGGTCCAAACGACGTCTAATCGCCACGAAACTTGGAGGAACACTTCTTGACACTATTTTGAGTGTGTCACAGAAGTTTCAGCTTTGTTTGACCATCTGAACTTGGTCAACTTTCCAGTTGACTTTTTTATGACAGTGGGCCCTTGTTTCAGCTGTTTGAAGCCCAGATGACCCCGGTTTGATTTGAAACTTGGAGGGACTGACGTCAAGAGCATCTTGGACTATTCATCCAAATTTCATGCAGTTTAGATTTGAGGAAGTAGGATTTCGAACAGTAACCTATTCATTGCATGCGTTAGGTCACTATTCACTCCTCATTGAGATAGTTAGCCTGCTTTGTATCCGAACAGCCTCCCCTTGACTTGAAATTTTGGGAGAATAACTTGGGGCATTCTTTGAGCATTTGTTCCAAATTTTATCTGCTTTGGCCTTCTGGAAGTAAGATCTTAGCCGATGACCCCCAAATTCGGGATTACTGTCCTCTAAGCTGACATGTAATGAAATTTAGGCAAAACAGAGTCTTTTCATCTTGCAAATTTGCAAAGTATCTTCTGAGCACGACTGAAGCTTCGCGTCTAAATTTCATTAATTTTGGACATCGGGAAGCAGGACTTTGGTCAGTGACCCCCTGGCTTGGGGGGGAATTGACTTCAGGCTGACATGCTTGTGGCTTTTGAGTTTGATGATGTCTGTTCAACCCGAAATTTGAACTTCCTCTGAGAGTTCCAGCTACCTTGATCTTCATGGAATGCCGGTTCTCACAGTGATTCTCCAGGATCTGCAAATAATCTCTGTAGCCTAAATTAAGCTGAGATGAGGTGTCTTTGCTGCAGTATTTGCAATTTTTATAGGTCAACAAGTGCCCCCTCGAGGTGCAATGATTATAGTATAATAATCATTGTGCCTCGAAATAGCCAATCTGTGGGAATGATGGATGGCTTGATGAAAAGACAGTTTGTCAAGGTAGGTTGTAGGCCTAAACTTGGGATTTGAAAATTTTGATAAAAAACCATGAAGGGTTTGATGACGGAATTTTGAAAAGACATAAGAAATCTGAATTTCTTTGCCCTATTTTCACGGATATCAAAAGTAACATCTCCGTGGGGAGTGTGGAGAACACCCACAAAGGAATCCCTTAGGTATTTAGAAAATTCAGAAGTTTATGAATTTTGTTTGGATTTTGGAAATGAATTTGATTTTCTTTTGACCTATTTTTCACAGATATCCAGAGTGGCGTCTCTGTGGGGATGTGGGGAACACCCACAAAAAGAATCCCTGAGGTTTTAAGAAATTCAAAAGTTTTAGAGAAAATGGATTTGGGTTTGGATCTTCATGGATTTTTTGGTTCATTTTCAAAGATCAAAGTTTAGGTTTTGACTTGGCTTGACATGATTTAAAATAAGATGCAATTTTGACAAAATGAGATGTAATTTTGAAAGAGATTGGCTTTTATGGGTTTTGATGAAAAACAATTTGAGACATTGGTTTGAAATCAAATTTTGACCCAAAGTTGATTTGGAAAGAGACTCCGTATCTTTTTTTTTATATATAATTTCCCTCGAAATACCCTAAAAATAGGATTATTTCTGGTGAATTACTCCAAGTGGACCCCTCATAGGACTTGCAAAAGATCACAGAGATCGTGGTGAAGAAGGAGGAATCCATCAAGACTTGATCTTAGACTCCACTGATTTTAATCGTAACCAAATTGTATTTGTGGGAAGAAGGCCAAACAGTAATTGAGGGGGAATTCCCAATTTTGGACAATTAATTGATTTTGGGCCTCTCTGTTCTATGTGCTGGCATCAAATAGCGGGCTCCACTTAGGAAAAACAGGGAAGAGACCGTGGGCATTTAAAACCCAACATCTCTGTCCTTTTTTTTTTTTTTTGTTCAAACCAACAAAGAGAAAGGGAGACCGAGAGAGAGAGAGAGACCTTTTTTTTTTTTTTTTTTTGCTGTTCAAACCAACAAAGAGAAAGGGAGACCGAGAGAAAGGGTGGAAGCAGAGAGGTGCTGGGTGCATCTTCCTCTCAGTTACCAAGTAGGACTTGGGTTTCTTTCATCATCTCAAGCACAGACTATGGCTGGTAAGAATTTCCTTTTCATCTTCTCTTGTGTTTGTTCATGACTGAATCCAAGCCTGGATTTCTGGATGCATCCCTTTTTTTTTTTTTTTACAGCCATATCCGGTTGAGAAGAACCCTTGTGTCTTAAACTCTATCAGAACTTCTTCATAATCACGGTCAATCCTGGCTGTCTAATACTTGTTGCTGTTGTCACAATGAACATCCACCTGTTTTTGAGTAGTAACATGCACACCACTGAACACGCATCTAACTTTCTGTGATCAGAGCCTCTGTGGGAATTATAGAATGCCATTTTCGTGCTTGAACATGAACCTGCTGCTCCCTGAAAAGGTCTTAAGGTGCTTGAACATCTGTTTGGATCGGGAGCCTCGGTTCTGAGACTTAAGTATGCCTTTGATGCCAATTCTTGGTCTCAGAACTGAGTATTGCCTTCTATTTTTGGTCTTATACTAAGGGGAGATGCTGCCGAAATTTTTTTTTTTTTTTTGAGAAGTTCCATATCATTGTTACTGATATCCATCTTTTCTTTCTTTTGATCTGTTTTGCAGATAGAAGAGGTAAAGCACCTGCAACTGCAACTGCTGGGGCACCTAAAAGTCATGCCAAGGGTAAGACCACAAGAGGGCCTGATCCGAAAGACCCAAATGAAGCATCTGATGTTAAATTGTGGCTCCATAGGGCTAAAGCTTTGTCATCGAGAAACTGGTATTTGTATTGGTGTAAGCTGGACGAGATTGACATGAGTACTGCTATCCCAGCTTATGCAAGCTACAAAGGGTGCATCCTCATGGCAGAAGTATTGAATGCTAAGGGGAAACTGGAGAAGTTCCTGGACTGAGATTCTCTGCTGCACCTTCCATTTGATTGTTTTGCTTTTTCTGATTAGCCCTGGAGGCCATGTGTACATTGACTTCACTGCTTGTATTCAAACTTTAAAATGGATATCAATGGAAAATGTTTTTCCTTTCTATTTTTGTCATTGGTATGGGTGTTTGGTTTGATTTTTTGTGGATGTTTGATGTGGTTTATGTGGATGGTTTGTTTGGTTTGGTTTTCTCAGACTTGTATGAAGGTGTGATTTGCAATCTTTTGGATCCACAAATCGAAAATAAGGGAGTCATATAAGTGGACGTTATCCGGTGCCCATGTGTGAGGCTTTCTCCAGGGTCCATGACTTGATCCTTTTGGTGTCGAAAGGGGTCAAACAAAGTGGATGTTATCCGGTGCCCATGTGTGAGGCTTTCCCAGGGATCCTTGACTTATTCCTTAGGACAAAGATTTGATTTTGGTTTTTGTTTAGATTTTGGTTATACAGGGTCTACAAAAAGACTTGTTCTATATAACCGAAGGCAGTCATATAGGGTCTGCAAAAAGACTTGTTCTATACAACTAAGGATTAGCTATATGGGGTCTAAAAAAAGACTTATTCCACACAGCTGAGTTTTGCTATACAGGGTCTGCAAAAAGACTTAATCTATATAGTTGGATGTTACAAGGGGTCTTGTAAGGACGTTATCCAAGTAACAAAAGTTTGACTAGAGGGGTTGTGGGACTTGATCCTCGTAGTCATTTTATACAAATCTGAGGGATTTTGGTTACGAGTCATAGGTTGTAAGGCTCGAAACCAAAGGATTGCAATTTTGGTTGGGAGTTATAGGTTGTGAGGCTCGAAACCAGAGGATTTTGATTTTGGTTAGGAGTGAGAATGTACACTGTACATGGTTTGGGTACATTGTACATGGTTTGGGTACATTGTACATGGTTTGGGTATACCAATGACATTCAGGTATAGTATTTCTTGAGAAGTTTTCCATTGATAGGCATCATGCACCTGTCCCCTTCAAGTGTGAGGAGCGCATATGCGCCATTGGAGTAAACCTTGTCGACAACAAAAGGTCCTTCCCATTTAGGTTCGAACTTGCCTCCCGACAAGTGCGTGGAAAACATAGGTCTTCTAACTGCAAGGACTAGATCTCCTTCTTGTAAGCTCTATATTTGACCTTTTTGTTGAAAGATGCAGCCATACGAGCTTGATACAACTCAATACTTTGTCGAGCGGCAAGCCTTTTCTCATCAAGGTTTTCTAGCTCTTGCAATCTGAGTTTGGCATTCTTTTCTTCAGTATATTTGTTTACCACAGCCACCCGAAAAGAGGGAAGTTGAATTTCCAAAGGTATTACAGCTTCACAACCATAGACCAAGGAGTACGGTGTTGATTTGGTAGGACCACGAACTGTAGTTCTGTAAGCCCATAATGCTTCAGGAAGCCTGGTACTCCAACTCTTTTTGTTGTCAGAAACCATTTTCTTCAAAATCTTGCAAATGGTTTTGTTAAAAGCCTCAGCAAGTCCGTTGGCCGCGGGGTTATACGCTGTAGATGGACAACACTGGATTCCGTATTTGTCACAGAATCTGTAAAATTTATTATTATTGAATTGCGGGCCATTGTCATGATACAGACGTTTGGGCACCCCAAAACGGCAAATGACATGAGTTTTCAGGAAGCTAAGGACTGTATCAGTTTTGACTTCTGTGAGAGGTACTGCTTCTGCCCATTTGGAGAAGTAATCGGTTGCAGCCAAAATGAATTGATGTCCACGTTCTGAAGGTGGACTGATCTTCCCTACTATATCCATTCCCCAAGATTCAAACGGCCAAGAAGTGGTCGTAGGGTGCAAATGTTCAGGAGGCTGGTGAATGTAATCACCATGAATTTGGCACTCATTGCATCTTTTAGCAAAATTAATAGCATCAGACACCATGGTAGGCCAATAGTAGCCTAATCTTCGAATTTGATCATGAAGTTTTGGTCCAGTTTGGTGAGCACCACATAGGCCCGCATGAACTTCTCTGAGAACTTGTTCAACTTCTTTCAGGGACAAACATCGAAGTAGAACTCCATCGTATGATTTGCGATAAAGAGTTTTTGAGGGCAAATCAAAATGGAATTTGAGAGCTCGCCTTTGAATACTGGTTCTATCTTTAGGATTCTCTGGTAATACTCCATGCAGAATGTAATCAATAAAAGGATCTCTCCAATCCCTGAATGAGTTTTGGAAATATGAAATTCGATTTTTGATTACAGTGAAGCTATCTTCTACTGCCTTGTAAGTATCGAGTGGGGGTAGAAGTCTTCTCTCAACAACTTCCAATATCATCTTGTCATTCTCAGGGATTGCCATTGAAGCTGCCAAGCTTGCTAAGGCGTCTGCTTTGACATTCTGGCATCTCGGAACATGATGAAACTCAATCGATTTAAACCTCTATTTGAGTTCATATGCCCTATTGAAAAGGGGAATTAGGTCTGGCTTCTTTACTTCATACTCGTGATTCATTTGCTTAATCACAAGTTGTGAATCTCCATAGACCCCTAGCGTGTTAATGCTAGCATCTAAAGCTAACTCAAGCCCCATAATTAATGCCGTGTATTCTGCCACATTGTTCGAGCATGGTTTGATCAATGAAAAGGAGTGAGGAACATAAAATCTTTCTGGACTGCAGAAAATAATTCCAACCCCTGATACTGGTTTTCCTCGTTCATTAGTCCTGGAAGCTCCATCAAAATGCATGGTCCAATGTAGATCTAAATCAATGGTGGATTTCCGTGTTTGTTCAGTGAAGAAGACTGACTCATCAGGGAGATTGTCTGTGAACTCAGAATCTTCTGACAGTGGATGTTCTGCTAGAAAATCTGCAAGAGCTTGTCTTTTTACTGCTTTCGCAGGAGTGTATCTGATGTCATATTGAGAAAGAAGGATGGACCATTTGGCCAGACGTTCACTCAACGCCCCGGCTTTTGTCACTAATACCTTTAATGGATTAATATTGGAAACCAAATACACCACATTAGAGAGGATGTAATGCCGCAGCTTTTGTATTGCAAACATAAGTGCTAGACATTCTTTTTCTATTGGGTGATAATTGTGCTCAGCACCAACTAGCATCCTTGACAGGTAATAGAGTGCCACCTCCTTTCCTTCATCATTCTTTTGAGCTAACAATGCTCCCAAGGAATGATCAAGAGCCCTTGTATAAAGAATGAAAGGCTTGCCTGGAATTGGAGCTGAAAGAACTGGCGGATTTGTAAGATATTGTTTGATATCCTGAAAAGCATTTTCACAAGCTTTGTCCCATACAAAGTCTACTCCTTTCTTCATCAATTTGGAGAATGGTCTACACTTTCCGGACAAGTTGGAAATGAACCGTCGGATGTAGGCGAGTCTTCCCTGCAATCCTTTCAATTCTCTCAAATTTCTCGGCGAAGGCATTTCCAATATGGCTTTGGTTTTGACGGGATCTATTTCAATGCCCCCTTTTCGCACCACAAATCCTAGAAACTTTCCGGAGGAAACTCCGAAAAAAAATTTCAGGGGATTCATTCATAGATTGAATTTCCGTAATCTCTCAAAGACAGTGCGAAGGTCGGCGAGATGGTCTGATTTATGCTTGCTCTTGACTGCCAAATCATCAACATAACATTCAACAGATTTATGTTGTAAGTCCTTGAATATTTTCATCATTGCTCTTTGGTACGTGGCTCCAGCATTTTTGAGACCAAATGGCATGACAGTATAGCAGTATATGCCGAATGGAGTTCTAAAGGAAGTGTGTTTCTCATCCTCTTTGAACATTTTGATCTGATTATACCCCGAGAAGCCATCCATGAATGACATTCTTTCGAACCCAAAAGTATTGTCAATCATTATTTCTGGTATAGGTAATGGAAAATCATCTTTGGGGCAGGCTTTATTCAGATCTCTGAAGTCAATACAGATTCTGATTTGTCCATTCTTTTTAGTAACTGGGACTATATTAGCCAACCAGTCTGGATGCTGTTCTTCACGGATGAAATTAACGCCTTTGAGTTCTGAACTTCTGCTTCTATCTTCTCCATGATTTCAGGCTTAGTCCTCCTTTGGTCCTGTTTTACAGGTTTAGCATCATCTGCTATATTTAATTTGTATATGGAGATATCTGGATCTAAACCCGGCATTTCTGCATAAGTCCATGCAAAGCAATCTATGAACTCTCGCAAGAATCCCACATACAAATCAAGTTCACTTCCTTTAATTTGAGAGCTTACAAAGGTAGGTCGGGGATTTTCTGGGGTTCCCAAGTTTATTTCTTGTACTTGGTCTTCAGTTGGAGGATTAGGAGGAAGTGTTTCTACATTGTTATTGGAAGTTTCTAACTCTGTGAAACCCTCTGGGGTTTCAGTTGGGGGTTTTAGCCAAGGCCTGATCCCTTTCCAAGGATTTGTTTTTTTAGGCTCTTTGGCTTTCACATCAAGGGCTAAGCATTCCCAGCGGACATGTTGGGACGGGCTTATTTCCTCGTTGAGTTCAGGTGGCCAATAGTCAGTGATTTGTGATGCAGCATCATCTTCATCACTTGCCCCCTCAGGATGCTGAAAAGTGGCCCAATCAACGGGATCTTGAAGCACAGGAATTTCATGAGAGTCATCCGAGTCATATTCTTCAGTGAAGACTACCGATCTGGCTTTAACACCTTGTTTAAATTTAGGAATGTTACTGTAAGGAACATATCCTATGCAATGACGCAGCTGCTCAATTCTGCCCCCTGTCTGGAGATCTTCTTTCATCTCTGGAGTAAAGACATCCAAAGGAGCCCGTATGTTATTTGTAGTTAATCCAAGACCCATAGGTTTCTTGAGATTGTACCCCATATTTTTCATCATGTTACAGACCACAGGATTATAAATATCTAACCGGATTTTTCCCTCATTACTGATTTTGTCAATGATATCTAGTGGAGAAGTATCTTCAGCCCGATGAAAAATAATCGGATGATTATACTGCTTAGATGAAGGTACCAAAAAGCAAGAACCTTCGAATTCATAAATGCGAGAGGGAGTAGGCCATGGCATAAGCGGAAGATTGCAGTCTACCATAGAATGCACGAAGGTGCTCATTTCTTCAGCGTCTTCAGAATCCAACTCAGAATCTGTATCTCTGATCATTGAAATGACATGTATTGGACGCATTCTTCTAGACCTCCTGCGCAGCCGGTGGAGTGCCACTTCGAGAGATGATACAATTCGAGACATCTCATCAAAGGTTTGAAATTCCATCGCCATGGTTAAGCTGCGAAGAGCTGGCCGAAAACCTACCCAGCATAAGTGAATCCATGCGGAGTAGTGTGGAGGATTTTCACATCTTTCAGCCAAACGGAGCCATCTATCAATGTACCTGTCGGCTAATTCTCCCCTCTGCTGTGATGTCAATATCAATTGACTAAAAGTGATGGGAGAATCAAGCTTTATAGGCGATATTCCCCTATTAGGGGGAGGTATATCATTGCTTTCTTGATTAGAGCTCGAGGATACCATGTTGGCCGAAAATGAAAACTTCTGATGTTCAGCATCTTTTACTTTTGATAGCTTTGTAGATATGATTAAAGGTGGATCTGGCTTTTTGATTTCAGATTTCACCTTAATTATCAAAGGAGCTTTGATATCTACGCATTTTGCTGCAGATTTTCCTGCACATTCCAACTTTATGGGGAGATCAGATTTTTGACCAACTTTCTTTGCTGAAATAGTGAAAGGTTTTGCAGGATTATCATTCACAGCAGCATTCTTTGTATCTGAGTTGGATTTTGTAGGCATTTCTTGATACATTGCTGCGTCTGTGAAATAAACCTCTTTTCCTTTGAATGGCTTTTCCTCTGCAAAGACTCGATGTACTTTCCCCTCATTGTCAATGTATTTAAGGCATTGATGAAGAATAGAAGGTACTATGGCATAATCATGAAGCCATCGTCTCCCCAAGAGGATGTTGTAGCAAGCACGAGTTTTTACTACGTGCAGAGTAGCCTCTGAGACTAAATCTCCCAACTGGAATCGAATTCGGATTTTACCAATCGGATCCTGGACTTCCCCATCATAACCTTGAATAGAAGTCTTTGTAGCAGACAGCTTGCTCACTGGAATACCGAGCTCTTGAAGGGCCGTGATTGTGATGAGATTTAGAGCTGACCCTGGGTTAACTTGAACTCTTGGAACAGGCATATCTTTGATGTAGGCCGTGAAATAAAGTGGCCTCGTATGCTTCATATTTCCCAAGAGGAGATCCTCTTTGGTGAAAGAGATAGTAGCTTTAGAAGCATTGTGAGTTAAGAGACACTCCTTGCATTGCTTTTGAGGCTTCTTGGATTTTGCCTTCAAATAGTTCTTTTCTATTTGATGCACTTGTGTTATATGAGTATGATTCTCAATATTCAAGGCTTGTAGTGCTCGTATGAAGTTGTCACGAGTTTCCTTGGACATCTGCAAGAGATCAAAAATGTGGAGTCGTGCAGGTATGTGCTTAAGGTGTTCAACAACATCATACGTGAATGGCTCTGGTGGCCTTGCATTATCATTTACTTCTGGAGAAGTTACATTTACATTGGTATTGCCTCCCGAAGGGTTTACATAAGAAGAGGAAGGAGCAGAGGATTTATCATAGTTGACCCTGTAGTTACGACCAGAGCGAGTGCCATCATTAAGCATGTTGCTTCGGTCAATTTCTGGTCGGGCGTCTCTTCTTATGGCATTGACTTCTTCTGGTTCGATGAAAAGCTGATTGACCTCTTCCAAGCCTACTTCTTGGTTTACACCATTAGGAATAGCTTGCGATGTTTGGGGTTCTATGGCAGCATTCAAAACCACCAGGGAAGGAGCCGTTGACAGTTCCTCTTCAAAGTCAGAGATATTCTCGACAATATTACTCATACTAGGGTTATTATGTCTCCTCGGTAAACCAAGTTCCCTGACTGGCGTGGAAGGAGGAAAAACAGTCTGCTGATCCTGAGCTTCAACGTGTCCGACTAATGGTAGTGGATCCGGATGAACTTCTGGAGGTAGTGGAAAAAGAGGAGGATCATTCGACCAGCCACTTGAACTTGGCTTGTGTATGTCATACAAGGTCACCGATAGTGTATTTAGACCATGCTTGATATTAAGCGTTCCCGTCTCGGGGTCAAAGGCTTGTTCGAAATCCTCATCCTCATCAGAAGGGTATTCATCAGCAAAATAATCATCGATCCATTGATCGTCTTCAAGATCAGAGTAATCCGACCATTGATTTTCATCATCGGAGTTAGGGGGTGTACCATCCCATGATATCCGATTGCAGCTAGATATTGCTGGTTCTTCCTCATCTTTTGGAATTGGAATGATGTAGTCGGCTAGAGTAAAATAACCTCTGGCTGATCTGGGAGGATTTTCTAAGACTGGGGCCTCGACTGCCTTGTCTTTCTTTTGCCTAAATTGTTGTTCTTGTTTCTTTTGAGCAGTTTTCTGGAGACCTTTAATTTGCCTTTTGATCTTTCTTCTTTCCACAGGTGTGGGTTTTATTTTCACTTTTTCCCATCCTTCATCATTTATTAAGTCCGGGTGAACCCACATTTCCTGCCCTGTAGAATCTTTGATAGGTATCAACCCCTGTTCATTATGTAGTGCATTGATGACCCGGAATTCAACCATTGGTGGCCTTGATGGAGCGGGTATTGCCACAGGTGCAAATTGCCCGAAGGAAATCATATTGACTGGGGCCGCATCATATTTTCAGTCAAATGTTATTATTCCATTTTTCCACATCTCATTGACCTTTTCTTTTAGGATAAAGCAATCTTTCAAAGGATGAGATACCATCCGATGGTATGCACAATAGTTTGGATCATTAACACGACCCGCTTGCTCTGGCTTTTTCATGGGTGGAAGCTCGAGCTTGTTGTTCTCCATCAATGCTTGGAAGATGACTTCAATGTCCCCGTCAAAAGGGTACTTAGTTTGCTTCCTCTTTTCATATTCTTCCTTTTTGTTTTGCTCCGTCTTGCCATTCTGTGGTTTTTGAGGAACTGGTTTGGAGGTTTGTACATTGAATACCTCCTGCTTCTTTTGGGGTTTTGGCACAGTTGGTTTTGGAGCAGAAGATGATGATGATTCCATTTTTCGGGAACTTGCTTTCTTCTGGCTAATTTCTTTCAGGGTTAACTCCGCATCAGTGGCTACTTCAACCAATCTGGCCAAAGACTTAGTTTTATGACTAAGTATGATAGCCTTAATTTCTGGCCGTAAATTGGTTTTGCACATTTCAATTGTCGCCTTTGGAGATGGTTGTTCTAAGCATCTGTAAGACAATGCTCTCCATCTATTGATAAAGGCTTGTGCAGTTTCATTATCCCCTTGCTTTGTACTACTGAGCATAGCGAAGGTGACCGTTTGATCTTCTTCCTGAAAGTGAAGTAGAAACTTTTCTTCTGTAACTGGCCATGTAGTGAAGGAGAGTTCTGGCAATTGTTTGTACCAATCGAAAGCAACTCCCTTCAATGTACCAACAAACAGCCTTATTTTTAGTGCATCCAATTCGGGTAAACTGCCAAGGAGCGACTTAAAATGCACTATATGCTGATAGGCTGACCCTTTTCCAAGGTAAGGCTGGAAAGTCGGAAGTTTGTAATCTGGCGGAAATGGAACCAAATCAAACTCCGGAGGGTATTTAGATGTAATACCCTTTTTCTTCATCCTGGTTTCCACTTTTGATTTGTTTAAAATTTCCTCCACTTCTTTAAAAGTTACAGGTTTTTCAGGATCTGCGTGGAAACCAAGGATTGAGGAGTGATCACCTCCAGTTGAACCTGAGGCGATTACTTTATCTGTTAATGCCTTGATTTGTGCTGTAAGTAGGTCAATTTTGGTGGCATTCCTCCTGATCATTGCCTGTTCTCTTCTATCAGCAAATAAGGAGTTAACAGGAGCTTCAGCTGGACCACCCAGTTTATCTGCTAAGATTTTCAATTGAGCCGTCAGGTGGTCAATTTTAGCTCCTTGTTGCTTGACAACATCACTGACGTCATTCTCTTGATTTTCGTCAGCATTTTCTTCGCTAACATCTTTGCCTCTACCGGCATCCTCTTCATTACCGGTCCCACTCCCTTCAGCCATAAATACGGTGTACTGACGGGGGTAAGAGGATGTAGGCAGAGTGGATTGACTATCTTCGGTATCCAGGAGAGTTATTGAGTCCTTATCAGAACCATGATCGTCAGAGGTCCTATCTGAATGAGAGTTCGAATCAGAATCTTGGGACTGAGTTCGAGCCATACTCCGAGTAACTCTCCTGGTTGAGCCAGGTCCGACCATACATGAGGAGGTTAAATTTGGCTCATCTTCTTTAATCACCCATTTCTGAGTGATTCTATGCTGTGACTGCTTCCGAGCATGCCTCTTGGAGCGAGACAAAACCCTCTTCTTTATTTGCTGGGCCAATCTGGATGCTAGAGTTTGATCTCTGAATCTAGCAACTAATGGCCTAGAAGTGCTAGCAACTTGCTCCCAATCTATAGGGTCGGAAGTGGGAAGTGAGAGGATGTTAACAGCATTTCTTTCAATCTTCTTCTTCTGCTCCTTCTTTTGTTGAAGCAGATTTTTAAATTGATCGAGATCGGTCGAATTTTTGATGACCAATCGTTCAGCATATTTCTTGTTTTTACTGCCATATGACGGGCGCTGGGTTGAAAGTGATGGTGATGGTGCCACAATCACAGAAGGTAAGCGCCTCCTGCCGAACCTCCGTCCCTCCTTCTGGGTCAAAGGGTAAAAGACATTCTTTTCAAGTGGGGCCAAGGGTTTCTCCTCAGCTTTTCTGGACTTCTGCATACGTGGTTGTGGTGACCACATACGGCAATTTCGAATAACAACATCCTTCTGACCCTTTTCATGGGCTAGGGCTTGCTTGCGAATGGTTTGCTTTTTGAGATGTACCCTTTGTTTCTGCAAAGCCTCCTGCTGTGAACCAACGGGTATCTCTGTTTTGTTGTTCGTAAACCGAACCTGCCTTGCCCCCAGTCGAGGCTTGGTGATATGAAAATTACTGCCTTCTGACCTCACTTTGTGTTTTAAGTCATAGTGACCTTTGTGGAAGACTCCAAAGGGGTTTTGGGCATATTTGGAGACCCAAGTTTGAGGAGTCTTTGCCTTCTTGATGGGCTTCAGGGTTTCTGATGACCCATTGTAAGCTGGGGTCATGTAGTTTGAAGGAGTAGAAAGCCTTTGAAAGACCAAGACCCTTGATGCAGGAGCATTGGTGTTCATTCGGCCCCTTTTGGGTGCCCTTGTGGTCTGAGCCATGGAGATTTTGAACAATCTCTCTTTAGCTTCGTCAAAAGTGATGATCAAAGAACCCATGCTGTTTCCTGCAAAAAGTTAGCCGATGAGACTATATTAGTAGTATAACCAACATGGCTGCCTCTTGGGCTAGCCGGAATGGTTTATAGATGCCATCTAGACCAACATGGTTTTGAACCGAAATGGTTAGATATAGTCATAAATCCCATCTCATTATGCTTTGCTGACTATCCCTACTGTCAGAATTTCTGCAGCATTTCGGGTTTATCGAGTCAGGCTTAAAAGCACGCTATGCTGACTAGTTCTTGCTACCAAAATTTCAGCAGCATATCTAGACTATCTGTGTCAGACTTATAAGCAAGAGAGGGTTGGATCAATCAAAGGGATAGGGCCCACAGGATCAAGCCTGCACCACTATCACAATGACCACACAAGATCCATCAGTGGTTGACGCCGGACAATGCATAATTACAATGTTGTTGGTCTTATCACTGATTTAATAAACTTTTTATATGGGTAAGAAGCCCTTTGAACTGAATCATCACTCTTCTAAAGTGAAAAGGGTGATGATTTGGTTCATACACATCAAGGTGCAAATTCTTCAATCAAGTTATGCACATCAAAGTGCAAATTCTTCCAATTAAATGGCAAGTGTACGCACATCAAGGTGCCCAATGCCTTCATTTGTATGAACAATATGCACTTCAAGGTGCAAAAGTCCTTTAATGATATTTTCAAACCCATTGCAGACATCAAAGGTCTTGTATGGGTGTAATTGGAGGTTAAATAAGCCTTTGTCATCATAAAAATGGGTAAGTGACCGTGTGCCCCAGTCACAGGCTTTTAGCAGCAGTTTTCAGTGAAACAGCAGCAGTTTCCAGCACAATAGCAGCAGTTTCCAATGCAATAGCAGCAGTTTCAGTGAAACAGCAGCACTCTTTAACACAACAGCAGCACTTTTAGTGCAATAGCAGCAGTTACAGTGCAACAGCAGCAGTCACAGTGCAACAGCGGCACTTTCAGTGCAACAGCAGCAGTTACAGTGCAACAGCGGCAGTTTTCAGGGCAACAGCAGCACTTTCAGTGCAACAGCAGCAGTTACAGTGCAACAGCGGCAGTTTTCAGGGCAACAGCAGCACTTTCAGTGCAACAGCAGCAGTCACAGTGCAACAGCGGCACTTTCAGTGCAACAGCAGCAGTTACAGTGCAACAGCGGCAGTTTTCAAGGCAACAGCAGCACTTTCAGTGCAACAGCAGCAGTTTTCAGGGCAACAGCAGCACTTTTCAGCAATTTTCAGCGCTTTCATGTATTTTTCATCAAATTTGATCACAAATTAGGGCATATAACTTCCCACAGATGGCGCCAATCTTCTGATCGCGCTTAAAAATGTAGGCGTGGAAATGAATTACGGAATCAAGGTCCGACATTCACGCACTTTAAGCGTTAAGAAGAATGGGAAAATAATTACAGTTCATCATTAATTTCCCTTTTGTTTACATGGGTTCAAGTGCCCTGACCGCGCGGATGCAGGTTGTTTACATACATTTTGAAAGTTTACAACCCCTCCCTCAAGTCTCAGATGTGATCTCAATTTGGAAAATACAAGAAAATGTACATAAGGTGGAAGAAAATGTGGAAAAGGGGAAAAAATGGGGGGTGACCGTAACCCGCGGTCACTGCCCCATTCCAGTGACCGTGACTCACCCGCGGTCACTGGGGCCTTCCAGTGACCGTGACTCACCCGCGGTCACTGGGGCCTTCCAGTGACCGTGACTCACCCGCGGTCACTGGGGCCTTCCAGTGACCGTGACTCACCCGCAGTCACTGGAACCTGCCAGTGACCGGGGGTCACGGTCACTGACAGACAATGGCCTTGTGCCTCCGTTTTTTGTGCTGTTCGCGCTGGTTCTTTCTTGGAACTTCTTTCAAGTGTTGGAACTCTATTCTCATGACTTTGGAGCAGTGGACAACCATCAAGAAGATCACATTTTATCATGGAATCAATTGAAACCGCTGTAACTCATCATTCGTGCTTACGGACAGCATTTTTGTTTCAAGTCCGAAATGGGCAAATTTGAAGCCGGAGTTGTGTCATTTGAACCTATCATTTTCAAGGAACAAAATGAGGACTAGAGAGAGGCTTCTTTCACAACTCTTGTAATGGCTAAGAAGCCCTACGAATGAGAGAAACAGAGGTGACAATGTCATCCTCTCAAAAATTGGCGTCGTACGAACATGGTATGGACTTTGGCCATTTCCCTTCCTTCTCTCCTTCTGAATTTTCTTGCTCACCTTTAAAACTAAGAAAAGAAGGTGGGAATGGTCGTGGAAGTGCTGCTGGAGCTTGCTTCTTGTTGCCTTAGGTGGTGACTTTCTTCAATTTCTTCACTTTTCTTCCTTATGTGTGTGTCTGTCCTTTATTTCTTCCAAATTTTCTCTTTTTATAGACTCCCAATCAGTTTTGTGCAGTTTTGGGGAGTTAATAGCAGTTGTGGGGAGTTGGATTTCAAAGAGGAGTGGAGGGAAACCACCCAAAATCATGGGAAACATCCTTTGAAGGTCCGTGACCGCAGGCTGGGCCACGGACGAGGCCCAATTTCAGGTTTTCGCGTATGTGGTCCATTTTCATCTGTTTTGGACTCAAACGAAGTCCGATTGCCACTAAACTTGGAGGGATGCTTCTTAACACTATTTTCTACATGTCATAAAAATTTCAGCCCTTTTTGACTTCAGGAAATTGGTCAACCTTTTCATTAATTGGGCCCCGGTCACGGACAAGGCCCACTTTTGGAACATTGCATATGCGGTCTATTTTCCATTGTTTGAGGCCCGAATGATGTCCAATCATCACGAAACTTGGAGAGATGTTGCTTGACACCATTTCAAGTGTTTCATAGAAGTTTCAACTCTGTTTGACCACCTGAGCTTGGTCAACTCCTTTTGTTTGTGGGCCCCGGTCACTCCCAAGGCCCGTTCTTGCAATTTTGCATATGTGGCTTGTTTCCACCCGTTCGGGGCCCAAACGGTGTCCAATCGCCACGAAATTTGGAGGGATGCTTTTTGACACTATTTTGAATGTGTCACAGAATTTTCAACTCTGTTTGACCACCTGAACATGGTCAACTCCTTTTGTTTGCGGGCCCCGGTCACTCCCAAGGCCCATTCTTGGAATTTTGCACATGTGGCTTGTTTCCGCCTGTTCGGGGCCCAGACGGTGTCCAATTGCCACGAAACTTGGAGGGATACTTCTTGACACTATTTTGAGTGTGTCACAGAAGTTTCAGCTCTGTTTGACTACCTGAACTTGGTCAACTCTTTTTGTTTGTGGGCCCCGGTCACTCCCATGGCCCATTCTTGGAATTTTGCATATGTGGCTTGTTTCCACCTGTTCGGGGCCCAAACGGTGTCCAATCACCACGAAACTTGGAGGGATACTTCTTGACAATATTTTAAGTGTGTCATAAAAGTTTCAGCTCTGTTTTACCACCTGAACTTGGTCAACTCCTTTTGTTTGTTGGCCCCGGTCACTCCCAAGGCCCATTCTTGGAATTTTGCATATGTGGCTTGTTTCCACCTGTTCGGGGCCCAAACGGTGTCTAATCGCCACGAAACTTGGAGGGATGCTTCTTGACACTATTTTGAGTGTGTCACAAAAGTTTCAGCTCTGTTTGACAACCTGAACATGGTCAACTCCTTTTGCTTGTGGGCCCCGGTCACTCACAAGGCCCATTCTTGGAATTTTGCATATGTGGCTTGTTTCCGCCTGTTCGGGGCCCAAACGGTGTCTAATCGCCACGAAACTTGGAGGGATGCTTCTTGACACTATTTTGAGTGTGTCACAGAAGTTTCAACTCTGTTTTACCACCTGAACTTGGTCAACTCCTTTTGTTTGTGGGCCCCAGTCACTCACAAGGCCCATTCTTGGAATTTTGCATATGTGGCTTGTTTCCCCTTGTTTGGGGCCCAAACGGTGTCCAATCGCCACGAAACTTGGAGGGATGCTTCTTGACACTATTTTGAGTGTGTCACAAAAGTTTCAGATATGTTTGACCACCTGAACATGGTCAACTCCTTTTGTTTGTGGGCCCCGGTCACTCCCAAGGCCCATTCTTGGAATTTTGCATATGTGGCTTGTTTCCGCCTGTTCGGGGTCCAAACGACGTCTAATCACCACGAAACTTGGAGGGATGCTTCTTGACACTATTTTGAGTGTGTCACAGAAGTTTCAGCTCTGTTTGACCACCTGAACATGGTCAACTCCTTTTGTTTGTGGGCCCCGGTCACTCCCAAGGCCCATTCTTGGAATTTTGCATATGTGGCTTGCTTCCGCCTTTTCGGGGCCCAAACGGTGTCCAATCGCCACGAAACTTGGAGGGATGCTTTTTGACACTACTTTGAGTGTGTCACAGAAGTTTCGGCTCTGTTTGACCACCTGAACTTGGTTAACCCCTTTTGTTTGTGGGCCCCGATCACTCCCATGGCCCATTCTTGGAATTTTGCATATGTGGCTTATTTCCGCCTGTTCGGGGCCCAAACGGTGTCCAATCGCCACGAAACTTGGAGGGATGCTTCTTGACACTATTTTGAGTGTGTCACAAAAGTTTCAGCTCTGTTTGACCACCTGAACTTGGTCAACTCTTTTTGTTTGTGGGCCCCAGTCACTCCCAAGGCCCATTCTTGGAATTTTGCATATGTGGCTTGTTTCCGCATGTTTGGAGTCCAAACGACGTCCAATCGCCACGAAACTTGGAGGAACACTTCTTGACACTATTTTGAGTGTGTCACAGAAGTTTCAGATTTGTTTGACCATCTGAACTTGGTCAACTTTCCAGTTGACTTTTTTATGACAGTGGGCCCTTGTTTCAGCTGTTTGAAGCCCAGATGACCCCGGTTTGATTTGAAACTTGGAGGGACTGACGTCAAGAACATCTTGGACTATTCATCCAAATTTCATGCAGTTTAGATTTGAGAAAGTAGGATTTCGAACAGTAACCTATTCATTGCATGCGTTAGGTCACTATTCACTCCTCATTGAGATAATTAGCCTGCTTTGTATCCGAACAGCCTCCCCTTGACTTGAAATTTTGGGAGAATAACTTGGGGCATTCTTTGAGCATTTGTTCCAAATTTTATCTGCTTTGGCCTTCTGGAAGTAAGATCTTAGCCGATGACCCCCAAATTCGGGATTACTGTCCTCTAAGCTGACATGTAATGAAATTTAGGCAAAACAGAGTCTTTTCATCTTGAAAATTTGCAAAGTATCTTCTGAGCACGACTGAAGCTTCGCGTCTAAATTTCATTAATTTTGGACATCGGGAAGCAGGACTTTGGTCAGTGACCCCCTGGCTTGGGGGGGAATTGACTTCAGGCTGACATGCTTGTGGCTTTTGAGTTTGATGATGTCTGTTCAACCCGAAATTTGAACTTCCTCTGAGAGTTCCAGCTACCTTGATCTTCATGGAATGCCGGTTCTCACAGTGATTCTCCAGGATCTGCAAATAATCTCTGTAGCCTAAATTAAGCTGAGATGATGTGTCTTTGCTGCAGTATTTGCAATTTTTATAGGTCAACAATTACCATTTCATAACAGCCGTTGTGAAATGGTAACACATGTTATTTTAAACCATGGTTGACTCTCTCTCTCTCTCTCTCTCTCTCTCTCTCTCTCTCTCTTAGAGTCAATATTTTAGAACTCTATGAGTTGAATTTGAGTCATGACTCATGAGGTTTCCAAATTTTGGGAACATAGTATTGAGAGACGTATTTCGTATAAATATAAATAGAATATCATATTGTTAAAGTTTTTACCAAAAATTTTCTTTTTACTTTAATGTTATTATGATTTCATTATGACATTTTCAATTTTGATGATATTTTAGAAATATTAGAATAGTATCAAGAGATTTTCAAAGGATTTGATGATATATGATTGAAGTGAGTTCAAGTTGGAAACATACACTTTGGATGCACTTCAAAAGATAAATCAACTCATATTTATCTATGTGGGTCTAGGCTTTAGTTCAATCATTATGAGATAATGTTAGTCATAAAATACTGACTGAATCTATGATACGTATATTATATATATATATGGGGAATATTATTATGCATCCATCCCTCACCTTATGGTGGGAGACAAATGACGGAGATTAGGGCTATTTAAAGGCTTGTTTTGATGAGGGGAAAAAAATAAAGATTGCCATTTTCAAATTTCAAAATGAAGAACTTGAGAGGGTTTTCAAAAATATTTACTAGAGATCCTTCTCTATCACATCTCCATCTATCTCACTTGGACTACATCTCACCATGTTCAAAATTTAAAAATAACCTTAAAGGGGATTTCCAAAAGACCATTCTCTATTGCAACTCCCTCAATCTCTCGGCCAAACTCCATCTTAGTTGGACTGCTCTCTCTATAACTTAATTGAATGTTTTATAAAAACGGCCAACTTCTCTCTTTCGATTTTTCTTTTTTTTTTCGTTAAGTTTCTACACTTCATTTTTTTTCTCCATGGATTTGGTGGTTGAGGTTGATTTGGAACCTGTTTTTCAATTAAGTATCCCTCTACACTCTTCACTAATTGTTTTTCTTATATTTCATTTTGCTTATATCTAGGAGTACAAATCTTGACCAACTAATTTGAGTTTTTTTCTTGAATCTTGATTTGCGGGTGGTCCTCAGTCGTTTTTTAAAGCTCTCGGACATTTGTTGGCTTTTTTATTTTCTTTTCTCTTAGTTGAAATCCCATTATGCTTGTCTTGGAACCTAGAGTTTCAACTCAGATGCTGTAACCCCTCAGTTAGTTTGACATGTGTATTTCATCTTTTTTGTAGAGTCTAAGTAACCATGATGTGTGTGAAGCGTACTCAATCTTTGCATAGGAAATCTTCTCTTCTCGCTGTAATCCAACCAAGATGGAATTTGAATGTCAACATGGGTTTGAATGTTGACATCAGTTTTGATGCTAAAATATGTTTTGAATGTTGGAATGGGTTTGAATGTGTTGACCCATAAAAAATTATAAATATTGCAGCGAAAACTTTACAAACAAATTCCAAACCAAGGATACATAAACCTTGGGATTGTGGAATGGCAGGTCAAGTACTACATCTAGATGTTTAGAGTTGGTATAATCCATTTAAAAGACTTCAAATGAGCTCAGAATGCCACATTTCAAACTTTAGAGTTAGTGGACTTCGTTTCGTCACTCAACTCACCAAATACCAAATTCGGAATTCATTGACTCAAAAACTAGGGGTCACTAAACACACTCAAGGTTCTAGATCACCAAAGTGGATGAAAGTCATATGGCAACTGCATGAAAGTCATATGGCAACTCCAAGGTATGTTGAGAATGATATTTTAAAGTTTCAAAGCTTTTGGACTTCATCTCAGCTTAAACTGAACTTTAGTGACCGTTTGCTAGCTCCGTAGGAGTCACTGTGGAAATTGACACTGCTACATGTCAAAACAAGCTCAAACTCAGAGAAATGCCTTCAAATGCATCCAAAGACTATCCTTCAAAATTTTAGAGCATTTGGACATCATTTGGATCCAAACTCAGTTCATATGGTTATTTACTATGCTTTGTGGGGTCACTGTGCAAAGTAACACCTCGTGAAGATCAAATCTACTGAAACTCTCGGAAAAAACTCAAATTATGCTCAAAGGAGATTTTACAAATTTTTAGGTCAAATGAACATCAATTGACCCAAAATCTACAAACATGTCAGTGACCCCCAAGCCATGGGGTCACTGACCAAAGTCTTACTTCCTGATGTCCAAAATTGATAAAATTTGGGCAAAAAGCTTCAGTCATGCTTAGAAGCTATTTTGCAAAGTTTCAAGTCAAAACAACTTCGTTTGGCCTGACTTTCATTGCATGCCAACTTAAAAGACAATGACCCCCCCCCCCCCCCCACCAAACCATGGAGGTTACTAGCCGAAATCCTACTTTCAGGAGGCCAAAGCTGATGAAATTTGGAATAAATATCCAAAATATGTTCAAAGTTGCTCTCCTAAAGTTTCAAGTCAATTAGACACCGTTCGGGTAGAAAACAAACTAACTATCTACAGTATGAAGTGAATAGTAACTTAAAACATGCAATAAATGGGTCACTGTTCGAAATCCTACTTCCCCAAATCTAAATTGCATGAAATTTGAATGAAAACTCCAAGCTGCCTCTGTCGTCAATAATTCGAAGATTCAAACTAAAACGAGGTCATTTGGGCCTCAAACAGCTAAAACAGATGCCCATCTTCATGAAAAGTCAACAAGAGAGTTGACCAACTTTAGAAATCCAAAATAGGTTGAAACTTCTATGACACACTCAAAATAGTGTCAAGAAGCATCCTTGCAAGTTTCGTGAAGATCGGACATCGTTCAGGCCCCAAACAAGCGAAAACGGTTCACAAATGCAAAAGCCCAAAATTGGGCATTGTCCGTGACTGTGGCTGCCGTCACGAACCTCTAGAGAGTACTTCCTGCCATTTTGGGTGGTTTCTCTCCACTTTTTTCTGAGGTTTAACTTCCCACAACTCCTTTTAACGTCTTGGAATTGCCAAAAACCATCTGGATACTCTATAAAAAGGATAATATTTGAACAAAGAAAGGGAGGAGGACGAATACAAACAATCTTGAAAGAAAAGTTCAAAAGCAAGGCATACTTCAACACTTGGATGACTTTTTCTTTTTCTTTTCTCAGTCACTCAAGGTGAGAAAGAAGGTTCAGAGAAGGAAAAGAAGATGGGGTTGCTTAAGAGCAAACTATGTTCATACATTGGTGAATATTTAAAGGATGACTTCGTTCCCTTTATTTTTCTCATTCAGAGGGTTTCTTGGCCATCACAAGAGTTGTGAACAAGCCTTTTTAGGCTTCATTCTGTTTTTTGAAAGTTATAGGTTCAGAATGACACAACTTTGGTTTTATAAGGTGCCCTTTCGGACTTGAACAAAAAATAGTCTATGAACAACAATGATGAATTACAAAGGTTTTGATCGATTCCATGGTTGAATTCAATCTTCTTAATGGTCATTCAATGCCTCAAGAATCATGAAAAGGAGTTTCAGCACTTCAAATAAGTTAGAAAGAAAAAACAGCAGACAAAACAGTGGCTTTTAAGCCACTGCCTGCCCGTGACCATGAGCCATGGTCACTGGCAGGAAGCCAATGACCGTGAGCAACGATCACTGGCAGGCCCTAGTGACCATGACTCACGGTTACTGGCATGGGGCTAGTGACCATGAGTCACGGTCACCCCCATTTTTTTTATTTTTTTGCATGTTTTCCATTCTTCTGTACATTTTCTTGTGTTTTCCAAATTGAGATCACATCTAAGACTTGAGGAAGGGGTTGTAAACGTTTTTTTTTTTATGTAGACTACCTGCATCTCCACGGTCAGGGCATTTGAACCCATGTAAACAAAAGAAAAATTAATGATGAACTGTAGTTAATTCTCATTCTTCTTAGTGCTTGAAGTGCGTGAATGTTTACTCGAATCCTTTATACATTTTCATGCATTTTTCAAGCGCGATCAGAATGGTGAAATGAAGTTTGAGTGTATTATTTTGATTGTCGACATGGGTTTGAATGTGTATGAATGTTTAAATGTGAAAGTGGTGTCTAAATGTCACTAAGAACTTCCTTGCAGATGCTAATAACAAGTCACTGAAGCCCTTTTCCCAGTCATTCATCTCTAGGCTCAACCTGAAATTGAATGTGGATCATTGAATAAAAAATATTAGTCTAGTAGTTTTACCAAATTTTGATTGTTTTACATTGGATGTATCTGAATTTGGAATGTTTATTTCTATAATAGGATGCTGTTGTTGACTTTTATAATTGGCCATTGAAGTTCATATTGTTGATAAAGAACAATTGATTAGCCTGTAACAGATTAATGTTTATATTCGAAATTTCTTATCACAACTTAAATATATCTCTGGTTTTAACTGTAGTCTTGTTTCTCTTTCTATTTTTGGTGTTTAAGCACCAACTACAAAGGAACCAAATGAGGCCTATATATGATAACATAATTGGAACCATTGTGCTACGATAATAATTCATATGACTATGATCATATAAACGGTGGGTGTCACGCCCCGATCCTGGAAATTGGGGATTAGAATAGGTCTCCAGAGTGTGAATACATAATCCCATAATAATTTGGGCCATGTAAAGATACGCACGAATCACTAGAAGGAAGATTCCACAGGAACGTGTGAGGTAAGACCAACAACACGTAGATTAAAATTTAACATAATGCGGAAACCTGTGAAATACACATGTAATGATCATAAGTAATGTATAGAAGAAACATTATACAATCATAAATAACCTTAAGTCTTTTACTTAAACATTCTCAAACACATAAACTACATACGATCTACAATTCACTTAACCATATTCATTTATACAAAACTAGTCCTAACAAGGCTAAACCTATCAACCTAGTAAACAACCCCTTTTCGACGCTCTTCGTAACAACTAGTAGAAAATGTCTTCTTCCTTCTATTCATCTATACCCCAAGGTACCGTTGGGTCAACCTCCGAGGATGCATCGACATTCAGGGGTTTGATTTTGTACCTATAACACTAAGGGTAGCACTGTTGACACGACGGTTAAGTAAATATAGAGATGTATAAGACTTGTATGCTGTATCAAATGAATTAAAAAATATATAAATTAAAAAAAGGCAATAAACGTAAATTAGGCATGTTGTGCATGAATAAACATGAGTAACGAATCATAAACGGGACATCGTACACACTAGTTGACATCCACGAGACCATATTCTCCCAAAAGAGAGCAAACCATCTAGAGAGAGCATGCATATGGGATGCTGGGGATCTGATTAGTTTCCCGAGGAGCGCCGACAACTCCTCTGTGGACTACTGTAGTAGCGACATAAAAGATACCCAAATTGGTCCCATCAAACCTAATAAGGGCATAAGCTAAGTGGTGCCGACCTAACGTATCAAGACTAATTCGAATTCATGTCTTTCATACATTTCAGTCATACTTATCATATCGTACATAAGGGAGTTCTGGTCTTAAGATCATATTTATTCATAGAAATCAGGAGTAACAAGTATCTGCTAATCAATTAATACATACTGAATTGAACTACATCATGTTGAGGGCATGGTTTTTAACAATATGAATGCATTTAAATTGATAAGTTATTAAGGAAATTTATGAGCCAACTCTATACTAGATAATCCGTAATCCCAAGAACATTCAACACGATGTATTCCTAAAACGTCCCGTATCATTGTGTTACCAGATCTTGGCAGTACATTGTGTATGTAAGAACACCTCTTCTTATACCAACACTATGACGTGGCATCAGGAATTTGCCCGGAAAATCGAAAGAGATAAGTGACAGCTCTACACTTGTCCTCCTTATCATTTGAACACCATTTGGCTAATTTAATTATAGAAAAGGTGCCATATCTAAAGCCTTATAAGGTCATTTGAAATCATTAATACCCTAGATTCCTTAATATCCTAGATTAACTATGTTCTTACGGCCTATCCATACATATATTACGGTTTAACCGAGTGGTTTAGTATTTTTCCCTCAAATTCCGACGCATTTACGACTTAACCATAAATTAGCCTATGGCTTAGCCGTACTAAGCTTACGGCTGGGATATGGCTTAGCCGTAGTACAATCCACAGCTTAACCATGGGTTAGTCGTAGAAGGAAAGTTGGATTTTAGGCTTTCAGGAAAGCTCGCCGTAAAATGACTTATGGCTTGGTCACGGGATTGTTACGGCTTAGACGTAGTTCATTCCACGGCTTAGCGATGATTAGCCATAGTACAAAAATGGGTTTTGGTACTCTCAGGACTTTAAGCCGTACCCATTTACGGCTTGCCATGACTTTGCTATAAGCTTCAGAAATTCTACAAGTAATTATGAAGCTCAAATTCAGTACATAATTCTGAATGAAGGGGGTTACAGGGAGCTTCCTATGACTTCAAAATGTCACTAAGGTTTATTCAATGCTCACACAACACCTACATTACCTATTCATACTCGAATTCATTCAATTCATCACAAATATACTTAAATCAAAGAGGAAAGGAGCTGTAACTTGAAATTAGAGTATTTATTCTAAGAATCAACAATTTAAACATACAAGCAGCATCACATATACTCTAATACTTGCCTTTTACAAAGTGCTTGACCCTACCAACTTCTCCTTGGTGTATAGTTGGGGGAAAGCCTCAATAAGAAGATGGGTTCTCTACATGGAAGACATGCAAATAGTGAATCTTATGTAAAATGCATGCATGTGGTATAATTGAGTATTCTTGACTCTATCAAGCCCAAAGAAGTGAAATGGAAGTAGAGTTTTCACCTTAGGGAGTTGTAGCTTGAAGGAGAAGGTGCTTCCAAGGAGAAAGATGCACAAAGGAAGAAGAAGAAGGTGAATGGAGGCTATTACTGATGCATGCAAGGCTTCAAAACTTGTTTCCAACTCCAATTTAAGGTGGAGATGAAGATGAGAGGAGAGTAGAAGCAGCTCCAGCACGGTTAGGAAGAGTAAGAGTGAGGAGAGACGTTGGCTCCCCTTTTTAACTAAAATTTCCCTGAAATTTATATGCAAGCCCAACATTTTTGGAAAAATTACAGTTTAGGTCAAAGGGACCTCAATTGGGCTAAGATGGGTCTGAATCAAGTCAAGCCCAACATGAAAGATAATTTATACAAAGAATTACAGAAGATGCAATTAATAAAATGTCGCTATGATGCAAGAACTCTAAATTACAAGAGGGCCTTTAACTACCTAGGTAAGTTTAAACCTGACTCAACTACCTATCCATGACCCAAGCCCGACGGGTTTGAATTAAATTTGCTTAAAAACATTTTAATTAATAAAAAAAATAAGATTAATTAATATAAATTGAGGTTAGTTGGGATCAGGATCTTACAATGGGTTCGGGACTACAATTTATTAACAATGTTGGGGGTGTACATAATTTGAATTGAATCGGATTGAGCCAAATTCGTTATCAAATCGTTACCTATGGATTGATAATTTGGTAATCCGTTACCCATTCGTTACCCTTTAAAACCAATCTGAACCGAACCGTGGATCAACAATTTGGATCGATTAAAACCATTCAATCCGTTAGTAGTAACAATGATATGAATTCTTTTGCAATATACCCCATGCACTTAGGCTTATTTGTAACAAAAAATAAAGAGACGAGTGGAAATTTCCAAAAATATAGTGAAATCTAGTACACTTTATCCACTGAAAATATCAAAATACACACCAACTTTTTTTTATTTTTTTATATGAAAAGATATTAAAAGACAACAATCTCCACTCATCATCTAACTTTTAATCTCAGCCATTCACTCTTCTCAACTTTTAATCTCAACCATTCAGTCTTCCTAGTTCTTAGCCGTATAAAACATCTCACTTCTCAAATTAAGGCATTTTTTTCAGCTATTGCTCAACGTTTTCAGACTCTCCATCCTCCACGCCCTTTTGTGCTACTGCTCAATGTCTCCACGCCCTTGCTCAGTTGCTACTCAACGTCTCCACCGCCCAGGTAATTGTATTTTCTTAAGCCACTGCCATCACTGGTCTAGAACCTTCTTTTCTGCCATCCCTTTCTCCCCTCTTCTCTGGCATTTCATCTGTGTTTTCTCAGGCCATTGATCATGTCTAAAACCCTTTTCTCTGCTATCCCTTTCTCCCCTTCTCTCGTCTTCTCTGATATTCTTTTTCTTATTCTTCTTCTTCTTCTCTCGTCTTCTCCTTGATTCTTTCCTTTCTTTTTTTGTTTCAGACTCTCTCCTCCCTCCCTGTCATCACCTTTTGGCTTGCCCTTTTCTCTGCCTCTACCTTCCTCTCTGTCATTTGATAGAGAAGAAGGCATTTTATTCATGAAACAAGAGAGAGAGAGAGAGAGATTAGAGATATCCCATTCCTATTCACATTCCCTCAATTTCTTCTTCCTAATTTGGTAGCCAAATTAAAGATTGGAGATATCTATTCCTCTACTCCTCAACATTGGAGATGTCCTCTTATGTTTTAGTTTGCCTATTTCAGAAATAAAAGAAGGGAATGCTAGAAGGGTTTGAATATCCACCCATTTCATCACTAACATAACTCAATCTCCAGCTTCTCTTGAGAATACAAGGGGGCAACCAGGAGGGATTTACCTCTACCACCAATGCAAAGGTAAATTTTTTTTCTCTTTGCCATCGGTTTTGGATTTTTTTTAATCAATAAAAGGCTGAAGTTTGTTTACATTGATGAAAATGGCTGCCAAATTAGATTCCTATTGTATTATTCTTGTCTGTAGGTGTGTTGGATTTCTTTAGAATCATGCCTATTAATTGTTGTTTTTTTATGAGCATATTGGTGTTATGCAATTTTCTATTCCATCTTTTTCTCAGATGGAAAGTATTGCTGAGTACAATAATCCTAGTCTTACCAATAGTGTGATACAACCTCAATTGGACTCGACTCAATAGTAGATATTGCAACCTCTGGCTGCTGCTCCTGCTTCGACAATTGCTTTTACTCCTACAGTTGCTTCTATTACTAAAATTATTGAGGTAAATCCTTCCAAAAAAAAAGAGGTGAGTATTTGAGGTCTAGGCACATTTTAAAAAGCCCAATAATTATAACCCTAAGGTTCCGATTGTTGTTGTGTGTTTTGTGATGCTGCTCATACTTGAATTAGTTGTAATGACACTAGTATTTTGAAAAATCATTTGAAAATATGTATCAAGAATCCAAAAAATGAAGCAGCAAAGAAAAACAAAAGCGCATATCATCATTTCAATCAGTAGTAGATGGTAAGACAGTCAGTAACATTGTTGTTTGCAAATTTAGTCAAGTTGCATGTAAAGTGGCACTTGCTAAAATGATAATTGTTGATGAGTTGACTTTTAAATTTGTAAAGCATGAAGGGTTTCGTAATTTTTGTTGTATGATGCAACCAAATTTCAAACATGTGTCACATGTTACAATCGCTAGAGATTGTGTGGATTTGTATGATGAACAGAGAAAAAAATTGAGAAATATGTTGACAAATCAAAGAATTTTTCTCACTACAAATTGTTGGACCTCACTCCAAAACCTTTCTTATATGTGTATTACCACTCATTTTATTGATAAAGATTGGAAATTGTACAATAGAATCCTAAACTTTTGTGCCATTTCTAGTTATAAAGTTGAGTCCATTTATCAACTTGTGGAGGAATATTTGGTTGATTACGGTATTAAAAAAGTTTTCATTTTGACTGTTGATAATGCGATTTCTAATGATACTACCATTGCATATTTAAAAAGAAAGTTTGGTAAGAAAAGTGACAGTTTTATTTTAAGTGGAAAACATTTTCACATGAGGTGTGTTGCTCATATTCTTAATTTGATTATGAAAGATAGGTTAACTGAATTGAAAGGTACATTAACAAAAATTCATGTTGCGGTTAAGTATGTTAGGAGTTCTCTACAGAGACAAAAACTCTTTACAGCATGTGTGAAGAAAGAATAAATAGAATGTGATAGTTTATTATGTTTAGATGTTCCAATTAGACGGAACTCCATTTTCCTCATGCTAGAAACATCATTAAGTTTCAAAAAGCCTTTGACAAATTAGATGAAGAAGATGATAAATTCAGTAGCGAATTTGATGATGTAGAAGGGACCTCCTCCTAGGGATTGGGATGATTGCAAGCTAATAACAAGATTTTTGAAGAAATCTTATGATGCTACTAATCGATTGTCTACTTATTTGTTTGTGAGTTTCAATTTGTATTTTACTGAAGTTTGTGATATTATTGGATGTTTAAATGAATTATCTGTAAGTCAGGATTCTTCTTTGAGGAGTATATCTGTTAGAATGATATTGAAATTTGATAAGTATTGGAACCCATTGATAAAATAAATATGATATTATTGCTTACAGTTGTGTTGAATCCTCAATATAAGTTGAAACATGTAAAGTTTTATTATGGAAAATATTTTAATCTTGAAGTATCTAAGGTGATTGAACTAACTCAAAAGATAAGAGATGCATTAAATCGTCTTTATGAGGAGTATAAACAACATGGGTCAATTAGTGTATCATCTTTAAGTCTGACATTTGGAATAGAGGTTGGCCAGTCAAGTGTGCGAGCAAGTGACCCCTCATCACTATTTGAGAAACATTTGAAAGAAAAAGAATATGAGGGAGATAAGTCAAAAATGGAGATGTATTTAGAGGAAGTTCATGAAAAGATAAATGGAAATACAAAGTTTGAAGTTTTGGGTTGGTGGAAAATGAATTCTGCCAAGTATCCTGTTCTTTCTCAAGTTGCATGGGATATTCTGGCAATTTCCGTATCTACTGTTACTTCTGAGTCTGCCTTTAATATCGGAGGTCGTGTCCTAGATCGATTCTATAGTTCTCTTACCCTTAAACTTATGGAATGCTTAATTTGTACACAAGATTGGTTGAGAGATTTTGATGCATCAATACTTGATTTGGAAGAAATTATGGAGGAGTTTGCTACTCTGAACATTCTGGACTTAGGTATATTTATTCTTATAAATTATGTTTTAATAGTCCGCCATGTTTTATTAAATTATGCTAATATAGTATTTGATGTTGCTAGGTCATTCAAGTTGCTCTCAAGGGTAAAGTTGAAGTTGTTGCCATATTGCTACTATTGTAATAGTTCTATGTTTTTTTTTAATTATGTTGAAAGTGAAGCAAATGAAGACATATTTCTGATTTGTATTTTTAATTTGGATTGTAATTTGTGTTTCTATTGGTAACTCACTCTCTCATCTCATTTTCAATGGCTGTTTTAATGTGGATTGTAAATTCATTTCTCTTGCTAGGTTTTGAAATCTTGATCATCTTGTAATCTTGATTAATCTTATCTCTATGAGGTACTAATTTTCACAGTTTAAATTTGCGGTTTGTAATTCAATAGAGAAGAGGTTTTGTTAAGTTGTTTTTTCATATTATTCATCACTGTTCTATTCTACCTTTTTTTTTTAACTTATCAGATAAGCAAATCTCCTGTTTTTAAAAGCAATGCTGGAAAATGAGATGGAAGAGACCAGGAATGGCACTATTAAGATCAGTGATGTATCTTATGATGTTCTTCAAAATATATTTTTTATTTCAATGGTTCAGATTGGTTTAAATCCACAAATTAAGGATAAAATCTGTCACCAATCCATTACTACTAGATTTGGATTTTTTCAATCTCTCACCAATTCATTAACCATCAGATCGATTAAAAAACCGCAGATTAGATCAGATCAGATCAGATCGGTTTAACAGATCGACGGATTTTTTGTACACCCCTAAACAATGGATTGGCACAATTTTTATTGATGAAGCAATATCTTAAAAAATTAAAGCAGCTTATCTTAGACTAATTATGGCACACTGCATCCTAGTTCAATAATACAAAGAGAAACCAATATCTTGAAAACTATTGAGTTTGCAGTTTTAGACATAACATTTGTACATTAGTGCTTGTACATTGGACTCATTGATTTGGCATCTTAGAACGTAATTCCATTACTAGCCTGCTTAGACCCCATGTATGAAAAATCATCTCCTTCACTAGCCCACTTGACCAATTATCAACCCAACCTATTCTAAACTAAGAACCAACCACCATCATCTAAGAGCATGATCTTTCTCAACCAGAGCTACCCTTTGCATTTTTGACTACCTGCATTATCTTTATCCTCTCCAATGCTTAGCTGCTTATCCAAGTGTTCCCTGTTCTACTGTCCCTACCTACATCACTCAACTTGACCTAACACATGTTGTAACTTGGAGAACATGACTGTAACCTCAATTCAAATCCAACACAAATCAGTTCATTACAATTAATTAGAAACCCAACAAAGCCAATTCATCACAACTAATTATATTTTAAAAAGATACATAATTTTAAAAGACAAATAACATAACATAATACATAATGCATTTCAAGCTGTACATTCATTATAAACCTGAAGGTCATAATAATCTAGGTATAGACCACAAAATCCATGTCATTTCATGATTCACTTGAGACTAAATTTAGAAACGTGTACAAAATTCAAAATTACCAACGACAAACTCATGTACAATTATAAAAAAATTGCACATTCAACTTCCAATTCCATTACAAAACCATTTCCATGCATGAACAACCCAACTTCCTTATACAACTCCTACTTCCTCTACAAAAATATGTATACCCTTCAAGTCCATAAACATCATGATCACTCAAACCCTACAAAGAGATGAGATGCACATGTCATAATAAATTATGGATAATAAAACCTACATTGAAAATTTAAGTTCCAAGACACAAAATCAGATCCAAGTAGACAAAAAATAATAATAACAAATGTACAGAGAGAAGAGAATCAGTTGAAAAAATGGGTGACCACCCACAAATAGAGATCCATGGAAAAAATTACAGAGATACAAGAATAAAAAAAATGTAAAAACCCACAAATTCAGTTAATCTAAGAAAAAGTGTAGAGAGAGGCTCAATTAAAGAAACAAGTTCCAAAACAAGCTCACCCACAAATTAGTCCATATAGGTAAAAAACTGTAGAGATCAAAGAAAGAAAAAGGAAAATCGAGAGATAAAAGTTGAGTTTTTTTTTTTGTGAAAACATTCGTTTAAATTGCACACACACACACACACAAAGCAAAAATCTTTTCTTCTTATTGCTATCCAACCGCGTTGTAGTCCAATTAAGATAGAGGAAGATGTGATACAGAAGGATCTCATTCAATCTTTTTGGAAACCCCTCTCAGGTTCTTCGTTTTGAAATTTGAAAATAGCACTCTTTAGTTTTCTTTTCCCGTCAACAAAGCAAATATTTATATAGCCCTACCCTGCTACATAATTTGTCCTTCATCACAAGGTTAGGGATGGATGCATAGTAATATTCAAGGCTATATATATTGAAAAAGTATTGGAAAAATCATCTTTTGCTCAATGCGATGCTATCTTATGTTCATCCAAGTCGTCCATTCAAATATTTTTAATTTGGCAGCTTTAATTGCGATCCTTTATGAGAGATATTGACCATTTGATTTGAATTATTTAAAATAATTAGGAAGTTGTGATCATCGAATCAGTTGGTGAATGTCAACTCGATTGAAGTTGAACTTCATATGGTCATTGATGATTCAACAGCATCCAAATGGAACTTTTGGATCCCTAAAACATAAGGCTTACTAATCATAAACTCTTAATATAAAGCCACGATATAGTAATAAACTGATAAAACTAGGTCAATCCATAGAAAGCTTTTGTGTTTAAGGTAATTTCAACTTGTAGCATGTCCTAAGAAAAATCTAAAAATAGTCTTAAAAAAAAATAATTACATTCATTCCTACTATAATGATAATTAATACATTCCCCAAAGAAAAATTCTAACAGTAAAAATCCTAATCTAAAAAGGGAAAAAATCTCAAATTAACTACAAAAGAACACACAAATTAGAACATCAAATTCGAAACATTGTATAATTAAAACCTACCAAAAATAAAACATTCAAATCAAATTAACAAACAAAAAATAGAAACAAATGTTCAAACAAACCCAAGTTAGAATCAAATTGATTTAAGAAACAATATAAACCAATCAATTTACTTACTAAAATTAAAAACCTAAATTAGAACTTTCCTAAATTAAAGTTAGTAATCAATTTTAAAATTAGAAAGTTAGAAAAAATAAACAATGTAATGCAATGTATGCCATGAGAAAAAATACAAAAATTTAAATGAGATGCAAACTTTAAATAAAAAATATCAATCTAACCTAATGCAACATAAATTTGACTTTGATAAATGAAAAACACACTTAATGAATGCATGAATTCAACTAAAAGAAAATAAACAGCAAAAGTTAAAAAAGGAAGAAAATATGCAAGAATGTATGAGACTAGTTGCCAAAATTCTGCAATGTAAAATTTTGCTTTACATGTGGGCTGTTATTGGACTGTTTTTACATCTGAAACTGAGGTATTTATGGGCACAACTGAGATGATAAATCAAGTTTTAGAAAGTGTTTTCAGAAATATTTATATCCCATGAACTTTCGAATTTAAACTATGCAAGAATGCGTGATTATGCAACATGTTTTGATACCAGTAAACAGTTGCTGAATTTTTGTTTGCCTGTTGTAAACTTTGAATTTCAGATCTGATATGCATTCAAAGACACCTTTTAATTTTTGCCTTTTGATGTATACAAGTCTTTCACACAAATTGCCAACTTTCCATATTCAAACTCCTTAAATCTTTCATTATATAACCAGTTTTCGAACATGAAAATTCTGCAACAGTCAAATCTATTTACAACAGTCAAATCTGTTTACACATCCAATCTGCACTTCAATTCTAAATTCTTTGGTTAAGTTTTTAGAACTGAATGATACTCATAATCTTTGTTCAAATCGTGATTCTCAAGTGCTTTTAATCATCACAACCGATCCACTTTTTTATATGATCATAAGCATGTGGATCAAGCAGTACTTAGACAGATGTTTATGGTTGCAATTTTTGCCACACAATTAGGTTTAGACTTCCACTTGTAAAATCTGAGTTTTAGACTTCGCACACAGACAGCAAACTTATTTATCTTGATATCCTAAACCTATTAGAACAACGACCTACTACTAAAGCATGTAATGATCACAATTTCCAGCCATCAAATTATGCATAAAAAAAACAAAAAGAAAAAAGAATCATCATGAGCATAGACAGAAAATAAAAACAAGAGTGTAGGAAAATTAAATGTATGGAATATGACAAAAAATTTAAATGTGTGGAAGTGCGCAAATTAAATTTGTGGTGAGACAGTAATTTAAATGTGTGGAAAACAAGAAAATAAAAGTGTAGAAGTGTATTATTTTTTTTTTCATAACTCTTCTTTTAAACTAGATTCATGTTTGCTCCACTCATATTTTTAGGCTCTTTGGGTTGTCAATCCAAGAATAATAAAGTTAAAAAGTAAAATATCAAGCATTCATTATCAAAGAATAAAAAGAAGTAAATAGGGAAAACAATAAATACCCTTTTACTAGATATAAATGTTTTTATATAAAAGATAGAGAATTAAAAAAAAAACATTACATTATCTAAAATGAAAGATCCTCTTCTAGTGGAAGCTTCAAGTTGGGCAGAACCTTCTTGAAAAGAGAAATTATAGAGTAAAGAGATATGGAGAGAGTGAAGAGAGAGAGAGAGCTAGAGACAGGAGGCCTTTTCTTTCATGCTCTAGGAGGTGTCCCATGAAGGGTTTTGCAAGCCCTATTTTATCTCTCAAGATCCAAATTTGTAACTAAAATCTTCTCCACTTTAGTAAGTATCTTCCTTGGCTAGCACCCATGCAAAATTTGACAAAAATTGTAGAGACTTACGTGAGAAAATCTTGGCTACCAATTTGAAAAACTTTGTACACCTGCTTGCCAAATATAATTCTCATACAAATCCCTACACTTTGAGCCCTCCATTAGTAAAAATACATTGCATATGATAGGCCCCACCTTTGTCTTGAATCTTCTTCAATTGGAGATGAGTGGACCTCGTCAAAATGGCATGAAGGTGGAGATATCCTTGAATTATCTCAAAAGATAACTTAGATTGTGTGCCAACAAGAATGGTGGGCCCTCTTAGACATGCCACACATGCGGGCACATGCACATGTGCATGTGATGTCCACTGATGATCATTTTTCTTCAAAAAATTCTTCCTCTTTTCTTTTCTTTCTTTCTTTTCTTCAAAATTGTTTTCTTTGCGTCATTCCTTTGTTGTGAGATCCAACTCATCATTTTCTGTAAGAAAAAGTGATTTATCATTTATAATAATAATTTAAAATTTAAAATCACAAATGCGTGATAGTAGGTCCATCTCTCATGAAATGATTGTAAAAATGCACTCAATTTTTCATGATTTTATGTGAATGAACTAATGATGATGAAAATTTTATTTATTTCATGAGAAAAATAATTTTCAAAAAAATAGAACTCCAAAAATGGTAGGTTTCATGTTTCATACAAAAAGTGTGCTTTTTGGGCAAATTATGTAGGAAAAATACTACAATGAATTTAAAATGCATAAAAATATGTTTTTCACTAAATAAGGCTCTCTTGGCTCGATAAGTCCTTAAAACTTTCGAAAATAACCATGAGAAAAGTTCATTTTTTAGGACTTATCAGTTACTATATGAAGCATTGTTATATGGTGAACATAATGATTTATTTTACATTGATTATTTTGCCCCTAATTCACTTATGAAATTTGCTCCAATGAAAGCTAATTTTGAGACCTCTTTGATGAAATGGATCAAAATATTACAAGAATGGCTTAATCTTTGGAGGGCGGCCCATTTAATTTGAGTCACTTGACCTTATTGATAATATCAACTTCATCTTACTGCTTCTCTTTTTTTTTATACAATTATAATATACATACTCTTCATTATTAGCATTGAAATGATTTTCCAGTGATTTGAACTTAGAACCCCAAATCTCTATTTCATGGAGACAACAACTCCACCAATAAGTTGTAATTTTATTTATCACTAAAATAAATGTTTAAAAAGCAAATGAGCAGAACAATCTCTAATGCAATAAATTAAGGCAATATTTTTTTTCTAACCAAGTTCAAAATCTATGATGTGACAAACTTACAACCAAAATCAAAGCCAAATGGAACCTCTACGTTAAAGTCAACGTCATTTCTTGTTGAGAATTAGGTTGTGGGGCTCAATCAACCCAAGCAATCGGTAAATAATAAATTAAAAGGCTTCATTTTGGATTAAATAAGAAAAAAAAGGGGGACAATTACCATATGGATACCCTTATACTGACATTTACGAAAAAAAACTGCCCACAAAAAGAAATTTTGTTTCCACCGAAAAGAATGCCCTATAAATTATGATTTTACCTTTGTAGGATATCAAACGGTACAATATCATATCAAAGTAGGGTTTCGAATAGGATATCGCAAATTCTACCCTTCCTCCCCAAGTCTAAAGCACATTTTTACCATGAAACTCTTTTGTATCTTTATCATTTTTACTTTTTTCCGAGTCCTGAGTTGGGACTCTTCTTATATAGGTTTCTATCATTCAAGTATCATCTATTTCAGTTATCACAAGAGGTATGTGACCTCTATTTCATTTATCTTCTTCATTTATCGAAAGAAGAAATAGATCATGTAACACTCCGGCTCAGTTTAATCCAGTTTAACGATGAATTAATAAGGTTTCGGTACTATTTATAGCGAATGTAAGTGAAGCTTGTAGTTTTACTTTTTTGAGATTCATTTTGGGTCATAGAGAGGGAGTTGAGTTGAGTTAACCTTGGTTTAAGCAGTCTCGAGCCCTTTTTCGTAATTTTTTATTTTGTACGAGTTCATCATGCATGTATCATCTTGATTTCAACGCGTGTATTTCGTTGAGCTCGTCAACTTCCGTAACTGGCTCGAATGCGAACAGGATCGTTTGTTTCCGTTGGACCGTTAATTGACTTAAACTGTAATTCTCCCGAACCACTGGACTTTTATATAAAAGTGGCAATCCTTATCTTATATATATCCACCGACTCTTTCTCTCCCAACCTCATCTCTTTCTCACGCCAGTTCTCTCTTCCCCTCTCGTTTTCTCTTGTTCTCCCAGCTCTCCATTTTCCTTTCTTGATCTTCTTCTTCTTTTTCCTCGTGATTTTGTGCACTGGTTGTTTGCCTTCTTGTTGGGTTCGCTGGTATCTTCTCTACCCGACGTCTCTCTCTCGTCTTCGCTTTTTTCCTTTTTGTCTTCTCATTGTGGATGAGACCCTCGCCCCATCTTCACGATTCGTTTAAGGTAAGTAGTTGATTCACAATCTCCGTTCTGTGTTTAGACTGTGATTACACCACATGCACCGGTTCTCTTTTGCTTATTCTTGGCATGCATGGTTTTAGGATTGCATCTCCGGGATTGTTTTGGGCTTCAGAACAGCTAAATTAAGGAAAGAGTACAGTTAAGGCAAGTATAAGCATAGTATGGATGAACACATGTTGATACACGTTGATTGTTATGTTCTTCTATTCTTTCTCATAAGTGTGTGGTGTTTCACAGCCCTTTAGTCTTATATGACCTGGTTACATGTCGTTTTGGCGAATAGAAATCATGTAAGATAGTGACCTTGTTCTGTACAGAGCCCAGTTGTCCGACCGATCGGGACTGGGGTCCAACCGATCGGACACTCCTAAAACCGAAATTCGACCGATCGGGCTTCAGAAGCGACGGGTCAGCTCTTATGTATTTCTGCTCCAGGAGATTTAGGGACCAACTGAATCCTATACTTACTCATTTTCCTTTTCTTGTTCTTGTAACACCATAAGACCTTTTATGCTACCTCTAGGTTCATAATGAAACTATATAGGGCCTTCCCCATGGACTACTCAACCATATAGCCTGTCCAACGGATTACCTCAAATGTATGATTGGTTTTGTGGGCTGTGACGCATTCATGCACGTCATCCATTTGTTAAGCACCTCCCCATGAGTGTTGGTTTAAGGGTCTTCACTACACGTTTATTGATGCAGTGCAATACTCCCAAAATGAACAACTATGTAGCGAATAACTTAAAACTACATCATCATGCACGGTTAATAACAATGGATAACAAAGATGGGGTTGACTAGTAAAAGATCGTGACTCTTGCAAAATAAGTCGATTTGCATTGCACATTGACTTTGGTTTTGCCCTCTTATTCATATTGTACGCGCTCTCCGCTGGAGCAACAATTGGATATTCCCCGAAGGCTCTGTCCATGGTACATCCCTTGCGGAAACAGCTGCCTTTCGTGCTCTTCATCTTGATCCTTGTTCGACATGTAATAGTTAAGTGTAACAGTAGTAATCCAGCGTGATGCACGTATTGTATTGTCTGACTGTGACATGATATGTAGTGTACTGAACTGCATTGCTTGACTGACTGACTGACATTGATTAACGTGCATCCACCTGATATGATTGATCTTGTCTATCTGGCTCTACTTATCCTCAGCTTTAGGATACCCGACGGGGTAGACTTTGGCGTAGACTGTTATTTGCCTCTGCTGAGTGCTCCTGTCCTGAAATTCCGGACCCCGGGAACGAGAGACCCATTCGTACCCTGGCATGGTCGATGGTGTTCTCGTACTGATTGCTCTTGCTTGGGAGAATATGGCAAATGTAGTAACTACCTAGCCAGTTTACTTGTTTAATGATTCTGAATGCATGATTATTAATATGCACGACCTACCTAGTATACGAACGTGATCTCTATGTATTTGTTAATTGTTAACTATTAATTATTCTGCTAGACACAACGCGTATTAACTTATTAGTGCTTATATTTTACTGAGTCGTTGTACTCATAGGTTGTTCTTGGTGTTGCAGGCTTAAATTCCTCTACCGACCCCTCGTCGGTCGGCCAGACTCCAGGGGAGATCTAGGAGACCCAGTCAGGGCTAGAGGAGCGGTCTTGATCACTCCCACGAAGAGCAGCTTGGCATTGCATCCATCTATTGCTTTTCCTTTTGTTTTGTTTTGTTTTGTACATCTTATCTTGGAGTGGTCTCTAAGGACCTATCTCGTCATTTTATATTGTACATTTGTAATTATTGTCATTTTGTTGACCCCATATTGTATGTATCCTTTCCATTTTCCTTGCTTGCTATGATATGTACAGCTTCCGTGTACACTTGGTTTGCACGTATGAACATCCCTTGTGTGCGTATACTTAGACCAGGTCGAAGTATATGTGTAAAGAAGTACATGTGTCACAGGTTAGGTTTTTACTAACCTCCGATTTCTGGGCTCGAGTTGTGACAGATCATTTTCCCCTTTTCTTCGATAGAAAGGACGAGGTGGAAAAAATTTGAGTTTCGTTTGATATCCTAAAATAATAGGATATCGCACCATTTGATATCCTACAACTGTAGGATATCACAAGTTCAAAGGGTAAAACCATCATTTGTAGGACATCCTTTTTATACAAACAATTGTGTGGTAATTATATTTTTTTGGATAGTTTTCAAACAAATTTGGGATATAAGGGCATCTGTATGATAATTATCCCTAAAGGGGGGCATTTCAATGAGAATTGCCCTCACGGACTGGCTGTGTGGACTTTTTTATGAGGCCCACTATGGATCCCATCTAGCGAGGAGATTGAGGGAAGAAAATTTTCATATAAGATCACCCTAAATATCAAGTTTGACCTAAATTATATATCCCTAATCTCTACATCTATGGCCTACAAGTTTACTTCATTTGGATCGGTGTATAATCAATTTAATAATCCATGGATTCAAACTGCGTGACAGATGGGCTGCACCCATGGCCGTCTCAGTCTTGTGGATTTCAACTCTTTCCACATTGCAGTGTTACTTGTTTGGACCCACTTGGGAAATGACATCGCGTTGACTAGCCTTGCGAGTCAAGCACGTCTCGACTAGGAACCAACGACAAACATATAACCAATAACTTCCAGGAACCTCCCTTTCCTCATTCAACTTAAAACACTATCCAAACATACACAAATCTCTACCAGCAGAAGAAGAAGAAGAATCCCGTGGACAAACTAATGAGATTGAAATCAGTGTCCCTGGTCTTGATAGCTCTGTGCTTTGTGTTTGGGCTGGTTTCATCAGAATCAGATGCAACCAACCTCTACAACTGGAAGGCAGCTCTAAGGAAGCAAGCTCTTATAGACCCAAGGCTGCTGCTCCATACTTCAACTTCCTCCCGTGTTCTTCTCCACGAGCGCCCGCAGAAATCGACTGCGATTCCAGGCAACGATCAGATTCCTGCAGCAATGAATAGAGCAAGGATGGATGGCCAAGAAGGTAAATTCTCTATGGTTTTGACTTTTCCTTGTTTTGTTCGCTCGATCCTTGTGAATGGGCTTTTAATTGACCACTCCTGATGGATCTATCCAAGTGGGGTCCATGTTGGATAGGACATGATCCAAAGATCGTTTTTGGGTTTGTGGCTAGCTGGGCTCCTAGGCAATTATCTATTTTTGTTGACTCTCCAAACCATCTATTTGTAGGGGCAAAGAAGGTTGGATGGTTATGATCTTTAAATCTTGACGATTCTTGGGATGGCCTTTTTACAGTGGGGCCCACCAGATCAATCATGCACCGAGGGTGCATGAGGATTCAAGAACCAACAATTATAAGGGACGCCCTTTTTCTTCTACAAGTCAGGATTGGACCCAGTCAAAGGGCCTGTTTGCAACGCGTTTAACTCCAATGCGCGTACAAAGTGGGCCCCAGGTGGCCCACGCTATAAATCGCTTAAGTCCTTGTTATGTTATTCTTTGCCATTGAGTTTCAATGATACAATCAACACTTCGTAATAAACCAATAAAAGTTTCAATGGTGGATATCAATCTCACTCCTATAAACAGAATCCTCTACACTTCACACCTCCCTCTCTCTCGTGGGACCCCAAGAGGCCCATTTTACTTTAGTCCTGGGTGATATCTACTAGTGTCTGATGGGTCAAGATAGGACAAGTCATCTAATTGGACCATTAAGCGGGCTTGGGCTTGGACCATTTTAATCATTAAGAAAGAAAATAAAATCGACTTGGGCTAGTTTAGATTGGCCTGGCCTATTTGCAACCTTTTATAAATTTTGTCTTACAATAATGATCCTTCTATATGAATGGACCCAATGGACCTGAATCTCATTTACTTGAGCCACTCTTCATCAGATGCACAAGCGCACAAGCTCATCCACGTGGACCTAAATCTTAGAGATACATAAATTGTGGATTACAAACGATATGTTTGTGCAATGCTGAGGATTTCATGATGTTGAGAAAATGCATCAATTTCTAAGTGTACAAGTTTTCTGCGGTTTGATTTGTTGCTTTTTCATGTGTAAAGAGAAAATTTTCAATTAATTTCCTTGATTCCAGTTCCTTCAGAGTGGGGAGGGAAGGAGGATCAAACACTTCACCACTGCAGAAAAAATTACTGCAAAGTGTGGAATTCCACCTTTACACAAACATATCCCCTACATATGATCGTACAATATAATCCCTTATAATATATGCCTTATAATATATGATATAACACATTTTGATCCATGTTCTCATGGAACTGAACTGTACATGTGTTACACAACCATTTTACAGGACAAAATGGGGAGGCAGGCACGCACAAGGGAGGCCCTAAAGTTATATTGATGGTTCTTGTTCCTGTTTTGGGTTTCTTATTCTTAGTCCTTGTGTGTATCACAATTTTCACCATTTATCGCCGGTGTGCAATGAACATGACTGAAGGAGTATGTGAAACAAAAGATGGAAATGTATTTTCAATATGGAATTATGATGGAAAGAATGTGTATGATGACATTGTTGATGCAACTGAAGGTTTCGATGACATATATTGCATTGGCATGGGAGGAAATGGGATGGTTTACGAAGCAGAGCTATCAACAGGTCAGATAGTAGCTGTAAAGAAATTTCACTCATTAGGAAATGGGGACATTATCGACATGAAAAGCTTTAGAAATGAGATAAGGACACTAGTAAACATTCGACATCGCAACATTGTGAAGCTCTATGGTTTTTGTTCGCATGCCCGACATAAATTTCTTGTTTATGAGTACATGGAAAAGGGGAGCTTAGATCTTATCCTAAGCAGTGTGCAAGGAGCAAATGAATTGGATTGGCTTAAGAGGGTGAATGTTATTAAAGGCATGGCTCGTGCGTTATCCTATATGCACCATGATTGTGCTGTGCCAATGGTTCACAGAGACATATCTAGTAAAAACATTTTGTTGAATCCCAAGTATGAGGCTTGTATCGCTGACTTTGGCATCGCCAGACTTCTCAATCCCAATTCAACCAATTCAACTGTCCTTGCAGGCACTTATGGATACATTGCGCCAGGTAATATGCTCTAGACTCACTGGTTATTTATTGTTGGGCTAGTTAATTAATACTATATTAGACTACCAATATTAATAATGTACGGTTAGTTCAATACAAATAGGACTACTTTAAAGTAAAGCATGTTTCTTTGTGGCTGGCTGAAGAATATTAACTGAATATTCTATGGTTTAATATTAATTAAGTTGGAAGTTGGTCACACAAGCACATATGAGAGAGAGAGAGAGAGAGAGAGAGAGAGAGAGAGAGTGATGATAAGGCTAAGATGATGATAAAGATATTTATTAAGTTGGGGTTGAGAATGAGGCAAGATTCCATTTTAAATTTGTTCTAAACATTCCTGAACTGCCCATTTTGCATGTATGAATAACTATGAAGGCCTGTCAATCTTCTCTTAATTTAATATTAAGAAAAAAAAATGTTTTCGAGCATGTTTTAAGGTAATTATTTTGAAACATTATAACTGTAATCTATAATCAAGATAATTATTTTTAAACATTATAACTGTCATTTGTTCTCACCAGAAGTGTGCCCATGAAACTTATAGTCCACAGTGGCCAACCTATCCATGAGTGCATAGGAAGTCTGAAAACTACTAGTTCAACAACTATTGAACTGGTCCTCTTTAAGAAAAAAAAATTCAATTAAAGGTTTAAACAATAAATTAAGCATTATTCCCAGCCCACAAGACCCAAAACTACCTCCCTTTTATTAGCCTGCAGGTGAATCTATTGGCAATTTCAGTCAGGAATTGGACGTGATATGTTAATCCCCTGCAAGAGTCACAGAGGACACACATCCAGGCCTGAGATGCTGTTCCACATATGCTAAGAATTGGAATATCTGATTTCATTTCCACAACTGCCATCACCAACTACGGCCTTCTTACCTAATATCAAGACCCTGTCTCTGCGACTCCTTGAACTCTCTATCAAAACCGTCAAAAACCAAGCCCAAATGCTTGAACTAAAAGGCCCACCACCTCATCTTCCTTTCGTCATGTTTGTCAACAGCAGCTTCATCAAGATTCAACAGTCATTTGTTTGATTAGGTTGTTGGATTGAATTGAATGAGAAGTAGTTTTTTTTATTTTTTTATTTTTTTATTTTTTATGATGTTGCTACATTCAGTTAACTGATATTTTTATGAACTTAATCCAAATGGACTGAAAAATCATCATTTTCGTCAAAGCCTTATCATATCTATTTGGGTCAAGTTTGTGAGTAATGTTTATTTCGCTCAATCTCATATATGAGCCTTTTAAATTAATAGTCTAAATATGAATCTTCAAATCACCGATAATTTTTGAGTAATTTGCGAGAGATGAATACTAATATATCCAACATCAAAACTAAAGTTCACTTTTTCAAAAAGATCTTTCAATACAGTGAAACACTAAAATGCCCACTTATTATTTTATAGTGACCTGGTACCGCTTTGTATTGACTTCTTATAATTTTAAAATTTATAATAAAATGATTTTTAACGAAGGAATATTAAAGAGGCGAGGAATGGAGATGGTGATTTAGATGGGAGACTCACATTGCTGGCTTTGATTTTCTGGGTAATAGTTGGGTGGTCATTTCCTACAAAAAAATATAAATAAAGGGGACCATTTGATAACTCTTTTTCCTTTAGATTTATCACTTTGACACAAAGGGATAGCTTCGGATTTATAGAGAATCCAATACTGAGCAAGCAATCAAACCTCAATTAATTAAGCAAACCATAATCTCCCTAATTTAACCAAATCACCCAAAACAAAATGTATGGCCCTTTATCTAAAGCAAATACTTAGGCCCTGTTAAGTAAAGGGGCCTCTTTTTTAGATGGGAGAGTAATAAAGAAGCTAGGAATCAATGAAAGCTTGCCATCTTCATGACCATCATCTTTATCCTCATCTCATCTAAACAATTGATGCCACAAAACATTTAAAAAGGCAGATCATGAAATATTGAAATGGCAAAAAAGGTGATGTGCCAAAGGCTTGAACTAAATGCAAGTGGGTGTAGCTCATATAGTTGAAATATTGCTTGTTTTTCTTTCTTACAGAGCTTGCTTGCACAACAAGGGTAACAGCGAAATGCGATGTCTACAGTTTTGGAGTAGTGACATTGGAAGTAATTGTTGGAAAGCATCCGGCTGATCTCATCTCCTCTTTGTCATCTCCGGGAGGTGAAAACATATTGTTAAAAGATGTGGTAGACCAAAGGATCCCACCACCTTCACCTCAAGCTGCAACAGAAGTGATATCCGCCATGACATTGGCTCTAGCATGTGTGCGTACCAGACCCGAATCTAGGCCAACCATGAAACACATATCGCGCGAGCTATCAGCTCATAAGACACCTTTCCATGCACCATTTCACTCAATTACTCTGTTTCAACTGACGGATATCTAATACAGTATTGTAATGTAGCTGTAGTTAATCAAAGGGAAAATCTCATTTGAACCAATAAGAATTGTAGGAGTGATGCTATAAGAAGAGAATCTATAATTATAATGTATTCAACTTTTTCTGCTCGTTGGATAAGCAGCTTTGATGTTTCTATTCATGGCCCTTATGGGGGGTTTGGGAATTGCATTTGTCAATGCTTTTGCCGTAATTGATTCACTATCCCTTGGAGTGTTATTGTATTGTTGGCTGATATCCACTCATAACATTTAGTTGGTGATTTTAGTTTCGTCTGAAATCAAAACAGGGCCAACGGGAGTAGAATGTAAACAAGTGGAGCTGAGCCTTCCCTGGGTTGAAGTTGTTTGAACACTAATGAACCCAATCGGTGGTGGAACTAGGAAATTTGCCTTGGCCCCACAATGTGAGAATAAAAGCGTGGGAGGCCAATGTAAAAATGTAAAATAAAATAAAATTTACCATTACATTTGGGATGTTTCAAAACTTTACGAACCTAGCCAGGCTTAGTTGCGGGCTTGATCTTAGGCCTGTTTTACAACCCCGAGTTTAATTTGGCAGGGATTGAATATTGAACTTTGTAAGGAGATTTGAATCTTTTAGTTCAATATTTCTTTCAATTAAGTAATCTCAATAATTTTTTTTTGAAAAATGATAAGAATACCTTTATGACAGGACTTTATCTTTTTTAACCTTCTTTGGTCTCCAAAACCAACCCAAAATTCACTTTCCCTTTCTTTAATGTTTCAGTGTGAGCGCTAGAATTTGTCTTAAATTTCTTTTCTCTGGATTCTTATATGGCCCAAGTCTCAATTTGATTTAGATGATCATAACCATTAGATTAAGCTAGTTTTTTTTAGTCATTTGTAAACCATAGAAATCTGTAATTCCTAACCATCTATGCATAAAGCAGCTAAAGTGGGTCTACTAGGTCATTTCATGCAAATGATTTATTTAAAAAAAAATTTTGAAAAATGAAATAAGGGTATTTTCATAATTTTTTAAATTCTTTTTATGGTAAGGACTCGATCAAAAGAAATATGAAAAACTTTTATACTAATTTAAAACACTTAAATCTTCATCTACTTTTTTGAAAATAAGCAAAAGTTTTGTACTTTTTTAAAAATAATGAACAAAATAGTCTTCAATTATTTACAGATAGTGCAGCGGGTCCTAGACCTTATACCTATTGACCCGTTCAGATACAATTATGGCCGATGGGTAACATTTTGGCTAACATGGATGGTTTAGTCCTGCCCAAACCAACCAACCAACCACCCCCCCCCCCCCCACCCCCCCCCCTTGCCCGTCCTACACACACACACAAACAAATTTTATTCCAAGCATCTCAAATTAGGATTATAAATGGGCATCCGATTCTCCGACTAAACCTATACTTTAATTGGAACTAAGAGCTTGCTGCGGTTCCACCATGGATCCAAACCGCACCCTAACCCGAACCCAAACCATTTACATCTTGATTCCCCAATTCCATTGCCGTCCATGGTGTTTTTGTGATAAAGTTTCCATGGTAGAGAGGAATTTTCATCATTTAGATAATTCCTTTCTTCTAAAGGAATCAAGCCATCCTCTGTCAACATTGTTCCAAATTTGGCAAAAGAGAGAAATCCCATGAAGGATCTAGAGATTTTGAAAGTTTCCCATAATCCATGATGGATCAGAGGTTGAGTTTTAAAGGAATGGTTATGTTGAGCTTTTGAAAGGATTTGAACGGTTCGGATCATGCAAAAAGCAGGCCTATAAAAATAAAAAAACTAATATTTTAGAGAATGAGCTCTTTGTGTAAATATCTCAAAATCTTGAAGAGATCAACGGCTGAAAATTGATCCGTTAGCCATGTCTGATCTTTTCTAAATAATTGATGGTTCAGATCATAATTTTGATGCCCATAGTAGTAAACAAATCGCAAAACAGGGACTGCGAAAACAATCATGTTTCATACATTATGAGTGATCAATGGCTGAGCGGTGTTTTACCAATATCTCATGATCCACGATGACTCATTCTCCCAATTTTGGTAACATAGCCGTTTTGGGCCTCCTGATCATATCTAACGATTCAGATTTTGGAAAAGGAACTCACAAAAGTCCAGATCTGTAGATCCAACGGTTCAGACGTTTTCACAAATATATGAGACTATATGATGAATCAACGGCTGATATTTGACATATGAGCCTTTTTGAACATCCTAAACATGATTACCGGCTCAGATTATACCATGGGACTAAACAAAATTTAAAAAGTTCTCATAAAACCGGTGACTCCATTCAGCTCGTCACGGTCAGTGTTGCTCCGCAATTCCTTGCGCGCGCAGAAAGTTTCACTCCAATCCGGGGAGGTCCGATTGCTATTTTAATAAATCCCATTGATGCAGAGAATCCATGCAACACTATTCATCGACTTGCCAAACATAGATTTTCCGCGGAGTCGAGGAAAATCTCGCAGGATTCCGCTCCGTGGACGTTTGCCAAACATTCCCGCATCCATGGGGGCCCTTATTTAACATTGGATTCTCAGTCCAGAGAATGTCCTCTTCTGATGCCAGAACCAAAGCCAGCGTTAACTCTGACCACGCCAGACGAAAGTAGAGATAGAGAGAGAGAGAGAGAGAGAGAGAGCGCTTTTAAAACCACCCTTTCCCTTTCTAAAAAGTGTGGAATCTCTCTCTCCCCAAGGTGCGTAATAGAATCCTCCTCCCATTTCCACACCTGGGTTTTACTCATTACATTGCAAGGATTCGATTATATGCCCTATGAATCTCAATACACATACATGGTCATGGGTCAATTGCCAATAGAATCATTCATGATAAATATCACTATCTAGAACTTATAACAAGACACCATCCAAAGCATTTCATGGCCTCTCAGTTATCTCTCTTTTCTTTTTCAGATGTGTATGTAGTTGTTGAATGAGACCATTGTCCTCTGTTAAGTATCTATTGGAAGGGGGGAAATGGCAGCTACAACAGCAATTAGGAGCTTTGTGTCGCATGTCATCCTGGATTTGGATGGCACACTTTTGAACACTGGTGGGTGGCCATCCCCTCATCCTGTTGATCACTTCTATCAATTTGTTTTCGTAGTTGGCGTGACATCGTATGTGCTTATGCGATAATCTTGATGTTTTGGTTGCTTTTGTGTTGTTGTTTTTTTTTTAACATTCCATTTTGTGGTAGATGGCGTCGTTGTAGAGGTCTTGAAACGGTTTTTGGTCAAGTATGGAAAGAAATGGGATGGGAGAGTAGCTCAAAAATTAGTAGGAAAGACACATTTGGAGGCTGCAACCGCCCTCGTGGAGGATTATGAGCTCCCCTGCACAGCAGAAGAATTCATTTCTGAAATTAGCCCGATGTTTTCGGATCAGTAAATTCTTTACACTTTCTTTTTGCTGCATCTTGAAGCATGTATGTATCAATTTATATGGGTGGGCCTTATTAAAATTTTTAATCCAATCTTGGAAATGCGGGTCGTATAATGCTCACAGAACTAGGGATGTCAATGAGCCATTTTTGGGTCAGGTTAGTGTAATTTCAAGAACAATCTTTTGCAATGCCTTAATTTGAGTACAAGATGGCTGATTTTCCAACCCCAAGCACAGCCCATCTTTCTCTCTCTCTCTCTCTCTCTCTCTCTCTCTCTCTCTCTCTTTTCATTGGTGACATAACTTGAACCCACAACTTAAAGGTTACAATGGTGACCAAGTAAGGCCCATTTTAAATGTATTATGTCCAGACTGAGCTCAATATGCATAAGTATATATTTATTGCTATGATGACATGTCTAAGCCCAATCCAGTTCATTGATGACCTCGTCTTATGTTTAATAGATATGTCTTCATGTAAGCCTGAAAACTGGACCCTTGATATGCCAGACCTGAAATTTGATGGCTGGCCTGACTATGACATCCCTGCAAACGGCGATCAGGTTACATCAATGGAAATTGGATGTGAGAATGTGAGAAATGGTGCAAATTTATGAAGTCACTAATGATGCCACTTGTGTGCTACCTACCCTTTCAATGTCCTTGGGGTTGATCTCTGCATTTGTTCATATCAGGTGGTGCAATGTTCGAGCACTTCCGGGCGCAGTTCGATTGCTTAAGCATTTGAATGGCCATGGTGTTCTGATGGCGTTGGCTTCAAATTCTCCTAGAGAAATTATAGAAGCAAAAATATCTTATCATCAAGGTATACTTCATTTTGTAACGTACATAGCATTAGCAATTAAGTTTTTTTTTTCAATCTTTCTTGGAGAAGTTTGTGAAAGATTCAACAGGGGCATTTTACTTGCCAAAAAAGAATAAATGAAAGGAAAATTTGAAAAAATAGCCTAAGATACTATGTGTTTTGTTTGTTGTCTTGGAGCCTGTTAACTTGTTGTTTTATGCATATAGGCTGGAAAGATTACTTTTCTGTCATCATTGGTGGTGATGAAGTGAAAATGGCAAAGCCATCTCCTGAAATGTGAGCAACTGGAACCTAGAGTCTGTTGTTAAATGAGTTTTCCTTTTAATGTTTCTATATTCTATATGAATTCAACTATTTTCCAAAATCTAAATCTTGTGTTTTTCTGTTTAAGGTTTCTGGAAGCAGCTAAAAAGTTGCATGTTGAACCTTCTAAATGCCTTGTTATAGAGGACTCATTGTAAGTGCTATCTGCCTTCAATTAATTTCCTAACATATGCACCATTGTAGAACTTTCTGTTTGATTCTGTTATGCTTGTCATTGTTTTATTCTTTGCCAATTAGTATATTATTGATGTGTGTACATTTTTTCTGATTTTTTCACCATGGTTATGAAGAGGGTTTTCATTAACGATCTTCAAGCTCGGATGAACAGTGCTAAATTTCATTAATGCATTTTGCATCACCTTTTTAAGATTAACATTTCTTCATATCATGAGATATGGTGTGCTCTGTATCAGGACAGGTGTAATGGCTGGTAAGGCTGCTGGAATGGGAGTGGTTGCAGTACCATCTCTGCGAAAACAAGCTCCTCTTTTCAATATAGCTGATGAGGTGATCAATTCTCTGCTTGATCTGCAGCCAGAAAAGTGGGGCCTACCACCATTTCAAGATTGTATACCCCTGGAACCGATGATCATCTTTTTTTCATGCGTCTCATTGTTTTATCTTCCTTGCCGAGGTAGTAGTCCAATGCCATCAAGCTTCTGATTTGTAATTTCAGGGATAGAAGGCACCTTACCTGTTGAACCTTTCTTTATTGGTGGCCCGGTTATAAAGGGATTTGGTCGTGGCTCAAAGGTACTTGGGATACCAACTGGTATGTAAAAAACTTCTAAACCTGTCTAATGCAGGCCATACTAATGGGCCCCGTTTGAAAATCTATACCCGCGGCCCAAGATCAATACAACCCAGTAGATTGGAGTAAATTCTTTTATTAGTAGTTGTTTTACTTGTTTTATTAATATTTGGCAAGTCCACTCATGTTTGGTTTAGGACTTCTTATTTGATTAAAATTAATTGTTTCCTTTATTAGATAATATTTTAGTTATAAATACAGATGTAATATCTTCAAGAGACATAGACATTGATATTGAATAAAGAGATTGAGTTTGGATTGAATAAAGAGATTGAGTTTGGTTTTCAGTTGAGAGAGTTTTGTTTGTCTTTGGTGAGGCACTTAGACATTCTATCCCTAAGCCTTTTGGCTTGGAGATTATCTTGTTGGCCCTGCGCCGCTTTACTTTCTTTATTGTTGGCCCGGCTATAAAGGGATTTGTTCGTAGCTCAAAGGTACTTGGGATACCAACTGGTATGTAAAAAACTTCTGTAACCCGTGGGCATCATGATCTTTTGAGGAATGTCAAGAATTATTTAGTATTGTCTCTCAATGCAAGTGTTCTACATTTTCATAGAATGGTGAGCTTTCCTCTTGGTGTTTTTTTGCATGCCCATGTCTTTATGTTTAATTTTGGACAACTGAGATATCCTATGAGTTGGCAAAAGGTTCTTAATGTTCTCAAAAGCACTCCCCAGTATGTTATCCAATTTTTTCATGTATGGTCACAAGTCCAAACCTTGGGATTTGTGACTATCAAGTGGGGCCCTTGTTTGTGTACAGTTTGGATGGGTTGCTAGGTGGGCCCCACCGATAGTTCTCACAGATGCACGGTGAGAATTAGTTCTCACTTGAATATTTCCCTATATAAATAGATGTATGCATGAAAATTTTAAACAATACTGCACTTTAAAGCCCCTTTTCCTGCACCTCTTTTTTTTTTTTTTTGTTCATGGGGTCCACGTTATGTCAATCTTGTCTTTTCACGTACCACCCCCGCCCCCCTCCCTCATGTATGGTCACAAGTCCAAATTTGGCACCCATTCAACTTTTCCTCACTATTGGATTGAAATCATAATAAAATGATGCCTCTAAACCATTAAGTTTTAGGACCATAGATCAAAAGGTTAGGATGATCTTATGTACTTAAGATTTTGCATATAAGTAGGCCTTATATGGATCTTTCCATCCAATGGACTTTCATAATTATCATGCATTCTAGTGGGCCCAACTGAGAGGGGCATTTTCTCCAAAAAAATGGCAGACGCTATGTAGTGCTCCTAATATATATATATATATATATTACATTGTTTTAGAACAGCAACAAGCAAGAAAAAGTGATTTTTTTTTGAGAGTTTATATATTGCAGTTATTATTCCTTGTCATTAAGAATTTAGATTGTCTTCATTTCACGTGTAACAATTGCATCGAATGAAACACTCAGCAAATATAACAGTGTGCCTTCTGGATACATTGGTTCCATATCGCTGATGCTCACATTCATCATAATTTTGATTGATAGACACGTCAATTCTTTTTTGTGGGGTTATCTTATGTTGCATTGAATCCCTTCTCTCAGGTTACTATTTGTTGAACAGGAACTTACAAGGCCACTTTGTCTTGTAGCTAATTTATGTGCAGATGATTTCTTGGATATTCTTTCGGAACATACCTCTGGAGTGTATTTTGGTTGGGCTGGATTGTCCACACGAGGAATCTACAAGATGGTTATGAGCATCGGTTGGAATCCATACTTTGACAACAATGAAAAGACGATAGTAAGTCTAAATAAATTTGGTCACCTACATTCTCTTTTGATGTTGCTTGAGGAAATGAATAGTAACAAGAGCCAGACTGGTACAACAGGAAATTTTGAAACAACTTGAAAATAAGTGAAGTTTGTTTAAACAAAATAGTTTAGTCAAGAAGGAATTTCTCAGCATTCAAATGCTGTCAAGAACTGAACTATCAACAAAAAGAGCAAATATCACTATTTTTTAAGTTTAAATTAATTAGTAATTCAGAAATTTAAAGAAGAGAAATGTGACATTTCGTAGTTTAATACCAAGAAATGCAAATGAAGTGACAAAGTATTAGTTAAAAAAACATGTTTATCCTGTCAACTTTTTCTTCCTTTTTGCAGGGAGGTGTAGTTTGGGATTTCTCCTTTAGGAGGGATTGTCTGATGGTGATTTTTCTGATTTTGGTAGCATGCTTGGTAAGCTAGGTCAGGTTTGTATGTCCATTGGCCAGTTGGATGTTAGACTATGGAAGCCTAATGCCAAAGTCCAGTTTTCAGTGAAGTCTTTTTGCAATGCTTTGATTGACTCTGGTGTTAGTGTGGAAGGTTGGAAGCATTTTTTAGATCCTTCAATTCCACCGAGAATTTTGGCTTCTGCTGGGTGGTCAGGAATCATAAACTTCTTACTCTAGGTAACTTGAGAAGAAGAAACATTGTTGTAGTGAATGGTTGTCCTATCACCTATGTGCTTGAATGGTGAGGAAATGGTGCATCACTTGTTGATCCATTGTCATTATGCTTATAAAGTGTGGACTGTAGTTATTTACTTGTTTAATATGGAGTGGACCATGCCAGGACAGTTGCAGATCTTTTTATTTAGTGGCGGCTGGGGTGTCAGTTTGTTTGTGGCAGGATATTATGGAAATACATGTTGTCTGCAACTATTTGGAAGCTGTGGTTGGAGAGAAACAATAAAGTGTTTAGAAATCGAAGTAAGCCTTTTATGGAGGTTGCTGACTCCATTATTTGGACAGGTTCAGAATGGGTAAGCATGACAAGGGAGTTTGAAGGTTTCTCTTTGGAGGTTATCAAGAGTTCTTGAAAAGCTATCCTCAAAGTGGGTTGGTATCCTAAAGTTGTTTGTGGTGTTTTCTGGATGAGCCCTCCTTTTGGGCTCCTTAAGTTAAAATTTGGTGGCAGATTTTTATGCTCTATTAGCAGAGGAGGTATTGGAGACATCATAAGAAATTGGGATGGCATTGTTGTTGGGAGATTTTTTGGTCCAGTAGATTCTTCAAATGCTAATCGAGCTAAAAATTTTGCCATTCTGATAAGGTGTCATGAGTTGCTCAACTTCATTAATGGAAAACAAAAGCAAACCAGTACAAAAGGATTATACTGGTAAAAAAATAAGACAGGAACATAAATACAAGGAGCTTGCTCAAAAGAAACAGGAAAAGCTAAAACCACATAGCCTAGTTAAGAGAAAGATATTTCTTTCCAGTTGACCATCATTTGATCCACCGTGAATTCTTTAAATAAAGGATTCAACTTCATCCATTGTGCAACTGAAAACTTGATTTTTTTCATGCAAAACCTCTTCAATGACAGACTTTCCTTAAAAACATCTCGCAGTCCTCCTTCCAAAGATGCCAAATAACTGAAAGAAACGTCATCTTCCACATCTCCTTTCCTTTTGGTGATCCAATAGAGAATTTCTAAGCCTCAAACGTATTCTAAACAAGCTCTGGTAGTTCCCATGTGCATCCAAACCATCTCATTATCAAGTTCCATATATTTACCGCATACCTATAGTTTAGGAGGAGATGGTCTGCTGTCTCCTCATCCCCTAAACACATCGGACAGGCATTCACCATAATCCTTCCTCTCCTTTTAAGATTATCTTATGTTAGGATTTTTCTTCGGAGAGCAATCCAACAAAAGGCCGATACCCTGGGATGAGCCTTAAATTTCCAAATGCTTGCTGTACTATTAGAACTTACATTCCTTTTGCAGAGGACGGAATAGAAGGATGAAACAAAGAAAGATCTAGTTTTGGACGCTGTCCACATCAGATCTAGTTTTGGACGCTGTCCACATACTTGCATCTTCCCTCATCATACACTTGGATGTCCCTTAAAAGACTTAGAGGAGCCATGAGTTGAAACTCCTCATGATCGTTCAAACTTCTTCTGAAAATTGGCCACTAGGTAACCTGTCCCTCTTCGATTGATGAATCCAAATATCTCTTAGCATTTGCTTCCTTGGAGAGGGCACAGTTTGCCAAATCTAGGAAGTTAGATTCCAAAGGTGTAGCGTCAGCGTAATTATCTTTCCAAAAAAGAATCTTCTCCCCTGAGCCTACCTGATAAATAATGCTTTGCAAAAGCTTGCTTTTGTAGAAACTATGCTCTTTTATATTGCCGAAAATGTAGCTTTGGCATCCTTAACCTCCTAGCCTCCTCTCTAATGGCCGTACTTGGCCATAATGACCATTCTCTAGAGACCTTCGGCTTCATCTCCTAATCTCCGAAGCCATTTTCTTAAAAGAGCTTGGTTCATATGTCTAAGGGATCTAATACCCATACCTCCCACTAACCTTGAAATGCAAACTACCGCCCAATCAACTAAATGAAACTTTCTTTCAGTGCTATTTCCTTGCCATAAGAACTGCCTTTGCAACCTCTCTATCCCGTTGATTATAGATGTTGGGCACTTCATAATTGACTTGAAATATATAGGGAGATTTCCCATTACTGCTTTGATCAACGTTATTCTTCCTCCTAGGGAAAGATAGTTTGCATTCCAAGTTGACAGCTTCCTCTCCACCCTCTCCACCACTGGATTCCACACCACCTTATTTGCTTTCCCTAAGCATAGGGGAAGGCCTAAATAAGTAAGTGGAAAGGATCCCACTTTTCAACCCAGAATTTCTGCAAGATGACCCATTAGAGAATCCTCAACTCTTATCCCTATTAGCTCACTTTTGAAGAAGTTGATCTTTAGCCTAGACACTGCTTCGAAACACATGAGAATGGCCTTGACATTTCTTATTTGCTCTTCATTACCTTCACAAAAGGTTAAAGTGTCATTTGCAAATTGTAGATGAGAAATGGAAGGAGCTATTCTTGCTATTCTGAATCCCTAATTAATTCCTGGTCCTTAGTTGCGTTCACCATCCTGCTAAAAGCCTTTGCAACTACCAAAAAGAGAAAAAGTGATAAGGGGTCATCAAAATGGAAAAGCAAGCTGAAGAGAGGCATTCTTTAACCCAATGTCTCCACTTAACACCAAAGCCCATTCTATATAAGATATACTCCACAAATTCCCAGTCCACTCTATCATAAGCCTTCTCCAAGTCCAATTTGCATATAAGGCCTAGACTACTTTCTTTGTTCCTTGAGTGCAGACATTCATTGGCTATAAGAACTCCATCTATAGGATCTATATCCCTTTTACAAAAGCTCCTTGTTTGATTGAAATGATCTCTGGTAGGACCTTCTGGATCCTTGTCTTATATAGACTTCTAATCAAGCCGATAGGTCTGAAGTCTTTAATTTCGATTTCCCCCTCCTTTTTCAGGATTAGGGCAATGAAGAGGCACCTATTCCTTTGGACAGCTTTCCGCTGCAGTGGAATTCTTTCATGAACTCCATGACATCTTTTTTTAGCATGCTCCAAACTTATTGGAAGAAGGCCATTGGGTAGCCATTAAGACCCAGCGCTTTGTCTCCTGCAAAAGCAAATATAGCCACACTAACCTTCTCCTCCTTGAACTTCCTTTCCGGCCATTGAGCCTTCTCCTCTTCTCATCATCATCATCATCATCATCAAAGCCTCATCCCAACCATGTTGGGGTCGGCTACATGAATTCTGTTTCTCCATTCCGTTCTATTTTGAGCCAAATCCTTCAACAAGCTAAACTTCTTCAAATCTAATTCAATGACCTCCATCAATGTTTTCTTCGTTCTACCCCTACCTCTTGATGGTCCATCCACCTGTATAGCCAAACTTTTTCTTACCGGTGCCATTACTGGCCTACGCTCAATATGGCCAAACCATCTTAAACGGGTTTCTCTAATCTTATCCCCAATTTGTTCTACCTCTAAATGGTCTCGAAAGCGCTCATTTCTAATTTTATCTTTCCTATTAGAAGCGTATAAGAAGAAGAACAGCCTTCTCCTCTTCTATTTTGGCAAATTCCAAATTATTCGATGGTCTCTCCCAATGCTCCTTAGAGTAAAGAGATTTGAAATACTCCTCAACATGCTTGATAATACCTTCCTTGCTAACCAATCTTTTCTCCCTATCCATTAAGGAAGATGTTCTGTTAGTCCTCCTAGAGGAGGCAATCCCATGAAAGAACTTCGTGTTCTTATCCCCTTATTTTAGCCATTTACATCTTGATCTCTGCCTCCACATAATTTCCTCTTCTCTCAACTTTCTTTGCAATTTTTCTTTCAAGTTTATTTTTCTTTCTGTTTCCATTGCACTTAGATGCCCAAGTTCCTATTTTCAATTGAGGCTTTGAATGTTTTCCTGCAATGATTTTTCTACGTTTGCATATCCCCAAACTCCTTTTTCACCCATACTTTAATCTCTGGCTTCAAATGTTTAAGTTTTGTAGCTAATCTATAGTCGGCCCAACCTTCTACTCTCAGATCCTTCCATCATTCCTTAATCATTTAAGGAAATTTATTTTCCCCCATCCACATTAGTTCAAATCTAAAAGGAGCAGGACCCCATCTTTTGCAGTTAGTGTCCAACATAATCGGACAATGATCAGATGTAGTCTTGGGGAGGGCTAATTGGCAAACTTCTGTGTACAACTCTATCCAATCATTTGTAACTAGGAATCTATCCAGCCTCGATAACCTTGGTATATTCTAATTATTAGACCAAGTAAAAGAGGCACCTTTCAATCAAAGATCCACAAGATAATGAAAGTTTATCTGATCTGAAAAAGACCTCATATCTCTTGTAAATCTGCAATTCCCCACCTTCTCACTAGGGAACCTGACAATATTCCACTCACCTCCTACTCAACACTGCCATCCCATCTTCCTCTCGCCCAATCCACTCCTCCCAAAACTCCTGTCTTTTGTGGCTATCATTTGGACCATAGACAGCTGTAATCAGCCACATCGATATATTAGAGATATCCTCCACTAGAGTTGACAGAGAGAAACATCTCTCTAGGTGTTCAAAACATTGATTGAACAAAATCCCCCAACAATGAAATCCCCCCTGCTGACCCCGGAGCTTCTACAGCCTCCCATTTTATAAATTTGCTTCCCCAGATTTCTTTCATCATCCTTTCATTAATCTCATTTAGTTTGGACTCCTGGATTAAAGCAATTTGCGCTTTTTGTCTCCTTAGCATCTTCCTCACTAACAACCCGTGCATAGGTCCCCCAGCCCCTTTACATTCCAGGAGACAATCTTCGTTTAGAACCTGATGTAACCCCCTAACCTGAACCAAGGATGAAAATAGCAGTAGCAGCGGGTGTAGCGGCCCACTGTCGGAACACTATGTAGCAGGCCCTACGTAGCGGTGTGATTTAAAAAATCATTAAAAAATTCTGAAAAAATTTTATAAAATCCAGAATATTAGAAAATGATAGAATATATGATTTTTTTATAAAAATAATTAAGATAAAAGGGGTGTAGCGGTCCCCTCCTTGCATGAGGTCTTGTATCGCTGTATTAATAGAAAATAATAGTAATGATCCTTTTTTTCACATGTATTCATGTTGTTCTGTTAACTTAGAAACTAATGAAAGGCTTATTAAAAAAAACTTTGATGAAATAATATCAATAAAATAAACAATGTATTGAACTTGAAGTCAAGACTCAAGAATTAAAAGTTGGAACTTTGGAGTGCAATAGTAAACACTAAATAGTGAATACAACAAATATGGAATGACATAATAATTAATAGCTCCATAAAAACATTCCACTTGAGAGGAATTCTTTGCATCAATTTCAATTTAGCGAGATCCTACGTGCTTTGGTGTTCTTTTAAGGATAGAAGGGGGATCCTGTGTGTTTTGGTATTCTTTCAAGTATAGAATAATAGAAGAGTTGAGTAAAAATGTTATTTGAAGAGAAAAAGTAAAAAAATAAGCTTTAATATATTTTTTAAATTTTTTTGAAAAATAGCCATCAATCACACTCCGTAGCTGTCCCGTAGCGGTCGTAGCAGACTGTAGCGGTCCCGTAGTGGCCGCTACTGAAAATAGCGGTGCTATTTTCAATTTAGCGTACGCCGCGACCACTATTTTCATCCATGAACTTGTAGCGTAGCGGCCACTATTTTCATCCATGAACTTCCCCCTTTCCCTAAGTTAACATTCTCCATGTTTTAAGTCTCTACTTTTTTTGTAGTTTATTGAAGACCATAAATTGTTGAGTTCCCTAACCCCTTTTCTTTTTTAGCTGCTTTTGCCTAATTCTGCCTTATTATGCTCTTCTATTCTCTATGCAAAGTGTATTAACTCTGTCCACCCTCCTCTGGTCTAATCCAACATCACACCAATGGCATTTCCAAATTGAACATTTTTTATGGCAACCATTTGAGCCCTTGATTTTCCAATTGCGTATGATCTTCCATATGTTTCTTGAATTCTTCCTCTGCATCGTCCATATGGAATAATCTTCTAGGGTTACCATCACCACGCTTTTTTTTGGAGCAATTCCTTTTTTCTGGTGTTGAAATCGAAATCCTTTCTGTGCTCTTTGAGCTCTCTGGCAAGCGTACAGTATGCTGTCTTCTTCAAACTAGTGCAGATCCTGCATAGTTTCTTTTTAGGATTGAGATCCATCCTCTTGCATCTTTTTTTGGCATCGCATGCAGACATTTCCTCTCCATGGAATGTTTTGCCTCTCCATGACTTATGGAAACCCCAACTGGCCATATGTGGTCTTCCCCTGAGCCTGATTTGATATTTTTGCATACCCGTTGATGGTACTTCATGTGGCTGGCTGTGGCCGTATCTTCTTCTCCTCCATGCTGCCTCTGGTGGACCTCCTCTTCATCTTGCTTTCTTTCAAGTGAGCATTTGACCACCTCTGTAGAACACGTCAATGCCTCCCCTTTTCTCCAAAAGCCACCGTTGGTGCAAGAACTACCTTTGGTGTGCCTCACTTCTTCATCTGATGTCGGCTCGTCTCTGGTATCGTCAGCTTCCACTTCCATTGCCCAAGCTAGAGGGTGTCTCTTCTCTCCCCCTTATTTGGTTTCTCCCCGCATCACCCCTTTTTTATCATTTGGGTCTCTCCCTCCCAAGCCCTAACTTCTTAAATATAAGTTCATGTGAGCCGGATTCTCTCAGTCTAGTATCGACAGACTTAGAATTTTCAGCCCAACCCAGCAAGGAAACTAGGCTTGCAACTGCAAGCTCCTTGTCGGCCCAAAGTCTATTTTGACCCTTTTTCGTGCTCTTTCCTTACTTTGGGCGGTCTTTTCAAAATTCAAATCTTGGGGGCCTGTTTGTTTGAGGGGTAGTGTAAAATAGAGTAGAGTAAACCCGAAATCTAGAAAGAATAATATATGATAGGGTTATGATGACTTTTTATTTGTAGTTGTTTGATATGGCATTTTTTTTACTTTTTGTATAAAAAGTAAAGAGTTTTTTGTAATTTAGCGATGACTTTTTGACTTATTTTGAAAAAGGGGAGGGGGAAATTCAAAATTTTAAGAAAAAGAAGGGGGTAGATTTGAATTTCAAATATTATTTTACTATATTTTACTCTACCTCACAAACAAACAGGTCCTTGGGGGTGACATCATTATCTTCCTCCCATCCCTTCTTCATTCTTCCCTATTCCTCCCTTGCAGTGGCAGCACTCCCTTCCTTGAAAAGGGCCTCCGGTTTCCTTCTTCTCCCCTCGTATTGGATCATCACCTCCTTGTCCGTCCATCTCTGCTTGCATAGAGAACATTACCTCTTCCACCTGAAGGAGCATTGATGCAGGCAGAGACATTTTATTCAGCAGAACTTTTAATCTCCCCTTCATCCTTATTTATGGTTTTCACATCTACTTCCATCGTACAGCCTAGACATTCTCCCAAGTGCTTGATACCTATTCATTCCAAGCATGCAAAGGCACTCCGTTGAGCTTAATCCAGCTGGGGCATGGAGGATGTCCCAAGCACTCCATTCTGTTTTCCAGGGCACTAAAAGGGGATATTTCTTCATTTCTTCCTCCCCTTTCTAGGACTTCTTCAGCCTTCTCTGTTAGGAACTGCAACCACACTACGTGCTCATCAATCATTTGAATCTTGTCTGCCGTCTTTTCCCAACAACTGTTTAGCTGTTCTTCTGCTTGCTTCTGCCCATTTGAGCTAGTCTTCAAAAAACCTACTAGACTGCCGAACAGGGCTTTCTTTTGCTCTTTAGCCAGCCAAGAAGCTTCTCTAACCCCTTTATGTTAACCATCATTCACTATCCATCCTGCTGGTTTTAGTTGTTTAGTGTTTCTTTCTTTGATTTCCTCCACTCCCACCTGTTTGCCTGATCCCACAACAGCTTCCACGTATCTTCTTTTCCTTCCTTCTTCAGTCTATCCATTTCCCCAGATGAGCAATAATGTGCAATGTTCACCTGGATTTTCCTTCCCCCCCAAAATCTTCCATCCACGAGTGCCACCGCCTTCTTAGCCTCTTCTTTACTGATGAAGCGGACGAAAGCAAAGCCTCTACTCTTTTTGCTCCCTTTCTCAGCAGGGATGAAGATATCAGCTATCCTTCCAGCCCTGAAGAACATCACTTCTAATTCTGATTTTCCAATAGTTTCGGGAAGGTTTGAGACGTAAACTGAAACTGTGTCCTCTCTCAATCTTCTCAGATGTAGGGGTAGTGGAGACATTCGGAACCTACCTTTTCAAAATATTACTCTCTTGTTTCTCTTAGTTGCTCAAATTGGGTGGCTAGAATCATATTCTTGAAAGGTTTTCTCTCTTGGCTATTCAATGGGGTTTAGGGTAGTCTCCTTGGCAGTTAGTGCCACTTGGTGGATTGGGTGGAGGAGGTGCAGGATATTTCTTGTCCGTTGGGGTGCTTGGTTTCATCATATTTTATGAGAGGTTAATAATATGGCAGATGGTTTGGCTAAGGAGGGAGTTTTTTGCACCTCCATTTCTTTGATGTTTAGTTCTTTGTAGGTTGGTTTGTATCTGTTTTTTATTCCTGGGCACTTCTTGGCAGTGCTTCTGATGTGCCTGTCTTTTGTTTTCTGTTTTTTTAGCAATAAAAATTACCATTATTGGAAAAACTTTTTCTTCATTTTTTTTTTTTGAAAAAAGAAGCCCTATTGGGCCCAAAAAGTTATGCAGCGATTAGTTTTAGGGAGCAAAGGACAAGCTTTATTTTATTTTCATGATCTGAAAATGTGAAGTTTTATTGAGGAAGGAAGTAAAACTACTCAAAGGAAATGACTCCTCAAAAAAAAGCCGGCTTTTACCTACTCCTTTTGTGCAGAATCTTTTTCTGCACTACTTTCCTTAACAGTATAGGAAGGAGAGAGATAATAAAATCTACTTACTATGTTTTTCTTTCACCACCTTGCCATTCTCCAGAACTAGTTAGACCAGTCTGTTCATAGGATAGCATGTACCATCTCCTGAATCGGCTCCTACTAACAATTTACCCAGGGTGATTGGAGGAAGTTCCAGTGTTGCTCTAGAGACAGTATGAAAGGTAGAGTTTCTTTTGCTTTATAGGGTTCTAAGGGGAAAAAAATGGTTTAATAAATATGAGAAGAAAGAGTGGTTCATATGACTACAGATTCTTTGATGAAATCCCGGAGCGCAGTCGGAAGTAGCTCACTATCACAACCATGAGGTTGTAGGTCAATCATGTTACCATTCAGAAAGGAAATGTTTTAATGACGCTTTTTCTGTAAGATTTTGATGCTCTTTTTTCATATTTGTAACAGTAAGAATTTACTAAATGCATAAGAAATGAATTGTGTCATCTTCATCGATGAGAATGAGTTCCCACTATAGATGGTTTGTGTGAATTCCTCGTTTAACAAATCTGATTGAAATTGCATCTCTTAGATACATAAAATGTAAAAACATGAATTTAATTGAATGCAGACTCTTTTTGTTTGTGTTGGTGGTGCCATGTCTCGATACTGGAACGTCTGGTGTAAACCACTAGCTTAAACCATCCTGTCCAGGTAGAGATTGGCAATTGAATGCAGACTCTAATCTCCAAGGAATTCATTCAAACTAAGCTCCTGTCCTGGAGGAAACTTGTCAAGATCTTTTGTCTTAGATATAGCATGTCGAGACTCTTTTTCCACTGGGAGATTTCCTGAACATAATGAAGAAGAGCCTCTATCCTTTTCCATCAATGAGAATGAGCTCCCAATACAGATGGCCTCTCTATCAATTCCTCTAGCACTTCTTTTTGACCTTGTATCTCTTATTACATAAATTGTGAAGAATGAGTTTAATTGAATACTGACTCCATTCTCCAAGGAGGCCATTGAAGCTAGGTTGCCATGGTGGAGGAAACTTGGCAATTTCTTTTGTCTTAGTTATAGCATTTCTAGCATCTTCCACCGAGAGATTGCCTGAATAGGGAAGAGCCTTTTTGTTTTCCATGGAAAAGAGCTTCCCCCTTTTATGGAAAAAATCTCTCTTCTAAGTACAGAAAATGGAAATGGATAACCCCTCCAAATGTCCTGATTCTTGTGTGGTTCCGGCATGTGGAAGTGGCCGTAGAAGTTGTGAGTTTGAAAGAAACGGAATAAACTGGTCTTATCATTATCAGACCTGATTCCCATTTTATTTAGTGGCTTGGTAACTATGAAATGGTCTGTGATGCAAATCAGATAGCTAGGCTGGTTCTGGTTGAATCAGAATTAACATCTTGTCTACATTTCTACAAGAAATTCTAGGAGAGATTCAAGACACAACCTAGCAGAAAGGACCATTTCACATTACCAGCCCAGGGATTGATCCCTGGGTGTGTAGCTTATCCTACATGTACTGTACTGTTGACCCAATCAAGCCTGAAAAAGAAAAAAGAAAAAAGAAAAAAAAATTCTGGGAATTTTCATTTAGTTCTAATGAAATGTGAAATTGTCACAGGAGCCATGGCTGCTCCATGATTTCGATGAGGATTTCTATGGGAAGGAGCTTCGCCTAGTAATCGTTGGCTATATTCGACCAGAGGTAGTGAAACTGTGCAATTTTTTCCTGATAACATTGTAGTTTCCATTTTCTCACTGCTGGTCTTTTAATTTGTATAGCTGTTTGCTCTTGAAATCTACAGGCCAATTTTGCATCGCTAGAGGCTCTGATAGCGAAGATACATGAGGACAGGAAGACTGCTGAGAAAGGCCTTGATCTTCCCATTTATGCAAGTTATAAGGATTCACCATACTTGACTAGTTCTTTACAGCAGAATAATTATCATCCATGAGGTTCAGTATTCCTGAAGATGACAGACCTTTTCTGCAACCCCAATACAAAATGGGATATGGTTCATGTAATATTTTCTTCCTCTTTGCTATTTTTCAAGAGGAAAACAGATATATGGATGATGTTGTAAACGGAGCAATTTGTGATCATGATCAAGTTGCTTCAATAAATGCTTGCTTCTTTAAATGAATGCCCAAAGTTTTTCCTTAAGATAAAAATCTCTTGCTTCCTCTTGTATTTTGAAAGTGCAGTGAGAAAGGTCACTGATTGTGGATGATTTATGATAATAATAATTATTATTATTAAGAAACTTTATGTGCTTGTAATTCGTTGTTTTTTTGGTGGGAGCTAGTGCAGTAACCAGTGCGAACTGTTTAAATGGAAATAAGATTCTGACATTTAAGTTTTTTTCTTCCCAGGATCAATTAATGTCATTGACTCATCGTCACCTACAGTCTACAATACATATCTTTCTAAGAACCAGATCATTCATACAGTAGGCCTCATTATGGCAGTCATCTTTTTTTTTTTTTTTTTTTTGAGCATCTATTAAATATCAATTCACTTAGAAATGGAAATGAAATATTGTACTTCATTACAGAGATAGCCAGTCACCTACATGAATTATGAATTATTGGCATGGAAACTGTTACTTGAGACTTCATATTGTGCATTCATCATCATCATCATCAAAGCCTTGTCGCAACTATGTGGTGGGCTACATGAAATCAATTTTTTCATTCCAATCTATCTTGAGCCAAATCCTTCATATTGTGCATTGTATTTATGTATATGTGTGTGAACTATGAACCCAAGTGGTTGTTTTGAAAAAGTTCTAGATTTGATGTGCTGTCATTTTGCAGTTACATGTTACTACGTTGCTAATTTATTGAATAAAGGCCCAAATACACATGGCATTATGTGATCCACCTGCATGCAACTTGTATAATTGAATAGGGGCTCCTTAGAAATGCATATGGTTGAATTTTTATCTTATAGAATGATCATGGAATGTATCAAAAGAAAGAAGATGATCATAGGCATCGAGTGAGGGGTCTTTGAAGAACTAGTTTTTCAGTTATCTCCTTGGAGGGTCTTTGATTCAATGGCTATAATCACCAATCAAGATGGAATTCAGGCCATGATCACAAGTCCTGCACAAACATTTTATATGGAAAGAGATACCAATGCTTTCAAGGACCCAAAGGTCATCCTCATGTCATACAGAGAATTGTTGTAGGCTCGTAGGTCTGAGAGAGAGGGAAGGACTAAAAGAACTGCAAATTGATTGACAAGAAATTAGAAGACAGCAAGTAGATAGAAACAGAGTTAGAGATTGTGCACACCTCTATTCAAATTCGGAGGTGATGTGCATCTCCAATGTGAAGTAGGCTCGCAAAAAGAATTTTCGCTCTTGCTTTTGTACAAGCCCAGTTAAAAATACAACCACCAAACTGACTTTTTTTGTGCTTTGGGCTATTTCAAAGTCAAAGGCCCAGTGACCTGTTTAGGGAAATAAGACTGACATATTTATGTTTTCTTTTTTTTTTCAGAAGCTATATTATTTGTGACTCATAGTTACCTAGAGTAGTTTTCTTTCAAAGAATCAGATAGTTTATCTAGCTGCTCCCATTATGGTCGGCAGCATAACATTCTTTGTTCACTAATGTCGAGTCATTGGATTGATTAGTTTTTGCAGTTAAATTCGGACTGTTGCCTTTGTCATTTTCAAAACATACATATCTAAGCCAAATACCAGAATACATATCTAAGCCAAATACGTGGGGGAATTCTTCACAGAAATTAGCCTTCTAGATTACTGGGTTATGCCCCCACCAGCACATAGTAGTGCTTAACCAATTGTTGATTCCCTACACCTAGCATTGCACATTCTTTCATCATCATCAGAAGGAAAAGAAAAAAAAAGCAGCAGCAGCATTCAGATCAGATGATAATAATCAGGATTCAGGTGATAAGATGAGCGCATGAAAAGAATTACAGATTATTATCATAAGACACAACCTGTTTCTCCAAACAGAGCAGATCTATGAGCTTGACAGCAATATGATGGACTTCCATATAAACTGTACAGAACAGAGCAGATTCTGCAGAAGCTGATTGCCTCCACTTAGAGCTCAAAAGAACCATCCAACTCCAATGCTTGTGCTGCAGCTGCCTCTTCCTCCTCATCAATCACAAAGTAAGGGTTCTTTTCAACTGGCTGGAAGTTATGGAAAATAAATATGTAGAAGACAAGGCTTGCGCCCTCCATTGCAGCATTGCTTATCCAGTGATACCTGTAACTAACCACCGCCCCAACCGCCGAGACTACGATTCTTGTGAAATACAGATACCCGACTACAACTACATAGAACTGCTTGAATAGGGTCAGTTTGGAAAGGTTCCTAGCAGCCTTGCCATCAGTCTTCGACGCCTCTCGGAGGCTCCTGATTGACCAGATGATAGGGAAGAACACAGCACAGCAGCATACAATGTCAATCAGCAAGAATATCTGGTTCCATGTCAACCAGTCTTTCTTGGAAGGTCCTGACTCTCCAATGATGACAGACGCTATGTTCTCGATGACTTGCAGAGGTATGACGATCATCAGAAGGTTCTTTTCCCGTTCTTGTAAATAAGGCTTGATGAATGACCAACCTGTGCCAATGAGGATGATCACAGTGAAGAGCAATATACCTTTGAAGAAGCCGAAGACATAGAATGCAATGTCCCAGCCGTGGGGGGTCCCTGTTCTCTTCACAAAGGATTCATCTTCAGATGCACAGAGAAGTTTCAGCGCTTTGAACACAAGCAATGCTCCCATCATCACATGAATCTTGTCCACAGTTGGCCTCTGCTTGATACAGATGTAGACCCAAATAATGAAAAAACAGGTATATATCATAAAGAAGAGAAAGTACAGTTTTGGCAATTGGGTCTGTCCAGCAGGAAGGTAATCCTTCATGCCTCTCTCTATATTGTACATTGCGGTATGAACATCCATTGTAACCTCAAATTCTGGTTGACAGTTGCCAAACACCAGACTGTATTCGTCAGGCTCGTCAACAATGAGGGAACCATTGTATGTTAAATCTGGTGCAAGATCTTGGAATTTGAATAGCAGTTTTACATAATGGCTGGAGATGACACAGAAGCGATCTGCGTACTCAGATTCATTTAGTATCCGACCATAGGACGCTTCCCTTAAGAGTATGAATCCCATGGAAGATCGGTCGAGCACCACATTCTGTTGTTTTGATTTCCATGAGACGCCTTTAATGGATATGTCAATGTGGCCATCGTAACTGAATCCAAATCGTTCGAACAGGATCATGGGCCTTGAGTCGTCCACAATCTCCGTGTCTTTGATCTCAGCAAGCGCAATGGGGATGCTTGATATGATGGTGAGAGCAGAGAAGAGTTGTAGAAATGGGTGGTGATGGAGAGGGTGGGATCTGAAGTTGTGAAGATTGGCCATGCCAATGTGAGAGTGGGAGATGGAGAGAAACAGGTCTGAATTGTGGTGAATTATTTATGAGAATGGGAGAGGGAGAGAAACAGGTCTGAATTGTAGTGCATTATATATGAGAAGATGAAAAGGATTTGTTGGAGAGAGTTGGGTTGTTCATGCAGGAGATGTGGATGGAATGTTAAATGTGTTTCTTCTGCATGTGGGTATGAATACTTTTTAACTCCTTTTGTTTTGTTTGTTTTTTGTTTGTCAGGTAGTTGGATTTTGTTTGTTGGGGACTTGGGAATGGTGGTAAAACAGAAGAACGTTTTGTGTGGCGTGGATTTTGGAGACAAAAGAACAGGAAGGTTTGACATTCTCTCCTCTCTTCCTCATGCTATGGTAATCCACAATGCTGGGTTTAGAATTTCTGTACAATGATCCGCTTGTTGTGGGATGAATATGAGAGAAGCAATGGAAGTTATGGAACAAACTACCCATCATTGTGTAAGGGCCTTCAAGAGATCGAGATTGATGACAGTCCTACGAGAATTCTCTCATGAGTCATGACAGACCCATAAATCCATAAGTGGGGTCCACCTCTGAAATCACAACCGCTCAAAGTGCACCCCTGTTTCACTCCAATCAAAATTGAGCCCACCATCAGATTGATAATGTGCAAAATAAGTGATTTCACTCTCTTCTTTTTATTTGTTTAATCGAGTGTTTCGCACTTGATCAAGTTGTGGTCAGTCGACAGTGATCTTGGGTGGTCTAGATTAAATATTGGCCCCACTGATGGATTATGCCTAGAATTCAGAGGTATCCTAAGATGGGGATGACATAAATAAATAGAACAAAAACTAAAAAGCTTTAAGTTAAAAAGTTATCCTAAGATGAACATGGAATCGAGATTATAGTAATAAAAAATAAAATACAATTATCAAAAGGAATAGTATAAAAATGAAATGTTTAGATATAATTAATTGGTTTTCCAAGGTAATGCGAAAGGAAAACAAAAGAAATTATAATTAATATCAAGATTATCGCCTCGTTTTTTTTTTTTTCTCTAGTGGATGGAAATTCTAACTTTGAGAGTGGGGGATCCAACCCAAGCTGCCAATGTAGTATTCCCACGCTACTGAGCTATTAATGCATGGGCACCTTAACTGAATGTGCATTGTTGTTAAATTGATCATTTGTAAAACTTGTAATTATAGGCGATGAATCACTTGTATAAAATGTGTTTCACATGTGATTAATCTAATAGTGGGTCGTGCTTAATTATAATTGAATTTTGAACAAAGCCAATACACTGTATGATTTTGATCCTATGAACTTTCGATTGTCGACTCGACTTGAAAAAAAATTTTTTACAGCACTTCAAAAGCTTACGATAGATATGTGTGTGTCTCTGTGAGAGAGAGAGAGAGAGAGAGAGAGAGAGAGAGAGAGAGAGGCTTAAAATTGGGAGAGTGTTTAATGTGGGACACAAATATTCCTTGAAATGGGAGAACGGCGTTGGAGTTGTGAGAGACATACCTATAGAACACTTAGAACCTTAATTAACAAGCATTCTTCCTAAATTTGGGGGGCACGGCGCCCCCCACTTGGTTCTACCCCTGGCTTGACAATTTTGTAATGGTTTTAGCACACACAAACTACATTCAAAAATAAAAACCAAGTTTAAATATATAATATTTCAGCAATAAGATCAACAAAATTGAAAGGGGGAGTCGCAAATTTTCAAATATGGTCATTGGAATAATATCAGGATAAATTCACATTTGTGAATGTGGTCATCATTGAGGGTCCATGGAGTGATATGAGGCAGGAGTTTGTTCCCTAGATTTGCTCGGTCTGCGTTGATGTGAGTCTAGCGTGCAAACCTCAAAGATGACAATATCATAAAAAAAGAAGTGGTCATTATTGGGATAATATTGAACTATATATATATATACACTTTGGTAAAGTGAAAATAAAATATCTTGTCAGAAACAAATAATAATAATAAATATATATAATATTAAAGAAAATTTGTAGATATGAGGCTAAGAACTGGCCCCTTTGACCACCTAGCCCATGGGCCTAAGAGAGGTTATTCAAAACAAATGCAATCGAAAACGATAACGGGCTTGCAGGGACGCTACTAAAACCATACATTCTGGTAGCTGTATACTGTATAGATTGACCCACAGTTCAAGCAGGCCAATCAGTGTTTCATCACTGGACCTTATGGATAGGATTTGGGCCCAGTTATATGTGGGCACATATCAGGGCTGGGTAATCTTTCAATTGGACCTTTTCATCTCTTGATCAAAAGTTGAGATTGTAGTGCTGGCAGAGGCCGCACAACTGCAGGCCCCCTCTATCACAAATTATGACGTCCATTCTCCCACTTGGGGAGATGGTAAGCCAGTACCCCTCCCAAGTGCAATGGAGACCACTGACCTAAGCCATGGGCCTTCCTGATCACCCATTGACCCCATCCAGGTATGTATGATCTAACCATCTATTTTGCCTTGTTTTAGTTCTTCCTTTTAACGTTCCTTTTTCATTGCTCTCCGATGTGGGATTACTTAAGAACCCAACACATTATCTCAAAACATCTACCAACGGAAGAAACACACAGTGTGACACGCACACATATCTCAATAACAACCCTCCTGCATCCCTCTAGTCGGGTCTAATCTGGTCTGACCATTTCACCCAGTTTAATTTCCTAGACCAAATAAGTATAAACTTTAAAAAAGTAAGAGAGACCATGGTGGGCCCGGATCCAATTTGATTTAGCCAGAGACGGCCGAGTGAGTGAAATCTAAACTGCCCAAGATCATTATCTCTTCTCCTATAGGATGTTAAGCCAAAGTTTAACTCCAATAAAAGTTGGGAAGACAATCAGATATATTATATAGAGCAAGTGATTAAAACATGAGAAAAAAAGATTATGTAATCACATGTTCTATGTGTGATCAATATGAATGGAGCAAGTCATCATTGGACTGAAACTTAGTTGCCTGCACTCGGGGGCAATGAATTTTGAGCAATTTAGATATCGGCGGTGGTGAACCCCACTGGAAGATATTTAGAGATAGCCTTAGATGATTCTATAAGCCCAAGATCAAAAGGCTATTAACCATTAAAAAACGAAATTATTCAGGTTATGCTGAAATTATTCAGGTTATGCTGGCCCTTGCTGATTGGCCCAGGACCAAAAGTAGAACTCCTTCCACTGGGTCATGCTTCAATGACCCTGAAAGTTCCAGAAAGTTGGTGCCTAGTAGTATGAATCAAGAACACAATCTAACAAGCCACACCAAACATGACCACGTCAGTAAACGAGGAAAAGAAAGAATCAACAAGTGGGGAAGAATCTGCTGAGCTAAGCCCTTTTTGCATCAGCATATCTCTCTTAAATCAAAGATCACAACCGCCCTTAAACCATCAAGAAGAGCCAATTCATGTATACTTTTTACATTGTCGTGTCAAATCCATACACCAATTTCCACATCCCAACATTCCAAAACTGCACAGCAGTTTTGATCCCATGGACCACGTGTCCTCGCGTGGCACTTGGATGGCATCATACCTAATTTTTTTTAATGCCCCCATTACTCTAAATGGCATCCACGGACCCCCATGTGTCTAAAGGGGAAAATTAGCAGAGTTTAATAATTCGTTTAGCAAATGAGTACCTAAATGTATGGACAATTGGTGGGGAGTAATTGGATGAGAAGGCACTTTCATGGAGACATCAGCAATCCACTCTAAGCGTAAAGCTTTGTTGCATCATATGATTAAACCTTAAGCTCATGGTGAGCCCACGGCTACGTGGTTGCTTGCGAAGGGCTCGACTCTTTTTTAAGAGTAAAAAAATCTAGATTAGAGAGGAAAATCTAGATTCCGGCTACCACTCAATCCATTGATATCCAAAGACATGTCGCACAAGGCCACGACAACGGAGATGCTTCCAAGAATGCCCTTGGAAAATGCTGTACAATATATATAAATATAGTGTCTATTGTGATTAGAAGGAATAAAAAATAAGTATTTTACTTAGATGAGATAAGACTTTAATGATGATAATAATGATGGTAAATCCCATTTTATGATCATTATCCTATAGTAATGAGGCTATTTACTATATAATGTAATCAACTACGCAATTTGTTCCATTATTAGGCTATCATATATGATGGTCCGACGGTATGACCTTTTCTCTTATAAAATGTATTTTTTCTTTTTTGGTATGTGTGTATATATATAGAAAAGAGTACTATGCATTTACCTCTCACACTATAGTGAGGAATAATTCCTTTTTTTAGACCTAACAGTATAAAAAATGTGTTATGAAGTGTGATTGTTTTGTCTTCTTGCATATTAATGCTTTCCAAAAAATTAAGTGTCTCTCACGATAGTGAGAGGGACATATGCATAGTAATTTTTTCCTATATATGTATATATATAGAAATTCTAAAAAAAAACATTCCACTTTAAAAATGCTCCTTTTCCACTTCTCTATTTTTTTTGTCATGGGGCCCTTACTGAGTCAATCTACTCTTTTCAGAAACAATGCCCTCTTATGTATGATCACATGTCCAAATTCAACACTAATCCAATTTTAGTTCACCGTTGGATTAAAATCATAATAAAATGATGCTTTTAAACCATTAAATTTTAAGATCATGGATTAAAAGGTTAGAATGATCATATGGACTCAAAGATTTTTATATGGGTAGGCCTCATATGAATCTTCACATTAAATGGACTTCCATAATAATCATACATCTCAGTGGGCCCAAATTAGAATGGGCGTTTTTTCTTAAAAAAATGCCCTGGTGTTGTGTAATGCTCCCCATAAATATAGGAAAAACTTCCACCGAACACCCATGGTTACCTTATCGTGAGCACCATGTGCCAAAACACCAGGTGAGGCCCAACTCATGATACATCCAAGTGGATCAGCTTGCACTCATTTTGAATGATGAAAACTTATTTGTCATTAATCAAATGGTTAGAATGATAATTTGAACATCCGTCACCATAAGCGAGTAGGTGGGGGACATCTTTCGATTCCACACGGTCCTATCCCTAAATGGGGCCCCTAGTGGGCCCATAAGATATATAGTTTACACATGTTTATTAGAGAATGTTATCCTCTACACGTGTGTATCAAGAAATTCTAAAAAACTCTCCATTTTAAAAGGGGAGTTTTTACCCTTCTTGGTTTATCCAATGACATCATGACACGCCATATTTACATGCCAACTCATATTAAGGGAGAAAAAATAGGGATTTATAAATGGTTTAACTTTCTAAAAAATAGCATAAGAGGAAGATATTAGCCAATCATAAAATGGGTGTTTTTCATAAGAAAACACCCTGGGCATTTTCTAGTGTACCTTATATCTAAAATGCATATCTATTAAGAGATAGAGGTAGATGGAAAGGTCTCCTTAGAAACAAAGGAAAGCAAAAAATTAGCCCCACTAGATTATCCTGTACATTAATATATTAGTCTCAATGTTTATTGGCATCTTTATCGTAGTTTTTTTTTATACTTACTCAAATGGTGAGCAAACGTTCAATGAGTGCAAAATTAAGCTGCATTGATCAAAGGTGGGCCTAAGTGGATACCATAGAGTTGAACATCAATGCAATCAACTTGTAGGAGAACATCTTCCATGTATATTAACCAACATGCATATTTGTTTTTTCTTTGTGATTTTGCCAAATCATTAACCTAACCACTTGATCAATGACTGATAAGTTTTCAGTATCCAAAATGAGTACAAATTCAATCCAACAGTCTAATTTATTCAAATAGGGCTCAAACCTGGTGTCGTTGACTATTACAGGGGAGTCCTATTTTATAGTTCACTTGGATGGATCATAAGGTGGGCCCTATTAGGTATTTAGGTAAGAGTTTTTTGTAAATACTCACTTAGGTTTATGGGATTTGTAAATATGCCTCTGTGGTTTTAGTATTTGTAAATAAACCCTGCTTTTCCATTTTAATACTTACCAAGTCTCTAGAACAAATATTCCTATCAAAAATGGGCAATGATCAGGCGGTTGTGCTTGATTTTTACAAAAATGACAGCTTTACACCCATTAAACCAAAAATGAGTATTTTATTATTTACAAAAATATTATTATTTTATCCTAAATCCCAATGCCCTCTCTCTCAATAACTCTCTCATGAATATAAAGTCTAATCAAAACTTTCATCAATGAAATGGTGGGCCATGTATGGATAGGATAAATTAGAATTGATTATATGTACATGTGTTGATTGTCATCATAATGAATTTAGACCTAATAAAATAGGTCATAGCTTGAGAGGAATAGATTTATGTAGGGTATTCTCTCCCACTAAATGTAACTCTTAATATCACAAAAAAAAAAAAAATACAATGCTTTTAAAATTATGCATATATATGGATAAAAGTGATAGGCAAAAGTGTCATTTCACTCTAGAAATTATAATTGTTAAAACTCTACTGATTTTAAGGACACAAAAGGTATTAAAAAAAAAGGGAAAGAGCCCATTTACAAATACTAGAACCACAAGGACTTATTTACAAATCCTATAAGCTTTAGGGGTGTATTTACAAAAAACTCTTTACATAATGGTGCTCATCTCATTGTGAACAGAATGTTTCTCTATATATATAGATAAGGAATGTTCATGTTTATCCATCCCTTACCATAAGGTAAGGGACACTTATATGACCTTTTCTTTTTGTACATGAACATTCCAATTGTGCATATGACTTTATATAAATTTTCCTCTTTTGCACAAAAATATTTTCACTTACATAAGTGTCCCTCACCATATTACGGTGAGGGACAATAGAGGGGGGTTAACTTTTTTATCCATCCGAATTATCCACACAAATGAGACCCCCCTGAATTACAATGGATCCATTGAGTTTTCGCTAATCTGAATGAATGGAACTGTTAGATCGAGGGTCAATTTTTAATATATATATATATATATTCTCAAAACTCCCTATTTAAAAAGGAAAGTTTTTTCCCTTCTTTGACATGTCCAATTAAACAATACTATCTCATATTATGCATGTCACAAATAAAACCATTAAATTATAAAGCTATAGATCAAGGGGTTTGGATAATCTAATGGAGATGAAATATTTTACATAGATAGATCTCATCTGAATTATTCTATTGAGCAGCATTCCATCGTTGTCATACATCATAGTGGACATAACTGGAAGGGGTGTTTTTTGTAAAAAAAAAAAAAAACCTCCTTGGGAGTTCTATACCACTCCTCATATATATAATCTAGTATGCCACTAGTGCACAGATCAATGTTTGCACATCAATGTGGGGCCTATATGGAACCACACTTGGGATTGGGACTTGGTGGATCAAAAGATCTCCCTCTGCCCTTCATCTCTACAAAAAATCACCCCAAATCCTAACCCTATCATCTCGATTTGGGCCCCACAAATTTAATTGTGTACAGTACATTCATATGTGTGCACCTCAAAGTGAAGCACAGATGGGGCCCAACCTAGAATTAGGATTTGAGAGATCAAAATATCCCTGTCGGCCGTTCATCTCTGCGAAAAATCAGCCCTAACCCTAAATCCTCTCATCTCCATCCTAGCCTCACAAGTTTATTAGTATATGGTCCATTCAAATGGGTATGTAGTCGATCCAATAGTCTAGTCCAATTAGATAAATGCAAACTCATAGCACCTGTTGTGGCCCCTACTTACATGCATGTTTAATAAGGGGAGGATAGTAGATGGAAAAGTCTCTTTATATACAAAGGAGATTAAAAAAAGTCTGGCCCACTAGATTGCCCTAGACATTGATTTAATAACATTAATATTTAATCACATATTAACTGTAGGTTTTTTTTAGATTTAATTCAATGGTCAACGAAAGTTTAATGAGTGTAAAATTAGATTTAATGCCAGATCATGGAAAGATCATGGCATGCAAGATTGTCAAAGGGCCTGAATTGATCAAAGGTGGGCCCAAGTGAGCCCCATAGAGTTGCTCGTAGGAGAATATTTTCCATATTTATTAACCCATGT